>OX328127.1:77665915-78289055 GCA_946811695.1 Gonocerus acuteangulatus | reverse complement strand
ACACCCAAATTATTAGCTATCATCAAAGCTCTTAGTATAATTATCCCAGAATAGGACAATATTACCATAATTCACAGAATCACTATCAGCGCTAATAGCTATGAATAATCCATTTACCTATCATCCATTGATTATAGAATCACTTGAGCAGATAGAACGTCCAAACCAAAAAGTAATATTGTCTGGATTCCCAGACTCATACATAGCAGAAGGAATACAATATCACAGGATACCTCAGAGAGATCAACGAGGCTATGTGAAGCATAAAATCTATATAAAAATCACGTGTCTTTCTGTATGATTGTTTGTCCGTTAGTCTTTTTGTCTGTTTGTTCCTTATACAAATCCACACCGTTCGACCGATTTTGACCAAACTTGGAATACTGGTAGGTCTTGATACGGGAATTCTCGTAGGCTAAGTCAAAAACGTCTACCAGCTGTCTGTCTGTATGTTTATCCCTCACGCAAATCCACACCCTTCGTTTGATTTTGACCAAACTTGGCACACAGGTAGGTCGTGATACGGGGAGTGTCATAGGCTAAGTTAAAATCCTCTATGGCTCACAGTTCGGATATCACGAGTTCGAAACAATGAACCCAAATACTTACAGATTTGCGTTATTAGATTTTAATTTTAATTATTTGGTTTCTAATTTATTTTTGTTTTTATAGATGCAGAAAGAAGGTGTAGCATAGCACGCCGGGTGACAGCTAGTCTTAAATAAAAGCCGCTAGAAGCATTTAAACAAATATACTTACTTCTTTAATCCTTTGTTTAATGACATCATATATATATATATATATATATATATATTATTTACCATCTACAATTCAACTGCATTATGCAATTTGATATTAGTTACTTGTCCACGCCTCAGGGGTCCCTAGTTGTCAGCCAAATACCTTGTAGGAAGGATTCTAGGATGACCTGGAGTTAACCTTACGCCATCCAACCATAGTCTGCGACAAACAGGAAGGATTGGAGGTGAATGAGACGTTGGTATATCACGACGATATCACTCTCACTTATTATAATTTCTCTGAATTCTATCACTCCACGACGTTACACTACCTCAGTAGATCTTGGGGCCACTTTCTATTGAGACGTCTTGGTGGAGAGGAAGGATGATTGGTGCTGGATAAGGATTGGACTATTGGATTAGGATGATGGAAATATGAGAAGCGTCTAGGGATTATATCTTGGACAAAAGGGATATTTAGGTCTTTGATGACCTCATAAAATAAGAAAAAAGGACCGTTTAGTTTGCTCCTTCATTTAACGTATCATTATTATTTTATCCAGCACAGCAAAGCCTGCCAGTACCGCGTCGTGTGGTCAGGAAGATGGATGAGTTTGGGACAGATGAGAAGGTGACTTCCCTCATCCTTCCGCTTGAACATAGAGGGCAAATGTCTTGATTCTGCTAAGCCAAGGCGGTGGAGGTTGGTCTGCACGTAATAGAGTCCAGTTTCCAGGTGGAATCTTGCAACAGCTTCGCTTCTCCTCAGATCGTCAGGGATGTGACCTGGGGTTCCAAGGTTTTCCCACATTTTTCCTTCATTGAGGCTTTTTGGGTTCTTAGTATGCCTGGATATTTCGGTGTCAATTTGGCTTCTTGCTACTTGCAAGGATTGGAGAGTCTCAGGTTGCGCCTCCTTTGCTTCCTTTTTGGCCATTTCGTCAGCTTTTTCGTTACCTGGAAGACTGACCTGGCTGGGGACCCACTGAAGACTGACATTCCACCCCCTATTAATGAGGTCGGCATTTGACGTATCATTATATTACATTATACTTACAATACTACATGATACGTCAAATGAAGGAGCAACTCAAACAGTTTTGTTTGTTGACACCAGTACCCACCTGTACATTATCTCTTTGAGAGACGGAGGTGTAGAGCCTAGATGGTCACTGCTTCCAACAAATCTCACTGAAATTTCCCTCGTATCTGTCAGACACTTTATAAACAACACGGGTTAAACTGTTTAATGCAGTAATTATTACAAAGGCTTTATACCCCGATCAACAAGAAAGGTATGGCAGTAAATTTCGATAAACACACATCCGTCGGAGAAAATGATGTTTCTAGAGCCAAACAAGTGGACAGGCTCAGTCTACAGTCACTGAAGATGATAACTTGTTTCGAAAGCGCTTTGTTAGCAAGAAATAGAATATTTCAACCAGTTAAGGTTGGCCGATTCTTGGGTCTTTTTGGGAAGACCACATCCAGTTACTTTGAAGTATCTGTCGTGATTTTAAACAGTTATTTTGGTACTTACGGATTAGCCTATAGGTTATTTGCAGGTTTCTAAGTTTTTTTTTTTTTTTTTTTTTTTTTTTTTTTTTTTTTTTTTTTTTTTTTTTTTTTTTTTTTTTTCTCAGCCATAGTAACCCTATGGTAGAGCCGTTTATTCGTTAAAGCGTGCCCCATATCTTATGATATACTACACGCATGTCTTTACATATTTAAAGTGAGTATACAATGTTAATTTTTTTTTTTTTTTTTTATAATATTGATTTAATAATATATATACATATACATAATAACCTAAATATATGAACTATACGAGAATAAAATAATCATTGATAATTTATAAACAGTGAGAGTACAAGATAAATAAGGAAGATAATTTGGTTTGATGATGATGAGTGAAGTCAGCTTCTTCTCGTTCTTGGTTTCTCTAGATGTTTATTAGTTCATCAAAATTTATGGATAGAACAAAGTTCATGAGTTCCTCCTTATGATCTTCGAACAACTTTCTTTCCGACTCAGGCCAGCTACCTCCTTGTAGTATGATGTTTTTCATGAGTCTTAGTCTTTGTCTGTCGTAAGTCTTGCAATCATAGAGTATATGTGTAAAAGTTTGTATCTGTCCGTCTATTGTACATTTATCGTCGTCGGTTATTTTAAAACGTTTTAAGTAATTTTTGGTGTGTCCGTGCTCTGTCAGGAATTGAGTAAGTTTGTAATTTCTACTTTTAAGAATGTCGTGGTTTTTTGCATTTATTTCCGGTATAAATTTATGGCAACTAGGGGATTTTGTGCTTATTCTCCACCTATTGTTCCATGTTGAGATGTTATTTATTTTAACTTGAGACTGGACCCAACTTAGCGGTAATTTGGCATAGCTTATCGGCAATGCTTCACTTTGAGCTGCACATTTTGCTAATTGATCAGCCTTATCGTTTCCTTCGTGACCTTTAACCCAATCTACAGTGAAATGAATGCCCCTCTCGGTTAATCTTAGTAGGTTTCTCCTGATTTTTTCAATTAAAACATTGTGAATATTGTAATTTTTGAGTCCATGTATCAGGGTCATGTTATCAGTGAAAAAGTGTAGTGAGATCCCTTGTTCGATTGCTGTTGAGGAGAAGAATTCTGTTGCTTTGAGCAGAGCGAATTTTTCTGCTTGGTTGTTGCTGCAGCGACTATCCAATTTATACTCCTTCTCGTGATTATGGTTGGTACGGAATGATACCCACGCACATCCAACTTTATCATCTATTTTGCTGCCGTCTGTGTACACCTCTAGAGAGTTATCCCGGCTAAATTTGGAATTTACATTTTCCGAAATGTCAAAATGCTTACTTGGATGTATCCATGATTTGCTTTCGGTATCTCTTTCTATATCGTAATTATCAAACTGAGTATATCCTAAGTTTTGATGACGAATATTTTCTATAAGCGTTTTGTTTTGTATTTTAATATCTATTGGTAATAGTCCAGCCAATACGCAAGCAGCATCGGCAGAAATAGTTCTGAATCCCTTACATATTTTAATAGCGATTAAGCGCTGCAGTCGGATAAGTTTTTTGAGGTTTTTAGATTTAGTTGTTCCATCTTTCCAAATCGATATACCATATAGCATTTTAGGAATAATTCCACCTTCATAAACTACTTTAAGCGATTCTGCTTTCAATCCCCAAGTTACTCGAGCTGCGATTGAAAGTCGCTGGATTAACTTCAGATTCTTGATGTACACCGTATCTATGTGTTTATTCCAGGAGAGTTTCCTGTCAAACATTATGCCTAAATATTTTAATGTATCTGTATGTTGTAGTGATTGTCCGTACAGTCTTATGTTAATATTCGGAAAGGTTTCTAAGGTTAGAAACCATATTATATGAATGACTACTGTATTTATAAAATATGGTCTCTAACTAACCCTTAGATAAGTTGTATTTTTTATGTAATACTTTTAGGCTTGTAAAACATAAATGATAATAAGCAGAATATATTTCAGCAAGCAATATTTATTAATAAAACTGTTAATATGATAAAAATCAATGGTAATTGTGAAGTTTAGGGGCCTCCTCGCCAATCTTTTTGTCCGGTGATTCTATAACATATTTATATTTATTTCGCATTATGGGCATACGAGCTATGCGTTTCCGCTCGCTCAAGAAGGTATCGAAACTCTAGTCAAACCAACTTGCTAAAATTAATAGAATTTTATTAATTTTTGCGAGTTGGGTTGACTTGAGTGTTAAAGGTTACTTTACTACCAGCAAAAACCAATAGAATTGCCCATAGGAATAGCCAAAAGAAAAGCTGATGAGTTATGCGCGTGGGCTTAATCACTGTTATAATCACTACAGATACTTCACAAGTAACTGGATGTGGTCTTGGCAAAAAGACCCCACATCTTATCCCTATATGATATATTTATCCTTCACAAACCAGCTCCCGACACCCGTAAATGATGGTGCAGGTCCCTGCCCATTTTTCCATCTCCTGCGATAGGAATTTATTGAATGAATGAGTGAATTGTGACTTACCTTTTCCGAGAGCAAGTCAATGACTGTTTGGCTCTTGTCCAAGAGTATCAACAAGTTAGCAGAAATATTCCCTCAGAATCTTCCTCATACCATCATCCGAATAGCGTCATACTGTTTTGACCTTGAGGTGCGCCGTTTGGCAAACACTGCGTCTATTTTACATTCCCATGCCGGTATTCTTAGCTCCATCCGTTTAAATATAATTTTCCTAGTAAGTTAGTCTGGCACAGTGAATTCCTATGTTTCTTCATGTGTCTTAGGGAAGTCCTGAATAATATCATCTGGGAGTTTCCTATCATTTTAGTCATGGGAAAATCACGGCAAGTATGAGAATCTCTATAAATACAAAACAAAAAAAGGTAAATAGTTTTGCTCTTTTTCAGTCTCTATTTCTAAAGAAAAACTGGATCAGAAGGGTTTAATCATCGGGGTTCGGTCTGACACCAGCTGTGAAATGTAGCCTTTACAAAACAGGACAGTTCTCCCTATCCTCTACAGCCCTGAAGAAGGCAAAGAGTGAGTGAAATATCTCTCATTTTCATGGGCGTATATAAGGGGGGGCTAAGGGGGATCCAGCCCCCGCCCCAAATTTTGATTTGATCGGTAAAAATGTCATAAAACCTTTAAAAATTAATTAAATAAGATTACTTAGTTAATAAAAAATATTTTATTTGTAATAGCGTTTTAGTTGGCTAAATCTATTCCAAGTTCTAAATCGTTAGTATTCCATGGACCCAGCCCCCCTGAAATATTCCCAGCCTACCCTCGAAATTATTTCCGAATAACCGAACCCCCCATGATGGACACCTTCTTAATCTTAACGGTCGACTATCTCTTCTCAAAAAAAAAAAAAAAAATTGAATCACTTATTAATTTTTTATTTATTTCTCTTCAGAATAAAAATACTATGGCGATAGGGCCGATGTCTTCTTTATTCGGGTCTTTTTTACATTAAGGCTTCCAGCTACTTGTTACCACCAACATTTTAACGTCCATTTATTGTTGACAACTAATTTTAGAGCGGGTTATCTAAAGGTTACCGCCCTTTTCTAGCAGGCATAAGGCTGCTGCCTTTTCTTTTTATTGAAAGAAAATCCACCACCCCTAGTGGGAATCGAATCTACGACCTTAGGCACGGAGTACACACGCATGAGCACACACGGCCTCCAAAACATGAAGAAATTCCTAACCACAATAAAAAAGAAATGTTTACTTTAAAAGTAATCATCATTTTTCTTCTTAAAAAAATAAATTAATTAATTAAACCTACACCTACCAACTCCATTTAGAAGGTTAGCCCTGAGTTTAAAATGAATAGTAAGATGAATTTTATTGATTTAATTTTGTTTTGTAATAAAGGAGAAAATGTCTTAAATTTGTTTTAAGATATAGGTTCCTCAGCTTTTTTCCAGTTTAAATCATTTAAATTTACCTGTATTCATGTTTACCTAATCATCTATTTATTAGTTAAAGCAATTGCTTCTAAAGTAATCATTAGGTGATAAAAAGAAAATGGCAGACCCAATGTAAAAAAGACCCTTTTTTTCGAATAGTAGAAAACGTAAACACCACCATATTAAGGTAATTGATTCCATAGAAGAGCAACTAAAATTGATTTTTTTGTTGGCATTAGCACAAATTTGATGAAGATATACACATTAATTTGAACGGCTATTATTTTAACGATAAACGTCCACATTTCTTGGTACTTTCCATATTTCTTGGTAGATATATAGGATCATTTGGTTTAACGATTTTCGTATGCAATTTTAACTTCTAACTTCCAAGCAGGACATCGATGAGATGTTGATAGCGATTCCAAGACATCATTAAGACACGATAATCTAGGTAGATGTCATTAGCAAAGCTAAAACTACCTCGGATTGAACCTTGAAACATCTTGATTGACGGATATCAAGGCTAATCTTGGAATTTAATCAAGAAGATTGAAGGCTGATTGAGATTTCAATCATCTGGTTCCTAGTAGTAGAGGATCTTCATCTCTCAGGGAATCCATTAACACTCAGACTGCTTCTAGGAGTCATAAAGAATTCAGCATTTCATTCTTGGCGGTCTCATAAAGCACATTGGCAATAATGATGATTGCAAGGCTATGATAGGAGAGTCTAGTCGCCTTTTTGCGAAGACTAAATCCAGATACTTTGAAGTATCTGTCGTGATTTTAAACGGTGATTTTGGTACTTACGGATTAGCTTAAAAGTTCTTTGCAGGTTATCTAGGGTTAGAAACCATATTATATAAATATAGTAATCAAAAGTTAATATAGTAATGAAAAATCACTGCAATCACTACTAAAAGTGATTGCAGTTTTTCTGGCTACTATATTTATATACATAACTAGCTGAATACCCGTGCTTCGTCACGGCAGATAAGTAGTTATTTTATTGCGTTAAATAATGTTTCATTAAAATTACGTTACTATACAATTTTGTGCAGTTTATTACAGCACGGTTCCCGTCATACTATATTTTATTCAATGGGCGTTAAAATTTAAAAGTTTATGTTTCCAAGAAGTCATATGGTAACACCCAATATATTTACGAGTATTACCAAGGTTATAGGCGAGGAGGCTGTGCAAGGGTTCCGGATATTATTACCTCGCCTGGAAAACCTAAGGATATGCCATACATCATGGTTTGACCGGGACTGTCCCGGTATTTTGCAATTGTTTCGGTGTCCCGCCCGGTTTTATCAATGTCCCGGAAAAGGCTGTAAGATGCAAAAAGTAATGAATTCATGTTTATAAGAATCTTTTATAAATCGGTTACTTTTCTACAATCAACATCGTTACTACTGCTAACAGTGTCAAAGAAATGAGAAGTAATCTAACTGTAAAACGCTGGAACTACCTGCACAGCGCTGCCAGCTGCCGGACACTTCTATTTGGCTGAGAGATTTTTTTAAGAAAATCAAGTAGCAAAAAAAGTTTCGTTCTTATTTTTAAGGTTTGGGTAGACTAACAGTTTAGGATTCCCCCTTCCCGTTAGTTGCTAGGCTTAAAACTCACCAACCATTTTGCTTATAATTTGTACTCTTTTTATCCCCCCCCCCTGGTATGCCCATCCCATATTAATGTGTCTCGGTTTAACTCTCCAAAAATATGGCAAGCCTATCTGACGGGGACAGGCAGAAAAGAAACGCAATTAAAACTCTATGAGGGACAGTTAATTTCTAGTAATTCAAGGTCTGCCATCATAGTTGAAATTAACCTCAATTAGAAATAAAACTATGAGATAGATAATGTAAGGTAACAACTGTTCTTTATCGTCCTAGCAACGCAGGCTGCCTAGGCTTGCCTTCTCTAACCAACTCAAACTTTAAACCCCCCTAAAATGCTTAAAAATACGAATATCAAAAAATCCTTTCTTAGCGAGCGCCGACGTTATATAGGGAGAGTCCATGCAAAATTTCAAAATTTTCTGTCGAGCGGTTTGGGCTGGGCGTTGATAGATGATTGAGTGAGTGAGTGAGTGGTATTTGACAAATATATAGTAGATATGGTTTCTAACTAACCCTTAGATAACTTGTATTTGTAAGTAATCCTTTTAGGCTTGTAAAACATAAATGAAAATAAGCAGAATATATATCAGCAAGCAGCAATATTTATTAATAATAAGGTTAATATTATAAAAATCAATGGTAATTGTGAAGTTTAGGGCCCCTAAACTTCACAATTACCATTGATTTTTATAATACTAACCTTATTATTAATAAATATTGCTGCTTGCTGATATATATTCTGCTTATTTTCATTTATGTTTTACAAGCCTAAAAGGATTAAAAAACGTTGAGGTTGCTGGCAGAGAAGGAAGATCTTGAGGTAAATGAAAAACGTCCTGTTCCTTCACAAAACTTTTGTGAAGGAACAGGACGTTTTTCATTTACCCCTAAAAGTATTACTTACAAATACAACTTATCTAAGGGTTAGTTAGAGACCATATTTTATAAATACAGTAGTCATTCATATAATATGGTTTCTAACCTTAGAAACCTGCAAATAACCTATAGGCTAATCCGTAAGTACCAAAATAACTGTTTAAAATCCACACGAAGATATTTGACCCGTTTTGCGTTAACATGATTTATGTACTTCTTCGATATCGCACCAGTATTTCTAACGTGACACAACTCAAAATAAAACTCAACAGAAAATGTGTCACTCTTGCCTATGAAGGAGGAATAGCATTAAGACAGGAAGAGTGATACAAGTGCCCTCTGGTGTACAAGCTCTGAAGCTAGGTACATAGAGTTTTGATGGTTGATAAAGATATATTTACCGTGTCTTTCATAGTCATAACTGAAAAATTATTGATTGAATTGATTTTTGAGTTGTGTCACTTTAGAAATACTAGTGCAATATCTATTTATTAGTTAATTTCATCCTCATTAAATGAAAGCCATCTAAAAGGGAAGTTTCAGAAACCATGAGAATAAAGGATCACGTTAATAGATTGCGAATTCTCGCCTGTTTTCTCTTCGGGTTCTGCATTTTGACAACCTTTCAAAGAGCCTTGGAGTATCAAACTTTCGCCATTTCACATTGAGTCTTTAAATTGTAAAAATGAGATGTAATTCTTTGTATCACGTTGTTTATCCTTAAGATTGCTTGGCATTCGGTCTAGAGCCGGCTTAATAGATGGTTTCGAAGAGAGCTCTTCGCCTTTTAGCACTTTCCTCCGAAGGAAAGTAGCTATTGAGGTTGCTCTCATGACGGAAGTTTCCAAAAATTTCTTCAAATCTTTATCGATCCTATCTAGTAGAAACCAAAAATAACCCCCGTTAAAATTTATATATATATATATATATATATATATATATATATATATATATATATATATATCGTCGATACAAAAGCAAACTAACGAATATGAAATGTATCTTTCATTTTCCATCTTTAATAGTTTCTGCTGGACTTATTTACGGCAAATTCTTCACTCTGACTTCACTCTATTAAAGGGAAAGTATTCCACTATCAAAAGGTCAAATCTGCCGAATATTTGACTGTCCAAAAAAAAGTTATGAATAAATACTGTTCCACTCTGAAAAGTGGTGATTTTCATATTCGTTAGTTTGCTTTTGTATCGACGATATATGTGTGTGTCTGTTAACACGATAGCGGCCAGAGTTTTTGTTTTTTCGTCACGAAACATGGTATATAGCGTTGAATTAGCAAACGATTGAACGAGTTCGTAAACCAATCCGTCAAACGGAAGGGGGGGTTTACCCCGGACCCAAAACCCTAATTTGACCTTGCACGCCGTAGTTTTTGATATATTTCAACGGAACTTGGTATTTGTAGTGGCAATCTACAGAGAAAACTGGGTTGTAAAAATAAACTAAATCGGTTGATTAGGAGGGGGAGTTTACTCCGGACCCACATTATAAATTCGCCACTACCAGCCGTAATTTTTGTTATATTTCGACGAAACTCAGTATTCCCAGTGCTAATCTACAGAGGAATGTGGGCTGTAAAAATAAACTAAAACGGTTCATTAGAAGGGGGGGGGGGTTTACTCCAGACCCAAATTACTAATATACTCATACCGGTCGTAATTTCTGCTGTATTGTAACGAAACGCGATATACGTAGTGGGGAACTCATTAGAAAGAAGTTTTGTAAAAATGAGCTAAATCGGTCAATCGGAAAGGGGGGTTTACTTTGTAATATATTTCAATAGAATGGCCCGCCAAACGTAGGTTAACAAGGCCGCCGCAAGGAGCGCTTTCTACCACTAGAGAGACTGTATCCTGTTCCTCCGTCAGATCAAAAGACGGGATATGAAGTTTTATTGTATTTATTAAGTAGTGTAGTAGGTACCATGTGTAAACATAACTCTGGAAGCAAATTAATTACAAAATTAATAATTCAACAGTTACTCATTACAAAATTAAAAGAGAACTATTCGTCTATTTATTTTATTTATATAGGATATTTTATGCGAATCTTTCTGGAAAGCAGTCTATACTACCCAAATTCTGAGGAAAGTGCTTAGTTATGCAGCTCCTGCGTGACGGACTTAATTCTTCTATGACCCAGGCCTCCCAGACAGCCTGGCACTGTGCCAAGGAAGTATGTCTGCGCGTAATCACTCCTGGAAATAGACTGATTACGCATATAAACTCATTGCAATTATTTTTGTATTATGCAAAGATCCCTCGTTAATATATATATATATATATATATATATATATATATATAAACTAAGGTATTCAAATTTTGATTCTTTTATAATTAATGAAGTATTAGAAAAAAATATTTTATTATTAGATATGAAAGGATCTTCTTATATTTTCTTAAATATATCGAAAACGGATTGGAAATCGTGGGAAGTGGAAGGTTTTTTTTTTTTTTCTTTTTTTTCTTTTTTTTTACTGCTAGTTCTTATAATAATCAATTTTAGCAATAATAATAATTTTCCAGTTAAATAAGATACGTAAAATGTGAAAGAATTTTTGGTTGTTTGTCATCTCATCGGAAGTCGAATAGGACAATTTCCGCTGCAGTATGTTAGTGACGTCTAAGATTTTATTTTTCTTCAAATTTTTATTAGCGTAATTTTTTTACAAATTGTTAACTATATTTATTTGAGGCTTTCCAAATGACACAAGTGATAAGAACGTTTTGGAAACGCCCTTAGATAGTAATAGACTCCATGAATTCCTCTTCAAATATTCTGCAGTCGAAATATAAGTGGGTCGTAATTGCGTTCACTACGAGGACGCGGGGGTCTCCCGTAGTCTAGTGGCTAGCGCGCTGGATTCATAAGCGGGAGATGGTGGGTTCGATTCCCACCTCCGGCAGGAATTTTCTCATCTCAAGGCTCGCTGGGAAAATTCCTCGCTGCACCCTGGTTGTCGGCGCTAATGACCTAGAAGTAGATGCGCCGTAAAAAAAAAAAAAAAAAAAAAAAAAACTACGAGGACGCTCTACCTTGTGGATAGCTTAGTCCTGTTGTGTAAGAAATTGTAGTAAATAAAGTTTATCTTTTGTGTAAAATGATAGTTCCAGACCTCATGGCGGCCTCATAGTTCTGCAGGAACTCCGAGACTTTAGGTCAGGAATTCTCCTCCGCCCCCGTTTAGGGAATTTCCTACTAAGAACAATCCCAGCCTGGAATTCAGAATAGTCTGGGATAGTTAATGTTCTAAAATCCTTATGTTCTTACTAGCTATTGGTTATTGTATTCACGATTACAAATATTAAAAAAAAAAAAAAAAAAAACTGATCAAACGCCACATAGGAGCTGCATAACTAAGCGAATTCCTCAAAAGGTGGATAGCGTTCCTCGCATTCCTGAAAAATGTATTTAAAATAACATACATAAATAGAAAATGAAAATAAATACTTTCGATATTTTATATTTTTACTACATAGCTTCAGGGCCATTCCATGTCAAATCAACACACTTTTTTACCTCACCCTTTCCGATTTTAATGAAAATTGGTACAACCAAAGTAGGTGTTGGGACAAATAAAACTACCAAATTTCAAATTTTTATATAAAACTGTTTTCAAAATACGGCCACGTAAAGTTCTCAAAAGGCGTCAAAATCTCGCTTTTTAGCACTTTCCTCCGAAGGAAAGTAGCTATTGAGGTTGGACTCATGACGGAATTTTTGAAAAATTTCTTCAAATCTTTATCGATCCTACCTAGTAGACACCGAAAATGACCCCCGTTAAAATTTATATATATATATATATATATATATATATATATATATATATATATATGTGTGTCTGTTAACACGATAGCGGCCAGAGTTTTTGTTTTTTCGTCACGAAACTTGGTATATAGCATTCAATTAGCAAACGATTGAACGAGTTCGTTAACCACTAAAGTCGGTCCACCGGAAGGGGGGGGGGGTTTACCCCGAACCCAAAACACTTATTTGACTATGTCAGCCATAATATTTGTTATATTTCAACGAAACTTGGTATTCGTAGTGGTAATATAGAGAGAAAAGTGAGATATAAAAATGAACTAAATCGGTTCATTAGAAGGGGGGGTTTACTCCGGACCCACAATACCAATTCGCCACTACCAGCCGTGATTTTTGGTATATTTCGACGAAACTCGGTATTCGTAGTGCTAATCCACAGGTAAATGTGTGTTGTAAAAATAAACTAAATCGGTTCATTAGAAGGGGGGGGTTTACTCCGGACCCAAATTCCTAATATACTCATACCGGTCGTAATTTCTGCTGTATTGTAACGAAACGCGGTATACGACGTGGGTAACTCATGAGAAAGAAGTGTTGTAAAAATGAGCTGAATCGGTCAATCGGAAAGCGGGGGTTTAATTTGTAATATATTTGAATAGAAAAGCCGGCAGACGTAGGTTCACAAAGCCGCCGCAAGGAGCGCTTTCTACCACTAGAGTGACTGTATCCTGTTCCTGCGTTAGATCAAAATACGATAATATGAGGATTTTTGTATTTATTACGTAGTGTAGTAGGTACCATGTGTAAACATAACTCTGGAAGCAGATTAATAATTGATCAGTTACTCATTACAAAATGAGAACTATTCACGTTTTTATTTTATTTATGTAGGATATTTTAAGCAAATTGTTCTGGAAAGCAGTCTACACTACCCAAATTCTGAGGAAAGTGCTTAGTTATGCAGCTCCTGCGTGACGGACTTTATTCAAAATATTCAAATAGACTCCTGTGTAAGTTACAAACATGGAGAAGATGTCAATGTTTAGCTCTTTATATGCACTTTCAAACGACATGCAACACATGATAGGTTATGAGAACATAATTTTTTTCAAAATCAAAAATAAAATTTTGAATCTAAATATTTTCGAAAACGCATCTTCAAAAATTTTGAAAAAATTATATATAATAGGTCATATTATTACTAATTTGTATAGCAAATTTGGTTATGGGATGGAAATGGGTTCTAAGTCAAAATAATTTAAAACCGAAGGCGGCTTTGAACTATATATATAAAAGCTTCTTAATACATAATTGTATAATTTAATCCAAACTTAACTGTTGCATATATTTCATAGACACTTCATCTTCATTATCTTATTTACAAAACTTATTTTAAAAAATATTATACCTTAATAATTTGTTGTAATAAGTTTAATTTAGAATATTTGTCTAAAATTTAATGATATATTGTGCTCAAAATATTTTAATTGACTAGGAACTTAAATAAAAAGTCCGTCACGCAGGAGCTGCATAACTAAGCACTTTCCTCAGAATTTGGGTAGTGTAGATTGCTTTCCAGAACAATTTGCTTAAAATATCCTACATAAATAAAATAAAAACATGAATAGTTCTCTTTTAAATTTGTAATGAGTAACTGATCAATTAATAATTTGCTTCCAGAGTTATGTTTACACATGGTACCTATTACACTTCGTAATAAATACAAAAAACCTCATATTATCGTATTTTGATCTAACGCAGGAACAGGATACAGTCACTCTAGTGGTAGAAAGCGCTCCTTGCGGCGGCTTCGTGAACCTACGTCTGACGGGCTTTTCTATTGAAATATATTACAAATTAAACCCCCGCTTTCCGATTGACCGATTCAGCTCATTTCTACAACACTTCTTTCTCATGAGTTACCCACGACGTATACCGCGTTTCGTTAAAATACAGCAGAAATTACGACCGGTATGAGTATATTAAGAATTTGGGCTAGGAGTAAACCCCCCCTTCTAATGAACCGATTTAGTTTATTTTTACAACACATATTTACCTGTAGATTACCACTACGAATACCGAGTTCCGTTGAAATATAACAAAAATCACGGCTGGTAGTGGCGAATTGGTATTGTGGGTCCGGAGTAAACCCCCCCTTCTAATGAACCGATTTAGTTCATTATTATATCTCACTTTTCTCTCTATATTACCACTACGAATACCAAGTTTCGTTGAAATATAACAAATATTACGGCTGACATAGTCAAATTAGTGTTTTGGGTTCGGGGTAAACCCCCCCTTCCGGTGGACCGACTTTGGTGGTTATCGAACTCGTTCAATCGTTTGCTAATTGAATGCTATATACCAAGTTTCGTGACGAAAAAACAAAAACTCTGGCCGCTATCGTGTTAACAGACACATATATATATATATATATATATATATATATATATATATATATATATATATATATATATATATATATATATATATATATAGATAGATAGATATAAATAAAACGGGGGTCATTTTCGGTGTCTACTAGGTAGGATCGATAAAGATTTGAAGAAATTTTTCAAAAATTCCGTCATGAGTCCAACCTCAATAGCTACTTTCCTTCGGAGGAAAGTGCTAACATAAATATCAACAATTTACATGTTTATAAATGTTAAACTATTAAAGTGGTTGAATATTTTACAGTGAAACTTGCACAAGGTCTGCAAATGTTGGAGGTACTGGGATAACGTTTCATCGCTTTTTGAAATTTCATATTCGGTTACCACGTCATTTCTACCTTTCGGAGTTATGAGATCCACAGTAGATAATAAATTAGTAAATGGGAGCCGTAATATTTCTAGTCTTCTTCGGTAGCTGAATGATGGAGAAGGTCCTTTGGGATGAAAGAAAGAAACTTTTACTTCATCTTCGTCTTTGTTTTTGTCCATTATATAACCAAGGCACTAGTTAGAGTCATAGACTATACTTATGTACTATTTATGCGGACAGGGACGTCTCTCGTAGATTAGAGGACCGGTGTTTTCTAAATACAAATACCCCAGACCCATATAATATGTGTCACAAAAATTATTTTTTTTTAATGTCTATCACAAAAATAATAATTAATTCTAACAATATTCAAATTTTATCGTCCATTTATTATTGACAACGAATTTTATGACGGGTTATACATAAGTTACCACCCTTTTCTAGCCAGAATAAAGCTCATGCCTTTTCTTTTTTCGAAAGAAAATCCAACACCCCTAGTGGGAATCGAACCCACTACCTTTAGCACGTAGTGCATACGCCTTAGCACCCACGGCCTCCGGGCCTGATTGTAACGATAATTAATTCTCACAAAAATAACAATCAATCTTACTTAAATACAATTCTTACACACCCTTCCATCATCTATATACTTTATATATATATATATATATATATATATATATATATATATATATATATATACATATATATATATATACATATGTATATATATATACCACCACTCCGCGCTAAAGGATCGTGGGTTCGATTCCCACTAGGGAGGTGGCTTTTCTTTAGAAAAAAAAAAGGCATTAGCTCTATCCTGGCAAGGAAAGGGTCATAACCTATAGATAACCCGTCCTAAAATTCGTAGTCAATAATAAATGGACGTTAACATTTAATTATACATACATATATATATATACGTGCTCGTACATTTTCATGAGTGCAATTTTCTGTCTCTATTGAGTATGATCGATGAAGATTTGGAGATATATTAGAAGTTCTTTCATGCGGGACTCCTCAGCTAAATTACTTTGAAACCCGCTAAAGGGTGGTGCGCAGATTGAATAGTTCCGCGGAATACCTGGACTTATGTAAATTAGACAGAGTATCAGTAAATTACTTTTCGTAGAAGTATTACAAGTGTATATTTCTCGAGTATTCACCATTACGGGTGTATTCATGAATTGATCAAGAAAATAATGATTTCTTTCGTATTTTTTTCTTATTTGGTGTTTTGTTGATAGATTTCGAAATAATGGTTATTTTACATTCTACATTGTAGCATTTCTTTTCAAATATAAATCTAAGATTCCTATAAAATCTTTCTGACGAAGCTCTATTATTATGCCATAAAGTATATTTATTGTATATTGTTGGGAAACACGAGTAAGATAGTGACTTCATTGATATTTTCATTATAAAAACATTGCTTGCAACTGGAATTGCCAGCACTTCCATCATAACCCAGTGTCTGAACTTCTATACCTGTCCTAAGACGCTTGAACTGATCTTGACGTGAAGAGCGAAAATTAAAGGAATACATTAAATGCATTAGGAAAGATAACAGTAAACAATTCTAAAGTCAGGCAGATTCTTCCAATCACTGAAAGATCTCTGAGTCGACGCTTATTAGCGCGGTTCCTCCCTCCCCCATAGGGAGGAACCCCGCTTATAAGGTTGATCTCATGACGCAATCCAGAAGTGCCGACTAGAAATTTTGCGTTTCAGAACCCCTAGAGACCGAAAATGATGGTGGTTCAAATTTGAATATATATATATATATATATATATATATATATATATATATATATATATATATATATATTTGTCTGTTCGCTCTCTAGGTAGAAGACGAATAGTCCGATTTTGATGAAATTTGGTACAAAAATCCGTCGTCCAATTTGAAAGGTCAAGTTCGTTAACCAGCAAAATCCGTTCACTGGAAGATGGCGTTTGGGGCGAAATTCGCGCAAAAAAAATCGTAACGCTTACGTTTTTGAGTTCATAAGCTTGTAAGCACTCGTTTTATAGGCTTCTTGGGCTAGGAAAACGAATGAAGCCATTTTCAAGGCGATAGCATTAACCGTTTTCGAGAAAATTGGAAAAAATTTTTGAATACCGTTTTTGGTTTGGGTACTTAGAATCATGGGATTCAGTTGAAACATTTTCTGCATGTTCTACTTTCATTAAAACTAATATGTTGAAATTTGTGTTACGTTTGGAGTTAAGGAAGGGTTAGAATAAAATATTTTATTAACAGACAAAAAAAGTTTTGGTAACTTTGTATACTTTCCTTAATATCTCGAAAAAAGTTGAGAATCTTGGTAAACGGAAGAATACCATTAGAAAGCTTACTAAATGCTCTACAAAAAAGGTTCTAATGAAAGTTTTGATTAGACGATGTCAATCGGAGAAATAAGTGCTTAAAACTTTAAAGTAATTGATTTCGCTTATTCGAACTGTTCTTTTGTCTGTTATTATTCCTTGTTATTTTAACTGCTTATAGTTGGATAATGTATTTGACAATTAAATTGGTTAAGTAAAATAACAAAAACAATGTATTGTTTGAAATATAGAGTTCCATGATTCCAACACCTTGTAACTAGTGGGACCGTTTCTAGTGTTAGCCGACCCTTCCAGGTAAGATCGTAAATCCAAGACCTTTCAAGACTGGTGGAACCCAAATAATAACTGCTTCTATTTTAATCTTTCCAAATTAGACTAGGGATAAGAACGGAACCGCGCTAAGATGATGCAGTTCCTGCGAGACGGGATTTTATTTTTGGTTTAGATTGAGTAAAGCCATACAGTGAAGATATTATGAAGGACAAATACAAACCTCAATCCCGCACATAGGTAAAGCTGTTATCATAAAGCATATCACCTCCCTCTGCCAATACCGATCCAATTCTGGACCGCACCACCGATTAATAGTGCAACCGGTGGGCGCATTGAAACGCGATTTTGTCATCATACAATTAACCAGTTACCAAATATTTCGACTCAAATACATCTTTGTGGAACGAGGCTACCCTTGTTCTTTCTCTTGGTCCCTTTCCATTCATTAAGGGTTCATACGTCATCTTTGCAGTTCTTTCCGATCTCATCCTTAGGTGGTGCCGAAACCATCTTAAATTGTTCTACCGGTGTAGTTATAGTTTTGCCTTCATAGATTTGTAGCTGATCTCCATTGACTTCTGTGATTTTAGGTTAGTAGGCTTCTTTGGATGAAGTACCCGATATTACAACCCTTTTCTTTCACCATCTAAGAGTTCAGAAGTCTGGATCTGCTCAATCAAGATTTGCCTTTTCGACTTCAAATTTCCCTTCGGGGATGTCTTCCTATTGTCATGTATTCTTTTTTTAATGTCCGTGCTGATTTTGGGTAGTTCTGCTTGTATGATGTCTATATTCTGTTGAAGGTCCTGGTCATTAGTAGTCATTGTGACGTGGTCATTAGTATAATTGTTGTTACCTGGAGAATTTATTATGACGCGAATGTACGTCAGAGTGCGGTGTACCTGGTTGAAACTGATAGAGGGAAACCCCTGCTAAGCAGCGCGTCTTTGCTCAATGTGTTTCGAACATTCGGAGAATAAGACTTTTTTTTGCAAGTGAAAATGTATAACGTCTTGAGCATGTCAGAACTAAGATTTGCTATCAATTTTTACGTAAAACTTGGCAAGACCGCTACGGAAACATTTATTATCATCATGAAGGCAAGTGTTTTGGCGGCACAAGCCCTTGTTGCAATGCCCAGCAGAGGTTGACGACGTGGACCACACCGGGGGACTATCAACGACTACGATGTCGAAGAACTGGTTCATCTCGAATTTTAGAACTTGGAACTACTTTTAAATCTTAATAATGTTTGGGACTCCTGAAAATACTGATATGCAGGGTTCAATGGAGCCGGACATCGCAGACAACTGGAAGTTTGACCATGTCAGGACGCCGGTCACCGAACGTGAAAGAGGAAGTGCCTACGATCTAACAGCTTCCAGCGCCCCGAAATCGGTCCCCTAACGTTTTCATGGTTCCAAACCTTAAAACACCGCTGAAAGGATTTTAGGAATGTGGACAGAATCAAAACAGTTTGCATGAACCTATTAACATTCGAGAGCTGGAAGCCCAACTGAAGCTCGACCATGCAAAAGAAAAGTACTTTGAAGATTTTTAAACACTTAAAACGATAAAATCAATAAATTATTTTTAATAAACCTACTGATATTACTTTTAGTATAGGCCATGTATTTAATCTTTTGTCAAGGATCAGATTGACTATAATATTTAAATTTATTTCCAATCTGCTCCCCAAAAAATACATTACAGGGTAAAGAAATAATCTCTTAATGAAAAACATATTTGACCATCCTTATTCCCTTGGATGGACTTCATTAAGCACTATTGATTGGTCCTGACTAAAGGCTAACCCGTTTTCCTGATAAAATGAATTTGCCTTCTTCTGCCTCATCTCATGTTTTAGATCAAAATACAATTCTATATTCATCCCCATTCTAGCTTTATAGGACAATAGGACAAATATTATTCTGGACATTTTTACATTTTGATTATAAATTCAAAAATTGTGGTTTCCAATGCCATTGTGTGGATTGGCCATAAACACCACGGTAAATTAGCTTCGATTCATGTTTAGCAATTCGATTCGGCCATTCAATTCGCCGATGATTTATTGAATGCTATTATTATTCGTTTGGGAATTTGATTGATGAATAAATCATATCACTAAACGCTCATTTGACGGTATTGTGTCTGAATAAAACGCCCAATTAGTTGGTTTCATTGTATTGCGGCGGAACAAAATATCTATGATGCGTCGTATATTGCTGATTCTTCATGCCTCATACTTTGTTCCTTATTCATGCCGCATTCTGGCCTCAAAAGTCTTGCCTCATGGCTTCCTCATCATGCATGCTTTATTTCCCCGATCGACTTCATGCAAGTCTCGTTCCCTTCATGAACTCATGCCTCATAGGTTTCTCACACTTCAGGCCTCTTGATGTCCTCTAATCTCATCCCTCGTACCTTGCTCATCGTGCATGCCTCATTCCACCTTTAAACTTCATGCCTCGCACCTTTTTCATACTTTTTGTCTTATACCGTTTTCAACCTCATACCTACACCTATAGCGCCCTATATTTCATGCCTTACACTGTCTGTGAAGTTCTGCTCATTTTGCAGGCCTCATTTCGTTCTCAAATTCATGCAACACAGTATTCTTATACTTCATGCCCCATACTTCCTTTAATGGCGCTACAACCCGAGTTGGGTCTTGGCCTCCTCCAAGAGCTTCAGCCATCCAGCTCGAACACATGCCGCCACCTTCCGGGGGTATTATGAAAACTCCTCGAGTCAGCAGATACTGCATCAGCCCATCTAAGTCTTGGTCTTCCTCTTCTTCTGGTACGGTCCAAGTGGCCTTCCAGAGCTTTCTGGGAATCCCTTCTTCATGCCCTACCCTCAGACTTCATGCACCATACTGTCCTCAAACTTTATGCCCCATTCCTACACTTCGGTCCTCGCTATACTTCAAGCCTTAGAACTTTCCTGTACATTATCCTACAATTCTTGCTCAAAATGAGTGCCATACCATTCTCACACTTGATGCTTCATAACTTGCTTATAGTTAACGACTTTTTCGTATTCGTAATTCATACGTTCCTCATATTGCATGCCTCATAGATCATGCTTATTATCTTGCTCATACCTGATGTATTATGCTTCCTATCCCTTTAAACCTCATATCCTGCTCACCTGCAAAGCTCCATAGCTTTCTTATGTTTCAGGCCTATTAACCTTCATACTTAGTGTGTCAAAATTCAAGCGTCTGCATTTGCTCGTCTTCAAAACTTCCCCGTCTGCATTCGTGCCTCATAACTTCCCCAAACTTCAATCCTCATAACTTCCTGACTTGTTTGCCTCAAACTTCATGCCAAAAACCTCACTATATTCCTTGCCCCATACTTTGCAATATATCATGCTTCATAGCTTTATCATTGGCCATCCTACTGATCTTGCTCATCATGCATGCCCGACACCCGCCTCAAACTTCATGCCTCATCAATTCCTTACAATTCACGCCTATTGATTATCCACAATTAATATTTTCCTCATACTCCGTGCCTCATGCAATCTAATACTTTATATTTCATTCTGTACTCATCATGCATGCCTCATAACGGCCTCATAGCTTTCTTAAATTTCTCGCCTATTGCCTCTTCATATTTCATGCGTCATACTTCGTGCCTCTTGCATTGCTCAACATACCACAAACTTTAAGCCCCACCCTATCTTGTTTAACATGCATACTACATATTATATTCCACAATTCATGCCCCATACCTTCCTCACACTGCATGCCTCATATATCATGCCGTAATTATTTATTAAAATTCTTGATTTACTTGCAATTTATTACAATTCTTGTTTAATTAGTCCCTGTCAATATTTAATTATCTTAGCGTAAAAAAAATTATCTGCTAGTAGTTTTATTTATTTTATTTATTTTTTTTCAAGGCTCCGTTCAAATGTGCAATAATTCTGATATGAGGTCCATAATATATTAACTATGTTTTGAGGTTTTTTTAACTATGTTTTTTCTCACTTTTTAAGTGGTTGTTGTTGTTGTTGTTTTGTTTTTTTAAATTCATGCAGCAGAAAAATAAAAGGTCATTTCTTAGGTAGTTTTTTTGTATTAGTTTCTTAGAGAAGTTCCAAATGACACTAGGGAACGAAATCGAGCTAAGATAGCGCAGTTCATTTGAGATGAAATTGTACTATTTATTCTAAATTTTACTTACTATTTAGGCTTCGTTTTATTAGAACTTAATATAAATTGTATATATTTCCAAGCATAGACCCTTATTTATTGTAATTTATATGACGGTTATGATATATATTTGTTATTCTGAAAGGTCAAAGGACTCGGAATAATGTTATAATGTTTGGTTCTCTCAGTATAATAGGCTGAGAGAGCATAATAATTATTATTGGTTTTAATCAACAATACCACAATAAACTAAGGTTATAGTTGCTCATTGTAAATTATCAGCCTATCTGCTTAGGAAGATATTGTCAAATAGGAATATTACATTAATGAACCTGGAAGCAGGGTTCTAGGAAGTTAGCTCGGGAATTGTAAAGCAGCGCCCCCTCGGCCCTTCTCAGAAATACAATATCATTCCTATTTGTTGACTATCCTCCAAGGTTTGTCAAACAAAATGACTCAAATTACAATCAAAGTGACTCCTCTTAATGAGGAAAGCTTTGAGGAAATTCCTGAGAAAAAGGGATAATTATTTTTTAGAAGTTATTGATAATTTTTAATAATAATTCAGTAAATAAATATTCAATTGAATAAAATTTTAATTTATTAATTCTTAAATGTCTGCTTTTAATGTACCAGCATTGACCTGTGCTTGAGGTTTTTCTAAATTATTCTCTACGGCGTATCTGCATCCAGGCTGTTAACGCCGTGCTATCTACAGGTTACCACCTTTCCTAAAAATCCATGTTGCAGAACGGAATTCCCATAGTTGCATTCTTCCCAGGGGTCTATCATATTTAAGGCCGAAGTTTTAAAAATATGCAAATATAGAACATGTTGAGTCAAATGGACAATTCTACCACAAGCTTTGGTTTTCAGAGACGATACTGTCATAGCAGATTCCAAAGAAAATTATCATCAAGAAGTTTCCGAAGCTGGCTTTGTAATAAACACAAGGAATAGCAAGGTAATGCACATCGATCATGAAGAGGAGGGAAATTTAGTTCGTTGTAACGGAGAGGTATTGAAATCCCTAGGTACCAAGGAATTGCAGGAATGGAAAAACGGACCTATAGCTTTCCAGCAGGATAAAAAAGGGAAATAATATGTTCTACTAGCTGTGTAACACTGTGGTGGGGAAGAGAGAGAGGGGAAACAGTGCCAAACTGCACATTTTTTAAGTCCATCAATCTCTCTACAATCTGTACGGAAGTGAAAGCTGGGTGCCACTGAAGAAATACTGGAGTAGGGCTACAGCCGAAGAAATGAAGTATCTCCGTAGAGTGAGAGGTCTGAGGAGAGACCAAGTCAGGAACGAAAGGATACGGAGTGATGTGGGAGTAGCTTCCTTGAAGGAACCAGTGGAGAAGAGACAGCTAAGGTGGTTTGGGCATCTATGGATAAGCGAAGACTGAGATTTTCGAAAGTTCTTTGAGGCTCGGCCCACTGGACGTCGTCCACGAGGGAGATTACTTTGGATGGACCACATTTCCAGGCTTGGACAGGAAAAGGGAAAGAGTCTGAACTCCAAGAAGGCACTGGCTCAGGATCGTGATGTTTGGCGGTCTTGGATAGAGGCAACTCCACGCTGAAAGGCACAAAGGAGGACAATAAAGAAGAGAACTTTAAAATTAAAATGCTCAAATCGCAAGAGCTGTGACAAATAAGCGAGATTCCTAATAATGTTCACTCAATAGAACGGAACCAACGTATCGGAAACTCCATGGATTATTTTCTCCGACTAATCTTTTTTTCTCATCAAATCGATATTTACACTGGAGAGAAATTGGGCGTTCCAATGATCTCTTTTACCACAATTTAGAGACGATTTTTAAGATATGTAAAATATTCACAAGATCTAACATTTTTTTCACGAGTACAAATTAAGAAGGTAGGGAAAGGGCGAATCGAAATCGAATTCAAAGTTCTAGAAGGGCTTTAGGATACCAAAGGCATTCATTATACATGATAAAAAACGTAATCAATTGAAATTGAATGTTTTGATTTATACGAGTAATTTATGGATAGCAATGCAAGAACGGGATTTTCAGACCCGGGATTCACCCTTGAAAGCGGACATTGAATTTTTCATAGATGATGGTGCTATTCACTTTAACATGAAACTGAAAAATATAGGGCCTTTTTTACAAAGCTCCATACATAGCTTTATAAGTGACTAATCTATACTAATGAAACACATGCATTATATTTTAGTGATTTATTTAATGAACATAAAATAAACATAACCTCAGGGGCCAAGAACTTTTGAATATTTATCAAACAAATCTTCTTCACCATGCCGCTTCCTCCACATGCACTCACATAAATAAGAATATAAATGCTGTCTGTAAAAGTCCCTTTTCTTGATATATTTTTAAAGCAATTGTTTTATCATTTTTAATGTATAAACACAAACCGAATGCTTTCATTTTAAAAATAATACAGACAGCAATCACATGTTTTCGATTTAACGTATATATATATATATATATATATATATATATATATATATGTATATGTATTTCGTCCCGGCGTGACGAGATACATTATCGGTGGCCATTTGTTATCCCACACATCCGGCTATAATAACGAAGCTTCCCTCTTTCCACGGTCCATGTGCATTTTTCCTGGAAGTATTTCAGGAGACGAAGCATCCTGGTGTGGAGACAATTTGTTCGTGAGACCAGTCCGAGGGAACAAATGGGTTCTGGGAAGTCCAGCTGAATACAGGAACAAGAGAGGTTCATGCGAGCTCCATTTCCTCGCGTGAGGTCGTCATTATGTGCGCAACTTGTTTGAATGTCTTTAAGTGTGTATTTTAGTTATGTTTAGTAAAACCCCAACCTCAATTGACCTCGAATCTTTCTATTTAATTTATGTTAACAAATATCTGGCATTCAGAGGAGAATCCACATTCATTTAAGGGCAATTTCAAATCGCTCTATACCAAACAGTTGTAGGCATGGAAAAACACTAGGCGAGATGAGGTGGTTCTGTCGAGGATTAGAATTGGACACAATAATCTCACCCATGCATATTTATTTAAAAGAGAATTAAGGCCTGAATGTAGTGCTTGTGGCGAATATCTTACTATTAAACACATTTTTAGCACTTTCCTCCGAAGGAAAGTAGCTATTGAGGTTGGACTCATGACGGAATTTTTGAAAAATTTCTTCAAATCTTTATCGATCCTACCTAGTAGACAGCGAAAATGACCCCCGTTAAAATATATATATATATATATATATATGCATATATATGTATATATATATATATATATATATATATATATATATATATATATATATATATATATGTCTGTTAACACGATAGCGGCCAGAGTTTTTGTTTTTTGGCCACGAAACTTGGTATATAGCATTCAATTAGCAAACGATTGAACGAGTTCGTTAACCACCAAAATCGGTCCACCGGAAGGGGGGGGGGTTACCCCGAGCCCAAAACACTAATTTGACCATTTCAGCCGTAATATTTGTTATATTTCAACGAAACTTGGTATTCGTAGTAGTAATATAGAGAGAAAAGTGAGATATAAAAATGAACTATATCAGTTCATAAGGAGGGGGGGTTTACTCCGGACCGACAATACCAATTCGCCACTACCAGCCATGATTTTTGGTATATTTCGACGAAACTCGGTATTCATAGTGGTAATCTACAGGTAAATATGTGTTGTAAAAATAAACTAAATCGGTTCATTAGGAGGGGGGGTTTACTCCAGACCCAAATTACTAATATACTCATACTGGTCGTAATTTCTGCTTTATTGTAACGAAACGCGGTATACGTCGTGGGTAACTCATGAGAAAGAAGTGTTGTAAAAATGAGATGAATCGGGGGGTTTACTTTGTAATATATTTCAATAGAAAAGGCAGCCAGACATAGGTTCACAAAGGCGCCGCAAGGAGCGCTAGAGGGACTGTATCCGGTTCCTGCGTTAGATCAAAATACGATAATATGAGGTTTTTTGTATTTATTACGTAGTGCAGTAGGTACTATGTGTAAACATAACTCTGGAAGCAAATTAATAATTTATCAGTTACTCATTACAAAATTAAAAGAGAACTATTCATGTTTTTATTTTATTTATGTAGGATATATTAAGCAAATTGTTCTGGAAAGCAGTCTACACTAACCAAATTCTGAGGAAAGTTCTTAGTTATGCAGCTCCTGCGTGACGGACTTTTACTGAATGCAGAGCCTACGAATCCGCTCGGAACCAAATGGACATTCATGGTCCTCTCTGTGATATACTTGGAGACGACCACGAATCAAGCCAGAGAGCGTTGAGTTTTTTGAGAGCCACTGAGCTATTTAATAAAAATAAGCAATTATTTACAAAAAAATTAATAATTCAAATATAAAATATCTTCAGTTTCAATATTCCTAAGTGTATTTTACTTTCAACAGTTGTATGGAAAATGAACATTGCCAAAATTAATAGTTATAATTATATATTTTGCAGATCCTAAGTTGAAAACTAAGATGTTGTAGGTAGTTAGTAACAGCTTTATTCAGTCCTCATAATTTTATTTTCAAGCTACATAGGGTGCATGTCACACACTAGGTTATTTAACTTTAGTTACAAAAAGTCCGACTCGCAGGAACTGCATCATCTTAGCGCGGTTCCGTACTTATCCCTAGTCTCATTTGGAAAGATTAAAAGAGAAACAGTTATTATTTTGGTTCCACTTTTCTTGAAATGCCTCCGCTAGGCAGTTGAATACAGTCAAGGTCTTGGAATATCTCTTGAAAGCTATATTTCTAACAATAAATTGTTTTTCTTATTTTACTTAACCTGTTTTATTGTCAAATACATTATCCAACTAAGACATTAAAAAATAACAAGGAATAAAAACAGGCAAAAAGAACCGTTCGAATAAACGAAATCAATTACTTTAAAGTTTTAAGCACTTAGTTCTCCGATTGACATCGCCTAATCAAAACTTTCTTCAGAAACTTTTTTGTAGAATGTTTAGTAAACTTTCGAATGGTAACCTTCCGCTTAGCAAAATTCTCAACCGTTTTCGAGATATTGAGGAAAATATACAAAGTTACCAAAACGTTTCATGTCTGTTAGTATAATATTTTATTCTAACCCTTCCTTAACTCCAAACAGAACCAAAATTTCAACAAATTAGTTTTGATGAAATTCGAACATGCAGAAAATGTTTCAACGGAATCCCATGATTCTAAGTACCGAAACCAAAAACGTTATTCAACAGCTATTTTCCAGTTTTTTCGAATACGGTTGAAGCTATCGCCTTAAAAATGGTTTGATTCGTTTTCCTAGACCAAGAAGCCTATAAAACGAGTACTTGCAAGCATATGAAGTAAGCGGAACGATTTTATTCGCGCGAATTAAGCTCTAAAAACCATGTTCCGGTGGGCAGATTAAGCTGGTTAACGAACTTGACCTTTCAAATTAGACGAAAGATTTTTGTACGAAATTTCATCAAAATCGGACCATTTTTGAACAGTCAGGGCCGCGAACAGACAAATATATATATATATGTATATATATATATATATATATATATATATATATATATATATATACAAATTTTAACCACCGTTATTTTCGTTCTGTAAAACGCAAAATTTTCTAGTCGGCACTTCCGGATTGCGTCATGAGATCAACCTTATAAGCGGGGTTCCTCCCTATGAGGGGAGGGAGGAACCGCACTAAAACGTTTGGGCTATAATCCATTTTCATCTGTCAATCTGTATGATAGTGAATTATTTCTTATATTATAATCTTCAGATGTAGTTATGAGGAAATCTTATTTTTGGATTGCATGATTAATGTCATGTTTTGAGTCTCCTTCTTTAATGGAGGACTGAATGTTACAATTATATTACCAATTTTCGACAACGGCCATAGCCACGTTGAATACACGGGTTTCCGTTGATCACCGAAGTTATACAACTCGGGTTATGGCAGTACCACGTGCTGTTGTCATTATAAAAGGGCGTTAACATTTGAGAGTCGAGGACACTTCGGTAACCATGGTTGGATAATAACACTGTATTCATAGTTAAATATATATTAATTACCCTCTCATTTATTTGTGCATTTCCAACTTGGCCAGTTTTCGTTAAATGATAACCGTTTTAACTTACATAGAGTTCATACAAACCCGAATCGTTACCCTAAGAGCCTAAATCTTTCAGTTCTAGACATTTTATAATAAATCCTATCTTCATAGCGGCCACAACTTAACGAAAACTGGCCAAGTTGGAAATACACAAAGAGACAAGGTATTAAGGGCTTATACCTTGAACCACAATTATATCATAACTTTCATAGGCAAACTGTTTTTGCGAGGGTTCTGAAACTTGGCCTCTTTTTTTTCAAAATTAGATTTTTGGGGAGGATAAATGCTAATAATAATAGTGATATAATATTTTAAAATTTAAATTATAGGGATATTTCGGAAAAAAGGGCTTCTCCGTGGTTTAGTGGTTAGTACGCAGGATTAAATGCGGGAGATGTGGGTTAGAGTTCCGCCTGTGGGAGAGTGACTTCTTTAAGCGTTGGACTTACTAATGACGTTCTCTGCAACACCAAGGATGTTTATAAATTGCACCAATACAAAAATCTACTATATATTTGTCAAATACCACTCACTCACTGATCTATCATAGTCAAGGCCAAACCACTTGACAGAAAAGTTTGCAAGGACACTCCCTTCAGAACGTAAACAATCGCTATGAAAGGATTTTTTTGATATTCAAATGTTTAAGGAGGAAGCGTTGATCGTCGGGGTTTCGGTCAGTGTTCTTATTCAATAAAACACATTTTATTTGCTAAAATGTATATTTATTGCCGCCAACGTTTCGGCTTGCTATACAAGCCATCTTCAGGGCTGTAAAAACATATATGGTATAACAATGGTAAGGAAAAAAAAAAAAAAAAAAAAAAAAAAAAAAAAAAAAAAAAAAAGGCTAGAAACATTAACATAAATATGAGTACCTATATGCTTGAAAATATAAATATAAATATATATATGTATATATATATATATAGTATAATAATAGCAATATAAATAAATATACATGTATATGGTATCCAAGAGAATACAGTACAAGTGTCATAGTAACATACCTATTGAGAAGATTGAGAACTGTCCCGTTTCAAGAAGAGAACATTTCTGAAGACTGGAAGGATGGGGCAGGGCTAGACAGGAGAGGATGGGGGGGAGGAGGTGGAGAGAAGTGGAGCTGGGAGTAAGGACGGAGGGTATAGACCGCGGTAAAGATAAAGGACTTGCCGATGGATATTGCAGGTACAGGGAAGGATTGGGCCAGGGCTAGAAAGGAGAGGATGGGGTGAGGGGGTGGGGAGAAGTCGACCTGGGAGTAAGGACAGAGGGACGGCGGTAAAGATAAAGGACTTGCCGATGGGTATTGCAGGTACAGGGAAGGATCAGACGGTGTGTGGGAATAGGGCAACGAACCGGGTGGGATTACCTAACGGGAGGTTTTGAGGATATGGAAAATGTTGGAATAGGTTGAGGAGATGACTTCTTTGTCAATTTTGTCATTGACGGGATTGTTTTCTAGATGGATATATATGGATTCAGAAAGGAGACGCTTCTCAAGGTTGGGTTCAGTGGAGAGGATGGAGAAGTTTTGGAAATCAAATTTATGTCCGTCCGTGATAGCGTGTCTAGAAAGTGCGGTTTTAATGTCTCTGTTCTTAATGTTGTATTTGTGTGTTGTGAGTCTGCTATGAATGCGGTTCTTCGTCTGTCCAATGTAAGTGCTGTTGCAGTGTGGTGTAGAGCAAGGAATTCGGTAAACGACGTTGGATCTATTTCCTTGTGGGATGGGGTCTTTGAGTGTGGTATATAGGGTTTTCAGTTTATTTTTAGTGGATAGACCTAGATTTAGGTTGGGAAATGTGCTTCTGAGGGATTTTTGGATTTTGTCAGAGAGGTTAGGGATGTACGGAAGGGATCTGAATAGGGGGGGGGGGGCGACACTATCTTGCGAGGTGGAGGGGGGTTTAGGATTTTTAATTGAATTTATGAGGGAGGTGATGGTGTGTTTCGGGAATCCATTGGCTTTGAGTATTTCTAGGAGTCGGGATGTGTTCTTGGGATAAAATTTAGGATCAGATAGGGTAAGGGATCGAAATATTAGGTTTCTATATCGATATTATCCCGGAGGGAGTTATACATATTTTCAAGTTTCTTATCTCTATACTGTATGTTATGATTGATTTCCATTATTTTTATATTTAACAGGGATTTCTTAAAGTTATTTTTAATCTTAATAAGTTTTTCGGAATAACGGGGTGGGAGTACAATATTGTTAAGGGAGTTGTCAATAAATTTTGGGAATACATGTTGTTTGCGGCACTTCAGAAGAAAGATCCTATGTTCCCTAGCATTAATATTGGTCTGGGTGACGTGGGAAAGTTTATTAATGAGGTTCTTTAATTCGGGATATTTAGATTTAATATTCTTAAAAAAGTTGCGTACCTCATCTATATTCGGTAGATCAGTTACTACATTTTTCCTTTTCGTGTTCAGCAAATTGGTCTCCATAGGTTTGTCTGTGTGCATCCTCTGCATGGCTAACCGGGGTACGCAACTTTTTTAAGAATATTAAATCTAAATATCCCGAATTAAAGAACCTCATTAATAAACTTTCCCACGTCACCCAGACCAATATTAATGCTAGGGAACATAGGATCTTTCTTCTGAAGTGCCGCAAACAACATGTATTCCCAAAATTTATTGACAACTCCCTTAACAATATTGTATTCCAACCCCGTTATTCCGAAAAACTTATTAAGGTTCAAAATAACTTTAAGAAATCCCTGTTAAATATAAAAATAATGGAAATCAACCATAACATACAGTATAGAGATAAGAAACTTGAAAATATGTATAACTCCCTCCGGGATAATATCGATATAGAAACCTAATATTTCGATCCCTTAAACTTTCTCCCATTAACGTCCCTCCTAATTTTATCCTTGTCTCCCTCGATGCCGAGTCTCTTTTTACCAACATCCCCATTGACAAAGCCCTTGAAATCGTCGAAACCAATTGGCAAACTATAGAACCCCACACCAAATTATCCCAAGCCTCCTATCTTGAATCCCTATCCCTATGTTGTAAATCTGGCTACCTCCTTTTCCAAGACAAATACTACCACCAAACCTCTGGCCTCGCCATGGGAAATTGTCTCGCACCCGATATAGCCAATATCACCCTAAATGACCTCCTCAATCTCACCCTCCCGATGTTCCCCAACGACATAATTTTCATTAAAAAATATGTAGATGACCTTTTCCTCATCCTCAACCCGCATAGTATTCCTCAGATCTTAGCCGCCTTTAACTCCTACCACCCCCCATTGAAATTCACCGTTGAAACCGAATCCAATAACTCTCTACCCTTCCTAGACCTACTTGTGATTAGAAACCCCGATGGCTCCTTATCCACCGATTGGTACACCAAACCCACTTACTCTGGCCGACTCCTCCATTACCAATCCTCACACCCCCCTCATCGAATCCTCAATACAGCTAGAAACCTAATATTTCGATCCCTTACCCTATCTGATCCTAAATTTTATCCCAAGAACACATCCCGACTCCTAGAAATACTCAAAGCCAATGGATTCCCGAAACACACCATCACCTCCCTCATAAATTCAATTAAAAATCCTAAACCCCCCTCCACCTCGCAAGATAGTGTCGCCCCCCCCCCCCTATTCAGATCCCTTCCGTACATCCCTAACCTCTCTGACAAAATCCAAAAATCCCTCAGAAGCACATTTCCCAACCTAAATCTAGGTCTATCCACTAAAAATAAACTGAAAACCCTATATACCACACTCAAAGACCCCATCCCACAAGGAAATAGACCCAACGTCGTTTACCGAATTCCTTGCTCTACACCACACTGCAACAGCACTTACATTGGACTGACGAAGAACCGCATTCATAGCAGACTCACAACACACAAATACAACATTAAGAACAGAGACATTAAAACCGCACTTTCTAGACACGCTATCACGGACGGACATAATACTGCAATATCCATCGGCAAGTCCTTTATCTTTACCGCGGTCTTTACCCTCCGTCCTTACTCCCAGCTCCACTTCTCTCCACCTCCTCCCCCCCATCCTCTCCTGTCTAGCCCTGCCCCATCCTTCCAGTCTTCAGAAATGTTCTCTTCTTGAAACGGGACAGTTCTCAATCTTCTCAATAGGTATGTTACTATGACACTTGTACTGTATTCTCTTGGATACCATATAAATGTATATTTATTTATATTGCTATTATTATACTATATATATATATATACATATATATATTTATATTTATATTTTCAAGCATATAGGTACTCATATTTATGTTAATGTTTCTAGCCTTTTTTTTTTTTTTTTTTTTTTTTTTTTTTCCTTACCATTGTTATACCATATATGTTTTTACAGCCCTGAAGATGGCTTGTATAGCAAGCCGAAACGTTGGCGGCAATAAATATACATTTTAGCAAATAAAATGAGTTTTATTGAATAAGAACACTGACCGAAACCCCGACGATCAACGCTTCCTCCTTAAACATTTGAATATCAAAAAAATCCTTTCATAGCGATTGTTTACGTTCTGAAGGGAGTGTCCTTGCAAACTTTTCTGTCAAGTGGTTTGGCCTTGACTATGATAGATCAGTGAGTGAGTGGTATTTGACAAATATATAGTAGATTTTTGTATTGGTGCAATTTATAAACATCCTTGGTGTTGCAGAGAACGTCATTAGTAAGTCCAACGCTTAAAGAAGTCACTCTCCCACAGGCGGAACTCTAACCCACATCTCCCGCATTTAATCCTGCGTACTAACCACTAAACCACGGAGAAGCCCTTTTTTCCGAAATATCCCTATAATTTAAATTTTAAAATATTATATCACTATTATTATTAGAATTTATCCTCCCCAAAAATCTAATTTTGAAAAAAAAGAGGCCAAGTTTCAGAACCCTTGCAAAAACAGTTTGCCTATGAAAGTTATGATATAATTGTGGTTCAAGGTATAAGCCCTTAATACCTTGTCTCTTTGTGTATTTCCAACTTGGCCAGTTTTCGTTAAGTTGTGGCCGCTATGAAGATAGGATTTATTATAAAATGTCTAGAACTGAAAGATTTAGGCTCTTAGGGTAACGATTCGGGTTTGTATGAACTCTATGTAAGTTAAAACGGTTATCATTTAACGAAAACTGGCCAAGTTGGAAATGCACAAATAAGTGAGAGGGTAATTAATATATATTTAACTATGAATACAGTGTTATTATCCAACCATGGTTACCGAAGTGTCCTCGAGGTCTTCCTCCCTCCCCCCTAGGCATTTTCTAGTGCTGAAGAAGGCTGCCAATGTGCAGCCGAAACGTCCAAATACAGATTTCTTCCTGAAAGTCTGACGTTTTTTTTCTCCTAGCCGAATCCCAACTATACCTTGTCTTCGTATCACTGCAACGGCTGACTATCTCCATCTCCAATTTCCTATATATTTGGGGGATATGGAATACTAACAATCTAGAACTTGGAGTGGTTGGCCAATTAAAACGCTATTGCACCCAAAAGAAATTATTTTGTTCTAAACTAAGTTGGGGGTCTCCCGTGGTCTAGTGGCTAGCGCCTTAGATTCTTAAGCGGGAGATGGTGGGTTCGATCCCCACCGGCAGCATGAATTTTCTTATCCCACGGCTCGCTGGGAAAATTCCTCGCTGTGCCCTGGATGTCGGCGCAGTTGGTCTCTAGATTTGTCAACGCGCCGTAAAAAAAATCTAATTTATTTTTAAGGTTTTTACGACACATTGTAGCCGAATCGGGAGGGTTGTAGCCCCCTTATATATGCCCATGGCCAGCAGAATGTTTAATGTCCAAGTCCGATTTTACCGCTAGATTCAATAACAGGCATTGTGCGGATTCCATTGGGCCAGTGATACACGCCTCACGCGGAGCTGATTTCATATTTCTCTCTTTATTCATTAGTGAGCTTAATCCTAATAGAGATGACGGGAGCAGGTGATACATCAGGTACTATTTACTGATGAACTAGGGGAGCTAATAGAAAAACAAGAAAAGGACCTCAAGTACCACGATAAAGCAGTTTTAAGAGAAAACATAGCGTTTTTGTCAGCGCACACCAGTGGGGAAGAGAGCCTCTTTGTCATAACCAGTGCAGGATGAGCAAAGTTAGTTAGCCTATTATATGCTACAGTGAAGCCAAACGTCCGATTTCGGTACAAAACCGGTAGGTACATGATCTCGCTGATTTCGGTTTCATTTCTGAGGTTGTTTATTTTTATTTTTTTTTTTTTTAACTGAATCGAATGAGACCGCTAACAGGTCTGAGATTATTCAATTTAAAAAAAAAAACTATATTTTACTCAATAGATCAAGAGATGTATAATTAACTCCGGAGCCAAAGTAGTTATTTGTCAATACCAGCCATAATTTTTGTTATATTTCAACGAAACTCGATATTCGTTGTGGTCAACTGAAGAGAAAAATGTGTTGCAAAAATAAACTAAATCGGTTGACTAGAAAGGGGGGCTTACTCCGGACAGAAATTACTAATTTCCTTATACTGGTCGTAATTTCTGTTGCATTGTAACGAAACTCTTTATACGTCCTGGCTATCTAATAAGAAAGAAGTGTTATGAAAATGAACTAAATCGGTCTATTGGAAGGGGGAGAGGGGTGTTACTTTGTACTATGTTTGAATTGAATTCTTCCGCCAAACGTAGGTTCGCGAAACTCATCAAGATCAATAGATCAAAACGTGAAGCTTTGTGTATTTATTACGTAGTGTAGTACCCCGCATAAACATAACTCTGGAAGGAAATTAATTACAAAATTCATAATTGAAACAGCTGCTCGTAAAAAATGCAAAAGAGTAGAACAATTTATGTTTTTATTTTATTTATCTATCTAGGTTATTTTAAGCAAATTATTCTGGAATGCACTCGACACTACCCAATTCTGAGGAAAGTGCTTAGTTATGCAGCTCCTGCACGACGGACTTTTATATTTTCAACATTTTTGTTAAATTAGTATTTTTATGTAGGTATGTCATAATTACAAAAATATTTTTGAGTATGGAGTCAAAGTCGAATTTTTTTTTTTTTTCTTGGTTTTTAAAGACCACTCAACCACTATTGGGTCATTTGTGCCTCTTGGTCGGTCCATTGGTAGCATCGAACGCAGAGACAGAGCCCGACGGCCAGCGGGAGGCGGACCTAGCCAAGGTCGAGTAGAGTCCCCGTGCCAGTCCTACCTTAGTGGCCCGCATCTGGTGACTGGCTGCTAGGTCTATGATAGAAGGTGTGCGAATAAAGTCGAATTAATACTGTTAACTTTCCTTAACGTATTCCTCTCTATTTTTATACTTTGCGTTTATAACGAATAAATTCAACAGTTTCACACGAGGAGTTGTATCTCATTGTTAATGTTCAGTTACTCGCTAGATTAACGCTTTGCAGGAAAAGTTGATTTTTGTAAAATGTTTACAAGAAGCATTTCCATCAGATTGACATATTTATTTTAGGCTATGTATGAAACGTATGCGATAGCAACTCGAATACATGAACTTTTAGGTAATTCTAAGCGGAGACCATAGCTACGTACCTCTTCTTTCTACTCTAAATAAACTAAAGATAATTGAGTTGAATTACAAATATTTTCACAAACTTAATGCGCGAAGTTCACGGTACATCTTGGCAAACGAAAAATTCCTTTTAAAACTTCCATATATTCATGAGACTTCCTTGGCAAACCAAATTGTCAGCAATAAAATGAGTGCTGTAAAATATTGTTTTACTTTTTCCTAAAAACTGTGAGATTTCTGCTCGTTGAGAAAACGATTTGCACCGAGAAGGTGTTTTGAGCTCAAAAGTAGCAGTGAAATGTAAAGCAATATTATAAAGTAGTTAGTTACACAAAAATGATAGTTCAAACACGATTGAATATATTCGGTCTGCAGTTTTTTCCCTCCCGGCACCACAGTACGCTGCAATAACAGTATTTTAATCTCAATTTCGATTCTTGCTTTTAACAGGCCTATTTTAGCCCTGGCAATTATTTTGAATACAAGCTTTTGTTCCCTGGAAAGGGCTTTTGTTTCTGTGGAAAGGGGAGGTTCAGTGTCAAATACAATATTTAAATTAAATATGTTAAATTAACATTTATTCTCTAAACCAGGAGAATTGAGCCAGTGGAATTGGATTCGGATAAATAATTCCAACAATATTGAAGCAGCCTATTTAATTCGTTTTATTGTATGATTATTTCGATCAGCTGAGTGCTGACAAAAATCCCTCCTTTTCGCCGAATCCAACCTCCTATCTGAATCCAAGCATATCCATCATCATGACTACCCCAACGACAAGATTGGCATAGCATTAATCTCCTTCACATACTCATCGGGTGCGATACGAGCGAAGAGTGATGAGAGATAAGCGAAAAGCTTCAGAGGGAAATCGCTCACATTAATGTTAAGATGGAGTGCAGTAGACATGAGGAAGGACTACAATAGGCATGAGCGACCGGGCGACGTCGCTTGCAGGTTCCAGCCATCGCTCAGCCCAGACATTACAATTTTTCCCGTAACTCAACCCAGGAATTATATTTTGCGTACCTAAACTACAAAAAAACGCAACAGCCTGTAAATCTTAATAGATTTCAATGCATTTTTTTTTTAAATGAAAGTTAATAAAATTTAGAACAACTTTGTCAATTCACATTTATGGTTTTCGTCTCCCTTCTTTATTAAATTACGTGGAAAGATGTTTAAAACCTTCCAATGCTTATAACCTTCTAGCTACCTTTCTTATAAATAATTTTAAAATATGAATACTAATAAAAGAGGAATGTAGTGAATGTGAGTTTTTAACTTTGGAAGTACAAAGTATGGAATGACACAGTGATTTTAAAAATATAATCATAAACAAGAAACTATGAGAAGAGGTTAGAAACGCATTAACTTGCAAGTTAAGATATTTTTATTAACTAAACATTTAAAATATTGATTTTTTTAATTAATATTTTAATTAAAAAACGTATATTAGAGTATGCGATGACGGAGACTAAAGTAAATTACCGCCTAGCCGCTCTGTATCGTAGCCAGTGCCCCTCTTCTACCAAACGCTCGGTCGCTCTGTCGTTGCGTCGCTCATCGCTCGTATCGTTTCCGAGTCCCTAGACAAATACATACCCTACCACTTAAATTCATCTACTCCACCTGACAACCGCTATCCTCGAAATTTGTGACCTCTAGACCAACTCCTTTTATTTTCGCACGCGGTCATTCCCCCAGTTCTCCTTCCTTCTCCTTCATTATTCTAAATCCATGCAACAGTCAGAACAAAGCTCTAACAACTGAAGCTTGAAAATGAACATCAATTGCGGCCATTGAAATTCAAACGAGTAAGAGCCCGTGAGAAAAGGCTGTTCTGAACTTCTGACTGGTACCATGGGCGTACATAAAGGGGAGGGCTGAGGGGGCTGCAGCACCCCGAAATTTTGATTTAATTAGTAAAAATGTGTCATGCGTGTCTGTCTGTATGTTTGTTCCTTATAAAAGTCCACACCGTTTGACCGATTTTGATCAAACTTGGCACACAGGTAGGTCTTGATAAGCGAAACGTCATAGGCTAGGTCAAAACCGTCTACCAGCTGTCTGTCTGTATGTTTGTTCAAGAAGTGTTTTTTCAAGATGGTACCTGGGAAGTAGGATCATTGATCAATAAGACTAATTCACTCATGAATGTAACATGCTTTCTGAAAGAAACCTTCCGAATGAAAGAAATTTGCTTAGTCCACACATCACATGTGGCACCTTTTTTTTCACGGAGGTCAGCCGGAAAATCCCCTGTTTTTGACATTTGATGAATCTGTTCGAGATGGGTTGCAGGCACAAAGGGTTGAAGGGAAATGAAATTCCCCCGACTGAGAGGATTGGCTGGGAGGAAGGGGAGGAGTGGGGAGAGAGTGGATGTAATTCCCTCCCCTCGTCTCGTCCCCCTAAATGTTCCTGCAATTTAATCCAAGCTAAATTGTACTCGGAACAGGCCCCCAAGCGGCTTCAATCCAATTCTCTCTGGAACTTAATTTAGTATGCTATTCCCTTTGACCACTATCACACAGAATCAGATTCAAATATGTGTGAATATATATATATATATATATATATATATATATATATATATATATAGACTAGCTATACCCATGCTACACCTACTTTATGCGCCTAGAAAAGCGAAAATAAATTAGAAACCAAATAGGTAATATTAAAATCTAATAACCACAGTTTTAAACCCGTGACCTCAGAACTGTGACTCCAAGACGACTTCGACCTAGCCTATGACACTCCCCGGATCAAAACCTACCTGCTTGCCAAGGTCAAAATCGGTCAAACGGTCTGGATGAACAATCTTACAGACAGACAGATTATAGGCAATTTTGACCTAGCCTATGACGCTCCTCATATCAAAACCTACCTGTTTGCAAAGTTTTATCAAAATCGGTCAAATTGTGTGGATATTTATAAGGAAGAAACACAAAGACAGACAGCTGGTAGAAATTGTTTACCTAGCCTATGACACTCCCCATAACAAGACCTACTTGTGGGCCAAGTTTGCTCAAAATCGCTTAAACGGAGTGGATTTGTATAAGGAACAAACAGATAAACAGACAAGCAGACATGTGATTTTGAGAATTTATATCACTCATTTCAAAGTCCGACTCGCAGGAACTGTGTCATCTTACCGTGGTTCCGTTCATATGCTTAGTGTATTTTTGAAGACATAGAATAAAAACAGTTCTTTCATTTTTTAGATCAATCGTGAAACACCTATTCCAATGAAATCTTAAAGAAAAGCAAGATTTTCGGCTAATCACAGAAAACACGTTCTCTCTAGGAAGACACTATTACAAATATGTTTTTAATTTACTTAACTTTCTTTACTAAAATATTCATTTTAGAGTTGATGTACCAATCTTTCGAATGTATTTGTCCAGGAAAATGGAATGCCTCAAGGAGGTGTTCCGAGCACAACCTTATTCAATGCTATGAATTCTTTTCAGCAGTGTATCACTCCAAGTGCAACATTCTGCATGTATGTTGACGACCTACTTTTATACGGCTTACCCAAACAAATTCGCACTGCAAAATATCAAATGTGAAATACACTCACTGAATGCACATTAAGAGACCACCTAGCAGTTCACAAGACTAAGACGACTAACAAGTCGAAAAAATTCCATACATTAACAATATATCAACTCACCTAAAGTCAGCTAACGTATATTTAAAAAAAAGTCCGACTCGCAGGAACTGCATCATCTTAGCGCAGTTCCGTTCATATCCCGAGTGCGATAAGTAAAGGAATATAGCAGCTATCGGTAGGTTTTTATCTTTCGTTAAAAATATAAAATAAAATCTTACAGAGAAGGAAGCTTAAGGTGCCACATATGGAAACTGACAGTGTCCTAAGTGGAAATGACTCTCCGCCATCTTGACGCTCACTCTAGGAAAACACTATTTCCAAAAATTTTCTTATTTTCTTAGCTTAACTAAAATACTCATTCCACCGTTAAATAAAATTAAAAACAACAGTGAGGTAAACAGTGACAAAACCCCGTTGAAATGAACAAACCTAACACTTTCGTGGTTTTAAGCTCTTATTTCTTCGATTGACATCGCCCATCTAAATTTGCTTCAGAATCTCTTTTGTAGAGAATTTAGTATGCTTTGAACTTACCACGATTTTTTAACTGTTTTGAAGATATTAAGCAAAATATACGAAGATCCCAAACCTTTTTACGCCTGTTAATAAAATATTTTATTCTAATCCTTACATATATATATATATATATATATATATATATATTTGAACTACGGTTATTCACGTGATGTAAAAGTTCTGAAATGTGATTGTTTCCAGTTGGCACCTCCGGATTGCGTCATGAGGTCAGCCTGAGAAGCGGCATTGCTCCCTATGGAGGGAGGAAGGAACCGCGCTATAAAAAAGTATTGTTTCTAAAGCAATTTTTGTCCGTTCATCATACCCAGAGATGTAAACCCTTAACACGTATCGTGTCAGCAAAAATGTATGACTTTTGATATAGGCCAACCTTTTTTTATCTGAATAATATACGCTAATGTATAATAACGTAACATTTATACACAAATTAAGTTTTTTAGGTATTTAATACGTTTAAAATGAAATTATAATGAGCGGTCCGCTGTCACATATACCTAGATATTTAAGTGGAGTGCAACTAGTATAGACCGGTACGTCAGTACTACTGTGGTATGTAAAGAGCGGCTGTTCTTTACATACCACGGAGGTTTACGTTTATGACTCTAGAAAAGGACTTGCAGATGACGAGGGTACAGTCGGTGCTACCTGGACAGGGAAAAATGCCCCCAACCCTAAGCCTCCTAGCTCATCACCTTCAACTTCATTTGACTGTTCAACGATTTTTTTTTTAAATAACCAATTAAAAACTGGTGTAAATAGAGAATACCAAAAACAATTCAATAGAACGAAAAACACCAGTACAGTAATCTAGATATTCATATGGCATCTTCGAATCCTAAGATCCCAAGAAACGAAATATTGTTTCTAATTATACGTATCCTGTTTTATTGACAAATACATTTTAATACTTACAATTACTTATCAATTACAAAAATAACGAGCAGTAAAAAAAACTGTGGGAAACACACAAAAAGATCCGTTCAAATAAACGAAACTAACTAACTAAGCTTTAAGCACTTATTTCTCCAAATATGAAAACCCCATCGAATATTTCTTCAGAACCTTTTAGCGCGGTTCCTCCCTCCCCCATAGGGAGGAACCCCGCTTATAAGGTTGATACAATGAAACAATCCGGACGTGCCGACAAGAAAATTTCGCGTTTCAGAACCCCTAGAGACCGAAAATAACGGTGGTTCAAATTTGTATATATATATATATATATGTATATATTTATTTATATATATATATATATATATATATATATATATATATATTTGTCTGTTCGCTCATTTCTGGCTTCCCTGATGGTCCGATTTTGATGAAATTTGGTACAAAAATCCGTCGTCCAATTTGAAAGGTCAAGTTCGTTAACCAGCAAAAAACGCCCACTGGAAGATGGCGGTTGGGGCGAAATTCGCGCAGAAAAAATCGTAACGCTTACGTTTTTGAGTTTATACGCTTGTAAGTACTCTTTTTATAGGCTTCTTGGGCTAGGAAAACGAATGAAACCATTTTCAAGGCGATAGCTTTAACCGTTTTCGAGAAAATTGGAAAAATAGTTTTTGAATACAGTTTTTGGTTTGGGTACTTAGAATCACGGGATTCAGTTGAAACATTATCTGCATGTTCTACTTTCATTAAAACTAATATGTTGAAAGTTATGTTACGTTTGGAGTTAAGGAAGGGTTAGAATAAAATATTTTATGAACAGACATGAAAAGTTTTGGGAACTTCGTATACTTTCATTAATATCTCGAACACGGTTGGGAAATCGTGGTAAGTGGATAGAAACTATTTGAAAGCTTACTAAATTCTCTACAAAAATGATTCTGAAACTATTTTTGATTAGGTTATGTCAATCGGAGAAATAAGTGCTTAAAACTTCAAATACGTCTGTTTTGTTCTTATGAACGGGTTTTTGTCGTTCTTTTTGTAATTTTTGTCTCTTTCCCTTGGTTTTTTATTGCTTTTTATTTTTGTAATTTATTATGTTAGGAAAATGTATTTGTTTGTAAAACAGGATAGGAAAAATGAGACCAATTTTCTGTTGCTAGAAATAATGAAAATTTTGGGAACTTCGTATACTTTCATTAATATCTCGAAAAATGTTCTGACGAAAGTTTTAATTAGGCGATGTCAATCGGAGAAATAAGTGCTTAAACCATTAAAGTAATTGATTTCGTTTATTCGAACGGTTTTTTGTCTGTTTTTATTCCTATTTTTTCATTGCTTATAGTTGGATAATGTATTTGACAATAAAATAGATTAATTAAAATAAGAAAAACAATTCGAACAGGTAGATATCGAAAAAAGCTGTGCTTCAAATTAGAATCTATTGTTGAGTAATTATATGAATCTTTGGATAATAATTCCAATAGTTAAAATTATAACTAAATTGGAAAATATGTATTTAATAGAACTCATTAAACCTTTTACAGAGAACTCTATTTTTTATTTTTATTTTATTGATCAACAGGTCTTTGCATATATTTAAAAACTCTGTTGATATAACCTCTATATCGTTTTTTGTTTTTAGGCCAATCTATAATTCCTTTGGGTTAATATGTTTTTTAAATTGAAGCTTTAAAGCCTCAACAGGAATATTTGTGTAATCACCCTTCACAGTTAATTTATTAGAATCATGAGTGACCGTTTTTGTGTTACAACTAACAATCTTTGAAAACGAAGTTTGACTATCCTTGTTATTGTTATTTTCCTTCTGTTTGGCCGAGATTTTCTATTCATGATCTAATTCTCCTTGAATTTTTTGACTAGATCAAGAACCTAATTTAAGCACTCTTAAATTCCTTAATTTAATTCAGGAAGTTTATTAAGCTTGATATAATCACTTTTGGGTTAATACGGGTGGTCTATACCGAGTCCTTTGTTTGTAAACACAAAGAGCCTTCTGAGTAACGGTAAAGGGCAGTAAAAGTATATGACTTTACCTGGAAGCAGACCCTGCATACAGAGAATTACAATACAAGACCTCATTCTCTCTTTTTACCAGCTCCCGTGTAACACCTTAGATCTGTTTATATTGTTAGCGCGGTTCCTCCCTCCCTTCATAGGGAGGAACCCCGCTTATAAAATTGATCTCATGAAACAATCCGGAAGTGCCGACTAGAAAATTTCGCGTTTCAGAACCCCTAAAGACCGAAAATAACAGTGGTTGTATATATATATATATATATATATATATATATATATATATTTGTCTGTTATTTGAAAGGTCAAGTTCGTTAACCAGCAAAAAACGCCCACTGGAAGATGGCGGTTGGGGCGAAATTCGCGCAGAAAAAATCGTAACGCTTACGTTTTTGAGTTTATACGCTTGTAAGTACTCTTTTTATAGGCTTCTTGGGCTAGGAAAACGAATGAAACCATTTTCAAGGCGATAGCTTTAACCGTTTTCGAGAAAATTGGAAAAATAGTTTTTGAATACAGTTTTTGGTTTGGGTACTTAGAATCACGGGATTCAGTTGAAACATTATCTGCATGTTCTACTTTCATTAAAACTAATATGTTGAAAGTTATGTTACGTTTGGAGTTAAGGAAGGGTTAGAATAAAATATTTTATGAACAGACATGAAAAGTTTTGGGAACTTCGTATATTTTCATTAATATCTCGAACACGGTTGGGAAATTTTCATAAGTGGATAGAAACTATTTGAAAGCTTTCTAAATTCTCTACAGAAAAGATTCTGAAACAAGTTTTGATTAGGTGATGTCAGTCGAAGAAATAAGTGCTTAAAACTTCAAATACGTCTGTTTAGTTCTTATGAACGGGTGTTTGTCGTTCTTTTTGTAATTTTTGTCTCTTTCCCTTAGTTTTTTATTGATTTTTATTTTTGTAATTTCTTATGTTAAGAAAATGTATTTGTTTGTAAAACAGGATAGGTAAAATGAGACCAATTTTCTATTGCTAGAAATAATGAAAAGTTTTGGGAACCTCGTATAATTTCTTAATATCTCGAAAACGGTTGAAAATCTTGGGAAGCGAAAGGTTACAATTCGAAAGCTTACTAAATGCTCTACAAAAAATGTTCTGACGAAAGTTTTAATTAGGCGATGTCAATCGGAGAAATAAGTGCTTAAACCATTAAAGTAATCGATTTCGTTTATTCGAACGGTTTTTTGTCTGTTTTTATTCCTTGTTATTTCTTAATTGCTTATAAGTAAAGATGGAATGGTTGGGATTCGGCTAAATAAACCTCAATATGATTTTTGTTTTAAAAAAATCTATATTTCGGACGTTTCGGCTACTCATTGGTAGCCTTCGTCAGCTAAAATGACAAAAAAGAAATGAATACAGAAACAAACAAGAAAAATTTATAATTGTGATAGGTAACTGAACTATAGATACAATTTAACTTATAACAGAACATATCGTCTTAAATTCTTAGAATGAGTAGAATGAAAAAGAAAATAGGTACAGTAATTGATTTTAATAGTAATTAGTAACATTAATTGATTTTACAAAGAAATAAGAAAACTATATACCAATGACAAATATAGTAGCTAATAGTAACATTAATTAATTTTACAAAGAAATAAGATACTACATACCAATGGAAATGCCGAGCGGCAGAGGAAGACCAAGGTTGGCAATTAAGTAACCATTGTGAAAGTGTCTAAGGAAAAAAGGAATCTGCAAGGGGTATATGTAACTGGAAACAGCAAGAGGTGGAGGAAACGGGCGGTAAGGATCAAACAGATGTTTATGACATTTTATGACAGGAAAGGAGAAAAAGGTGTTAATGGAAGGATACCCAAGGGGCAAGGTAAAAATCTAGGTAGGTGGTCGGGAGAGTATTTGGAAAATATTAGCGTACATAGGAGAAATGCCTTGTTGGTCAGTTTTGTAATTTATATTGTTTTTGTTTAAGTTTATGTGTACACATTCCGAGATCTGTAGTCTTTTTTTGTTTCGTTGTGTAGAAAGAATTTTCGTGTCGTCGAAGTTAAAAGTGTGTTTTTGTGTAATGGCGTGTTTTGCAAGTGCAGATTTATCTATTTCTTTATTAGTGATGGTTCGTTTATGTTGTGTAAGACGTGAGTGAATGTCATTTATGGTTTCTCCTATGTATACACCATTACAGGAAGGGGTTTGGCAAGGGACTTGGTAAACACATCGGGTGGTATGTTCAAAAGGGATGGGATCTTTGAGTTTGGTGTAGAGGGTTTTGAGTTTGTTGGTAGTTTTCAATCCAAAATTTAGGGAAGGGTAGGATTTTTTAATTGTCTTTGTAAGTTTATCAGTCAGTCCAGGTGTAAATGGTAGAGATCGGAACATTTGGGAACTGGGAGTTAGGGAAGAATTGGGAGAGATAGTGTTGGAAGGTTGGGATTTTACTTTTTTAACAAGGGATTTTATGAGGTTGGGGGGAAATTGGTTGCGTGCCAATATATCTGAGGCGATATTAATATTTTTATTGTGGAAGGAAGCATGGGATAGGGAGAGGATCTGGAAATCTATAGTTCTGTTACCTATCACAATTATAAATTTTTCTTGTTTGTTTCTGTATTAATTTCTTTTTTGTCATTTTAGCTGACGAAGGCTACCAATGAGTAGCCGAAACGTCCGAAATATAGATTTTTTTAAAACAAAAATCATATTGAGGTTTATTTAGCCGAATCCCAACCATTCCATCTTTACTTATCACCTCGACGGCTAACTATCTAATCATCATGATTAATTGCTTATAGTTGGATAATGTACTTTACAATAAAACTAGGTAAGTAAAATAACAAAACAATTTATTGTTAGAAATATAGATTTCCTAGATTCCAAGACCTTGTAACTAGCGGGACCCTTTCAAGTGTTGACCGACCCTTCCAGGTAAGATCGTAAATCAAGACCTTTCATGACTGGTGGAACCAAAATAATAACTGCTTCTATTTTAATCTTAAGGCGATTCGCCAAAGTTGCGAAGCCTTATCAATAAATAAATATTTTAATCTTTCCAAATTAGACTAGGGATAAGAAAGGAACCGCGCTAAGATGATGCAGTTCCTGCGAGTCGGACTTAATTTTGTATAAAATTTAGTAAGCTTTCAAATAGTTTCTATCCACTTAGCACGATTTCCCAACCGTGTTCGAGATATTAAGGAAATATGCGAAGCTCCCAAAACTTTCCATGTCTCTTAATAAAATATTCGATTCTAATCCTTCCTTAACTCCAAACGTAACCAAAATTTAAACAACTTTGTTTATATGCATTTTAAACATGCAGAAAACATTTTAACTGAATCCAATGATTCTCAGTACCCAAAACAAAAATAAACGAAATCAATTACTTCAAAGTTTTAAGCACTTATTCCTCCAATTGACATCACCTGATCAAAACATTATCCAGAACCTTTTTTGTAGAGCATTTAGTAATGGTAACCTTCCGCTTACCAATATTCTCAACCGTTTTCGAGATATTAAGGAAAATATACAAAGTTACCAAAACTTTTCTGTCTTGGTAACTCTTGTCTGTTAATAAAATATTTTATTCTACTGAAGAAAATGTTTCAACTTAATCCCATGATTCTAAGTATCCAAACCAAAAACGTTTTTCAATAAATAGTTTTCCAATTTTCTGGAAAACGGTTAAATCTATCGCCTTAAAAATGGTTTCATACGTTTTCCTAGGCCAAGAAGCCTATAAAACAAGTACTTGCAAGCATATGAACTTTATATTATTATTATTCGTTGCGCTTACTTCCTATTATGAAGTAAGCGCCACGATTTTTTTCGCGCGAATTTCGCTCTAAAAACCACGTTCCGGTGGGCAGATTCTGCTGGTTAACGAACTTGACCTTTCGAAAATCATGGGCGTATATAGAAAATAATTTCGGAGGGGGCTGGGAAAATTTGGGGGGGGGCTGAGACCATTTCCGGTGTATGGAATACTAACAATTTAGATCTTGGAAGAGTTTTAGCCAACTTAAACTCTATTACACCCAAAATAGAATATGTTTTATGAACTAAATGATCTTATTTAATTTATTTTTAATGGTGTTATGAAATTTTTACCGATCATATCAAAATTTCGGGGGGAGGGGGCTGCGGCCCCTCAGCCCCCCCTTTTATACGCCCATGTCGAAGACGAAAGATTTTTGTACCAAATTTCATCAAAATCGGACCATTAGACCGCGAACAGACATATATATATATATATATATATATATATATATATATATATATATATATATATATACCTCTATATGTATATACAAATTTGAACCACCGTTATTTTCTAGTCGGCACTTCCGGATTGCATCATGAGATCAACCTTATAGGCGGGTTTCCTCCTTATGGAGGGACATGTGTATATATTATTCGTACCCAAAGCATTGAGCTGTTAGAGCGATGACCCCCATGAAGCCTGGCGGTTCGTGTACTCTGTTCCTGGAAGTAATTTCTAAGGCTAAGCTTTCTGGTCGACAGGGACAATTTGTCCGCGAGAGTTGCTAAGGGAATAAATGGATTCCAAGAAGAATGTAGAAGAAATATGAGCTTGTACTTTTCTGATGCAAGGTTCTCGCTCTCCGTTACATGCAAGTTTAACATTTCCGCGAAAAGCAATTCCAACTTGAATGGATCTCTTGGGCTTATTTCCTCTGGCTGGTTTAGAAAGGCTAGTTATGTAAAGTGCCCTGGGAAGATTTTTATTTTTATTTTTTTAATCCCACTATTAGAAATGTTTGTGGAAAAGACGAAAGCCCCTGTACATCATTGTTTTAAAATGAAACAGGCAGTCCAGGCAACGAACAGTTATAGATGGAAATTTTTGGAACACAATTTTTGGCTTCGTAACATTGTTTGGGTTGGATAGGAGGTGAAAATATCAAAAGTCCTCGCCCCTAGCCTTTAAGCCGGGGGGAGGGGGGGTTTAGAAGGTCCCATTTTTCGGGTTTTCACTTATATCTCGGAAACCCTGCGTCCTAGCGACATGACCATTCTATAACAAATGAAACCTTATTAAATTTCCTACAAGTTTTATTGAATGAAGTTTTTCGAGATATCTTTAGTTCTCAAAATATCCGCTCTTGAATGTCTGTCATTTTGGGAAAAAAACACACTTTTTTCTATTCTCGACCGGATATCTCTTCAACGATGCACCCAAAAAATAAATGTCGATTAGGGGGTTGTAGGACATTCCATTAACTTCAATAATATATATTACAACACTATTTTATGTATTTTCTTTCAAACGTTATATACGCACTCACTTGGTCTTAACAAAACCATTGCCAATATAATGGTCAAGATGTTATATAATTTAGTGTGAATAACTGGTCAGAGGCCCAAAATTATATATTTCGTACTATTTATACTTCCAGTACTACCTATATTTACATAATGGAGTATATTTTGGACAATACAATGACTGGAAATTGTGAGAAATCGAACGGTTCATTGGTCGACAGTTGTTGCAAGATATCACGATGAACACTAATACTGTTTTCACAGTTGAAGGAAAATACATAAAATAGTAAAGTTATATATAATATTGGAGCGAATGGAATGCTCTACAACCACATAACCGACATTTATTTTTTGGGTCCATCGTTGAAGAGATATCCGGTCGAGAATAGAAAAAAGTGTGTTTTTTTTCCCCAAAATGACAGACTTTCAAGAGCGTATATTTTGAAAACTAAAGATATCTCGAAAAACTTCATTGACTAGAACTTGTAGGACATTTAATAAGCTTTCATTTGTTATAGAATGGTCATGTCGCTAGGACGCAGGGTTTCCGAGATATAAGTGAAAACCCGAAAAATGGGACCTTCTAAACCCCCCTCCCCCCGGCTCAAAGGCAACGGGTGAGGACTTTTGATATGTTGACCACCTAACAAGCCGAAACAAAGTTATGAAGTTAAAAATTGTGTTCCAAACATTTCCACCTATAACTCTTAGTTTCCTGGGCTGTTAGTCGCTACATTTCAGATTTCACGATGAACATTGAAATTATTTTTACGTTTGAAGGAAAATACATAAAATAGCAAATTAATATATATTATTGAAGGGAATGCATAACTATACAACCCTATAACCGTTATTTATTATTTTGGTACATCGTTGAAGAGTTATCCGGTCAAAACGGGGAAAAAATATGCGGCAAAAGTGTTTTTCCCCAAAATGACAGACTTTCAACAGCGGATATTTCGAAAACTAAAGATATCTCGAATAACTTTATTGAATAGAACTTTTAGTAAATTTAATCAGCTTTCATTTGTTATAGAATAGTCATGCCGCTAGGACGCAGGGTTTCCGAGATATAAGTGAAAACCCAAAAAATGGGACCTTCTAAACCCCCCTCCCCCCGGCTTAAAGGCTAGGGGCGAGGACTTTTGATATGTTTACCTCCTATCCAGCCCAAACAAAGTTACGAAGTCAAAAATTGTGTTCCAAAAATTTCCACGTATAGCTGTTTTCAAGCATTCGTTGCCTGGACTGAGGTGCTAAGATTAAGATTACAATCCACTCTTGTCATGGGCGTATATAGAAAATAATTTCGGGAGGGGCTGGGAAAATTTCGGGGGGTTGAGGGCTGAGACCATTTCCGGGTAATGGAATAATAATAATTTAGAAGTTGGAATAGTTTTAACCAACTAGAACGTTATTACACACAAAATAAAATATTTTTTACTACTAACTAAGTGATATTTTTTAATTTATTTTTAACGGTTTATGACACAATTTTACCGATCAACTCAAAATTTCGGGGGGGGGAGCCCCCTCAGCCCCCCCCCCTTATATATGCTCATGCCTCTGGGACCCTCTATATCCCTTAAACTCCTGAATTTGACGCACTTAGTTTTTCTTTGCGTTTCTGCGCGTTCTTCCGCGTTGCATTTGTACTCATTCACTTTTCTCTTCTTTTTTTTACTTTTTTATTATTGATTATTACAACAATATGAGTTAACATATTTCTAGTAATATTGCTGGTTCTGTTATAATGACTTTGTGAGGCATGATGTGGGAATATGAACAATTACAAAACCCACAATAGTAATGCATTAAAGAAAAAAAAATAAAAAAAAAAAATAAAGAAAAAAAAATAAATAAAATAATAATGAAACAACTGTAAACAATTTTAAATGAAAATATTACACATTTTGTGCACTGCAGATGTTAAAGAGAATTGTCTCTAGGCCACCTCCGCTTCAGCCTTCTATGGGGATTTCATTCACTTTTGAGTTATAGTTTCCAATCTTGCCATCTATGTAACAACTTCTACAGTATTTATTGATCCTCAAACTCAGCCAAATATATTTGATGAACTAGTTACAATTCCTCATTTTAAACGTTTCGGCCTCAGGGCCATCCTCATTAACTTCCTTTCTTAATCCACATATAATCACCCTATTTTCACAAGGGCTTGTCATCACATTACATCTAAAACTTTAAAACTAGAGGCTTTTCCATCTTCTATAAATAACACTTTTTTTACTTTTTTTAAACATTTGAAATTTCCACCAGACCATGTGGCCACAACATTCCACCATTTTCTATTTACTAATAGATGACAAGCCCTTGTGAAAATAGGGTGATTATATGTGGATTAAGAAAGGAAGTTAATGAGGATGGCCCTGAGGCCGAAACGTTTAAAATGAGGAATTGTAACTAGTTCATCAAATATATTTGGCTGAGGTTGAGGATCAATAAATAATGTATATATGGAAATAATTTATGCCTCAGAAAATCTTTGTGGATAATTCCTAACATGTCAACTTCTACAGTTTTATTTATTCAATTTTTTTTTTGTGGCCGTTAGAGGTGCCGTCTAAAATCATAGATTTTTGGTAACTAGCATATGTATATGACATATAATATGTAAAATGCTCATTGGTTTAATTTATAGTTCACGGCAAGAAAATGGGGCTGTCACTGAAAACGTTTGCTGATAAAAACAAGGTTGTTTTTTTGCCTATTGTTTATCTTTGTAAGACCAGCACTTTACCTCAAATGTCTAAATAAATTCTTTTAGTGTAATGTATTCTGTTTTTTTCTGCTTATCATGACAAGAAATAACAATACACTCAATGTTTATTTTCCCTTCCTAAAGCCCTTTAGTATTATACTTTTCCCGCATAAAGTGCCTTGTTCCTTAATAATCTCTCTACCCAGAATTAAAGAGAATTTCAGTATAATACAATAGGGATCCCAAAATGAAAAGTTTCGAGGAGTCCGGAGATAATGACTGTAATTTATGAAAAGATTCCATCCCAGGGGATTGTAATATTTAATTCTGGGAATCCATACAAAGAAAAAGTATTTTCCAGATATAAAGAGAGGTGATTTAGCTTTTTTTATGTGCAATACTCCAAGTCCGCGCTGAATTTTAAACTACTTCTGCTTAATTTCTGTTTCTGGTTCTGTCATCTACTTTACAGTTGGCATCGGTGCCTTCACAAGTTGGTGTGCAAGTAACTTATCAGCAGTAAAAAAAAAAAAAAAACTGTTCAGGATTGGAGCGTCGTCGCATTTCAATTCAGCAATTCGACCCAAAGAGATTGCAACCGAGAGAAAAAAACTTTATTTCTGAAAAAGAAAGTTTAGTTGGCCAATTAAATTGGGTTGCTGTACACATAACTTAGTTATCAACCAATAGGCATTGGAATTGAAGTTAAACAGATATATATGTCTATATATATATACATATATATATATATATATATATATACATATATATATATATATACATATATATATATATGTATATATATATATATAACAACAAAAAGCACACACACAAAAAATGCAAATCGATCAAACAACAACCTATACCTATATAAGAAAAATAAAACTATGAATATAATGATGAAAATATTTGTAAATACGTTTCATAAAATAAATAAATAATACAAAAAAAATAATTCATATTATAGACAAAAATAAAAAAAAGCTAAAAATAAATAACAATAATAATAAAAATATAAATCATGCCTTCAACCATAAATGTGGTTTTGAATTATTGCCAGGGAATCAACGAGAATTGATTCAGCAATAATTCCTATTTTTTCTTCGCTGATTCCCGTTTCTTTGAGGAAAGCCGCCGACTGCTTTGGAATAGTTCCTCGTGAACCGAACCATTATCCTCGTACGTGATATTTTTTTGGTCCATAGCTCTCTCGAAACCTCTTCGTGTAATATGTCACGCATTTTTCATAAATTCCTTTCTTCTCCAAGTTTATTCTTTCACTACAAAATCACTGCAATCACTAATAAAAGTACCGAACTTTTTTTGACTACTATATTTGTAAAATATGGTTTCTCACTAACCGTTAGATAACTTGTATTTGTAAGTAATACTTTTAGGTTTGTAAAACATAAATGAAAATAAGCAGAATATATTTCAGCGAGCAATATTTATTAATAAAAAGGTCAATATTATCAAAATCAATGGTAATTGTGAAGTTTAGGGGCCTTCTCACCGTTTTTTTTACCCGGTGGTTCTATAAAATATTTATATTTTATATTTATTTCGCATGATGCGCATACGAGCTATGCGTTTCCGCTCGCTCAAGAAGATATCAAAACTCTAGTCAATCCAACTTGCTATAATTAATAGAATTCTATTAATTTTTTTGAGTTGGCTTGACTTGAGTGTTAAAGGTTACTTTACTTCCAGCAACAACCAATAGACTTGCCCATAGGAATAGGCCAATAGAAATGCTAATGAGTTATGCGCGTGCGCTGAATCACTGTTATAATCTCTACAAATACTTCACAAGTAACTTGATGTGGTCTTCGGAAAAAATACCCGTGTTTTTAATTTACAGAAATAACCGATTTCTTTTAATTTCTTTATAAACTATTTATTAGTGACTGGGGTCACCAAAGACCCTCATCCTGTGACCTTGGTATGACATGGTGATGACCTTTAGGTGTATTGGTTATCTTTCAGACCCCGATAACCATGGGCGTATATAAGGGGGGGCTAATGGGGCTGCAGCCCCCCCCCCCCCGAAATTTTGATTTGATCGGTAAACATTTCATAAAACCCTTAAAAATAAATTAAATAAGATCATTTAGTTCATAAAACATATTCTATTTTGGGTGTAATAGTATGTAAGTTGGCTAAAACACTTCCAAGATCTACATTGTTAGTATTCCATACACCGGAAATGGTCTCAGCCCCCCCCCCCTCCCGAAATTTTCCCAGCCCCCTCCGAAATTATTTTCTTTATAGGCCCATGCCGATAACTAAAATTCCCCGAGAGGTTCACAAGACCTTCAAAGCCGCTCTATTTGGCGTCGATTCTTGAACAAGAATAGCCAGCCATCACTTCCCAGAATCTACGTCAGGTCGATTCCAAGCCGGACATTCATTAAACCTGGCTATAAATACTCACAGAGCTGTTTACTCACAGAAAAATAGAAACAACACTTTTTTTGTGAGTAATTGGGCACCCTTTGCTTTTGCCGACGAGGAAGGTCAGGGAGCTGACTAGAGCAAAATATTTAGCAGGTAAAACTGTCTACGTAAAATAATAATTTCCGGAAATAGTTGGCAAATATGTTTAGCTTTCATTGGAATTAATTATTCTTGGACCTTTTAAATCTTAGGTTTAAAATTAAAGCGGGTTGATTCTTGATAATTTACAATTCTACAGAAATGGCAGAGTTTCCTCTTTGTAAATTATGGATCTTATTTCATCCTTTATCGAGTAATCCTTGAATATTTCAATACCAACAAGGTATCATTCCTATGTACCAAACATTATTCAGATTACAAATTCCAAGTAAAAGTGAGAAATTAGTTTCAAAAAAACATTTCCGCTGGTCGCGACACGAACCACTTTTGGATTAATAGTATTTTCAATGTCAAGTAATTTTATCCAACTGTGATGTCCTCTGGAAACACTAATATTCTACCGACGGCAGATTCGTGAGTATCTTCTGGTAATAACCTGTAAACCACATTCATATTGACAGCTTACATTTTCTAGAATACAAGTACAAAAAGCATATTAGAGGGGGCTGCAGCCCCCTCCACGAAATTACGAATTAATTAATTAAATGTGTTATAAAAATCTCAAACATAAATTAAATAAGATCACTTAGTTCAGAATTTTTTTCTCGAAGTAATAGAATTTTAGTTGGCTAACAATTCCATTTTCTCGTTTGTTAGTTTTGAACAGCAATTCGATTGTAGGGATGGCTGCTTCGAGATGACAAGTGCTTAGTATGTTTGTATATAATAATATATAAAACTATTCAATGTAATACAAATTGTACCATTAAGATTTTACAAATCATTGGAATGGAACAAAAATGACAAATTATTCAGTTTAAAATAAAATGTTATAAATTCATTTTTTCGTATTAGTAAGAATATTTTGTTTAAAAAAAAACATATAAAAATGATAAATGTCTTCAACATTTACCCTGGTTTACTAGATGTCAGAGGATCTTAAAACTCACCATAGTTACACTAACATATGTAACTTTTTCTTTATAATATTGGTAACCTTTAGAATGAGCGGTAGTCCAGGAGTGAGTAATATTTTTTTAGAGTTCGATATTGCTAGGTTCCTGTGCATTGCTTGATCTGTTTACATTTTTCGTGAAATATCAAATCAAAGTAGGTACTAAATGTTTCTACGCCAAGATTTTAAATGAACGGAAATGCGCTAAGATAACGCAGTTCCTGAGAATCAAACCTCATTATTGAATTGATTTTCGTCGAAGTATTTTTTTTAAATGTTAAAATGCATATCACTTGCTCTATGGTGTGATATACGAATGTTAAAATGCATATCACTTGCTCTATGGTGTGATATACGAATGTTAAAATGCATATCACTTGCTCTATGGTGTGATATACGAATGTTAAAATGCATATCACTTGCTCTATGGTTTGATATACGAATGTTAAAATGCATATCACTTGCTCTATGGTGTGATATACGAATGTTAAAATGCATATCACTTGCTCTATGGTGTGATATACGAATGTTAAAATGCATATCACTTGCTCTATGGTGTGATATACGAATGTTAAAATGCATATCACTTGCTCTATGGTGTGATATACGAATGTTAAAATGCATATCACTTGCTCTATGGTGTGATATACGAATGAAAATTCGCGCTATGAATTTGCTTGAACGAAACTCCTCGTGAATTGGCGTATTAAAGAAACTGCTGACTGATTACCGAGAAATATCTCTGCGTTATAAAGCAATAGACGAAACATCTATATATATAAAAATCACGTGTCTGTCTGTTTGTCCGTTTGTCTGTTTCTCCCTTATAAAAATTCACACCGTTTGACCGATTTTGACCAAACGTGGCCCACAGGTAGGTATTGACACGGGGAAAGTCATAGACTAGGTTAAAATCGTCTATGACTCACAGTTCGGAGATCAAGAGTTTGAAACAATTAACCCAAATAGTTAACGATTTGCGTTATTAGATTTTAATATTACTTATTTGGTTTCTAATTTATTTGTGCTTTTATAGATGCAGAGAGATCAGCTGTTCTGCTGAGTGTGTTCACTAGGTTATTTTTTCACTCTGTTTAAAGATTAGCATTGTGCAACTATTACAAAGTGTATTCGCAAGAATTTGATCCGCTTTGGCGCGGATTAATACCTTCTTTAAGAAGAAGTATGAAAACTGGGCGCCGGAAGGAAGGAGGAAAGAGGAAAAGCCTGGAATGTATGAAGGAAGATCCTAACCTAGGCAGTACAGAAGAAGTAAGTGAAGACGTTTCCATGGCAACGGGAGATCTACCATTCACTTCAGAACCTCAGGTAACCTCTAATTATTATATTGAATTCCCTGCGATTGGCAACACTACTAGTTCTCAACAGCTGTTTTCACTGGAGACCAAATCAAACCCATTCATTGAACCTCAAAGAAAAAGAAATAGATATTGTTCAAAATCAGCTGTTTTAAATACTGTTTCAACACCTGTTCAACTTCATAATTCTTTCTCTCCAATTCAAAACTTAAATGATAATGACAATAATAACAATACAGAAACAAATAAAAATAGTGTTAAAATCCCACCAATATTCGTTTGTGACGCTGACGACTACCAAAAAGTTTTAAGTGACATAAAAACTATTGTAAAGTCAAAATTTTGTTTGCAACAGTGTTTTAAAAAAATAAAAGTTACATTAACTTCGATTGACGATTTCCGTTCTTTGACCAAATTTTACGACAAAGAGGACGTAAAGTACTATACTTTCCGAAATCCCGCGGACAGAAAATTGTCGGTTATTATTAGAGGCGTGCCATACAGTATTACCGATCAAGAACTGTTTGATGAATTGTCAGAAAAATACCCTGTCTCCAAGGTTACTAGATTACTGAACAGAGAACGGTTCCCAACACCTCTTATTGCAGTAGAGCTGGAAAATAGTCCCAACGGTAAATCAATATTTAACCTAGAGACCCTTTTTTATTCAATAGTCTCGGTTGAAGAAAGGAAGCAACACAGGGGTGTTCTTCAGTGTAAAAACTGTTGCCGCATGGGACACACAAAAAATTACTGTCGTTTAGACACAAAATGTGCTAAGTGTTCGGGAGATCACAACTATTTAGCTTGCCCTAATCGAAATAGCACTGAATCCCACTGTGTAAACTGTGGAGGCAACCACTCTGCAAACTATAGAGGATGCCTGGAATACAAAAAATTAAAAAACATACTGCAAAAAAAAATAATAGCTTCTGAAAATAAATCCTTCCCCACTAGGAGTTCTAAACCCTTTCCCTCTAAACCCGCTCCAGCAAAACCTCCACCACCACCTCCAACTGAAAACCTACCAACTAACACTCAACAAAGACAAACCTCTTTCCCACTACAGAACGCATGGACTCAGCATCGTAGAACAGACGAAGAACAGACTAAAACATCCAACCTTACTGACACTAACCAAAATTCAATCAACAATATGACAGACCTACTTCTCAACCTTATAAAACCACTTATTCCAACAATAAAAGCTTTCATAACTAACTTTTTAACATCTATTTTCTCTTCTTTAAACAATGACAGTTCCTAATTTGGGCAATCTCTCTTTACTTAACTGGAATACAAACGGACTAAAAAAAAGACAGACCTTACTGACAAACTTTCTTAGCAGAAACGACATTGACGTTGCTTGCATCACTGAAACACATCTCATTAGCACTGACAAATACAGGACACCAGGATACCGAATGTACAGAACGGACCAACGATCTAGACGCGGTGGAGTCGCAATTCTAATTAAGAAACATTTAGCCCACAATAGTTTGGTTCTGCCCTCCCTTGATCGCCTAGAAGCAGTAGGAATTAGTTTGGCACTTCAAAACAGGAGTAGTGTTAATATAATATCCGCGTATAGCAGACCTGGGATTCGGCTCATACAAGACGATTTTCAAAAACTATTTACAGGGGCTCCTACAATAATGATGGGTGATTTAAATAGTAAACATCTCTCTTGGAATTGCCATAAGCAAAACAATAATGGGACACAACTATTGAGAATTACTGAAAATCTTGGACTCATTATTTCATCACCTGACGAACCTACATTTTACCCGACTCAAAGACGCTACAAATCCGACATACTAGACATAGCCATTATTCAGAACTTCCAATTGCCATTATATCATGACGTACTTACTGACTTAGACTCTGACCATTTACCTGTCATTCTTACTTTCCATGAAAGTCCAAAATCTGAACCACCCCCACCAAGACTCATCAATGGACCTATAGACTGGGGAAAATTCAAGACAGAAATGCATGACAACACGGACATTCCACTTACATACAAATCCAGTCATGACATTGACTCGACTATAGCAAAATTCATTCAAACGATACACATGGCTGTACAAAATTCTTTAAAAACGCACCCATCATTAAGCTGTCGATTATCTAATACAACCACGCCCCCACATGTTCTAAAACTCATCCATGAAAAAAATATTCTTCGAAAGAGATGGCAAAGATCTAGAGACCCGGAACTCAAGCGACAAGTAAACCGTTTATCGCGCAATATTCGTTTTGAACTTGACAAAGACAGGATACACAAATACAGCAATTACTTGACAAACATGACTCCTGGAGACCCATCGCTTTGGCGAGAGACAAGACGACTACTAAAACAATCCTCTGAAATTCCCCCCTTAAAAGACGGACAAAACATTGTAACAACTGATGCAGACAAGTGTAGAATTTTAACAGAATGTTTTGAAAACAAACTGAAAACTGGAGACCACAACGACCCACAGACGGACATTGCAGTATGTACTTCACTCTCAGAAACAAGACTAACTGACAGTACAATCGACTTCACACAGCCTAAAGAAATTTCGCTTCTCATACGTAGGCTTCCTAAAAATAAATCACCTGGAGAAGATCAGATAACGAACTCGGTGTTGAAACAGTTACCCAGGAAATGCATCAGCCTGTTAACAAGTATCTTCAATGCTTGTCTCCGGCGAGGACATTTTCCAGAAAGATGGAAACATGCCATTGTGATCTTCATCCACAAGCCTGGGAAACCGAAGAACAACGCTGGCTGTTATCGGCCAATAAGTCTGCTGAATACTCTGGGGAAACTTCTCGAAAGGCTCGTTGACGTTAGATTAAGAAGACATCTTGTAGACAGCATACCTAACCATCAGTTCGCATTTAAACCGAAGCACTCTTCTGTCCAACAATTACAAAGAGTCTCTGAAATGATAACAAATTGTTTTAATAAGAAGGAATACGCCACTGGACTGTTTCTCGACGTAGCCAACGCTTTCGACTCAGTTTGGCACGAAGGACTCCTGCACAAGCTACGGAACACCAAGCCTCCAGCTTACCTCTACTCCATCATTTCCTCCTTTCTTCGTGGCAGGACATTCCAAGGAAGAGTGAAGACAACACTCAGCACGAAAAGAACTATCAAAGCTGGTGTACCGCAGGGGGCCATACTAAGCCCTTTGCTCTACATATTGTACTGCAGTGATATGCCAGAACCTGACAACTCAGCCCTTGCTACCTTTGCAGACGATACACTCATCATCACGAAGAGCACCGACGTCAAGGAAGCGATTCTTCACTTGCAAGAAGCTGCAGATGAGGTGTCATCCTGGTTCCGAAAATGGAAACTAGCAATAAATCCGGTGAAATCTTCATGTAAAGTGTTTTCTCTCAGAAAATTCCAAAATGAAGATTTACCAGAGCTGAAAATTGGTCATCACTCAATTCTCTGGACTCCAAAAGACCAGAGTATACGCTATCTCGGAGTACATCTAGACACAAGACTGACTTGGCGACATCACATACACAAAAAACTACAAGAAGCTCACACACGACTGTTACAAATTTACCCATTAATAAATAGAAAAACTCCCCTAAAACACACCTGTGGTACACTACTATACAAATCGACAATACTACCCATACTAACGTACGCATGTCCTGTCTGGTTTGGCGCCAGAACCACACACATAAAACGTCTACAAACATTTCAAAACAGAGTACTCCGAATAGTGTCCAATGCTCCTTGGTTCGTAAGGAACAGCCAGATCCATAGAGAATTGGAGGTTGATCCATTTTTCACTCACATAGAAAAGCTAGTGCGAAAATATCACCAGACTCTTCCAGCCTCCAGCAGTTCCATGTTTTATCAACTTGGACAAAGAAAAACCTCGCGAATCAAACACAGACTTTATCAAGACATTTTAACCCTTTAAATTTTTATCTTACAAATATTGTTTTGTGTATAATACGTTTTGTATTGGTCCAATAAAATTGTTTTGTTTGAGTATAGATGCAGAAAGTAGGTGTAGCATAGCACGCCGGGTCATAGCTACTTACTAATAAATACTGTAATCCTCATTTCTAAGGGTTTTTTTAACCAAAAAAAAGTTGAGTAGCAGATAGTTAATCTTTGCTGAAAAGACACTTATCTTTCGCTTGCTGAATGAGCCCTACCATTGGCATGCTGAACAGAGCCCCCTTATCTTTGGCGAGCCGAGCAGAGCCTCCTTATCTTTGGCGTGCTGAACAGAGCCCAATCTTTGGCGTCCTGAACAGAGAACTATCTTTGGTGTACTGAACTGAATCCTATGTTTGGTGTGCTGAACAGAGCCTTATCATTGGCGAGCCGAACAGAGCCTCCTTATCATTGACGAGCCGAACAGAGCCCAATCTTTGGCGTCCTGAACAGAGTACTATCTTTGGTGTAATGAACTGTATCCTATGTTTGGTGTGCTGAACAGAGCCTTATCATTGGCGAGCCGAACAGAGCCCTATCTTTGTTGTGCTGAACTCTATAGTTGTTGTGCTACACAGAGTCCTATCTTTGACTTGCTAAACAGAGTCCTATCTTTTGTGGGTAAAACTGAGCTTTTTCTTTGGTTTGCATGAGCATTATCCCTAATTTTGTAGATAAATGTTCGAAATTATGTACATTATTTATACTTTGGATGCTTTTATACATCCCATTAGCTACAATTTACCATTAGCTGGGATTTTACCATTCTTACCTCAACCTCTCCAATGAAAGACTTTACTACGACACAACTATAAGAACCTATTAAAGATTCTTCTGGCCAACATTACAAATACATTTCCGCCATAGAATGCAGGTTAGGCAACCGATGACTAACAATCGTCGAGTAGACCGAGATAACCACGAGTGCTTTAGCCTAGAATGGTGACTCACTGCGCAGGTTTATATAGGCATTTCTGGCAAGCCCACCCGCTGACGTTGTCCTCTCTGAATCATTACTGCGCAAACAGTCGTACGAGGAAGAAACAGATATAACCTTTCTTCCATGTGTCTTGTAAGGAGATTCAGGAATTGCTAGTATCTCTTTTTAAGTTTATATAATTTACTTCATCATCCTCTCTATTTCTGTAGATTCCTCTGTAGCACTTCCTAGGGAAACGAATATCAGAGAACAATGAAGTATAGTGATAAATAATTAATCTACACCCCACCTTCTCTCCTCAACATACTGCATACAAAGTTAATTGGTACATTTAGAATGGAATCAGAAGTAAATTGTGGCTAATAGGAATCACAGTGTTGCAACAGGCGATCATATGAAAATTTCACTTCTTCTCAATTTTATGTGATTTTTTCGACTCAACGTTTAGGGAGGGGAGTATTAAAAATATTGTTGAATCCAAGTTGTATCTCGTTAAAAGTGGCTTCACCACAGTTTTTTGCAACATTTAAAATAATTGTTGTTTTTTGGCTAGCGATTGAGGCAATATTACCGATTTTCCAGATTGAGCAACTCATTGGGCGCAGAATTTATTGCTCTTTAATCCTTATTTGAAGAATTTTTGCCCAAAATCATCGGGTTTCAAATTAATGAGGAAAAAAGTGCTAAAACCTCGCGGTTTTCGCCTGCCAAAAGTTCTCCCCGGCTTTTGAGGTCAAAAACGTGGTTTCAGCATACTCGCACCATACTTAACGATATTAAAACAAAAAAAAATCTTCTCTGGGGAAATTATTGTTAGTTCGACCTCCACTATTTACTGGGCTACATTACAAGAAGGGGTTTAATCTGTAATACGTTCGAATTGAATTGAGCGGCTGATGTGTTAGTTGCTGCTTCTACCACTAGAAGTGCTGAACATTGTCTGGCTTCTGCTGTGCATCGAAAGTAAGCTGTTCATCTATACATATATAAATCACGTGTATGTTTATCTGTCTGTTTGTTTCTTATACAAATCCACGCCGTTTGACCGATTTTGACCAAACTTGGCACACAGGAAGGTCATCATACAGGCAGATAGGAGTGTCATAGGCTAGGTCTAAACCTTCTACCAGCTGTCTATCTGTATGTATGTTCCTTATACAAATTCACACCATTTGACAGATTTTGATCAAACTTGGCACACAGGTAGGTCTTGTGATAAGGGGAGTGTGATATGCTAGGTCAAAAACGTCTACCAGCTGTCTTTCTGTATGTTTGTTCCTTATAGGTTATATTAAGCAAATTATTCAGGAATAAAGTGAATACTAACTATCTTCTGAGGATTGTGCTTAGTTATGCAGCTCTTCCATGACGGACTTTATGATCATCACATTATTAGGCTTAAGATAAAATTGACAAGTCTTCAGAATATAGTACAGACATAAAACTATTTGTCTATAGTCATGGCTGTGCATACTTGGATCTGTTCCCATTCTCTCGGATCGGCCCTGACCTGTATCTAGGAACTCTAAGAAATAGTCAGGTAAGGAGGTCAGGCAGTATTAATGCTCTCATGCTTTACCAAGGAAAACTGTATTTATGCACATTTGTATTGTAGTACGAAGGAAAATAGTTACTGAGATTGCACTCAGGAAATAATTCCGTTGTGAAGAAGCCCGCTTATGAGGTTCACGCTCAACCCCTAAATCACGAAAACTGATGGTTTAAATTTGTGAGTGTGTGTATATATATATATATATATATATATATATATATATATAGAGAGAGAGAGAGAGAGAGAGAAACATAGTGTGATGTAAAAATATACACATAATGTACTTAATACATACCAAATGTAAGCTATACATCGCCATGAAGAGGAATGTATTAATAAATTACATAATAATAATGTATTTATATATAAGTAAATCACGAGTTTTGTAATATCATCATTTATTGTTACAGAGTAAATTACGAGTTTTGTAAAATCATCATTTATTTTTACAGAGTAAATCACGAGTTTTGTAATATCATCATTTATTGTTACAGAGTAAATCACGAGTTTTGTAATATCATCATTTATTGTTACAGAGTAAATCACGAGTTTTATTTATTAAAAGTTGCAAAACTCTTAATAAATAAATAAATAAGTAAATTGTACTCAGGTCCACTTGCATATTACTCCAGTGCCCTACGACTCAGCTAACCTTGCCCCCTATATATATATATATATATATATATATATATATATATATATATATATATAAAATCAGTCCCGTAACAGGCCACGAGGGCCCTGAGGGGCAGATACTATAGAGGTATCTGATTCCTGACCATACGGCACACTAGGGAGATAGTGTGGTCACTACTATGCTCCGGTCGCCTGATTTTCCCCTTGGCTGCTTCGACTGCTAGAGTCATTAGCAACCAAGGTACCCATTATTAAATTAATTAAAGGCTGGGTCGGCCTAGGGACGGTCAGGGAGGCCGAATTCAACCAATGAACGAAGACACTAGAAGAAAAAATCTTTAGTGCTTCCTCGGGATTTGAACTCAGGCCTCCAGCTTATTAATCCAGTGCTCTACCACTGAGCTAACCTCGCCCCCATATATATATATATATATATATACACACAGACATTATATTTGTCGGGTCAAACCGTGGCTAACACCTTTGATTCTCGCGCGGGAGGTGGGGGTTGGAGTCTCACAAGCAGTAGGAATTATCTTATATCACAGGTCGCTGGAAAAAGTATTCTCACTAAAAAAAAGTCTGTTCACTCTCTATCTGAGTCAGAAATGGTCCTAACGAAATTTGGTACAAAAATACTTTGAATAAATAATTTGAAAGGTCAAGGTCGTAAACCAGCAGAATCCGTCAACGGGGATATGTTGTTTTTTTGGGCCGAATTCGCTCAAAAGAAGATCCTAACACTAATGTTTTTGCGTTACTAAGCTTCCAAGTAGACTTTTTATAAATAATTAGAATTGGGGTTCTAATGAAACCGTTTCCAAGGCCGTGATCTAAAACCGTTGCCAAAGAATAACAAGATTTCCTTGGGATTTTCAAAAAAAGTCCGACTCAAAGGAACTTTGTCATCTTAGCCTTAAAAATGGTTTCATTCGTTTTCCTAGGCCAAGAAGCCTATAAAACGAGTACTTGCAAGCATATGATGTAAGCGCGAAGATTTTTTTCGCGCATAATTCGCCCCAAAAACCTTTCAAGTTAGACGAAAGATATTTGTATTTTCATTAAAATCGGTCCATTTTTGGAGCAGCTAAAATATTGCAAATAAATTAGTTGATCAAGAACGAAAGGTGTACTGCTTTATCGAGACCCTGCCATAAAAAGAAACAAGAATAACTGAAATGTATATATATATATATATATATATATATATATATATATATATATATACATACATTGAAATATTATTATAATACCTTATATTCTATAATCTAACATTATTATATTATGTTGCATCTGTTCCAACCTAATATATTTCGGACTGGATACATAATACCAGTGATCTTGGCGTATCTGTCCTCTTATTTTTTATTTTGATGACTAAATGAAGGGTATTAATTAATAATACCAACAGGTGAAGAATAACCCTTCAAAACTTCAAACTTTACATTTATTTCTCCATCACAACGTTTCGGACACACTGGTCCATCTTCAGGCGATCATGTCCTGTTAATTACTACAGTTACACTTAATCAGTCATGAAATAAATAAAAATGATTCCTGTAAGTAACCAAGTCAAATTACACCTACATCAATTAAACACTCATTATCACAGCCATATTAGAAGACTTTGTACAAGACGTTTTGATACATAATAGCAGTGATATTGGCGTATCTGTACTCTATTTTTTTATTTTATTCGGAATGAAAAGTTTTTTTTTTTTTTAATTATGTTTCTTAAAAAAATAATATAAAGAACAAATTCAAAGATTGCGAAATAAATATATTAATGAAAGAGCGGCAAACGAGTAAATTAAAGCAAGTTCGGAGAATTTAAGCGAGCAGCCATCTTGAAGCTTACAAGTGCTTTTAAACCGCAAAACTCCCCCCTTCCCTCTACAGGAATTTTCAATAATGTCTGCGGCCTACTTTTCATGGGACTTCATCAGGGAGGAAATTCATTTTTCACAACTGATGAAATGATGAAAATTAAATTTCCCAGCTTTTCATAAACCCTTCACTACTTTGTGCTCTAATGCGGTCTTTATTTGCTCGCATGTTCCGCATTATTGGACGTTTAGGAATTTGGGTTATTACTAGAGATGAGGAAATGTTAAAAGAAAATTCTTTTGTTAACAGACATATAGTTTCTTTTTTTTAAATTTTATTTATTGAGGTTCTTTGAGTTTGGTCAGTATCTTAGCTACTCAATACTTGAATAATTTTTTTATCAGCATCCGCAACTAAGGTGATTCGCTCAAAACAAGTATTAAATACTAGCTGAATGCCCGTGCTTTGTCACGAAAGATAAGTAGTTATTTTATTGCGTTAAATAATGTATCATCAAAATTAACTCTACTACATAATTTTGTGCAGTTTATTATAGCACGGTTCCCGTCATGGTGTGAGTTATTCGTTAATTGAAAAGTAATCAAAGTATAATGTTTCTTGCTATTAGGGCGCTCCGGATCTATAGGTTAGCAGTAACAGCAGTTTAACCAGTACAGGTTAAAATTCGTTGTCAATAATAAATGTACGATACAATTTAAAAGTTTATGTTTCCAAGATTTCATTTGGAAACATCCATATTTGCGAGCATTACCAAGAAGTGTTCTGACTGGGGATGCTGATGGGTGAGGAGGCTGTGCAAGGGTCCGGGATATTATTACCTCGGATGGACCAACACCAGGTAGAGCGTAAACGGTAAAACTGAAGGAGAGTGTCCTCAGCACCGATTTTCTTCAAAGTTTGCACTATAACGTAGTTTGATGCACTAAACACGAATCCGTTGAAAAAAAAAGTTGCTCGCAACTAGGAAAGAAGTTATTTAAAAAAAGAGTTCACTGTTATGAAGGTTTCCCTAACCTTCATAACAGTGAACTTTTTTTTGGACTGCCTTGGACGACTTTTGGGCCATAGAATTCTTTTCATTTCTGCGAGTTGGATTGACTAGGGGTTTTGATGTTTTCTTGAGCGAGCGGAAACGCATAGCACGTATGCCCAAAAGCGACAGTTTACGACCAAGTCAGCTACCACAGGTGAGTCTAAATTTCAATTACACTTCGTCATTAAGGACTATTGCGCAGGCGCGTGTTTACATATAAGCTGTTTACCCCGTCTTTTATAACCTCCATAACAGTGAACTTTAGTGCTTAATAACTTCTTTCCTAGTTGCGAGCAACTTTTTTTTTCAACGGATTCGTGTTAAGTGCATCAAAATACGTTATAGTGCAAATTTTGAAGAAAATCGGTGCTGAGGACACTCTCCTTCAGTATTACCGCTTAAACTCTATGAGGGATAATCAATTATAAATTAAATTACACATTTAGACAATATTACTAATTCATTCCTTACATATTTCCAAGTGATAACATTTCTTCCTTATGTTATTTTACTTTCTTGAATGTAATACATTACTACAGTTTTGCATTGAACTATTTTCTTCTATCCTGCCCCTCTCTTTCTTTCTTTTTTTTTTTTTTTTTTTCATCTGCAAATTATAGAGTTCAAAATTTGCATCAATAAAGTTAAAGTCTGTCTCACAGGAACTGTGTCATCTATACGAGTAGTTATTGGTTCTTAACGCCCACACTAGGAAAACACCATTACCAATACATTTCTCATTTTGTTACCTTGTTATACAAAAATAATTCGAGAAGCAGAGTGAGCAAGCGGGTTACATCTACTGACAATCCACAATGCCACAGCTATTTTAATCTTATTTTTATGTGTTTAACGGGTGAGCCTATCAACTCTTGGGCTATTAACGCTTGGCTATCTATCGGTCACCATCCTTTTATAATGCCAATTTCACGTGGTCGGTCACGCATTCAAGTACTAGCATTCAATGTGGCTATGACCGTTACTATCCCCCTTTTTTTTTTAGCGTAAATATGCTTTAGCGATGACTAAACTGAAAAAAAGTTACAAAAAAGTGCCCATGCGCGGTGACCATGTTCGAAAAAGAAGACTGTATGTTATACAGTACATTACATAGGTTTGTCGGGTGGACCTAAAGCATATTTATGTTCCTGAATTTAAGCAGAAGGCTGTTTTTTTTTGTTTTTTTTTTGCCATTAGCGCCGATATCCATGGTGCAGCGAGGAATTTTCTTAACGAGCCTTGAGATGAGAACATTCCTACTGCAGTTGGGAATCGAACCCACCATCTCCGTCATGAGAATCTATGGAGTTAGCCCTAGACCAAGGGGAGACCCACTTCCGCTATTAAACACACTACGACCTCATTTCTCTTAGAGATTACTTTTATTCAGTTTTTATAATTAAAATATCACAATGAATTTATAAATATAATATAAAGTTTTCAGCAAAAATAGTAAAATGGTTTAGATCAAAATATTACTGTTCTTTCCAGATCACTCAAGGTATGAATATTGCGTAAAAGACTCTAGGATTAATTAGCTGCCACTTTCCATTCAAATCCTTTAGTTATTTCTATTATTCGTAACAAATTTTCCTTGAGGAAGATATTTGGCATTGAGAGAACCATTTGCTTATTGTTATACTCTTGGTAGGAGAGTCTCCCTGAAGCCTCGAGCTGTGAGAATCTGCTCGGTCATCAAAGCAAACGACTAGTCGTCGGATCGACTAGACAAGTCACTAACCTCTCTTGTATGTAGAAATCGTCAAACGATGCTATTCGCCTCGTCAAATGAGCGAATGTCCATCGTCGGTCGCATGAATATGCACGAATTGTCCTTTAGGAGCTGAAATAAATTTGTACAACGAAATGTAATTCATGAGGCTTTATGGGCATTCCGAGAAGTCCCCGGAGTGCTGGCTTCTCGCCAACTGCGAGATTTATTGATCAATAAAAAGTTTTATTGTGCCTAACCAATTACTTTTAATGGAGGCTTTAGTTTTATTTATTTAATATTAAAAATGTAAAAAGTCAGCAAATAAAAATAATTTAAATTTAGAAAATAGGTTTAATACCGAATGTATTGACAAATTCAATATTTTAGAACTTTCAAAGCAATAGGACACAAAAAATTATGTATTCGCGGGTTGAGCACGACGAAAATCTTGTTATCTTAGTCATAGAGAATCATTTAGAAAAAAACAACATTAATAATCAATGCTAATAATACATTAACTAAACTTGGCATGCACTAAATGAATAAAATATTCAGAACATGCAATAATTTGCGCCAGCCCAAAAGATTTGAAAATAGTAAAAATTATATTTAATGGTATTAATAAAAAAAAAAAAAAAAAAAAAAAAAAAACTAGCTGAAAAACTAAGAGTATTCGAAGCAAAGACAAAAGTCGTTTATCGACAAATTTTAAACTTGTATATTATTCGAACTGATAAGACCAAAAAAGCGTTATTGTTGATAAGGAAACTTATCTTAATAAAATAAATAATATATTTAGAAAAAGTGAAACTGAATAAAGAATACCTGCATTTATTTATTTTATTTAAGAAAGGAATAGAAGCAGTTGTTGGTAGGGTTTGATCTTTCATTATAAATCTATATATATAAAAATCACGTGTCTGTCTGTTTGTTCCTTATACAAATCTACATCGTTTAACCGATTTTAACCAAACTTGGCACACAGGTAGGTCTTGATACGAGAAATCTCTTAGGCTAGGTCAAAATAGTCAAATTTCAAAATTTGGTCAAAAGGTGAAAAATTGGCTACACTGAACCATTCAGATTCTTACGGCCATTTTGAATAATGTCACAAATTTATTTGTTGCTGTTCTTGATAATTAGAATAACTTGAGCTCATTGATGACTTTACGTCATTATATAATCATGTAATGCAGTTTATTTCAATTTGTCAACAGTCACTGTCTAACTAAGGAGTGCTGGCCTTTCTTTGATAACAGCTATCTACTCGCAGGCTATGGTGCTGGCCTCTGTCGGCTGTTTTATGAATTGCTGTGGTGCTGGCCTCTGTTGGCTGCTTTACGAATTAATAGACAGATATAAACAAATTCACACCGTTTGACCGATTTTGACGTAACTGGGTATACAGGTAGATCTTGATACTGGGAGAGCCATAGGCAGAAAGTAGGGCAGCATGTCGCACTGGGTAACAGCTAGTATAAAATAAAATCTTAAATAGAAGGATGTTTAAGGTCCTAAGCGGAAATGACGCCCACAGTCTCAACGTTCACTCTAGGAAAACACTATTACTTAGAAATTCCTCGTTTTCTTGCCTTCTTTTACTAAAATGCTAAACTGATAAACGAAATTTAAACCGGAAAAACAATTAAAAAGAGAGTTAAACAAAAACTAACTCTTTCGAAGTTTTAAGCACTTATCTCTGCGATTGAGATTGCTTCAGAACCTTTTTTGTAGAGAATTTACTAAGCTTTCGAATGGCCACCTTCTACTTACCATTATATTTCAACCGTTTTCGAGAAGAAAGTTTAAGGCACCACCACCACAACAGGAAACTAACAATATCCTAAGAGGAAATGACTCCCCGGAAAGTCGATATTTTTCGGCAGGACTTCCCGATCGCAAGTTTCCCCCTTACACTATGATTTGGCTGCATGATTTGAAAGTCAATACGTTCTAAATAGAGAAGTCAAACGGCAGAAATCCCACAACTACCTGCGTAAGCATTGGGTTGCTATTCTTAGAGGGGAATCCTGGATTACGTAACGAATTAAAAAACGATACGGTTAACAATTACGTATGGTAATGCATGACCAAATCCTATGGAACAGACAAGGGATTAGTCAGACACGAAGGACACCAAGTGGTGGAATTGCCTGATTAGGGTTTGGGATATGGTGCTTGTCTTTGAAGGGGTTTACCAAGGACCTGATCTGAGTTCTCTATTACTCACTGTATTTCCTCAATGTGTTATCCTTACGACAGTGTAGTATTCGATACAATTTTATGGCCGATTTACTCTTGGGTTTGCTACCCTTTTCTAGGACATACTACTAGGTAAAATAGGAATTTTCTTTGTAGGTGGTCCATTGCTTAAAATATGCCTGAACCTAGCTTAGAACCGGAATCTCTTTTGTGTATGTACGGCATCTCTTGGACTTAGGCGGCACCTACATTGGACCCATATTTCTCCCGATCCGATCCAATCCGATTTCGTTTGACCGGCAACGGCCGACGTGGCTACTCTCACTACTAATATATTGGTCCCGACCAGCTCGTCGTGAAGTGATAAGGAGTGATTAATTTAAGAAATATCACCTAATAAAAATAGAAGCCTTCGATTAGTTTGAATGTTGGAGGTATGAAGGAGGAGTTGAGAGGCGAATCAATCTTCTGGAAGTATATCAGTCCAGAAAAAATAAATCATAGCGCATCAGTTAATTTTTAACTGTTACACTACGTTAAGAGAAGCGTTATTAGTCATATCATAAAATTATTAATAAGGAAGGTAGCTAGAAGGTCATAAGCATTGGGAGACTAAACATTGGATGGTTGTATACAATTTTTGCACGTAATTTAATAAACAAAGGAAACAAAAAACAAAACTGTGAATCGACAAAGTTGTTCTAAATTTTATTAGATTTCATTAAAAAAAGAATGCATTAATTGGCTCATAAGAAAAAGATGGAAAAGTTTAAAATGTCAACCGGAATGTACTCAAGAAGAAGCTAACTCAATGAAATAATATTCAATCTTAATTACATACGTATTAGGTCGCGGTGCACCTTAAGGGTGATTTGATCGATAACAACTGGCAAGGACAATTTTGCAGGCTTATTTTAATAGTCACAGGTAATAACTTGGTAGAAATACTACGAAGTTACAATGGCTGAACTTGATCAGTGGAGGCCGATAATCTCATTGCTGCATCTCTGTTGTAGTTGTCATGTCGGAGTAAAAGCTGTCTTCAATGATCGGCAACTTGCATATTGTGCTATTGGACCTCCGAAGAAAGCATTATATCTTTGGGTTAACTTCTTTCTTAAAGATTTATATTGGAGTATAGAATTCTTGCAATGAACCCATTCTTAAAAAAACAACATCCCACTTCAGGCTGTATCCCACCCTAGAGCTCTTTGGTCCACAGTCTCAACTGAAAGGTTATTTTTTCTGACTTTTAGGCTAATAAGCTTCGGCCTGCCTATAGACAGCCATCAATTTTTATACAGGCCAATGGTGTGGAATTCCGAAACCACAGCTCCTTATCTGAAGTGTTTCTGATGAGGTTAGTTGTGGAGAAAGGTGCAGTGAGGAGTAATCATGTTGCAGCTGAATAAACCAAGATTGAGAAAGCAAAGACATTCACTTGTGGCTGCAAAGATCTCTCTGGAAAGACCTGGGGAATGAATCCAATCATGATTCTTGGCTCTGTACGTCCGATGATATATCGTTGGTCGCAGGGAATAACTTGGTAAGTTCAAAATCTATTGAGGGCAGCTCTTTAACTGAGAATTAAGAGAGGCATCATGCTACTTTACGAGGTGCCAACGAACTCACATCTTTATACATCGGAAACTATCAAGGCTCCAAATTAGTGACTGCTTTAAACTATCCATGAGTCTTAGGAGATAATCATAGTGAATTTGGAGGCCCGGTGGCCATGAGCGTTAAGGCGTGAGCACTTAACACTCCGTGCCAAAGGGTCGTGGGTTCGATTCCCACTATGGGGTGGTTTTAGAAAAAAGAAAAGGAATCAGCCCTATCCTGACTAGAAAAGAGTGATAACCTATAGATAACCCGTCCTAAAATTCGTAGTTAATAATAAATGGAAAAAATTTAATAAAAATGGTGCATTTAACTCATTATGCCCATTCTCCAACTTATCAACTTATGACCATCAAAACGTACTGTAACGTCTTAGTTTCTTTCTAAATAAATGTAATACAAATATATGCGTCCATCGTTGGTCGCATGAATATGCACGATTTTTCCTTAGGCGCTGAAATAAATTTGTACAGAAGATGAAATTCATGAGGCTTTATGGGCATTCCGGTAAATCCCCGGAGTGCTGGCTTCTCGCCAACTGCGAGATTTATAGGCCGAGAAAATATTTTATTGTGCCTAACCAATTACGTTTAATGGATGCTTTAGTTTTATTTATTTATTATTAAAAAATTAAAAAGTCAGCAAATATAATTTAAATCTAGGTATTTTTAATACCAAATGTATGGTTAATTTATAGGATTACATTGTTCCAAAAGGAATACGACAGAAACAAATATGTAAACAATAGTGAGATTGATCAGGATATTAAAAATAAAATTAGACAAACATTTTAATATATTGTTATTGGGTTGGTGCAAAGTTAATGCAGGCTTTTATCTGACCAATTCACCAAGATGGCGAACAACTATTGAGTGGTGAGCACCAAATTCTTTCTCGCATTGTCCCAAGTAGTTTTTCATGGATTTTCTTCTACCAAAGCTCTCATTTGGTCGTGACCAACAACAGAAGGCCTACAACGACATACATTGTCTTGTAAATAAAAATAATACAAATATATAACAATTAAAACAATTATGATGAATATTTTTTTTACGAACTATCAACTTCTAAACTATTCTGGCGCAGGGCTATCAACAGGTAGCCACCGATATGCACAATATCAATAGTTGCTTTTACCCATCTGAATATTAAGAATGCTCTACTGTCTTGCTTCGGTGATCATATGGGAACCGGTGTATGGTATGGCCATTGAAAGGATTTTTTAATCAATAAATTTTACTTAAAACTCTTTTTAATTTAGAGATAACATTCTCATGACAATCATGAGTCAGCAATCTAGTGACGTCAAGTGTTTTCCTTATAGAGTCGTGAAACGAATATATTTTATGAGTCAGCCTTGTCTCATGAGCAAAGGCAAAACAAAATTAATAATTTCTGTCATAGAATTTGATAAAAATAATCTAAAAACCAAAGGAACTGAATATATCGTCGATACAAATGCAAAGTAACGAATGTGAAAAAATGCATCTTTCATTGTCAATCTTTACTAATTTCTGCTGGACTTATGTACGGCAAATTCTTAAATCTTAGATAACTCTATTAAAGGGAAAGTATTCCACTATCAAAAGGTCAAATCTGCCGAATATTTGACTGTCCAAAAAAAAGTTAATATGCTTTAGCGGCGACTAAACTGGAAAAAACGTTACAAAAATGTGTCACAAAAAAGGTTGCGCTGGCGGTCGCGCATACGCAGTGGCCATGTACGACAAAGAAGACTGAATTAGTCATAAAAAGTGTCCGCTGACGTTCGCGCATGCGCAGTGGCGTGGCCAAGTACGAAAAAGAAGACTGTATTTGTCACAAAAAAGTGTCCGCGCACGCATGGTGGCCGTGTACCAAAAAGAAGACTGTTTGTGTAACAAAATAGTGTTCGCTGGCTTTCGCGCATGCACGATGGCCATGTACGAAAAAGAAGACAAAGATTTTTATGATACATTTTTGCCGATTTCGGGGGGGGGCTGCAGTCCCCTCAGCCCCCCCCCTTATATTAGACCATGATCAATCAATTTTCGACTTCCCACGGCTCAATGCACTTCTACAACTGGAAGGAAAAATGCAACACCCCAATACTCCGATATAAGAAGGCGGATGCAAATCCTGTTTCTATGCACTGACCTCGGCTAGGCTCATTATAGTTTGCACGTCTGATGGAATTACTTCCCATTCATCGTTGCTTCTCAGAAGCAAGGTTGTTGTTTTGCACCAAGGTTCCTGCACCGCCGTCCAATTCTCAAGTCATCTCTTTAAAAGATTACCTCTTTAAAAAATAATACTCCAGATCCGGTTTCTCTCCAGTATCCTTCATATATCCTCTATTAATTTTATTGCTCGTCAAATGCTATGTTTATGTAGCGATTGAACCTCCTGGTAACTCAATAAATTGTATACTTATTATTTATATAAAGGGTGTCATAGGGGTTTATTTTGCACCTCATTTGTAGTTCAGTGACGCAAAAATGAGCATTCTATCTCAACAAGTAGCAGAGCTACTCAAACTTTTGTCTATTCTCAAAACTAATGTTTTTTTGATTTCGGATCAATATAAGGTAAGTAACGGCCACATTTTTAGAACAACATTAAATTTGCAATAAGAAACACCCATTATTGAAATATTGCCATGTAAATTAAGAGCTATGCTAAAAGCCAAATATATGTGAACTATTGATGCTAGCATTTTCTTAAATTATTCAATATTTTCATAATCAGCTATTTTTAGACTCAGAGGCTTTCATCCGTCTCAAAAGTTACCTCATACGCTTTAAAATGGTATCTCGTTGTTTTAGGGAAAAAAATAACACTATTTGAACCTAATGTTTTCTGATTTCTAAGTCAAAACCAATAAATGTGCTATATCGTAAAGGAGCAATTTCTTTCATGGACCATAGAAGAATCTCATGAAAGATGGAACCAAAATTATTACCGTTAATATTTCAATATTTCCAAATGGCACTAGGGATAAGAACGGAACCACTCCGTTGGCGCAGATTTATATATATATATATATATATATATATATATATATATATATATATATATATATATATATATGCGTGTCTGTTAACACGACAACGGCCAGAGTTTTTGTTTTTTCATCACGAAACTTGGTATATAACATTCAATTAGCAAGAGATTGAACGAGTTCGTTAACCACCAAAATCGGTCCACCGGAAGGAGGGTTTACCCCGGACCCAAAACACTAATTTGACCATGCCAGGCGTAATTTTTGTTATATGTCAATGAAACTTGGTTTTCGCAGTGGGAATCTACAGAGAAAAATGGGGTTCTAAAAATAAACTAAATCGGTTCATTAAGAGGGGGGGGGGGGTTTACTTCGGACCCGCAATACCAATTCGCCACTACCAGCCGTAATTTTTGTTATTATCCTGCGAGTCGGACTTTTTTTTGTATTATGTAGACTTTATCGTCCACCGACACAGGATCTGCCCCTTGCGATACATATATATATATATATATATATATATATATATATATATATAAAATCAATTATTTATAATACATAATAATCGGCTTTTCATTAAGGATGTTTTCGAGAGTTCTAAAATCCTCTCTTCGAATTACTAAGCTTATAATAGAGAAAACCACCGCTAATGACGTCATTCCCCTCATATTATTAATATTTATTGCAAATAACATAAATAATATCTTATTGATTTAATTTATCTTCATAATAATAATTGATGTTCATGAATTCCTTGAAATAAGCTCTAGGACTGCAGGCTTATCATCGCAATCCACTGCATTAGATAAATTTGAAAATAATCTTATCAACTTAAACTTTCTTGTGCAATAATTCCACGCGAAAATTAATCCTTTAAATAAATGTTAAAGAAATACTTTTTCTTTAATTGATTGATTTTCGTTTTTGACATTTCTTGCTAATCAGAAACACTTCAGGATTAACTTTTTGTTATTATTTGCAAATAAAGTCTTACATGGTGGATTTTATTTAAAATATTTAGCAATACTGTATTACATATTTTATCATGTCAAAGTATCTGTTATTTTTTTGGTTTTTCGAGTGCTTTTGCCTTGTGTGTATCACAAGGTTAGGCAATCTTTTTTAGCGCGGTTCCTCCCTCCCTCCACATGGAGGAAGCCCGCTTATGAGGTTGTCCTCATGACGAAATCCGGAAGTACCCGGAAAAACTTCACGTTTCAGATCCCATAAATCACGTAGTTTAATATTAATGAGGCAGAGGTGCTCGCAGCAGCCGATTATGTTCTTATACGGGTGAGAGAATGTCTTGCCTCCAAAAATAGAAGGTTGTTTTAAACTAGCCCCCTTTCAATGGTTTTATAATTGACAAAATCTTCTTGTTCTTCAAGCAAATTTTGTCTAGTTTACGATGCTGCAATTTGGAATTGCACATCTTAAACAGTTATTAAGTTATTGCTTTCTATTCAACGAAAAACTTGGTTAACCTAAAAAAACTCAAAATTTAAATTTCTCCCTCCCTGTTGGGAATTGACCCTCAGCCCAAAGGACCATTTGTGTTCCATTTGGTGTACACTGTCACCTCCTTAAGTATTCGTCACCACTTGCGTTACTCCCTTTATATCAAGTAAGAAATTTTGGTTTATGTCGGTGGATTGTAGAATGTGTCAATCCAAGTTTTTCTGCTAGCTTTTCTTCAGTTTCAACAGGATTTTCTTCTGCAGTAGCCTGCAGGAGTTCCTCGTCAAGCTCTGTTGGTCGACCTGTACGAAGCTCATCTTCAAGCATGCAGTTTCCACCACCGCTGTACTTTTGTCTCAGTAATGAAATTTTTGCCAAATATTAGCATACATAAATGTAATTGTTTTAGCGGTGACTAAACTGAAAAAAAAACGTTACAAAAAAGTGTCCGCTGGCGTTCGCGCATGCACAGTGGCGTCCGCGCATTCGCAGTGGCGTTCGAGCATTCAAAGTGGCGTTCGCGCCTGCGCAGTGGCCATGGACAAAAAATATGACTTTATGTTATAGAGTACATTACATAGATTTATCTAGTGGACCTAGCGTTACAAAAAAGTGTCCGCTGGCGATCGCGCATGCGCGGTGGTCATGTACGAAAAATAAGACTATATGTTATACTGCACTTTACAGAGGTTTGTCGGGTGGACCTAGACGTTCCATAAACTTGTCACAAAAAAGTGCCCGCTGGCGTTCGCGCATGCCCGGTGGCCATGTACGAAAAAGAAGAATATATGTTCGTAGTTGGTTATACAGTACATTAAATAGGTTTGTCGGGTGGACCTAAAGCATATTTATTTTCCTGAATTTGAGCAGAAAGCTTTAAACGAAATAATTTTCTCTACAAGTTTTGGATAGGCAAGTGGTGTCTTAGGAGATCCATTTCAAAATAAATTTCATTTTTTTTTTTTAAACGTACACAAAATAAATTAAAAAGGAGGGAAGGTAAACAGACAGAATATTACATTAAAAAAAACTTATTTCGTGTGCGTGTACGTGAGTGTGTGTACATCACTAACGACAAACAAAACGTTACAGCGAGCGTTACACAATACCCTGTTTGCTTGATGAGATCATACATTTTTTAGACGTATTAAATCTTGGAAGAGAATTTGAATCGTCGTGATGTAACGTTTGATAAAAAACACTTCTCTTCTTTGATATCTTCTTCTTCGAATTGATATAAATTATATTATTTATGCATGGGATAACGTGTTATCTTGAGGAACGCCAGATTACTGACTGGCTGTAGATCAGACGCAGTGTTTTTTTTTTGGTCGTATGATAATTATTCTTCGGTTAATAATAAATGTATTTATTGTTTTTTAGGACACTGGGGCGCTCCGGAATGTTTTAGAGCGCCAATAGAAGGGACGAGGTTGCATTGGCTGTTTTAGGATTGGCCAAAAATCGCACAAACACTAGTACATATGACAAGAAAAGAGAAACCATCACGTGAAGTTGTTAATACTATTAGGCAATGAACCATAAGCTCAATAAGTTTTTTTTAGAATTGACTTGAACCTCTTTACCTATTAACAAAATAATATAAATTTAAAAATAATTGGCCTGGGTATTAATCTATATATATAAAAATCACGTGTCTGTCTGTTTGTCTGTTTATCTGTTTGTCTGTTTGTTTGTTTGTTCCGTATACAAATCCACACCGTTTGACCGATTTTGACCAAACTTGGCACACAGGTAGGTCTTGATACGGGAAATTTCCTAGGCTAGGTCAAAAAAATCTACCAGCTGTCTGTCTGTATGTTTGTCCCTTATACAAATCCACCCCGTTCGTCCGATTTTGAATAAACTCAGTACCGTCTCCACACCGTTCGTCCGATTTTGACTAAACTCGGTACACATGTAGATCTTAATCTGGGGAGTGTCGTAGGCTAAGTCAAAAACGTCTACCAGCTGTCTGTCTGTATGTTTCTCCCTTATACAAATCCACACCGTTCGCCCGATTTTGAATAAACTCAGTACCGTCTCCACACCGTTCGTCCGATTTTGACTAAACTCGGTACACATGAAGATCTTAATCTGGGGAGTGTCGTAGGCTAAGTCAAAAACGTCTACTAGCTGTCTGTCTGTATGTTTGTCCCTTATACAAATCCACACCGTTCGCCCGATTTTGACTAAACTCGGTACACATGTAGATCTTAATCTGGGGGCGGTCGTAGGCTAAGTCAAAAATGTCAACAAGCTCTCTGTCTGTATGTTTGTTCCTAATACAAATCCACACCGTTCGTCCGATTTTGACTAAACTCGGTACACATGTAGATCTTAATCTGAGGAGTGCCGTAGCCTAACTCAAAAACGTCTACCAGCTGTCTGTATGTATGTTTGTCCCTTATACAAATCCACCCCGTTCGTCCGATTTTGAATAAACTCGGTACCGTCTCTACACCGTTCGTCCGATTTTGACTAAACTCGGTACACATGTAGATCTGGGGAGTGTCGTAGGCTAAGTCAAAAACGTCTTATAACTGTCTGTATGTATGTTTTCCCCATATACAAATCCACACCGTTCGTCCGATTTTGACTAAACTCGGTACACATGTAGATCTGAATCTGGGGAGTGTCGTAGGCTAAGTCAAAAACGTCTACCAGCTGTCTGTCTGTATGTTTGTTCCCTATAAAAATCCACACCGTTTAACAGATTTTGATCAAACTGGGCACACAGGTTGGTCTTGATCAGGGGATTGTCATAGGCCAGGTCAAAAACGTCTACCTGCTACTGTCTGTATGTTTTTTTTTTTAAATAAAAATCCACACCGTTAGCCTGATTTTTACCAAACTTGGCATACATGTATGTCTTGATACGGGGGGTGTTATAGGTTAGGTCAAAGTCGTCTAGGACTCACAGCTGGGAGGTCACGGGTTCGAAACAGTTACAGATTCGTGTTATTAGATTTTAATAATACTTAATTGGTTTCTAATTTATTTAGGCTTTTCTATATGCAGAAAGTAGGTGTAGCATGGCACGCCGGGTAACAGCTAGTTATATATATAACTACAATATTATGTGTTGCACTGGAAATAGATAAAAAGTCTTAAACCAACTTATTAGATTAGATTTATTACCTAGTGGTATGTTCTTTATAAATATATAATATATATCTAATAACAGAAAGGCATATCGAAGAAAAAAAAATATTAATGAAATTATTACTAGATTGTTCATATTTTGTTGATTACTCAAGTTTGAGTAAGGTTTTAAAAAAGTTCCACAAAGTTCCACTTCCAAATATTTTTTTTCGATAAGCCTTAAGGTTCTTGAGATAGGCTTTACTGTCTTGAGACTTTCAGCTCCCCCTTCTTCCCCCTTTTAATGCAAATTTAAATTTAGTTTAGGCAGTCAGATAGAAGCTGAAGAATCCGCGGCGCACAGTGGGCGAAAATCACATATTAGGTGGACAAAATTCAAAAAAAAAATTTACAAATCACTTACTAAATACTGTCTAGTATTAGTAGGATTAAGGTAAAATGTAAATATTTACTTTCTTGGATCATTAATCGCACTCTAGGAAAGGGAACATTTTCCCAGTGTTTATTGCAGTTTTGTTCTTGTAATTACTTTTCCATTTTTTGAACAGAAACTATACATGATTATTTAAATTTCATGTTACCGATGTATATGTAATTAGCCAATGTAAGTGTTGCTTACCACATGATCCACTTCAAGAACTGTCATTAGAAAACGAGGCAGACGATACTGACTCGTCAAAAGAAAATGCTGAAGGATGTAGCATTATAGAATCAGACGATGATTGATAGATAATTCGTTTTTAGTGCATAATATAATTGTATATATTTGTTATTATTAAAACAAAAAAAAAAACAAGTCAGCACAATTACTTTTTTCTTCAAATTGTTAGTCTATTTTTGTTATTTATTTTCGAATTATAGCGTATGTATTATTTTTTATGAATATATGTATTATGTTTATGTAAATAATAGATGTAAAAAGGTACTACTTAAATGTTCCATAGATTTACAAAATGTTTTCCCAATTTTTATCTATAATGTCAAAGAATTTGTGTGTCTAAAACATTTGTTTGTTGGATATACTAAAAACTATGGGTCAACAATTTTTTTAAATATTTTTCCCTATCTCAGTGACCTCAAAAATATTGAAAAACACAAAAAAATAATTTTGTCGCCCTAAAAGTGGATTTTTGCCCAGTGTGCGGCGGCAGGAATTTTCTCATCTCAGGGCTCGTTGAGAAAATTTCTCGCTGCACCCTGGATGTCGGCGCTAACGGCCCAGATTTGTTGATGCGCCTTTAAGAAAAAAAAATAGAAGCTACTTAGCTAGGTTTATCATCGTGTCAAAAATCAAATTTGATATACATCCCCTTATACTAAAAAAAGTCCAAGGTATTGGACTTCAAAATATTTAAATAGTGAATAAGATATAAAATTTAGAGCAAAATGTAAGGAAAGCAATGGTGTGTGAGTTATTAGTTTAAGATGTACCAGTTTTCCGTAAGAGTTTATAAACTCGAAAATCAGCATGCGCGGAGAAACAAAGATGGCTGACATTTTCAAACGGTTGACTCAAAAAAAAAAAAAAAAAAAAAAAAAAAAAAAAAAAGAAACTGTTTTGAACTACTGATTCCAAATATAATTAATGGTAAAAATATCAATTTTGTCTAAAATAGCGAAGCCACCACCTTTGGACCACTTGATATGGACTAAATTGCCCTACCTTTGAAATTTACGGACAGTCATATATAGCAGATAACAGTGAAGAATCATCGATAGTAACATAATAATACCAAACAGGTGAAGAATAACCCTTCAAAAAATTTTCAAACTTTACATTTATTTCTCCATCACAACGTTTCGGACACACAGGTCCATCCTCAGGCAATCTACAATAGTATATTAATTTTAGATATTACATCCTCCAAAACCATTTACTAAATTTTATTGTCATAATTTTAAAATCACCATGTCCTGTTCATTACTACAGTTACACTAAAACAGTCATGCAATAAATAAACATGATTCCTGTAAGGAACCAAGTCAACCTACATCAATCAAACACTCATTATCACAGCCATATTAGACTTTATCAACCTGCCTAGGCCTATTATATTTGGTATAACTAAAAATTAAATTAAAACATTAAAATTCCATTAGTCAAAATATATAATAAATTATATATGTAAATATATAATAAGTTATGTATGACATGTTAAGTGGAGATTACACAATTTGTCTGTGATATGTCATACATACTTTATTATATATTTTGACTAATTGAATTTTGATGTTTTAATTTAATTTTTAGTTATACCAAATATAATAGGCCTAGGCAGGTTGATAAAGTCTAATATGGCTGTGATAATGAGTGTTTGATTGATGTAGGTGTAATTTGACTTGGTTCCTTACAGGAATCATGTTTATTTATTGCATGACTGTTTTAGTGTAACTGTAGTAATAAACAGGACATGGTGAGTTTAAAATTATGACAATAAAATTTAGTAAATGGTTTTGGAGGATGTAATATCTGAAATTAATATACTATTGTAGATTGCCTGAGGATGGACCTGTGTGTCCGAAACGTTGTGATGGAGAAATAAATGTAAAGTTTGAAAAATTTTTGAAGGGTTATTCTTCACCTGTTTGGTATTATTAATTAATACCCTTCATTTAGTAATCGTAATCGATAGTAACAATTTTAATTTTTAAAAGTATTGAAAATCTGAATAATGTATTTTCCTTTATCCTTAAAGTATGCTATAATTCCTAATATTCGATTATAGGTATTACTTTCATTTTTTCGTGCTTAGTATCTATTTACCTTGATATTATATAGTTATTTTATTATTATTATTACTATTATATTTATTTTTGACCTATTAGTACTTTGTTATTTTATAAGAAGCACTGACCAAATAAACAACGAATGGCATAACTCCTTGGCAACGTCATGTACTTATGGAAATAAACTATTATCTATCCATAAATGACTCGAAGACAAGTTAATTATTTTTTTAAGAAAACAGGGTTTATTTATGTTTTTAATACTCTAAATTCAATGTGTACATATAATGCAATATACAACATATTTCTGGTTTCTTAGAACACTTATCTCAGTATATTTATCGTCCACGATAAAACGCACAAAATAGAATAAAAATTAAAAAAAAAAAAGAAGAAAGATCAGACGAAATATCCGGCGCTAACACTATCTAAAAATGCGCAGACATATTGCTGATCACAAACATAATGTTGACACCCATCAATGTAAAAGCTATTTGATAACCCGTTACGTAGGCTGTTTTCGAAATTATTGAATGAAATAGTATTTATTTAATGGTATTTGCTTGGGTAGGCAATCATTCCTTCAAGTTTCTAGCTAATATGTGCAGTTGTTACATAAACCTACTCAATGGTATGTACGAAAGTAATTTTATAGTCCACAGTATTTTTTTTTATTTACTACTTTCTCTCTATTTTTTTATAGAAAAATATGTTTTATTTAAGGGTGGGGATAAGGGGTTGATTAAGTTTTAAGACTAAATTTATTCTGGAGATAAATTTTGATCATATAACACATCGATTGTCGATCAGCTGACTATTTTCCACCATATTGGATTCTGTCAGTCCATGATCAGTGCGGCAGTGGCCCTACTAGTGGAAGGTTCTCCTCCTCAAATTGAGGCTGTATTATGATATGATTAGCCATTGTTTTCGAAATTATTGAATGAAATAGTATTTATGCTTCAGTAGGCAATCATTCCTTCGAGTTTCTAGCTAATATGTGCAGTTGTTATATAAATCTACTCATTGGTATGTACGAAAGTAATTTTATAGTCCACAGTATTTTTTTTATTTACCACTTTCTGTCTATTTTTTATAGAAAAATATGTCTTATTTAAGAGGTTGTTTACTTTTTAAGACTAATTTTTTCCTGAAGATTAGTTTAGATCATATAACAGATCGATTATTGATCAGCTGACTTTTTTACACCATATTGGATTCTTTCAGTCCATGATCAGTGTGGCAGTGGCCCTACTAGTGGAAGTCGAAATTATTGAATGAAGTAGTATTTATGCTTCGGTAGGCAATCATTCTTTCAGGTTTATAGCAACTATGTGCAGTTATAATATAAACATACTTAATGGTATGTACGAAAGTAATTTTATTGTTTAAACTGGATTTGCATAAAAGTTAATTTAACGGCTTCACAATAAATATTTTGGGTTGGATTCCCACTAGGAAATGTTCGAAAAAAGAAAAGGCATTAGCCCTTTCCTGGCTAGAAAAGCGTAGTTACCTGTAAGGCCCGGTGCACACTGAAGAAACTGGTTTCATGAAACCGATTTAATGAATCAGGGTTTCATGAAATTCATTAAATCGGTTTCATGTAACCGGGTTTCATTTTCGAAAAAAATTCGATAGTGGCTACCCCTATTCCGTACGTACCTATCCAATGAAGAAGTTAATGTTATTCAATTGAATTATCTATTACTTGCAGGATTAGGTATATTACTCGCAGGATTAGGTATATTACTTGCAGGATTAGGTATATTTATAAGATTAAAAAAAGGTTTGAAATGGAAATCGCATTTATTTAAATTTATAAAAAGCTTTTCCAAAGAAAAAAAAATGTGAAGAGACACAAAAAAGTGAAATTATTTCAAAGCTTTATTTGGCAATGGATGTTGCTGCAATTAATTTTGAATGGTTATAATCGAATCTGCTGTGAATATCCTCAGCTTTGTATCTTCATATTTTGTTGCGTTAAACATGCACGAGAATACTGGTTCTTTTTCCAATCTTAGATTGCTTTTGAATTTCTGGTGTAGATGTAGAAGCAGCCAATAAAATGGAATCAAAAGTGCACTAGCAGCGTTTTTAAACGAATCTAAAGTATTTTGTAGCCACAAGTGCATTTTGTGCATTGCAATTGTTCAAAAATGCCTTCTTCTTCCACCGAGGGTCCAGAAGAGTTGCCAAAGCGGAATGGTTCTAGTTTCATAAGGAAACAACCGGCAGGATATACTGGCTACCAACGAATCATGGAATTTCTTACCTGTAGCCACCGCTGATTTTAATAACACAGCTGATTTTAGAATCACAACACAGGCACACACAAAAAAAGTTGTATTTTCCAAAGACCCAATGCATATATTTTTATCTATTTCGACACGCTGAATTTAAAAGTTCTAATGATGTCGTTAAAGAAGAAATAACTAGAGCTTCCATGGTTTTGAGGGTCGCAGAATTTGAATCCGAGGTCTGTTTCAGCAAATGGGCGCAAAATCAGTCATTTTTGCAAGAAATGAATCTGCAGTCAGTTTATTTTTTCAAATAAACCTATTTTTTCTTGAAATGACCTTGTTTTTGCGTCGATGGCCTGAAACAGACCTCAGATTCTAATTCAGTGACCCTCAAAACCAACGAAGCTCCAGTTATTTCTTCTTTTAGACTCCATACGAAATTTGGGCTTCAAATGCCCTTAAACCTGACGTGCTGGGATGAACGGATATGTATGGTGTCTCTGGAAAAAACCTCTTGGTTTTTATTCGTGTGTGTATGCCTGTGCTATTAAAGCTATATCTTGCTCTCTTGAGAAGTATCGATTTTCATATTCGATAGTTTGACATGGTAGGGACGATATGAACAATACGATCACTGAGCGATACAAAACCTTGCAACCAACCCATGTCTGACCTTACTCACAACGGACCTTTTCAACACAGACGGCGATATCATTCTTATCTCTCTCAGACTTCCAGCGCACTGAACAGATTAACGTTCTCGGAGACCCGATATAAGACTCACACTGTCCAGCGAATATTAATCCACGTGCGAGTGAATAATCCTTCTTCCGCGGAGTTCCTGGTTCTTGTTCCCTGAACTTGGGTGATAACACTGATAAGGGGAGATAGATCACGAGTCCCTAGATACGTAGGGTTTCCTTGATCCCTATCTATAGAGATAGAACGCCTCTTCTAGGAACGAGTTACTAATTAGTTTTCGGGCCTTATCTTCCTTACAAAACACGCCATTGCTGGCTATTACTTGGACAATTTGTTCTTCTGATAAGAGAAAGCTCCTAGACAAAATTGAGATTTCTTGTAAATAACACACTATATTTCAGAGATTTCTCAAGGCCACTAATGTATCTTCATTGGTTGTTGTTTCCTCCCTCACTCCATAGGAAGATGCCGGTAAGAAAATTTCACATTTTAGAACCCCTAGATAAGTTATTTACATATATGTATATACGGGTTGAACAGATATAGCAAGCAGCCTCATATCACACAAATGGAAACCGGTCGGAAGTACCAAGAAACTACGAGAAGAGGTTGGAAACACATTAAACATGCAAGGTACCAGACAGTGTATATTAATTAAAAAACGTATATTGGAGTATGCGATGACGAAGACTAAAGAAAATTACAGCCCACCCGCTCTGTATCGTAGCCAGTGCCCCTCTTCTGCTAAACGCTCAGTCTTTCTATCGCTCATCGCTCACGCTCTTATCGTACCCGAGGCCTTACAGCTAGAAATCCCATTATGGCGAAAGCCACTGATTGGGTTTGTTATTGGAAGACAAGATCTTGAAGAAGTTCTCGTAGCCTCGGGCCTGAAGATCGATTGAAGGAGACGTGGATAATCGATTGCCTATTTCGAGGTGGCAGCCTATCGACCTAAATCCCAGGGAGAGAGAGTGATGCAGGAGGGGGGGGGGTAGAGTTTGGGGGGGACAGGCCTTCCAAGAAACCCCGCGGGCCTTGGGGCCTTTGTAGTCCCACAATGTCAAGAGCACCACATTTCTCAGGCTGAGCTCCTATTATGCTTACAATTCTACAGAATATTTTCTCCGGGGCGTCCGCATAGCCATATGATATTCTGCGGCTATATCTGTGGAAAATTTACACTCTCACAAAATGAAAACGTTTCTCAGTATTTGGACTGCTAAAATAACTTTTTGTATAAGGAGGCTCGGAGCCGACTCACAAATTTTAAATATTGATAAATCCTGGGTCTGTTTGTGAAGACCACATTCAGTTATCTACGGAAGTATCCGTAGTGATTATAACAGTGATTCAGCGCAAGCTCATATCTCATTAGCTTTTCTATTGGCTATTCCTATGGGCAATTCTATAAATTGTTGCTGGTAGTAAAGTAACCTTTAACACTCAAGTCAATCCAACTCGCAAAAATTAATAGAATTCTAGTTCTCTAGAACTAGAGTTTTGATATCTTATTGAGCGAGCGGCATAGAACGTATCCCCATAATGCGAAATAAATATAAAATATAAATATCACTTCACAATTACCATTGATTTTTATAATATTAACCTTTTTATTAATAAATATTGCTTTCTGAAATATATTCTGCTTATTTTCATTTATGCTTTACAAGCCTAAAAGTATTACTTACAAATTACCAGTTATCTAAGGGTTAGTTAGAAACCAAATTTTATAAATACAGTAGTCAAAAAAAGTTACTTTTAGTAGTGATTGCAGTGATTTTAAATACTTTTGACTACTATATTTATATAATATGGCTTCTAACCTTAGATAACATCTAAAGAAGGAATAGATAACCTGTAAAGAACCTGTAAGCTAATCAGTAAGTTACAAAATCACTGTTTAAAATCACGACAGATACTTAAAAGTAATTGGATGTGGTCTTCGCAAGCAGAACCTAAATCCTATATCGAAAAAAAAGTAACCATATACACCGTAAATTTATTTAAATTTTTTAACGTCCATTATTATTAACTACGAATTTTAGTACGGGTTACCTATAGGTTACCACCGTGAATTATTCCATTTATTTACCATAACGGTAACAAAGTAAGCTTTTAGCGGGTTTCCTCCCTCTCTCCATAGGGGAGGAACTATTTTATGAGCTTACAACACGCAATCCGTAAGGGCCGACAAAACCATTTTCTGAAACCACAGATCACGAAAATAACAGTGGGTAATAAATATATATATATATATATATATATATATATATATATATATATATATATATATATGGGGGCAAGGTTAGCTCAGTGGTAGAGCACTGGACTAATAAGTTGGAGGACCTGAGTTCAAATCCCGAGCAAGCACTAAAGATTTTTTCTTCTAGTGTATTCGTTCATGGGTTGAATTCGGCCTCCCTGACCGTCCCTAGGCCAACCCAGCCTTTAATTAATTTAATAATGGGTACCTTGGGTGCTAATGACTCTAGCAGCCAAGGGGAAAATCAGGCGGCCGGAGCATAGTACTGACCACACTATCACCCTAGTGTGCCGTATGGTCATGAATCAGATACCTCTATAGTATCTGCCCCTCAGGGTCCTCGTGGCCTGTTACGGGACTGATTTATATACATAGTAGCTGACCCGGCAAACGTTGTTTTGCCATATAAATTATTTGTACTACATATTTTGGTATTCAACCAAAAAATAAATCTTATTGTGTGTTGGGATGTGGTCTATGACTGAAAGAGGAATAGAGCGCTGTGAACGATGACGGCCTATAAAAATGGCAAAACACCGAATATAGGTGCTAATGACCTCAGCAGTAGATGCACCTAAACAAAAAAAAAAAAGAAAACAAAAAAAAACACCGAACATATTTTTTTTTTAATTCATTGTACTTTATTATCTTAACTAATATATTTAAAATTATATCTCTATCACTAATTATGACAATTATGATTATGACAAAAAAACTATATCAATCTGATTCACGTGTTTTTTTGGGTTTTTTTTTCATTTCATTTTGTTGTTTTAATAAATTGTATTAGAATAATGCTGTCGTATTATTTAATGCCTGATAACTATCGCTAAAAATTACATTAAACTAACTATCGGAACACTACATTAAAATCCAAAGTACTTTTATTTTGAACTATGTTTTTGCACTGAAACGTTTGGCCCGTAACATGTCAAACGTTGCCCATACCTGGTATAAAAGATATAACAATTGTGGCCCTCATATACGAGGCCCCCGATACATACACACACTCACACACACACACACACACACACACATATATATATATATATATATATATATATATATATATTCATTATTTTTTTTTTTTTTTGATTGATGGGTTATGAAACGTGGACTTGTCTGACAGCACTATCGGATACACTAATACGTTGAGCGGGTTTCCGCACTATTGTGAGCAAACGAGCTAAAAAAAAAATTGCAGAAAGGTCTTTGAAGAAATGTCTCTACGCTAAGCTTTTAGCTGCTTTAAGATTATGCTATTTAAGTACAGGTATTGAATACCATTATTAAATAAAAAAAATTTTCTAAAAAGTTGGAAAGCATATTGCATTTTATGAGCCATTCAAATACTATTCCTAATCATTTCTCTTGAAAGAGGTGTTTTCAAGGATTTTTCTTTATTGGGAAATGTTAAGGAAAATTGTTTTTTTTTTTTTTTTTTTTTTTTTTTTTTTTTTTTTTTTTTTTTTTTTTCGGCGCATCAACATAAATCTTGGCCATTAGCGCCGACGTCCAGGGTGCAGCCAGAAATTCTCTCAGCGAGCCCTGAGATGAGAAAATTTCTGGCGCCGGTGGGGATCGAACCCACCATCTCCCGCTTATGAATCTAGCGCGCTAGCCACGCGAGACCCCAGGAAAATTGTTGTCACTACTTAAAGGTAGATAAGAGAAGGTCATTATTTTACACGCTAGTTTTTTTCAGTTATCAATATTTCTTTTATAATTTTTTGGGATTCGTAAACAGCTGTTGTTTAAACATCTGATGTATAAGTGCTTATCAATATGGCCGCCTACATGAGAAACATAGGCGTGGGCAACAAATCTCATTTATAAGATAATATATAAAGCTGTTCATCAAGGAATTAATGGGTACCTGGAAAGGGAAAACCAAGTGGCCTAAGCAAAGTACTGTTAATAGCTAATATGTCTAGTGTCATTTGTAAACCTTGGAAAATAAACAGTTAAATTTGTATCTCTCTAAAAAAGACCTAATCCAATCAAATCGCATTGAAAACCACAGGGAACTGACAGGATCCTAAGCGGAAATTACTCACTCCGCCTTCTCAACATTCGCGCTTGCAGAACACTATTACAAACTATGTTTCTCAATTACATACCTCATTTTATAAAAAAGCCAATAACAACAAATTAAAAAATTAGGCAAACTAATACAAAAATCGGTCCAAAAAACGAAACCGAATCCGCAGGGTACCCGAAATTGCATAAGAACCGTTTTGGTAGATAATTAAAATTAAACTTTTCAATTGGTGGCTTAAACATACCACGATATGTCTACCGGGTTCCAGAAATTAAAGGAAACGAAAATATCAAGAAAAGTCTAGTTTTCCTACACTTTTTTGAAAAACGTGTACCTTCATGCCTATTAGCGCAAACCCGTAATCACGAAGTTTTTTTTTTAAGCGAATGCCGCCGAAGAACGTTTGGTTTGAGACAAAGTATTTTTGTACTAAATTTTGACAAATGGCCGCGGAGGCTCAAAGAGGCTGATAATGTACAGGTATCTGATCTTATTCCGTACTATGTAGGCACAGTGGTCAGCACTGCGCTTCTGTCGCAAGATTTCCACCTTTCCAAATATGTATTAAAGGCTGAGTTTGGTACTCCAATTCCGACCCTCGAACGACGATACTGTATGATAAAATCTTTAGTAAGCACCCGAAGTTACTACTCGGGTCTATTATTATCATTGAAAAAAATCAAATATCCACAAAGTCCATTATCACGGAGACTTAAAATTTGGCTCAAATTCCAGAAAGAACTCTAATAATGTATAATATTGTGAAAGTATATATTTTTTTGTTAGAATGAAGATACAAAAAAATATTACCCTATCTTAAGTAAATCTGCAGCTGTTGACGTGCTTCCTATCATTCGTTTGATAAGAGAGTAATAAATGACAAATTGCTATTGATAAAATGTTTCATTTTTAATGAAGATTAGTGATTAATATTAATTTTATGATTTACTGACAGAACTCTTCTTCTATAACAATTATTTCTGGTTTTATTCTGTAATTAGCTGAATACCCCTGCTTCGTCACGGCGGAGTAGTTATTTTATTACGTTAAATAATCGTCAAAATTAACGGTATTATATAATTTTGTACAGTTTATTGTAGAACGGTTTCCGCTATATTATATGTTATTCATCAATTGATAAGTAATCCAAGTATAATGTCAACAAACAGATAACCTAGAGATGGCGCGTTATCTTTAGGTTACCTGTAACAGAAGTTTAACCAGTACATGTTAAAATTCCGACTCGCAGGAACTGCATCATCTTAGCGCGGTTCCGTTCTTATCCCTAGTCTAATTTGGAAAGATTAAAATATTTATTTATTGATAAGGCTTCGCAACTTTGGCGAATCGCCTGAAGATTAAAATAGAAGCAGTTATTATTTTGGTTCCACCAGTCTTGAAAGGTCTTGATTTACGATCTTACCTGGAAGGGTCGGTCAACACTAGAAAGGGTCCCGCTAGTTACAAGGTCTTGGGATCTAGGAAATCTATATTTCTAACAATAAATTGTTTTGTTATTTTACTTAACCAGTTTTATTGTAAAATACATTATCCAACTATAAGCAATTAAGAAATAACAAGGAATAAAACAGACAAAAAACCCGTTCGAATAAATGAAATTAATTACTTTAATGTTTTAAGCACTTATTTCTCCGATTAACATCGCCTAATTAAAACAATCGTCAGAACATTTTTTGTAGAGCATTTAGTAAGCTTTCGAATGGTAACCTTTCGCTTCCCAAGATTTTCAACCGTTTTCGAGATATTAAGAAATTATACGAAGTTCCCAAAACTTTTCATTATTTCTAGCAATAGAAAATTGGTCTCATTTTACCTATCCTGTTTTACAAACAAATACATTTTCCTAACATAAGAAATTACAAAAATAAAAATCAATAAAAAACTAAGGGAAAGAGACAAAAATTACAAAAAGAACGTCAAAACCCCGTTCTTTAACTAAAGAACTAAACAGACGTATTTGAAGTTTTAAGCACTTATTTCTCCGATTGACAAAACCTAATCAAAAATAGTTTTAGAATCATTTTTGTAGAGAATTTAGTAAGCTTTCAAATAGATTCTTTCCACTTACCACGATTTCCCAACCGTGTTCGAGATATTAATGAAAGTATACGAAGTTTCCAAAACTTTTCATGTCTGTTCATAAAATATTTTATTCTAACCCTTCCTTAACTCCAAACGTAACATAACTTTCAAAATATTAGTTTTAATGAAAGTAGAACATGCAGATAATGTTTCAACTGAATCCCGTGATTCTAAGTACCCAAACCAAAAACGGTATTCAAAAAATATTTTTCCAATTTTATCGAAAATGGTTAAAGCTATCGCCTTGAAAATGGTTTCATTCGTTTTCCTAGCCCAAGAAGCCTATAAAAAGAGAACTTACAAGCTTATGAACTCATAAACGTAAGCGTTACGATTTTTTCTGCGCGAATTTCGCCCCAAACGCCACCTTCCAGTGGGCGGATTTTGCTGGTTAACGAACTTGACCTTTCAAATTGGACGACGGATTTTTGTACCAAATTTCATCAAAATCGGACCATCAGGGAAGCCAGAAATGAGCGAACAAACAAATATATTTATAAATAAATATATACATATATATATATATATATATATATATATATATATATATATATATATATATATATATATACAAATTTGAACCACCGTTATTTTCGGTCTCTAGGGGTTCTGAAACGCGAAATTTTCAAGTCGGCACTTCCGGATTGTTTCATTGTATCAACCTTACAAGCGGGGTTCCTCCCTATGGGGGAGGGAGGAACCGCGCTAAAATCGTTGTCAATAATAAATGGACGTTAAAATTTAAAAATTTATGTTTCCAAGATGACATTTGGAAACGCCCATTATATTTGCGAGCATTACCAAGAAGTGTTCTGACTGGGGATGCTGAAGGGTTCAGAATATTATTACATCGGACGGACCATCACCAGGTATAGCGTAAACTCAATGAGAGAAAAAATCAGAGTTTATTTCTAGTAATTATAGGTATGTCATCATAGTTAAAATGAACCGCAAATAAAAATAATATTATGAAATAGATACAATGAGGTAACAGCTGACCTGTTATCATCCCAGCAACGCATGCTGCCTAGGCGTGCATGCTCTCGTGACTGAATAACGAATAAAAAATTATTCATTATTACGAATGAAATAACAGATTTATTCATTATTTATTATTAGCACTTTCCTCCGAAAGAAAGTAGCTAATGAGGTTGCACTCATGACGGAATTTTTGAAAAATTTCTTCAAATCTTTATCGATCCTACCTAGTAGACACCGAAAATGACCCCCGTTAAAATTGTTATATATATTTATATATATATATATATATATATATATATACACATATATATATTGATATATATATATATATATACGTGTCTGTTAACACGATAGCGTCTAGAGTTTTTGTTTTATCTTCATGAAACGTGGTATATAGCGTTCAATTAGCAAACGATTGAACGAGTTCGTTAACCACCAAAATCGGTCCACCGGGAGGGGGGGGGGGGGGGGTTACCCCGGACCCAAACACTAATTTGACCATGCCAGCCGTAGTTTCTGTTATATTTAATCAAAACTCGGTATTCGTTATGTTGATCTAAAGAGAGAAATACGTTGTAAAAATAAACTAAATCGGTTCATTAGAAGGGGGGGGGGGAGGTTTACTCCGGACCCACATTACCAATTTGCCACTACCAGCCGTAATTTTTGTTACATTTCAACGAAACTCGGTATTCGTGGTGGTAATCAACAGAGAAAACTGAGTTGTAAAAATAAACTAAATCGGGTTATTTGGAGGGGGGGGGGGGGTTACTCCGGACCTAAAGTACTAATATACTCAAACACGTCGTAATTTCTGCTGCCTTGTAACGAAACGTGGTATACGCCCATGGGTATCTCATGAGAAAGAAAGGAGGGTTTACTTTAAACTCAGTTTCATTAGAATTAGCCCGCCAGACGTAGGTTCCCAAAGCCGCCACGAGGAGCGCTCTCTCCCATTAGGGGACTGTATCCTGTTCCTGCGTCAGATCAAAAGACAGAAAATGAAGTTTTTGTGTATTTATTAAGTAGTACAGTAACATGTATTAACATAACTCTGGAAGCAAATTATTTACAAAATTAATAATTGAACAGTTCCCATAAGAAATTATTCAGTAATGTAGTCTACACTACAAAAATTCTGAGGAAAGTGCTTAGTTATGCAGCTCCTGCGTGACGGACTTTTCATTATTCTGAATGATTTTTGCCCAACTCTGATCTCCCACCAATTTTGCCAGTTCCTAAAATTGGACTATAGAACAAATCGATGTTCGTCCTCCAGGAAGTGCCATGCCGTCTGGAAATCGACTCCAATCAAGAATCGATATGTGTACTACAAGAAAGACCCGCGACGTCTAGAGAGTTAGCCACGGCCTTGGGTATCTCATCACGCAATCAGCTGTTATCCAAAGCAGTCGTGACGTCAGCTTCGTGTCTGAGGGCCGACTCTAGCCGAACAGTGCCGAGTGAAGCCGAGCCCTCCGGCATGCCAGAGCCCTCAGTCAAGTGTCGGCAGCCGTGGCGTCTGGATCTAGTCGGGCTGTCTGTCATATGCTCTAGTGAACTCGATGGTGATCGCTTTCAGTAATAGTTGGGTGTTTTTCATCATAAAAGTGTAATAACAGTATGTGCAGCGTTATGGTGTATTATTCTCCTTTTGAATCCACTCCGTGTAAGTAATTTATTATTATCATTATTATTACTAACCAATATATTCTCACTATTTTTTCTTCTTTATCGTAAAAAATGTTAAGTTCTGTAAATAACCACGGGACAAATTGCCTTTCTGCTTTTGAACATTCTCCTAAAACAATGATTCTTTCCTAAAAAATATAAATGTGCAAACATTATGTTGTCTTTGCATGATAGTATTTTCATTTAGTAAATACATGATAATCATCAACTCTAAAATCGCGTTATAATGGAAAATTGAATCTCAAAAGTCCGTCACGCAGGAGCTGCATACTAAGCACTTTCCTCAGAATTTGGGTAGTGTAGACTGCTTTCCAGAACAATTTGCTTAAAATATCCTACATAAATAAAATAAAAACATCAATAGTTCTCTTTTAATTTTGTAATGTGTAACTGATAAATTATTAATTTGCTTCCAGAGTTATGTTTACACATGGTACCTATTACACTACGTAATAAATACAAAATCCTCATATTATCGTATTTTGATCTAACGCAGGAACCGGATACAGTCCCTCTAGCGCTCCTTGCGGCGCCTTTGTGAACCTATGTCTGGCTGGCTTTTCTATTGAAATATATTACAAAGTAAACCCCCCTTTCTGATTGACCGATTCAGCTCATTTTTACAACACTTCTTTCTCATGAGTTACCCACGACGTATACCGCGTTTCGTTACAATACAGCAGAAATTACGACCAGTATGAGTATATTAGTAATTTGGGTCCGGAGTAAACCCCCCCTCCTAATGAACCGATTTAGTTTATTTTTACAACACATATTTACCTGTAGATTACCACTCCGAATGCCGAGTTTCGTCGAAATATACCTAAAATCACGGCTGGTAGTGGCGAATTGGTATTGTCGGACCGGAGTAAACCCCCCCTCCTTATGAACGGATTTAGTTTATTTTTATATCTCACTTTTCTCTCTATATTACCAGTACGAATACCAAGCTTCGTTGAAATATAACAAATATTACGGCTGAAATGGTCAAATTAGTGTTTTGGGTTCGGGGTAAACCCCCCCTTCCGGTGGACCGATTTTGGTGGTTAACGAACTCGTTCAATCGTTTGCTAATTGAATGCTATATACCAAGTTTCGTGACGAAAAAACAAAAACTCTGGCCGCTATCGTGTTAACAGACACATATATATATATATATATATATATATATATATATATATATATATATATATATATGCATATATATATATATATATATATATATATATATATAGATATATATAAATTTTAACGGGGGTCATTTTCGGTGTCTACTAGGTAGGATCGATAAAGATTTGAAGAAATTTTTCAAAAATTCCGTCATGAGTCCAACCTCAATAGCTACTTTCCTTCGGAGGAAAGTGCTAAAAGAAGGAAGAGGTTCAGCGCAACAACAGGAAACTATCAGCATCCCAAGCGGAAATTACACCAATTTCTCGGTGTTTCTTTCTTGAAACTTTCTCCAAATGAGATTGCTCTAGCAAAAATCGCATATGACCCCTATTTGTAGTCAATTTAATAAGTTTTCGAACAGATACTATAAAGTTACTACGATTTTCTAATAGGTTTTGAGATATATAAGAATATATATGAAAACCACGAGAAAAATATAGTTTTTCTTACATTTTTTCTCGACAACTGTTATAAATATGGCCTTTTTTTTATGGCAAGTTTTTGAGCCAGCTTGAAAGCGACCAGACTATATATATATATAGTCTGGTCGCTTTCAAGCTGGCTCAAAAACTATATATATATATATATATATATATATATATATATATATATATATATATATATGGTAAACCTGAAGGAGAGCGTCCTCAACACCGATTTTCTTCAAAGTTTGCACTATAACGTATTTTCATGCACTAAACACGAATCCGTTGAAAAAAATTGTTGTTCTCAACCAGGAAAGAAGTTATTTAAAAAGAAAGTTCACTGTTAGCGGGTTACAAACGACCAAAGGTGCTGTTAGCGGGTTACAAACGACCAAATTTTCTTCAAAATTTGCACTATAACGTATTTTGATGCACTAAACACGAATCCGTTGAAAAAAAAAGTTGCTCGCAACTAGGAAAGAAGTTATTAAGCACTAAAGTTCACTGTTATGGAGGTTATAAAAGACGGGGTAAACAGCTTATATGTAAACACGCGCCTGCGCAATAGTCCTTAATGACGAAGTGTAATTGAAATTTAGACTCACCTGTGGTAGCTGACTTGGTCGTAAATTGTCGCTTTTGGGCATACGTGCTATGCGTTTCCGCTCGCTCAAGAAAACATCAAAACCCCTAGTCAATCCAACTCGCAGAAATGAAAAGAATTCTATGGCCCAAAAGTCGTCCAAGGCAGTCCAAAAAAAAGTTCACTGTTATGAAGGTTAGGGAAACCTTCATAACAGTGAACTCTTTTTTTAAATAACTTCTTTCCTAGTTGCGAGCAACTTTTTTTTTCAACGGATTCGTGTTTAGTGCATCAAAATACGTTATAGTGCAAACTTTGAAGAAAATCGGTGCTGAGGACACTCTCCTTCAGTTTTACCGTTTACGCTCTACCTGGTGTTGGTCTATCCGAGGTAATAATATCCCGAACCCTTACACAGCCTCCTCACCCATCAGCATCCCCAGTCAGAACACTTCTTGGTAATGCTCGCAAATATGGATGTTTCCAAATGAAATCTTGGAAACATAAACTTTTAAATTTTCACTGTTATGGAGGTTATAAAAGACGGGGTAAACAGCTTATATGTAAACACGCGCCTGCGCAATAGTCCTTAATGACGAAGTGTAATTGAAATTTAGACTCACCTTGTGGTAGCTGACTCTGTCGCTTTTGGGCATACGTGCTATGCGTTTCCGCTCGCTCCGCTCGCTCAAGAAAACATCAAAACCCCTAGTCAATCCAACTCGCAGAAATAAAAAGAATTCTATGCCCAAAAGTCGTCCAAGGCAGTCTTCCCTAACCTTCATAACAGTGAACTTTTTTTTTAAATAACTTCTTTCCTGGTTGAGAACAACAATTTTTTTCAACGGATTCGTGTTTAGTGCATGAAAATACGTTATAGTGCAAACTTTGAAGAAAATCGGTGTTGAGGACGCTCTCCTTCAGGTTTACCATATATATATATATATATATATATATATATATATATATATATATATATATATATCCTATAAAAGGGAGGGTAACATGCTAAAGCATATGAATTTATTTTGAAGCCGGAAGTTTAACATGTGTTGAAATTCAGCATCTTTTTTTCATTTTTTCCCTAACCATTTACAATATCAGGAGGCGAGGTAGCTCAGTGGTAGAGCACTCGACTAATGAACTGGAGGACCCGGGTTCAAAACCCCAGCGCACTAAAGATTTTATATTCTAGCGTCGGGGATTAGATTTGGAGTCCCAGATCGTCCCTAGGCCCACCCAGCCTTTAATTAATTTAAGGGTCCCTGCCAAGAAAAAAAAAATCGGGCGGTCGTAGTCATACTACTGACCATACTATCTCCCTAGTGAGACCTATGGTCAAGAATATGATACCTCCAGAGCATCTGCGCCTCTTGGCCCTTATGGCCTGTTACGGGACTGATTTGTTTTTTTATAATATAAAAAAAAAATAATGAAACCATCAAATATCATTTAATGATTATATGGTTTAGTATTAATCAGCTATCGATAAGATATTTATGAGGAAAAATGTTAACAAATAATTTTTTGTTCTATTTTTGTACATTAATCAGAAAATATACTCTTGCCATTTGATTTTATTGAATAATTCGGGGAAACAAAATACTAAAATCCATATTTACATAACATAAAGATATAGGTGAAATTGATACTTGTGAAAAAAAAAATTAAGCAAATAGCGTGGGATTGGTTTAATGAAGTTTTAATATTGAATCAATAATGCTGTATATTAATAATTAAAATGGCGCTGGTAGATGATTTTATTGGAATCAGATTTTGTTTCATGTTATCATTATGATAAATTTGTTATTTTAATATGAATATTTAATCAATATTGTTTTAACATCACTTTTATAAATTTAGAATTTATATTTTTAGTTTAGTGCGTTACCTCCGCTTATACCGCAATCCGGAAGTGCCGATCTAGAAAATATTGAGTTTGATCAATTTTGTTAGAGCAATACTTTGTCTGATTGGAAAGGTTCAGTTTGTTAACCAGCAGAATCCTTCCACAGGAACATTCTTTTTGGGCGAAATTTGGAAAAACTAATGCCAGCGCTTACATTTTTTAAATTGAATTATTCCGAGACGCATGTTCCTTACGAATAATTTTGAACATGACAGAATCAGGTTAAAACAATTTGAAATATAAAGTTAAATTACTATAGTTTGAATAGAAACATAACTATAACTCATGGCTGAGGGGGCTGCAGCCCCCCCCCCGAAATTTTGATTTGATCGGTAAAAATTTCATAAAACCCTTACAAATAAATTAAATAATATTATTTAGTTCATAAAACGTATTCTATTTTGGGTGTAGGGTCTTTTTGCGAAGACCACATCCAGTTACTTTTGAAGTAGCAGTAGTGATTGTATCAGTGATTCAGCGCATGCGCATAACCCCTTTGCCTTCCTATTCGAGGATTCCGATGACCAATTGCATTGGTTCTTGCTGGGAGTAAAGTAACCTTCAACTGTGAATTAGCTTTTGTTTATGAAAAAGCTTTGCTTATGTTAGTGAGAAAAAATGAGTCTTTTACAATTAGTTCGCGATGTTCCTGACAAAGAAAAAGTGATTGGTTTCTTACTCTGAAAAATTAATGGAATCCTATTAATTTTAGCGAGTTGGATAGACTAGAGTCGCTAAAATTAGTAGAATTCTACTAATTGCGAGTTGGATTGACTAGAGGGGTCTTTTTGCGAAGACCACATCCAGTTACTTTTGAAGTAGCAGTAGTGATTGTATCAGTGATTTAGCGCATGCGCATAACTCCTTTGCCTTCCTATTGGAGGATTGGATGACCAATTGCATTCGTTCTTGCTGGGAGTAAAGTAACCTTCAACAGTGAATTAGCTTTTGTTTATGAAAAAGCTCTGCTTATGTTTGTGAGAAAAATGAGTCTTTTACAATTAGTTCGCGATGTTCCTGACAAAGTAAAAGGGATTGGTTTCTTACTGTGAAAAATTAATGGAATCCTATTAATTTTAGCGAGTTGGATAGACTAGAGACGCTACAATTAATATAATTCTATTAATTGGGAGTTGGATTGACTAGGGTTTTGATATTTTCTTGAGCGAGCGGAGCGTAGCGTAGCGAGCGGAAACGCATAGCATGTAATGCCTAATAAATGTAAAATATCCAAAAAAGAGAGAAAAGGAATAAAATATGTTTGTTTACAAATAACGTTGTTTGTTATCCTTCATAACCTGCAAAACAGTCAAATTAAAAGCTTAATAACTTATTTCATAGTTGAGAGAATTGATTTTGATCATATTAACCTTTTTATTAATAAATATTGCTTGCCATTATCTAATATGAATTATAACCGTAGATAACGAGTCAAGAAGTAGTAGATAACCAGCAAAGAACCTATAAGCTAATCAGTAAGCTTATCAGCGAGTACGAGTAACTGTTATAAATCACTACTGCTACTTCAAAAGTAACTGGATGTGGTCTTCGCAAAAAGACCCGACTAGAGTTTTTGATATCTTCTTGAGCGAGCGGAGCGAGCGGAAACGCATAGCGTGTAATTCTTAATAAAGGTAAAATATCCAAAAAAGAGAGAGAGAAAAGGAATAAAATATGTTTGTATACAAATATCGTTGTTTGTTATCCTTCATAACCTGCAAAACAGTCAACTTTAATGCTTAATAACTTTTTTCATAGTTGAGAGAATTGATTTTGATCATATTAACGTTTTTATTAATACATATTGCTTGCCATTATCTAATATGAATTATAACCGTAGATAACGAGTCAAGTAGTAATAGATAACCAGCAAAGAACCTATAAGCTAATCAGTAAGCTTATCAGCGAGTACGAGTAACTGTTATAAATCACTACTGCTACTTCAAAAGTAACTGGATGTGGTCTTCGCAAAAAGACCCTGGGTGTAATAGCGTTTAAGTTGGCTAAAACTCTTCCAAGATCTAAAATGTTAGTATTCCATACACCGGAAATGGTCTCAGCCCCCCCCCCCCCCCCGAAATTTTCCCAGCCCCCTCCGAAATTATTTTCTATATACGCCCATGACATAACTAGAGTTTGGGTAAAACTTGCTTGGATAAGAAGAGCTGCAAGATTCATTATTGAAAGGTTTCTAGGTTGGTAGAATGGCGGACAGACAGAGGTAAGGAATTCCATAGCGAGGTGGCACGGGTGACAAATGATTTTTCGAATATTGCTGTTCGGTGGGAGGGAATATAAAGATCGGAAGGACGAGATCGGGTGTTACGGGAGTGAACAGAGGATTTAAATTTAAGGAGTTGAAAAATATCAGAGGGTCTTGGGGATTGTATTACTTGGTAAAGGACTGAGCCGAGGAAGTACTGTCGACGATAAAGAGGGAATAGCCAATTTAGATCCTGGTAGAAATGTGATATGAGGAAGTCTCTGGGGATCCCGAGGATACAACGAATGGAACAGTTCATGAGGCGTTAGCGATTTTTGCGTTCATAGGCCCGTATTTCTGTGTATTTTTTACATTTGAGCGGGGTTTCCGAGAGGGATCACTGGCCCCTTAACACCCTTTCCCGTGACCTCCATTAACATTACCAAAATGTATTAATAGAATTATTTAAAACATACATTTCCCTGAAAATAAAATTATATTCATTAGTAAATGAACAGAGTAAAAATTAACCTTCTGTTTAAGGTGCATCGGCACTTTATGGGGCTACAATTTTTTGGACTGACAATTATAATGCGAGTACACAAATTACGCCTGCCCTTCCTGAGACCACGAGCCCTGACCAAATTTCCTCCTTGCTTCCTTTTTCGAATGCCCTTCATTTCAGTCCCTAAATTTTCGCTTTTCTTCGATATGTCATTGAATAAGGCATTTAGTATTGCATAACTATACCAGAAAGCTTGACAAAAAAGTGAACTATTCTAAAAGTGTCCTATTTTTCCAAATGACAGAAGCGCGCTTAGATGTCGCAGTTCGAGACTTCTTATTTATTAGAATGTTTTCAAGTTCCGTAAGTGCCAGTTCCCGCTGCTTTTCCTGGGAGGAAACTATTCTACCGTAAAATAGAAACAGCTACGGCTAACATATGCTTTCTATTATTCTAACCCTCAAGGCCGTTCTAATAATCTCTTGAATAAATCGGGATTCTATTTCTGTCACTCCTCGTTATGTCGCAAACATAATATAGTCTAGGTTTGCTGACCTGAAATGAACTTTCGGGTCTTTTTGCGAAGACCACATCCAGTTACTTTTGAAGTAGCAGTAGTGATTGTATCAGTGATTCAGCGCATGCGCATAACTCCTTTGCCTTCCTATTGGAGGATTCTGCTGACCAATTGCATTGGTTCTTGCTGGGAGTAAAGTAACCTTCAACAGTGAATTAGTTTAAGAAAAAGCTCTGCTTATGTTAGTGAGAAAAAATGAGTCTTTTACAATTAGTTCGCGATGTTCCTGACAAAGAAAAAGGGATTGGAGTCTTACTCGAAAAATTAATGGAATCCTATTAATTTTAGTGAGTTGGATAGACAAGAGTCGCTAAAATTAATATAATTCTATTAATTGCGAGTTGAATTGACTAGGGTTTTGATATCTTCTTGAGCGAGCGGAAACGCATAGCATGTAATGCCTAATAAATGTAAAATATCCAAAAAAGAGAGAGAAAAGGAATAAAATAAGTTTGTTTACAAATATCGTTGTTTGTTATCCTTCATTACCTGCAAAACAGTCAACTTTAATGATTAATAACTTTTTCATAGTTGAGAGAATTGATTTTGATCATATTAACCTTTTTATTAATAAATATTGTTTGTCATTATCTAAAATGAATTATAACCGTAGATAACGAGTCAAGTAGTGATAGATAACCAGCAAAGAACCTATAAGCTAATCAGTAAACTTATCAGCGAGTACGAGTAACTGTTATAAATCACTACTGCTACTTCAAAAGTAACTGGATGTGGTCTTCGCAAAAAGACCCGAACTTTCTAATTTGTCTTAATTATTTTTTTGCCCATTAAATTAGTCAACATCCATTAGTGCCTTTATACCTTTTAGTTCGCCCAACAAAATATTCTTCCGTTTTTTTGCGATATTAGATAGGATTCAACTGTAAAAAAAATACGCTTATGAAGTCGATTTGATGATGACTGGAAGTGCTGAGAAATGTCGACATATGAAAACTTCGCAAAAACGGATGCTCCACGGTTTTAGTTTCGCGCAAATTTCGTCCAACAAACCATGTTCGGAAGGTCTGCTGGTTAACTCACTTGACCTTTCTTCCCGGAAAAAGGATTTTTATGCCAAATATTAAAATTGGGACAATTTTGGGGCGGATATACACTTATACATACACACTGACACACACATAACGAAAATTACCAAAACATTCTAGAACACCTGAGAGCATATTAAAAAAAAAAAAACTGATCGCCACACCAATGTTATAGCTTTCTTAATCAGATGCACCGCTTCCTACACGCAATGAGAAATGCAAGGTTGTAAACACGGAATGAATATAATTAACCTCTTTTTCTGCTATTTTGTATATAAACAGTTACAATTTGCTCCCACCCCCGAAATCATAAAAATGTATCATAAAAACCTTAAAAATTAATTAAATAAGATCACATAGTTCAGAAAAAATAGTTTTTATTGGGTGTAATAGCGTTATAATTGGCTAACCGTTCCTAGATTGTTAGTATTCCTTACCCCCAAATGTTTTCAGCCCCCCCGCTCCGAAATTCTCGCAGCCCCTCCCGAAATTATTTTCTATATACGCCCATGTACATATTTCACATTCACTAATATATAATATCACTAATCATTGATCCTCTCTGATAACGGCGGAGTTGGCCATGATCATGGCGAATTCGCCAAACTCCTAGTACTCCATTGTAATTCAAGCTGTGTCAGCTCTAACACGTAAAAACAAACGAAAAAAACGCAAACAATGGAGTAAGGAATGGTTGCAGAGAAGAAATAAATTCATCCATATCAATCTGCTGAACGAATTAAGAGATGAACCAACAGATTATCGCAATTATCTGCGCATGAACGAATCAGTTTACATAGAGTTATTGTCACTTGTATCTCCTTTCATTAAGAAGAAATATACACAAATGAGGGCCGCTATATCTCCACACGAAAAACTAACAGCTACTTTGGGAATCTTGAAGAGTCAATTTTCCTCTACTCCTTTCGAATATTAGATCGAAAACTATTAATTTTACTTTTAGCCATACTCTCGTTTGCATTTGGATATATTTTCTGCAGTTTGTATACTAATTTGCGATATGCAGCATCCCTTTTATTTCTATTGTGAAAATCATCGTCTTTTATTTTCCATAAACATGGTTCGTTTTTATAAATTTCGATGAAATCACTAAGTACTTCGTTAATTTTATGAAACATTTTACACTTTGAACTGATTCCATAAATAAATAAATAAAAAGGCCACAACGGTAAAACAAATCAACACAAATCAGAGTTGCAGAAAACTGAGACCTCAGTCATCAGGTACACCTGACAACCCCCACACACACATGAGGTCTACTCGCCTGTGAGGTGAAAATAATCGAATTTTCATCAGGTGTGGGGTCGTCGAAAAGGGTAGAGTGTGGGTAGTAAAGTTCCGCCACACACTATGAGGTAGACCGGACAGGTGCACCGGACGGGCGAACCTGTCCGGTCTACCTCATAGTGTGTGGCGGCCCTTATATGCAATTTCATGTCACATGAAGAATAAACACCCTCTCTGTAGTTAGACCTACTTTACTAGAGATTAGTATTTGTCACTCAAGCACTTGTACCTTCTTTTAAACAAAGTGCTTTTTGACAAATATCAATAAACGTTACGAGTACAAGTGTATCGGAAGCGGCTTTTATCTACCAAGAAGCTCCCCCAATACGATTCTACAGTCCAGTTGTCCCTAGCCACATCGTGTGAACAGCCCAACAAGTGTTTAGATACAACATAGTTTCGCGGTTAATGTACTATTATAAAACGTTAAACTTGTCAGATGTCCTTCGCAACTTTTGTACTCCTTTTCATCTTCGGTTGCCAGATCCGTTAACAGTTTGGCCGAATTGCCAATATTGTCTCTGCGTTGCAACCATTGTCTGGTCAACAGCTAATTTTCTTCGAGTCCTTCTGTAATTGTCGTTAAAGCAACGTTTGAGTAATGTTGAAAAACTTTGGAAAATAAATGGTCTAGTTGCTGCTTTCGATGGTGGGTTAAGGAACATCTTCAACGACCCCATCGCCGTAGGAGGCCATTGTACCTGCGTTTATCTAACCACTCGTCTTGTTATTAAACATTTTTCTTCGGTGAATGTTAATGTGGAAAGGCCTCGATCAATCAGGGCAGGTAAGATGCCTGGCCTTTTTAAGAGAATCCGGTTCGCCTGTCTTTATTTTCTCTAAAGAAATAGGAATCAGACCCAAAGTAACTTGTGTTATGAGCATCATTTAACGAGCTTCCTCCCTTCACCCCAAGGGAGAAAACCCGCTAGTGTGTCTGAAGTAAATGAGAAGCGTGTTTGTACTAGTTGTTGTTTTTAAACATGGAAGGTAGATATTTTCGGTAGGCTACTGCCAGCCTACTGTGCATTCAAATCTCACTTTTAGTAGGGGGTGTTTAATGTTTTCAGGAAATATAGAAAACAATTTTGGAAGAAGCCAACCATTGGCTGTATATTGATAAACATTGAACCCTATCTCCTTTACCTGATTTCTTAAAGCATTCACTGGTCCTTAAATAGACAAAATCGCTTTGTATTGTTTCATATGGGATTTTTTCATTAAAATGGTGATGCAAATGGCGGAACCCTTTTCAGGTTTTGCAACAAACTAAACGGCCGGGGCTACAGCCCCCAAAATCTAAAAGAATTGTCATTAAAACCTTAAAAATAAACAAAATATGATCACATAGTTTAGAAAAAATAATTTTTGTTGGGTGTAATAGCGTTTTAATTGGCTAACTATTCCAAGTTCTAGATTTGTAGTATTCCGTTCCCCCAAATGCTCTCAGCCCTCCCCCCCCCCAAGTTATTTTCTATATACGCCCATGAAACGGCCTATAATGAAGGGAGAGCGTGACTAACATGAGAGGTCATGTTGGTAATGACTTTAGCAGTTGATGTATGATAAAAACCATTTAAAAATAAATAAAAAAATAAGTCCAAGGATAGGATTCGCGGTGGCCGAATGTTATGGAGGCATTACCTCTCGGGAGTATTTTCGGTTCTTATTTTTTTCGGCCACTCTTTCATGGTGCTATCAGTGAACCCCATCTTGCACATAATATTAAAACGTTCTTCATTATTGAAACCTTTTCTTTCTCCAAAGAAAAGCCACCTGCCGTAATAGAAACGGAGCGGAGCGTTGAGTTAACTCAAACTAAACCTTACGGGTTCCTAAGCAAACCAAACATGAGGATAGGCCTCAAGTCCTTAGCTAACTCCTGCATCAACTCTGAGTCCAATTATATACAAGGTATTGGGTTTGCAGATGTACGGAACCGAGTCGCAGAGCAGAAGTTTGTGTCTAGTGGTGTAGAATGATTTTAGAGTAAACATAACCTTGTAACAAAGGCTTTATTGAGCTAAATTACAGCATAACAAGAAACACAACAGCCTACTAAATAAAACAATAAACCACATGGCACAATAAACAATTGAATCTTGAAACATTTGATTAACATATGTTATACCACATTCACCCCCTCCTAATAATGAACATAGTCTTGTAAGTAAGAAGGTGGTTTCCTTATTCGGGTGGTTCTTCTTACTGGAGACTGATTTCTGGGCTTGTCCGGTGATTCACTTAATAGTGGTGGCTCTCCTGGTTCATCTTCTTCATTGGACTTGGGCAAGGCTTCAGCTTCAAGATCTTTACTCGGTGTATCAGTATCGTGGGCTTCACCAAGCGGCGCAAGATGTCGAGTCGAGACGGTGGCTTCAGTGCCGTCAGGAAGGCGGACAAAGGCATAATCTGGGTTACTTTCAAGCAATGTAACCTCATCGACTTTTGCATCGTATTTTGATTGCCTATTCTGCCTCCGGAGTAGAACAGGCCCAGGGGTCATTAGCCAGGTAGGTGTCGAAGTTCCATTTCCTGATCTTCGGGGATGATTGAAGAGTCTTTCATGCGGTGTATTATTGGTTGCAGTGCAGAGTAAGGATCTTACAGAATGAAGTGCATCAGGCAGTACTGATTCCCAACGAGTTATGTCTAACCCTCGAGACTTCAGGGCTAATTCAACAGTATTCCAGATTATTCCGTTATATCTCTCGACTTGACCATTCCCCTGTGGATTGTAAGGCGTAGTTCTACTGGATGCAATGCCGCGCAATAGGAGGTAGGACTTCAACTCTCGTGACATGAATGACGAGCCTCGATCGGAATGTATGTATGAGGGTGTTCCAAACAGAGAAAATAACTCATCAAGTTTATCTATAATTGTAGATGCAGACATGTCAGGACAAGGGTAAGCAAAAGGGAAACGAGAGTATTCATCAATCAAAACTAGCAAATATTTGTTTCGAGAGCTTGAAGGAAGAGGACCTTTGAAATCAATATTCAGTCGTTCAAAGGGGGAAGTAGCCTTTATGAGAGTTCCTTGATGCTTGCGAAAATGTGGCTTCATCTCCATGCAAATTTTACAACCAGCATTCATTCTTCTGATGTCTTCCAAGGAATACGGTAAATTCTTCCCACGAACCCAATGGTATAGCCTTGTAATACCTGGGTGGCAAAGGATGTTATGTAAATTTCGCAGTTCATATTCTTTTCCTTTTGACAATGTACAACAGATCCTCGATAGAGCATCTGCAGTCACATTTTCCTTTCCTGGTCGATAAACAATTTCATACTTGAAACATGACAATTCTAGCCTCCACCTTAATATCTTTTCATTTTTAATTTTACCATAGTGACTGGAGTCGAACATGAATGAAACCGACCGCTGATCTGTGATTAGGCGAAAATGCCTGCCAATTAAATAATGTCTCCATTTTCTAAGAGCTTCTACAATCGCATATGCCTCCTTTTCGATGGACGAGTGTTTTCTTTCGGACGACGATAGAGTTCTAGAGAAGAATGCTACAGGTCTTTTATTCTGTGAGAGTGTTGCAGCTATTGCAACATCCGAAGCATCAGTTTCTACTGTAAACGGGGCAGAAAAGTCTATCGAAGATACTACAGCTTTTTCTATCTCTCTTTTTAAATTTTCAAAAGCTTCTAATGAATTTGGAGATAGAGGGAACGTACATTCAGCAAGAGGTCTTATTTTCTTGGAAAACTGGAATATAAATGAAGCATAATGTGAGAACATTCCCAGAGTCCTGCGTAATGAAGAAATGTCTTTTGGTGGAGGCAATTTCCGTAAAGGTTCCAGTCGCTCAGGATCCGGTCGTATAGTCTTGTTGGTTATCTGGTAGCCTAGGAGATTTATGGTTTTTAACGAGAAACGACTCTTTTCTTTATTAATCGTGAGCTTATATTTTTCTGCTACTTTAAGAAAACGATTTAAATTTTGATCATGATGTTCCTGGTCCTTACCTCCGATTGTCACGTCATCAAGATATGCATAAGTATCTGATAAATTTTCCAAGCGTATGATATCATCAATAACCCTTTGGAAGGCAGCGACTCCATTAGTTACTCCAAAAGGAATTCTCTTAAACTGATAAAGCTGACCACAAGCCTCAAAAGCAGTGTAAGCTTGTTCAGCCTCTGAAATAGGAATTTGATGATAGGCGGACTTCAAATCGATTATGCTGAATATGGAGTATTTTGCAACTTCCTGGACTACATCATCTATTCTAGGGAGAGGATAAGCATCTGCAAGGGTGAATCTATTGATTGTTCTAGAATAGTCTACCACCATACGTCGCTTATGTTTTCCATTATCCACAACCAGAACCTGAGCTCGCCAGGGAGACTTACTTTTGCAGATTATGTCGTCCCTTAATAGGCGAGTAACTTCTGAAGAAATAAATTTCATATCTAACTCTGAAAATTTTCGAGACTTAATTGCTACAGGTTTACATTTAGGGGTGAGATTAGAAAACAGAGTTACAGGTTTTATGTTAGCTACTGCAAAAGCACTGATATTCAGAGGCGCATCTTCCCCACCGAAGACCAACTGTACTGTAGAGTGTCTCTTTAGAATATCATGCCCAATTATAATATCAGAGCATAAATCTGGAAGAATAGACAAACAAACACTATTATATCGATGGCCATGTATGTGTAAATCAACTATACATTGTCCATGTATAGCAGTGCGGTGGGAGGTTGAAGCCATCATAACCTCTAATTGGGAAGGAAGTACAGAGAGCTTTAGACGGTCCACCAGTTTCTCGCTGATGAAACTACTAGTGCTGCCCGTATCAATAAGAGCAGAAACAGGAGCTCCATTTAAAGTTATTGTAATAATCGCTTTGTTTAAGCGAGAATTGCTCGGGAAAGTACTTCCAATAATATTAGTAGTAAGGCTAGAAGAAACGTTTGAACTTTTAGATCTGGAGCGAGAAGATAGACATACCTTACTGAAATGGCCAGATTTTCCACATTTCCTGCAGGTGGCATCCCTAGCAGGACACGAAGTGCGAGGATGTTTGTTGTAGCCACAGAAGAAACACTTCGGAGAGACAGCAGCTGCTACTTGAGACGTTTCCGTTGGATCCTCTTCGCTAAGTTGTTGGGGATTGTTCATTTGATTTACTGCATTCACAGGTATCGGAGAATTATAGTATGCAGCCTGCTGATGTGCCAACTCCAATGACCTCGCTTGTTCGTAAGCAAGAGTCAGAGACAATGATGGAGACTCAAGGAGTCTCTGTCGGATGTGAGATGAACTTAACCCGCTGATAAAAGAGTCCCTTATACAATCATCTCGGTTAATTTCAGCTGTAACTGCCTTGAACTGACAGTCTACACTAAGCAGTTTTAAAGATTCAAAATATTTGTCAATGGATTCGCCTGGTTGTTGGCTCCTGGATGCCAGCATATATCGAGCGAAAACTACATTCACTGGTTTTATGAAAAGTTCTTTTAAAACCTCAATAGCTTCAACATAGGAAGTAGTACTACTTACATGCTCGTATATTACAGGTGAGAGAAAGTTTATAAGTAACTGGAGCTTCTGTTCATCTGTAGCCTTAGTCACAGCTACGAAGTTCTCAAAAGTTCTAAGCCAATGTCTCCAATGTTGAGCAGCCGTGCTTGAATTTGGATCAACTTCCAATCTATCAGGTTTTAACAGGCGATCCATTGTAAAAATTTAGCTCAATAAATTGTAGAATGATTTTAGAGTAAACATAACCTTGTAACAAAGGCTTTATTGAGCTAAATTACAGCATAACAAGAAAAACAACAGCCTACTAAATAAAACAATAAACCACATGGCACAATAAACAATTGAATCTTGAAACATTTGATTAACATATGTTATACCACAAGTGGCGAGAGGGAGACCACACACGCTGCGCTCAGCCTTTGTACTCATGGCTTCGGAAAAACAGAAAAAAAAACGCTCCCTTTCTGCGCTTGATTGCCTACAACTGACGTGATATAAACCTCACCGACCCACGCTCGCACTCAGGTCTGGTCATCTGAAAACGCGATTAGTCAATTCTACCTGGCTCGACTCCAGACGTCTGTTACCTTCTGGAATTACATCGCACATAATGCCACACCCGCCGAGGTTTACCTTATGGGGCTGACAATAGAGTTATGCCTACCTCTGAGGTACGACTCAACGAGTATAACCTATATTGAAAACCACTCTTATAAAACAGACAACTCTCATATGGTTTTCGAAGTTCCGACAGTCCAATTCCAGATCATTATGAACACTAAACGTATGAGATATCCCAATGATGCTGTAAGAAGCGTTGGCATTGAAACAGCTTTTTTTCGTAATTGTTTAAAAAGCAAACATATAAATGTTAATATAATTGCTCCAGGAAAGCTATAATAATTTAATTTATTGTTGTTCAATTGTTCAACTGATTATTTGCATTCGTTAACATGTTTATGTGTTAAAACGTTCTGCCTCTAATATTTTTATTTGTATACCCTTGACCTAGTATGTTTACGATTTCAAGGTTTCTTCCGGGTATATCTTTCTTATGTAACGCGACGTCTCTACTCTTGGGAAGCTCTAATTATAAACGCGCAGGTTTGTTGAACTCCATCTTCCAGTAATCTTTCTAAGAGATTTCGTTTCTGCTGTCTAAGTTACCTAATGATAATATAAGATAAACGTTATCCTCGGATAACTTGTGATAAGTTAACGAATATACCTCGAATCCGTAAATCTTTGAAAAATTTACGTGCGCCCGAATTCGCCCCTGAAACCTTACTCATGATCCAACACAATTCGACCGTGGAGATTTTAGTAGATAACTTTGCGCTCAGGCACTTCCGGAAAGGTTTTTTTCATGACTTGAGACGGTCTTTGCCTTTGTGAGCTGTAAGTTAAATATTGCTTTACTGGTTCCTCTAAAACGAGAGATTAAACAAAAACAAAGTATATTCCTTGTTTATTGCTTTGTTACATGGATATTTCAGCTTATTGCAGTGGTATTTCTAAAGTAACCCACCTCAAAATCAAACTCAACTGAATATGTGTCACTCTTGCCCATGTAAAGGACACAGCATTAAGACAGGAAGGGTGACACAAGTGCCCTCTGGTGTACAAGAGATATTTACCTTGTCTTTCATAGTCATGACTGAAAAAAAAACGATTTTGAGTTGTGTCACTTTTGAGATACTAGTGGGATGTATAAATCCTCAAAAACAAGTAAGTCCTACTACGCACTAGTAGACAATCCTTGATGGCACAATTAATGTAGATGAAGAAAAAAAGTAGAAAATCCATCTAAACTATAGTTCGAATAAATAAATAGAAATCCTTTTGTTATTCCTAATTCCTCAGTTGATACGTAGGATGACCGATATTTTACGTCACAGATCAAATTTGTTTAAGCTAAAAAAAATAATTTTGTTACAGTTATTGTTTTTCCTGATAATCTTCTGAGTAAGTTAATCAGCATTAATCATGTGTTTGTTCAATATTATTAAAGAATTTTAGAACTACAGCGTAACAAATTTGAAGAGGTACGCAAACTAAAACGTTTGTTGTTTGTACATTGCTCTACGTATAACTCGTGACGCTACATTAATAAGGAGCTTTACGCGACTGGTTTGAATACTTACATAATGTCATGTCGCAGTGAAGTTTAGTTAAGAATGAAGCCGGATCATTTATAAGGTTAACCGGCTCTGACCCGTCACAACTCAGAGAATATTGCGGCAACACTCCAGCACCGGAGCTGAGATTTCTGAGGACCTGTTACTACCTGCCAAGCTCCTACCAGGATCTTGGACGCTTTGAAAGCGCCGGTGCTGGAAAGTGAACCTGCATCGCAAAGGTCTTGCCAAATTGTCTACTATTTCCTAAGAGCAACGCTTGTGTTATGGACCTGTGATTTCGAATGAAATGCTGCAGCCCATACCGGCTCTAAAGGGACGCTATGACTGCGCGGCGAATCACTGTCACCAGGACCGACCGAAGCTTAGTGACAGTCGGAGCTCTTTGAATAAAGACCTTCGCAAATAGTCTTTACTAACGCCGTTTGAGTTAAGGACCTGTGATTTAGAAGGATCTAAAAACAAAAAAGTTCCATTTCCGAATTTGCCACAATGGCAAAATCACAGACCCAATCTATCAGTAAAGCAGGAGTATTGTATCTGTTGTAATCAGTAACAGGGTCACAGTGACAAAATCACTGTTCTAGAAAACATCGCCTCATCACATTATCTTTAGCTCGTACTATATGTAATGATTCCTATCAAAAGAGATCCCGGGTCTGTTTGCGAAGACCACATCCAGTTACTTTGAAATATCTGTCGTGATTTTAAACAGTGATTTTGGTACTTACGGATTAGCTTACAAGATATCTATTACTTCTTTACCGGTTATCTCAGGTTAGAAACTATATTATATAAATGTAGTAATCAAAAGTTAATTGTATAGTAATTAAAAGTATTTAAAATCACTGCAATCACTACTAAAAGTAACTTTTTTTTACTACTATATGTATTTATATAATATGGTTTCCAACTAACTGTTAGATAACCTGTATTTGTAGGTAAGTAATACTTTGAGGCTTGTAATGCGTAAATGAAAATAAACAGAATATATTTTATCAAGAAATATTTATTGATAAAAAGGTTAATATTATAAAAATCAATGGTAATTGTGAAGTTTAGTGGCCTCCTGACCGATATTTTTGTCCGTTGGTCTTATAACATATTTATTTTGCATTATGGGCATATGTGCTACGCGTTTTCGCTCACGACACGCTCGCTCAAGATGATATCAAAACTCTAGTCAATCTAACTCGTTAAAATTAATAGAATTCTATTAATTTTTGCGAGTTGGATTGACTTGAGTGTTAAAGGTTACTTTGCTACCAGCCGCAGCCAATAGAATTGCCCATAGGAATGGGCTAATGAGTTATGCTCGTGCGCTCAATCACTGTTATAATCACTACAGATATTACACAAGTAACTGGATGTGGTCTTTGCAAACAGACCCGATATCCCAAGACGTCATATCTTGTTAATTTCCTTATAGAAGATATTATAAGATCAACGATTCCTGAATAAACATTTCCTTGTTCTAAACACAGCAAGAACTCCATACTGACACCTCATGCGGTATCCAAGATATGTATCCCTAAAATGTCTTCCCTAGATGTTCCTATCCCTTAAGAAAAAGATCCTATCCCTTAAGAGAAAGATCCTATCCCTTAAGAGAAAGATCCTATCCCTTAAGAGAAAGATCCTATCCCTTAAGAGAAAGATCCTATCCCTTCAGAGAAAGATCCTATCCCTTAAGAGAAAGATCCTATCCCTTAAGAGAAAGATATTTGACTAAAAGCTTGTCAGTACGGTGTGTAGAAAAGGACCCTGTGCTCTGCTGCTGATGTGTTTCGATTATTCATTGCTTCTAGGTAGAAGACGGGACAAAGGGGCCGCTACGTCTGGAGTCTTCCCAGAACCTGTCTCTCTCTCCCTCCCACCCTCTCTCCCTGTCTCCCTTACTTCTCTCTCTCCCATTGTTTGACTTTTTTTTTTCAAAGGCTCTTTCTAAACGTAGAATTCTCCGTAATTTAGCCAAAGTTTTAATCTAATTGTTACCCGGTAATTTTATACCGTCCATAATGAATTCCTTGTAATTTTGTATTGTATTTTAGTGAATTTTATTCTCATTAGTTATTTAATGGATATTGATCTAACGCTAACAACCTCCCGGAATATGCTCAAATATTTTATAACATAGTGTAATGTTTTCAGCGGAGGGAAATTTCTGGAAAAGATTTTAAAACAGTAAGAGAAACTCATCATAAATTCAGTATGTTCTGGTTATAAATTATCTGGGTCCTTGGAATTTGATGATAGGGTGTGTTTTATTTATTCATTTAGTGCTTTTTTAGTACTTGGGACCAAATGGACAATCAAATCTGATGGTCGGGCGTTCCATCGATATATATATATATATATATATATATATATATATATATATATATATATATAACGGAGTATCTACAACTTGGCCATTAGCGCCCGGCTATCTACAGGTTGCCACCCTTTTATAATGCCCCATTAAGGTACTGCCCACGCCCGACGTTGCTTAACTTGGGTGATCTACGGGAACCGGTGTATTTAACGTGGCTATGGCCGTTCACTTAATATATATTTTACATTTTTCAACGTATCAGCTCAAATTTTAGATCATCGTCAGTGCTCACACAACAATATTGAATTTAGCCAACGTCGAGTTCACCGATTCCCGTTTATGACCAAATTCAGCCACGTAGCGCGTGGTCAGTACGTGAACGGGTGCCCATCCAATATAAGATTTGGCGTTAATTGCCCAGTTGTTGTAACCCCGCACAGTAGTGCCAACCGCTGGTTTTTGGAGAAAACCTAGTTAGTATCTAAAAAACCTAGTTAGTACCTAAAAACCTAGTTAGTACCTAAAAACCTAGTTAGTACCTAAAAACCTAGTTAGTACCTAAAAAACCTTAGGTATTTGAATCTTTGTGATGTTGGTTTTTGTCCTGGGTCGAATGAGACTACTACCAATTCGATAAAATAATTATTTTGGAAGATAGAGGGGCTTCTTATTAAGAAAATTTAAAAAAACTGCAAGAATTCAATTTAAAAAAGTCATATTTTACTCAATGGATAGTAAGATGTACAATTTCAAATGTAGGTTTGAGTATTGAGTCGAATAAATTTCATATTTGTCAAAATATTAATAAAGCAACATGTATATATCTGAGTCTTTCTATATCTTATTTTGCCCAGTTGGATATAAAACTGTTGGCCCTTTTGACTCCATAAAGCATTCTGTGACCCTCTGAAATTTGCGACTCTTCGGATTTACGAATACTTATTTTTGATACTTCTCAGCAAAATAGTTTGTTGACCTCCTCAAATGTAATTTGAAACCCTTGGATACTTTTTTTGGAGACACAAAATTCAGTCGATTCCTCAGATAAACAGCCTGACGAGAACCTTAAATAGCCGTCGCCAGGCCAGCCGGAGCTGCATGTTTTGAGATCCCTCGGATCAAAAGTCTGCAAGCCACATTAAATTGAGTGATGCGAGACCCCTTTGGATCAAAATGTTTGGAGATCCCTCAGACCAAAAAGGTCAATTTAATTTTACTAGACAGACTCTCTTTGATTCGAGACCCCTCGGATCAAGAAGTCAACAGATCGCACGGATGAAAAGACTAACACTTTAGAACTTTCGTAAATAATTACCGATCCCTCAGAACATAAAGTTTGGGTGACCCTATGCTGTAAAGGACAGCAGGTACGTATGTAGTAACATGCCCAATTTTACGTAACATTCCCCGAGATGTGAGAGTTAGTATGATGTTCCGAACGACTGATTCAATGACAGGTACTCTTTACAGCTGGGTGGGCGTAGGAAGGGTTGACGACCTCGGAACAGTTTCCGCAAGAGGCGGCAGAAATAACTTATATTCAATTCAGTACTTCCGGTATAAAAACTTGCGTAAATAAACTGACAATTGAAACTAAATTATTTAACGGTAATGAGACTCATATATATTTAATTGGTAAAACCAGTTGAATTTATAACGATTCTGCAGACTCATTTTTTGGTTATGTTTTTCTTTGCAAATTATTTTCTTATCTAAAACATACTTTTAAAATTAATATTCTATTCTACATTAGTTGGTTATTACTAGAGCCCGGAAGATAGGCATTTATTTTTGGTTAAAATAGGCAGGCAAAAAGGCACTTGAAATACTGAAAATAGGCAGTATTGTAATTAAAATAGGCATTTATTAGGAGTGAAGGCAAAGAGGAATCTCACTCATTATTAATGAAAATATGGGGTCTTTTTGCGAAGACCACATCCAGTTACTTTTGAAGTAGCAGTAGTGATTTATAACAGTTACTCGTACTCGCTGATAAGCTTACTGATTAGCTTATAGGTTCTTTGCTGGTTATCTACTACTTCTTGACTCGTTATCTACGGTTATAATTCATATTAGATAATGGCAAGCAATATTTATTAATAAAAAGGTTAATATGATCAAAATCAATTCTCTCAACTATGAAATAAGTTATTAAGCTTTTAAGTTGACTGTTTTGCAGGTTATGAAGGATAACAAACAACGTTATTTGTAAACAAACATATTTTATTCCTTTTCTCTCTCTCTTTTTTGGATATTTTACATTTATTAGGCATTACATGCTATGCGTTTCCGCTCGCTCCGCTCGCTCAAGAAAATATCAAAACCCTAGTCAATCCAACTCCCAATTAATAGAATTATATTAATTGTAGCGACTCTAGTCTATCCAACTCGCTAAAATTAATTGGATTCCATTAATTTTTCCCAGTAAGAAATCAATCCCTTTTACTTTGTCAGGAACATCGCGAACTAATTGTAAAAGACTCATTTTTCTCACAAACATAAGCAGAGCTTTTTCATAAACAAAAGCTAATTCACTGTTGAAGGTTACTTTGCTCCCAGCAAGAGCGAATGCAATTGGTCATCCAATCCTCCAATAGGAAGGCAAAGGAGTTATGCGCATGCGCTAAATCACTGATACAATCACTACTGCTACTTCAAAAGTAACTGGATGTGGTCTTCGCAAAAAGACCCAAAATATGTATTTTAAATACTATTTCATTTCTTTATTATCAATGTATCACAGAATTAGTGTACTTACTCTTACTTTCCCTTCTTACAAGCAACAACAAGATGCTTTTTCAAAGTATCAACTCTCATAGACCTTCTAAGAAAAAATGTTTTTCATTATGGAAAAACTTCCTCTGCATTATGTTATCATTTCTAAATCCGGAATACCAGGTAACTACAACATTGTCACAGCAAAAGGGGTGTGAGGAAGGAGACATACTTCTCTCATCCTCTCTCTTTCCTGCTATTCATTATGCTTGTGCATTCCTTCTACCAAGGAAGGCTCCGTTATTTACAGAGGGTCAATCCACGGGTTGGGAAAATAAGCTTTCGAATTGATATTTGTGACGGCAAAATGTAATTTAATTTTTGAAACCTTTTTCGTTTTCGACGAACTGAAATTCGAAATTCGTTATGTGCTTTTTTAAATGTTTGAATCGCAGAAAAAAATTGCGTAACAAGCAAAAAAGGCTTTAAATCTTAAAATAGCCAAAATAGGCAAAAAAAATTTGTCTCTACACTTCCTAAATGCACGAAAACATATTTATTTCTATCTGATTCTTCAGTATATCCATTCAGATAAAAAAGGCATTTTGCCTAACTTCCGGGCTCTAGTTATTACAAATCCTTATTTCTTTTAGTAGGTATATTATTAATACTGATTTATAAAGTGACACAACTCAAAAATCGTTTTTATTCACACCGTCATAGTTGTGACTGTGAAAGACAGCTTTAGAGCTTGTACACCAGAGGACACTTATGTCACCCTTTCTGTCTTAAACCTAAGGCCCCTACATAGGCAAGAATGGCACATTATCAGTTGAGTTTTATTTTCAGTTGTGTCACTTTAGAAATACTAGTGCGATATACAAGACAAAGATTCTAGGACGAGATTTCTACAGGTTACCATCACCCCTAGTGGGAATCAAACCCAAGACCTTAGGTATGGAATGCTCTCGCCTTAGCACCCACGGCCTCCCAAGGTAGCTCTTAGTTACAAATTTGTGATCTGGAGTGTTAGAACGCATATGTCAAAAGTGCTTATGTTGCAAATCTGCTAGATCAAGCTGGTTTTGTTTACCATCCATGGTTCCATAAAAGGTATCGTGCTCTTCCTGGATCCTCTAGGGATTTTTGCTGAAGAAGGCTGCCAAAGAGCAAGCCGAAAATTTTAAAATATAGATTTTTATAAACATCTGACGTTTTCTCTAAGTCGAATTCCAACCAATCCTCGATTACTTATCACCCAAATGGCTACCTTTAAACAATTGTGGTTAATACAATTGTGGTTGGTTGGCTGGTGAAGGTTTATCTCATTGTGATTTTGTTTTTACGTGAGGAGTCATGAGGCCAACGTTGGATAAACGTTTCCTCCCAATAGGAAAACAAGCTAATAGCCGCCAGTAAAACGGTTAACTTCCCTTTACAGCCCTTTGTGGTATTTCCCAGAATTCTCTATTGTGTAACCATCAGGGACACAATGTCCAATCAACTCAACGTTGAGACTTACCAAACACAAGCTTTACCCAATAGAATTGAGGTACAAATATTGTATTAGCTTAGGAATATATTCCTAGCCCGAATGATTCCTGGTAAGGTAATGGTTTAACCCAGTCAGTTTATTTAGTGCTCCTGACTTATTCAGAGTTATATGGAAACTTCACAAATTAGGCGCACCCAAGTCTAACTTCTGCAGATAGTTTTGGGAAATATGTCACTTTTTTATTGCCACATTTTACTTCCCAAAGTGCAAAGAATTTTGTTTTTCATTTTTACGGAGTATGTTTATCTAGGCCATTCGCGCCGATGGACCCAAAAAAACTAGTGACCCTCCAGTTCTTTTTTTTTTATACATATTATTATTAGATAGTAGCTAATATGATATTAGAATACTATTTTGAATATAAGGTGTTGGAATAACGTGGTCTGGTAATTGGGTTTTACGGATTGCAGAATTTATTGTATTATCGTTTGTATTACTTGTAGCAAATTAGTAATTTGGGACCGGAGTAACCCCCCCCCCTCCTAATGAACCAATTTAGTTCACTTTTACAACACTTTTTTTCTCTTCAGTTGACCACAACGAATACAGATTTTCGTTGAAATATAACACAAATTACGACTATTATTGGCAAATAACTACTTTGGCTCTGCAACTCGTTTGGCTCGTTAAAAACGAAAAAAAAAACACATCAAGGACTGTACGGCTAATAGAAACTTGCTACAAATTGTGCGAAACAGCTGTTGTCATAGCACTCCGAAGAAGGAACAATTTAGCAACAGCTGGTGTCACTAAGAGTCACGGTTTTTCTCAGACCAAAACTCTCAGTGATATTTATTGGAGAGAGAAACTCTGAAGTTAAAAATAGATCTGTTCGCCCATTCATTCTGAGAAGAGCTATAAATACCCCTCAAGCCTCCTGCAAGGAATAGAGTGCCGCGCCTACCTTACTTTCTATTAATACAGCTCTCACAAAACTATTTCAGCTGATAAATCCTCTTCGCCATTAGGGCCTAATGCTCTCGGAAATTGCCAGACGGCAGCATCTGTGTAAACTCATATATTTCCTCTTTAAGGTTCTATGAGTTACCAAGCAGGTTGAAGCAGGTTCTCTAAGTGTCCATATTGAGCAATTATCGCATTATGGTGTACTCTAAGTAATCAGCTGTTTAAACCGGCCGTGTTAAACATCACGGTACTCCCAGTTACCCATGGAGTTAGTAGATAGTGGAGGGAGTGTTATCCATCTTCCAATGCTAAAAAAGTGTAGGTCTGAAATCGGCCATGCCAGTGTGACAAAAGTACCAGTAGTGACGCGCGAAAATTTGAATCTGAATATGATCGTAAACAAACAATGAATTTGAACGAATATATATATCATATTCTTATTGATTAATATTTATACACATATATAAATGTCAATTTATACGAATACGACACATAAATTCGTTTAATTTCATTGTTTGTTTACAATAATATTCAAAAATTCACCTTTTCGCGCGCTTTTTGTCACACTGGCATGGCCGATTTTAGGCTTCAACTTTTATCGTTTAGACTCCCTCCCCTCCCTTCTAACTCAATGCAGTTACCAAGTGTGTCTATGCGAAACATCCCAGATGGGGAAGCCGTCTAACCAATCCTCGTGGCAGAATTCTGTATGACATCCTTCATTCCTAAAATTATGACACTATTTCCTCTGATTCTCCTACATACTGGCCAACCGATCTCTCTCGCACTCCCGACCTTGTGGATTTCTCATCACTTCTGGCCTACGAGGAATATTATACTCGATTCAGTCACTGCTTGAACTTTCATCCGACCACTCAGCCATCCTACTCGTCCTAAATAACATTTCCTCTACCACGTTCACGAATTCCCTCCCTTACCCCAGGGCCTATGACCTGGGAGTTATTTCGTTCTCAATTATCTCAATCCATAAATCTCAATATACCTCTGAAATCCTCATCTGATGTGGACGAGGCTGTCTTGATGTTCACGAAAGCGATACAAGACTGCGCCCTGAACTCCTGCAGACCAAGATCACGTCTTCCCTATCGCCCGAAACGCCAGCTACCCGATCACATCCTCAACCTCCTGTCTGCTAAGCGACAAGCAAGGGCCCGCTGGCAGAGGTCCCGATACCCATCCGACCACGCTAACTTTAATAGACTTACCCGACTCCTAAAAAAAGCCTTATCCAGATTCCGATCCGAATCATTCAATGACTACCTGCAATCACTTACCACCGAAGATAATTCCCTTTGGCAAGCCACCCGCAAAATCCTTAAATTCCCTACTGTTCCCCAACCTCTCCAGCGCAGTGACGGAAGTTGGGCCAGAAGCGATGAAGATACGGCTGAACTATTTGCTTCCCACCTAGAATCCATTTTTTCTCCTCATCCCGAAACAAACTCTTCCCAGGATGTAGAAATATTCGATAACCTTAACAGCCCTCTTCCTCTATCCCGTCCTCCTAAAGCATTCCATCCTGCAGAAATCAAATATATTATCAAACATCTTCCCCGAAAATCTCCTGGTTGCGGCCATATAACAGCTCCAATCCTAAAAAATTTACCGCAGAAAGCAATAATCTTCCTTACATACATATACAATGCAATCCTCAGAACTACCTATTTCCCCATTTCATGGAAACACTCTGTCATAATCCTTATACCTAAACCACATAAACCCCCCAAGAATCCATCTTCCTATCAGTTTGCTCCCAATTATGTCTAAAATATTTGAAAAACTCCTCCTCAAAAGAATTCTGTCCAATATCCCTCCCAACTCCATATCAGATCACCAGTTTGGGTTTGGTACTCAGCACTCAACCATTCAACAATGTTTCAGCGTTGTTGACACCATATCCCACGCGCTGGAAAGTAAAAATTACTGCACGAGTGCCTTTCTCGACGTCGCCCAAGCGTTCGATCGTGTTTGGCACCCGGGGTTATTATACAAAGTACGGCGCATACTTCCCCACACATACTTCCTAATCCTACAGTCCTACCTATCAAGCCGTTCCTTCCAAGTAAGATCTGGTTCCACATTATCTAGTTCCCGTCCTATTTCCTCTGGTGTACCACAGGGAAGTATTCTCGGTCCTATCCTTTACCTTCTGTACTCCGCTGACGTTCCTACCCACCCAAATACTCATTTAACGACATATGCTGATGATACAGCCATCTTTTCCTCCTACCCTGATCCCGAAACAGCTTCCCTTCACCTGCAGGAACATCTAGACTCTGTTGAGGATTGGTGCAACAGGTGGAAAATCAAGGTGAATCCAGAGAAATGCAGCCAAATAACATTCACTCTCAATAAAAGGACTTGCCCACCAGTTCACATATCCAGTCAAGAACTTCCAGTATCCAACGAAGTGCGCTACCTGGGTTTAATACTAGACAGTAGACTCACTTGGAACCCACACACCCGACTGAAAAGACAGGAACTGAACAGGAGATACGGACTTCTTCGACGACTTTTGGGACCTTCATCAAAACTCACAATACAGAACAAACTCACCATATACAAAACCATCATCAGACCTATTTGGACGTACGGACTTGAACTGTGGGGAACAACCAAAAGATCAAATATACAAAGAATACAGGCATTCTAATCCAAAGTCCTACGCAAAATAGTTAATGCCACTTTCTACGTTTCTAATAAAACCCTCCATCTTGATTTGAATATCCCCTTCATCCATGAACTGGCTAAATCCCGATTCCTAACCTTCCACTCTAAACTATCTGCTCATCCCAATCCCAGAGCTCAATCCCTATCCTCTCAATCCCACCCCGAAAACCCTCGGAGGCTTAAGAGATCTTGGCCTCGTGATCAACTCTGTAATTAAAGCGGTCAACTAGGAAGTGTCCATAATGATTGGCTCCTTCCAAACTTCTATTTTATCTTTTGATTTATTATTTTTATTATTATTACGTTTATTTTATTTTCCTTTTAGCTATGATTTATTTATTTATGTACTTATTTATTTTTATTATTTTCTTTTTGTTTCTGTAATTCAATTTAGTATGTACTATTTTTTCTTCTTTTTTTTTTCTGTATTCTCATTATGTGAAATCATAAAAATGGCTTTACTTATCACAATTAACCAATGTGCTATATAATTTGTGCAGATGTTAATAAAGGCTTTATTATTAAAAAAAAAAAAAGTGTGTCGAAACCAGCCAGCTTGCACATCAAGGGTGATCTCGTCAACGTACTCCGAGTTATTAGGAGTGTAAATCCAGCGATTCCCTTATGAAGGCTAAATTTATCAAGGTACTCGGAGTTACCAAGTGTGTCTAAACAAGCCAGCTTGCACATCAAGGGTGATCTCGTCACCTATTCGACTCGCCTGCAAAAACGGATTTTGGTCAGTATTGGTAGGGTACCTACAGATACCATACTTCTCCTCTGAGAATTATATTTGCTTAAGGGGTGCGATCATAATCAAAGTCATTTTCTTTCAATTATAATTAACAAAGAAATAAATATTTTTCAATTCTTTATTTCAAACGTTTTGTATGGAATGTACAGTAGTATAGTATAAGTTTCCAAAAAAATACGTTTCAATCCTTTGAAAAAAATGACAAACGGAAACCCTCTTTTTTCACGGGCGATAGTCTGCAGGTGGCAATTTTTAATCTAGAACGAAAAACTAAAATTATTTCGAAAGAAGAATCGCGAGAGTATCGCCCGATTTGAAAAACATGGTTTTGAGAAAACGACTTTAAAGTTTAATGTTCTAAAATGTTCAAGTATTTCCTATTTATTTTTTATTCTTGTAATAAAGATAAAAAAAAATGAGATTTAATTTCGGAATTTATTAAAGGAGAACCAAAAAGAAATTTAACAATTAAAAAGGGACCAATCGAAGCTCGCTCAAAAAACTATTTTCAAATCAGCACCGCGTTCACTCGGCGTCGGGATTTCACTCGGAAAATGTTGTTTTAAAACATTTTTCTTCACATAAACACTCTTGGATATTATTTTTGATTAGTTAGGGAAGAAATTTTGGCCATAACAAAATTTGTAAAAAGGTAAGTATTACCCCTTTACTGGCTTCTGCCCTTGAGCAGTAGAAACCCTAGACAGATCGGCCTAGTTATGACCTACTTCTGCACTAATGATTTTTCTTACTAGGAACTGGCCGTTTTAAAGAATAAACTCCAATTCAGCTTTACTGTCAATAGTAGAAATTAATTCTAGGATTTTTTTTTTCTCTGTAATTGACCGAGTTACTCCGGGAATGCTACTGTTCCATTCTTAATATCCGTCAATTTAATAGTAGACTGCTCATCGACTGAATGGGAAAATAAGAGTTTTCATTTTTGTCCCCCCCCCCCCGTTTAATCTTTTATAAAATACTTAGTAGAAAACCAACGTCACTTTTAGTAGAAAACCAGCTCATTACATCGACCCAATGATGCAATCCGGAGGACCCAATTGTCTTTAATGGTTTTGTTATAAAGGATTTAGATCTCATTCTAAAAACTTAATGCTATCAACAAATCTGATAGCTTGGTTTGTATAGGTTTACAAATGAAGTAATACTTGCAACCTTTTCGACGAGCCATCACGTCTGGAATTCGGACGACTCCTGAGCCAATGGACCAAAAGCATTCGCACGATTTCGTACGATCGGCGTTCGCTTCGCAGTTCGCAGCTTTTCGGTCGTAGTGGAGGAGAAGCCTAAGGCTACGGTTACTATGGATGCGAATTCTGAAGAAAATGTGTTCTGACGAATTCTTACGATTTCGGACCAAGTCTTTTCAACAAACACCTGTTTTCCAATAAGAGTGTTTTCCGTGGAAGCGACGATGACGCCAGAACATACACGAGGTCTTCAGAACCATTTAAGCGTTCAATCTAGTTTGATTTTTTCGTGCGACGTGCGACTGTTTTGGGCCTTTTATTCCGTTGAATTCAGAATTATTTGGTTTCTTCACCATGGATAACGATAAATTAATCAGTCTTGTATACGAGAACACGTGTTTGTGGGATATGAAAGATAAACAATACCACAACAGAGACATTTCTCGGCAAAAGTGGGAGAAGGTTGCAGCGGAACTCAACACTAACTTTCCTTTCTCGTCTCTACTAACAAACATCTGGTTGATATGCTCTGTTTTTACAATAGCCAACAACAACAAATTTGAAAAAGGACTTTCAAAAAAATAAAGTTCGTCAAGTTGATCCATTTTGCTGGGCGGCTGACTCGTACTGACCATCAGAAAACGCGCAGAGTGTAACCGCCTTGTTCTGACGAGGCATTCGGGCGTACACGACAGAACACAATTTCGTCAGAATTCGCATCCATAGTAGCCGTAGCCTAAAGGTATAGTTTTCGTCAGAGTGACTATCGCGATATATATATATATATATATATATATATATATATATATATATATATATATATATAGACAGACATAGACATAGACACATTACACACCTTTGGATCTACAACAGATGGAGTTATTAATTCTCCGTCTATTCCCTAATTCTACTGATAACATTGACATCATTTATAATAATTTTCCTCGTTATTTCCGAAAATCATTTGTAATTATTGAAACATGTCGCATCACGAGGGAAATACCAGGCGTAGCACACGAGGAAAGTACGCAGATCCACACGATTTACCGAACAGAAGCATATTTCCCCTCCGAGGATGTAATAATTACATATAATATATGGAGTTTTCCTTTGTACTTACCATGAAAAGCGCTTTTGAGGATTGACTTCCGGCTTATTTGGATGAAGCCAACATATGGAATCCGGAAGTCTTGAGTAAAAATACGAAAAATCATGGAAAAATCCGTTCGTTTAAATTTCTTTTATTAGCACTTTCCTCCGAAGGAATTTCTTCAAATCATTATCGATCCGAAAATGACCCCCGTTAAAATTTATATATATATATATATATATATATATATATATATATATATATATATACACATATACATACATACATATCAATTCTTCTGAATGATGACCCAACAAAACTTTGTATACAGCGTTCACTTGGCAAACGATTGAAGGAGTTCGTACCCCACCAAAATCCCGGACCCAAAAAACTAATTTGGCCATGCCAGACGTAGCTTTTGTTATATTTTAACGAAACTCGGTATTCTTTGTGGCCATCTAAAGAGAAAAAGAAACTAAATCCGTTCATTAGAAGGGGGGGGGGGGGTTACTCCTGAGAGAAATTACTAATTTTCCCATACCGGTCATAATATCTGCTGTATTGTAACGAAACTCGGAATACGTCTTGGTTATGTAATTAGAAAGAAGTGCTGTAAAAATGAACTAAATCGGTCTATCGGAAGGGGGGTTTACTTTGTAGTATGTTTGAATAGAACTTTCCAGTGGAAGGTTAGTTGGCAAAGCTGCCGCTAGGTGCCTCTTTCTTGATATTAGTTCTCACTAAAGTTTGGGTGTATTTATTAAGTAGTGTAGTACCAAGAATACAAAAACACTCCAAGGAAATTATTTTTTAAAAATTAATAATTAAAATAACTTGATTGAGTTGCTCATTGCCAATGTACAAGAGCAGAACTATTCATGTTTTTATTTTATTTATATAGGTTATTTTAAGCAAATTATTCAGGAATGCAGTCTACACTACCCAAACTCTGAGGAAAACTGTTATCACTATTACAACATTTTGGTACCTAATTGCCTTTGTGCGTACTGATAGTATATGCGTATCTAATTATCATATATATACTTGTTCTACAATGTTATAAAAAAAATGGGAAAAAGCTTAAAAATTAATAAACAGAGGGAAATACAGCAAGAGTGTGGCGAGTCTGCTTCAGTTCTGGTTTTGCATCCAACTTGGAAACTATGTTCTGTGAAATTCTGAACTAATTTCCACCAAACTGTATGACTACAATCGATTAGCTGTGTCGATAATAGAGATTCGATAACGGCTGAATACACATTTCTCCGACCTGTAAAATATTCCCGTGCCGGCCCCTAAATTGTTTCGCGGAAAAACTCGGCGTGTTTGATCGCAATGCCGCGGTAGAATTGTGTCACTATTCGGGGAAGTAAGGGCATCGATTTCGCCTTAATGCAAGGCAACAGTTTAAATGTACATAATCGACCTCATTAGAATCGATACTCCACTTGGTAGCTGATTTATATCATTTTCAAAACTAAGTCATAAGTAGTAGCCCTTTGACTTCTATGAATAGGTCATTCACACCTTATGATCTTCATCGAAACTGACCATTATGCCAGTACTTCAACACGAAACTTCACTATAAACCATTTGATATCTTAGTTCATACTTTTAAAAAATTCCGACTTGCCGAAACTGCATCATTTTAGCGCTTTTCCTTCCCCTTTTTTGTCGACATTTTTTCACAAAATAATTGGAATGAAATGATTTTGAAGGCTACGGTTAAATATTCTTCCAAAAATTGGATACAAGTAGTACTTTTATTCTAATACGATTTTTTTTATGGTTATTCAAAATAGCCGGATTGATTTCGAAGTTTTGCCAGACGTTTGAAATTCATTGAAACTAAGGTATATAATTAAAAGGATCGAGACAAAATAGTGCCAAGCAACATTTTTAACAAAACTTAACTGTAGCTGCTTTATGTTGGATATTATGTGGGACTATCAGTTGAAATGGATATGAGCAACAAGCATACTGAGTTTATAGTTATATTTTAGTATCATTTGCATCATAGACTGATAGGCCCACATAATATCCAGCATATAGCAGCTACAGTTAAATTTTGTTACAAATGTTGCTTGGCACTATTTTGCCCCGACCCCTACAATTTTTTTTTCTGTAGGTAGATGATCAATGAATAAAATCAATATAAACGTAAATTTATTAAAATTGGCTCTGTTCACATGTTTCGCATCCTAGGATTAAGGAATTTCCGATACTATTGAATACGAGTAGGTAATCGATACTTTTGATTCGATACCAAATACTAATAGCGTCGAATGAATCTTGCTATACTTACTCAATATCTAAACAAAATTACTTGCTATCGAATCGAATCAGACTGACCTGTCAGAAATTGTAATCGAGAGTGTAGTTGCTCCAAATTTGCCAAGTGCTGTGGAAATGAAAACATTGAATGAGCTTACAGCTGTATTGAAGCCTTTTGAATGCATAACCAGAGAAGCATCAGGCCAAAAGTTATTATTTCCAATGCCTTATTGCTTAACTACAAAACTGAATAGTATCACACCAAACTCTGTGACTCTAAGGATGACTGACTGGAAAAAAGGCACGCTTTTGATAAGGCGCTTTATGTCCAAAATGGATGCTTTCAAGTTTTATCTAAGACTCACTATAATCATTAAATAAAGAGATGACTTCTCTCGTCGGGACGAAGTCATCCTATCCAGGCTTCGTATTGGACACACCTTACTTACCCATGCCTACCTACTAGACAGAAAGGACAGACCAACTTGTAGATATTGTAACGAGACTCTGACCGTTAAACATATACTTACCAACTGCAGACAGCGCAATAACCTTACCATACCTTACGACTTACACGACATACTGACAGAAGGTAGCCCACACATTAGTACACTACTCAGGTATCTAAAACACAAAAAGTTATACTCCAAAATGTAAATAATTAAATTTTATCCCTTTGAATGTATATATATGTATATATATATATATATATATATATATATATATATATATATATATATATATATAGGGGTCTCCCGTGGTCTAATGGCTAGCGCCTTGGATTCATAAGCGGGAGATGGTGGGTTCGATTCCCAACCTCCGGCAGGAATTTTATCATCCCACGGCTCGCTGGTAAAATTCCTCGCTGCACCCTGGATGTCGGCGCTAATGACCTAGATGTAGATGCGCCGTAAAAAAAAAAAAAAAAAAAAAAAAAAAAAATATATATATATATATATATATATATATATATATATATATATATATGTATATATATATATATATATGCATGTTTTTTATTCTATATTTTTCTTTCCTTTGTTACAGTTATCATTTATTTCCTTAGTTTCTTTCTCATTTATTTATTTTTTGTATTTTTGTTCATGTTTTATTGGTAGATACTAAGACATATTTTTCAGTTGACTGCTTTTAAAGAGTTTCTTGCCTAAGTTGCGGAACTCTATAATTAAATAAATAAATAATCATTAAATATCAATTTAATTATGAAAAAAAAAATTTCAGATGTTTTTTCACTCTAGAATTCCAATTACATAATAAAATTGAGAGATAATCTCAGTTCTGAGTATACCGTTGAAAAGCTGATTAAATTCTACAATTTTTGTGTGATTCGGCAGTCTGCAGGACTACTTTTGGAAGAGTAGTGATTTTCGAAAAGTTAACCTGAAGCTTTTATTAATTTGTAATTTTTGAATTCATATTACGGTTTGAATGTGATAATTGTGAAGATTAAATGTGTATTATTTAATGATGATTTCAAAATTGTGATGAATGTTTGAAAAAAATGTGTAGAAGCAAAGAAAATTGTAGTTGAACTAGAGAAAACACGGTGTTTTCTTAAAAACCTTTAGAAGGCCATATTTCTGGAACGGAGTGAGATAGAATTGTGTGGTTGGTGGTGTTAAACTACATTTTTTGTATAGTTTCATCCCCTTGAGTAATGTCATTAACTGGTAAAATTATTTAATGAAAATGGTAAAATTATATATAGATGCTTTGCAAACGTTCGTCAATAAGTTAATCCGCTCTAACTGAGCCATTAATAAAGAAATGAGGAAAACTACACTTAACGATCGATCACGTCCTACATTTTTGAGGAAAGTATATCCCTAATCTTTTCCGCGGGAAGTTCACTGCCCAGAAATATTTTCCAAACATTCTTCTCTTACAAAACCTCTAAAAAGCGATGTTTTTGTGTTTTACTAACTTTCTACCGTAGTGAGGCGGAAATATAACAAAATAAAATTGGATCCTTTCAAGAGAAACGTTTGCTGATAGGTTAGCAATAAGTCATCCTCCGAAAACATTTATTTTATTTATATTCGTACGACCATTTATTATTGACACCGAATTTTTGGACGGTTTATCTATATGTTACAACCCTTTTCTAGCCAGGATAGGGCTGATGCCTTGTCTTTTTTCTAAAGAGAAGCTATCACCCAAAGTGCTTGGGCGCGGTAACCACACGGCTTAATAATCACAGACACCAGGCTTCCTGAAAGCTATCACCCATAGTGCTTAGGCGCGGTAACCACACGACTTAATAATCAGAAACACCAGGCTTCCTGAAAGCTATCACCCATAGTGCTCAGGCGCGGTAACCACACGACTTAATAATCACAGACACCAGGCTTCCTGAAAGCTATCACCCATAGTGCTTAGGCGCGGTAACCACACGACTTAATAATCACAGACACCAGGCTTCCTGAAAGTATTTTGAAAACAGTTCTCTTAGGTTTTAATTTTTTTCTAAGCTAACGTAAATGAATTATGAAGCCTAGGAATAGATGGGATAAGGCCAAGAGAAAACGTCACATTTTCAACAATACCTTTGTTTCCAACGTTTCGGCAACATTATTTTGCATTAGATGCCTAGAGGGTGGAGGAACACCCGTGATACTTTTTGGATGGTCTCTTAATCGTTATCGTGGTCTTAGGTAGGTCTTAATGAAATCTCTTAAAATGTTTATATATATACATGCACACATATATATATAAACATACAAGGACTCCTGCACCTCTTGGTTGTAATTTTTGCTTCCTTCCAATTATATTCAGTACACGACGCACAATGATGTCGAGAGGGAAAAACCCCTTAAAACCGAAGGTGTTCAAACCCGTTTAAACTAACATTTTTTTATACCTAATTAGTTTGAAAATGCTGCTCTAATATTGCTTTCCTATTTTAATAACAGTTCTGGTCAAAAAACACCTTTTTGTTAACAGTTTTCTCACCGAGCAAAAATCTCACAGTTTTATTTTATTCCTAAAAAACCTTTTAAAAGGATTTTCTTTTTTTGCCAAGATGTGCCATGAATTTGGTGCAATTAAGTTGTGAAGATATCTGATTGAAACTAAGTTATCCTTAGTTTTTTTGGTGTAAAAAAAGTGGTACTTAGCTATCCTCTCCGCATAGTTTTGTCTAAAAGTGCATGTTTTGAAGTTGTCCTAAAAATTTGATCGCCGTACTCGGCCGTTTGCGTGCACAGCCTAATAAAATGAATTTATGCGATTATTTCACGAATAACGAGTTTACCATTATTATTTTCTGCTGAGAGTCGTTGAACAGTTTGTGATAGCAAGTAACTAAAGTGAGTGACATTAATAGTGAGATCCACCTAATAGCTCGTGTGAAACTGTCTAAATTTATACTTTATAAGCGAAAATTACAATAAAGTGGAATACGACGAAAACAGTTAACAGTATTATAATGTGTTTTTTTTTTTTTTTTTTTTTTTTTTTTAATTTATTGAACTCATATCTTTAGAATTTGAGTAGCATATGTCTTAATTGAATATTTGCTGTTTATCTTCCAAAATAATTATTCTATTGGATTGGCAGTGGTCTCATGAGACTCGGTACAAAAAAATATTTCAAAAATTACCCCAAAATCAGAAAGATTTAAGCATCTATAGTTTTCCCCAAAATTTGGGCGCCACTATGCGACGTGCCCAACTAATGATAAAAATGATTTGTAAAAATGAGCGAAAGGGGTGTAGTAGGAGTGGGTGTTTACGCCTAGGCTGAGATTTTTTTTTTTTTTTTTTTTTTTTTTTAATACTTTAGTCAGTTGTTAATATTTACCTTTCGGGGTAAGCTTGCCGTTTGGATTACATATGATAAAATATATACCGAAAATGTAGCCAATGGAAAATGACCAACTTTCCCTTTTCTATCACGTTTATTAACAATAAATCTATTATCTAGAAAGTACCAGTATACGTAGGAGCTAGAATTATTGAGCTATTATCTCGGAAAGTGCAGCTCCTTATCGGCGAATCGTCCACTGATAAGGTTTTCCACGTTATTCACGTAGTTAATTCGATTAAGATAGAAAGGCACAATTTTATGACGTAGCTTAAACCTCTTGTCGGTGGATCAGTATTAGCCGAGAAGTCAACACGAGATGTGTCTCCTGGATTGTATCCCTGCTCCCCGCAGGATTATTTATTAAGTGATCGTTGTTTTTTTTTTTTTTTTATTTTATTTTTTTGTATATTTTTTTTACGAAACTTTGACTGACTGTCGGATTTTCTCGCGAGAAAATTGAGCGTGTCTTCCTTCTCCTTGAGATTGGACAAGGAGAAGTGAACGCGCCCTTCTGTACGCCATGGTCCACTGTTTAGATGCAGCACTTCTGTACTAGCTTTCATGATTAACCCTTTCTCTACCGTGGACTGCTCCAGCAGTCGAGAGCGGTCGGGGCCTGTGTACCGTGGACTTGTGTAAAAGTCGAAGCAAGACGGGACCCACGTACCGTTGACTTGTCTGCGTATGTCTTGCATTCTTCATCTTCTCATTTCTCGACTTTAGAGCTATCTAGCGTTACCGTATTGTACTTCTAGTATTCCTCCCTATTACTAGATGAAATTTGAATGAAGTTTTTGGTCGTTTTTAGTCTAATTAGAACTCGTTGCCTTCCTCGCCCAGTTACTCTGTCAACCCTATACAGTCATTCAGCCCGATACAGTCACATGAGTGTGTCCTGAAAATTGTCTAATTATATGAGTTATAATAAAAGGTATATTGCTGAGTTCAAGTAATGAAGAGAGCTCACCGGAAATCCGAAACAATTATAATGTTTTATTTGCATAAGCTGAAAACTCAAACCGCATACAATTTTAGTAGCATCGTCCTACGCAGAAAATGTCACCCACACCAGGCACGTGGGTAGCTTTTCATGACTTTACAGTCCTATAATTGAGGGTTTTCCTTGGAAAATGAATACTAATAGCTTATATATAGTTAGGCAATGAAATCCCTCGATTCTTTCGCCCTTTTTCGAAATGTATGAGGTGACTTGTGTCTATAATTGTTCTACTTATGTTGGCTTATGACGTTTTCTTGTAGGAATAGTTCACTGTGAATTGTGTATATTGAACACACGTTTCCTCGTACGTTTATTAGATATTCTCCATAGGGAGTAAACCCGCTTACAAGGCGCAATCCTGCTGACTAGAAAATGTTATGATTTTTCAGGACATATAGATTACAAAAATAACAGTTATTCACGTTTGTAGGTAAATGTGGAGGACCAAATAATGTCTATAACAGGTTTTGAGAGAAGTGGAAAACGGTTCTAAAGTTTCTTTCGAAAGTACTTTCTTAACCGGAGAAATAAGTGCTAATATCTTCGAAATTGTGTTGGTTTCGGTTTTGTGTTTGTTGTCCTCGGTTTTTTATTAATTGTTTGTTTCTTTTTTTTTACTGCATTTAACAGTAAAATTATATTCCATTAATGCGCGTTAATCGAATGAGAAACGTGTTGGTAAGATTGTCTTCCTTAAGGATGAGGGAGAAGGCGGATTGAGTCTTTTCCGCTTCTGATTAAGTTAGTTAGAGTCAGTTTTCTCTGCTATTCCGACTTTTAACTGGTTTGGTCTTTAACTATTGGATTGTAGAACTGTTCTGGTTCCTCCGGTATTTTATTTATTAATTTATTCTTAATTCTATTTTATGCATTATAGTTTACCGCGCAGGTTGGTAAACTTTAAGTTGTCCATCTGCGAGATAACTCCAAAGTATTTATTGACTTTTGAGCAATCTTCTAAGATTAGGTGGATAGTAGGAGGGATCTGGCAGGCTCCACACATAAGATGACATTTTCTTATGATATGGACATGATTCTGGTGGCCTATTCCCATCCTTGTCAAAATTACCACTTCTCGTCTATTACCTCTGACGACACTTCTGCATGGTTTAGTGGTGGGCTTAATGGTACTTAATTTATTTGTCCGTCTGTAAGTATATTACATCCATTGAATAAAACTCTATAAGATGCGAATAGACAGTTATGACAAATACTTACATTCATCGTACACTATGGAAATTGGAGCAAGAAAGCACTACTCACACTAGGTAGTTAGGATCTTACTGATAGTGTGGTCAGTTCTTTACTCCACCCTCCTGAATCCCCCTTGGCAAGTACCCATTATAGGCTGGGCGTGTCTTTTGCCTTCCTGGGACCCTGAATCCACCACTGCGCAAAGAGTTAAAATCTTTATTGGGCGCCCGAATTTTGGTCCTGCAGAATAATGGTCGAGTACGCTATCACTGAGCCAACTCCTCTATATATATATACTGACTTCTACACCTATTGGTCGTAACATCTCCTTCCTTGCAATGAAAATCGTGAAGTCGTCGTGCCCAACGAACAATAAAGATGACTTGTAAAAATTATCGAAAGGGGCTAATGTTTACCCCTGGCCGAGATGTTTTTTTTTTAATAAATCAGTCAGCTGTTAATATTTCCTTTCCGGGGTAAGCTTGCCGTTTAGATTAAATATAATAAATTATTTTCCGAAGATTCAGCCAATGGAAAATGACCAACTTTCCCTTTGCTATCACGTATATAAGCAATAAATCTATTATCTAGAAAGTACCAATATACGTAGGAGCTAGAATTATTGAGCTATTATCTCGGAAATTGCAGCTCCTTATCGGTGAATCGTCCACTGATAAGGTTTTTCCACGTTACCAGTTAATTCGATTAAGATAGAAAGACACTATCTTATGACGTAGCTTAAACCTCTTCTAATGGTTTGTCGGTGGATCAGAATTAGCCGAGAAGTCAAGACCAGATGTGTCTTCTGGAATGTATCTATGCTCTAGTGCGAGCACTTCAAAGTCGTGAGTATTTGTTCTTACTTTTTTTTGTTTATTTTTCCGAAGCTTTGACTCCCATGACAGTTATCACCAGCGTATGTACTAGTTCCCAATCTTTTTTTTTAGCGCGTTTCTTCCCTCCCACCATTCGGTTAAATCAGTGTCAGTTTTTGATAACCGCCTTGTAGAAAGGCTTCAATTAATGCCTTATTTCATACTGAGCCGAGGTCTATGGTATATCGTGCCAACCGACATACCGGTTGAATACACCAGGTCACCTTGTCTCTGAAGTTGTAAGCTTGGTCACCATATAGTTGGTGTTGAAGGGAAAAGGGACGTTTCTTGTCACCTCTGCCAATTAGGCGTTCCAAATTCTGGCGTTACCAATCTGCTAACAGCCTGTGAAAACACGTTGATTCGATTTTGTGTGATACAAGGTTTCCTAGAACTGGAAAGTCTGGAGTGATAAGTCCTGGAGAACTGGACACATGACGTACCGGTATCTGGAGTGATGAATCCTGGAGAACTGGACCCACGATGAACCGCGTCCTGGATTGCTGAACCCTGGACGACGATCCATAACGTACCGCTTTCTGGCGTGATGAATCTTGGGGAACTGGTCATAGGGAGTACCGCGCCCTGGGGTGGTATGCCCTGGGAAACTGAACTCAAGACGCGCCGCGTCCTGGAGAGTCGAACAGGTCCCCTCGTGTCCTGGACTGAGCGACTGCGGAATCCCGTCCCCAGCGAAGGCCGTTCACTCCCTTCTGAGAAATAGCTATTTCAGAACTCAGAAAGGTCGGCAGGTGTGACCTTCAGAGTTCTTTGCATGATCTTTTCTCGGAACGATCGTTTTAACTCGGGCTCTAGTTATGGTAGTTCTTGGTATCCATCCCCCCCCCACCTTAGTTCAAGTCCTGGGTGTGTCCAATTACTTGTGTTCCTACTACCGTGTATTGTTAATACGTATGTCATTGTACGTAGTTGGAGATCTGTAGAAGGTCTGGCAGTAATAGCCTACAGTTTCCCAACCGATTACGACATATATTTAATAAAATATACGAAATACTCAAGAAAATGTCTTCAGAAACATGGCCTTGAAAATGGTTTCGTTTGGTACACAACACCCAATTTCCTACATACAATGTTTCTGGAAGCCCATAAAGGCAAGGCTGTCAAATCTACGATTTTTTCGTACAAATTTTGCCAAAAAAAAAAAAACACTTTTCCGTTAATCGGTTACTGATAGAACATGACCTTCGGTTTGAAACAAATTATTTTTGTTCTAAATTCAATCAAAATCAGACCTGTCTGCTAGAGGCCAAGAGACAAATCTAATACATAAACATATTTGAACAACCGGTATTTTCGTGCCTTAAAGGATCTGGACTTCGTAAGGGAGGTTTCTCCCTTTGGAGGTTGTTGGGAAACGCGCTAGAACGCAATAAAGAAGAGGTCAGTAGCTTTCTAAGAAAATTTTAAAATTCATAAAAGGGGTTTATAATTTTCTTTTAAGTAGGCCATTCACGGTCCGATTTGCAGTCCGAGTATTGGTCCAACTTCCGAAGTTGGACGAATGGGGTTGTTGGATTGTTGGAAGTCTAGTTGGACGAGTCAGAACATTTAGAAGGATGTTTCCAAGGTCCGACATCGGACTGGTGACGGAGTTGGAGCGTGAGTGGGACAGTCGAATCAAAGTCGTCCAAATTACCTCAGTCACTGCTTGACCTTGAGGCAACTTCGGTCTGCATTCGATACATTTTTTGGCTCGTGAGCGACGTACACAGTCGTGAAAACAGACTAGGACTAAAGTTGGATAGCAAGTCGGAGCGTGAGTGCTGTCGACTATCCAACTAGTAGTCCTACTAAATCGGTCTACAACTCGGAACGTGAAAGAACTGCCTTTAAGCATTTACATTGAGGCGCTATTTTATGATACCTATACCTACCAGCTGGTAAGAAAGCGGCGATAATTCCATCGTTGATCAATGAAGTAGCAGCACTTAAGTCTAATTCAGCGGCTTCATTAATTCTAATTCAGATATCCTATAAATAATTCATAGGACGAGCCCCCTAATTGGGCCGATCCCCTCCATTAGGGTACTGGCATCGGAGCTCTGCTTGCTTTGGGGCTGATAACGCTATCAACAACCATTCTCCTTGGTCTGTCAACATAATACCTTTAAAGCACCTCTACCGCTTATAGCGGATTCGAAATAGTCGCATTTGATACCCGCCATCAAATAGGCTTTCTTCCGCCATTTCCTAGGAATCTAAATACTCTAAGGAATATCTGTACATTTTGCGAAAGTGGTTTGCTCACATAAATGATTAAAAAACAAAATTTTAAAAAACGATATAAAATAAAATAGTAAAAAATAGATTCCAATAAAGTATTTAAATGATATAAAATTTACACACACAACAAATAAATAAAACATATTTGTTTGTAACTTCCCAAAATTGTACAAGTGTACAGCAAAAGTACTTTAAAACTTGTCCATACATTAAAGATAGATAGATATGGAGTTTGGCGCTCTACAACTAGGTTATTTGCGCCTTCCAATATGTTGGTTCGAAAAGGTTTGGGTTCTTTTATAAATATTTGCTTTAGGTATTTAATTAAATTTTGAGACGTCTGTGAGTTTGTGAGATAGGTGTAGTTCTTTGCGTGTGAGTAATGGTGTTATGCTTTGTTTAGTTACAAATTGTTAAAAATAATTAGTTACAGATTATATCATTTATTAGTTAAAGACCATTACAGTCATTATCTTAAAATCCAATATGGCAATTATAATTTAAATCAAGACTATTATAACTTAAACTAAGACTATATAATTTAAACTAAGGCTATGACAATTATAATTTAAATTAAGAGAATTATAATAAAGTTAGACTAATTACAATCTTTGCGTAAACTTGATTAATATAATATTGATTTGATTTTAATATATGTATATATATATATATTCCTTTTTTATTTTTTTTCCCATACATTAAAGATACGATAGATCTAACCTTTAGATTATAATGAGGCAATTTATTTTAACACTTACAATACTTAAATTATAACCGCATGCAATATGTACATAAGGTGAGTCCCTATGATGTGTGATTTGTTTCAGGGGGCGAGGAGGATATGGGAGGCTGCCCCAAGTGCAGACAGGGCTGGAAGAAATGCTGTCTGCCCCGACCATTGCGCGGAACAGCAGACTTGGAACAGCTGTCGGCGACCTTGCGCGATCTAGCGGAATGCGGTTGGTACTACGGACCCATGTCTAGGAAGCAGTCGGTGCACCTTTTACAGAACCAGGCACTAGGACTCTTTCTACTCAGGGACTCCTCGGATCCAAGGTATGTACAACGTGTTCGAAGTATTTGCTGGCATCTTTGTGTTTTATTCCTTGTCGCTGAAATTTTTTTTTAGCGCGTTTCCACCTTCCATACAGGGACGGATGATGTCGACACAATGACGCAATCCGCAAGTGCCCAACAGAATAGTCCACATGTCATAACTCAATGCTCGCGTAAAAAATCGGCCATTGAATTCTGAATATATATTTGTCAATTGGCGATTTACCGTCTACACAGGTGTATCTATTTTTATCAAATTTGGCATAAAAATGTTTTGCCTAAAACATGGAAAGATCCAGCTCGTTTACCAGCATAACCCATCCTACGAAAACATCATCATAGCACCTAGGATCTAACCCGTCCAACGCAAATAGGGATCAGTTTTTGAAAAATCCACAAAAACACGAATTTTGTATTTGGTTACTCCAATACGACGGATTGGGTTACACTCAATATTGACACTGCTGAAGAAGGCAGCCATCAATCAGAGAAAATTTGTTTACATTTAATGCCCTGTTATTGACGTCAAAATCTTGTAGTTAAAATTAAATGAAACTCTGCTCAACCATGAACTCGCGAACCTATATGTACTTTTGTGATACAAATTTCAAAAATCTTTTCTACAATAGACTAAGGGACCATAATAAATACAGTAGAAGGGATGTATTGAACCACCATATGACAGTCACGTATCTCTCTGAGCTCTTCAAAGAATGTTTTACGTTGGTTAACACCAATTTGTTGTGGAGTCACAACATCTGTCTAAAGGAAACGTCCATAGTCTTCATTTACAGAGACTTAGCCAAACGATTTCAAAGTTTGCCCAGTTGAGACTCCTCAGATAAAGAAGACCTGGGCGATTTCCGTGGTGGTTGTATTGTTTGGCTTTTAGATTTGGCAACACCAGACGTTTTTGATACTGTATTTAGAAATTCAGCTTTGAATATCATCTCGACATTTCTAAGCCCGACGTTGAATCGAATAGGGGAAAAGTCTGATGCACGCCAGATCTTGGAAGACATCTGCTCAAGGGTCAATACAGTTCGCATTGCCTTCTCAATTTTTTCAATTCAATTCAATTTATTTTATTGCATACAGGGTTTCCCCATTGCAAGGAGTTGACCTTATATAATGTTTTTAGTCCTATGTTAGTAATATATTCATAAACATACCCCAACATAAAACTTACACATATGTTCTATTTACATACAGATACTTTGTGAAATAATAAAGTTTAACTTAAAATAAATGAAAATAATTACATCTTCTATGCATTAAATTTAAGGAGTATTTCTATACATGTACTAAATATAAAATACAATTTCTTAACCAAGAAGTGATTATTAAAAATTATTTTTAGATAGAGAAAACAGTGCAAAAAATGGATTACTTAATATTAAATGTTGGATTTTTTTTTTGTGTGTGTTTTTATTATTATTATTATTGTGTCAATCAGAAATTAATGAAGCTCTCAATTTCAAGGAGTTTTTTATATAGTTATAAATGTGTATATATTCAAATTTTGAGGCTTTGTTTAAGATTTCGTGTAATCGGGAATTATCAGTAGGTTGGGTGATAAACTGAATGAATTGCCTTCTAATGGGGGAGTAAATAGGACAATGCAAGATAAAATGAAAAATGTCTTCAAATACGTTATTATTACAGAGGGTGCAGATTCCCTTTGGGTTAATAGAATAATGGATATTTTTTATTGAAAATTTGATATTGTAGTTGCTGGCTGTTCTCAACTGAGCTATGGTTTTTTCAATAACAAAAGGCAGCCCCATGATGAGAAATTCATGAGGTAGGCCTGGGGATAATGAAAGAAATTTGTAGAATGGGTTGTAGTTAGAATTATTCATTTTCTCCAGATCATTACTAAGTAACTTAGCTTTTTGGGCATCTAAAATTATATTAATCCGTCTTTTGATTAAATTAGGGTCCTGAATTAGCCATGTGTCTAGAGAATCCAAAGTGACAAATATATTTTTAACTTGGGATACCCAATTAAGCTTTATGTTATTTTGGGGACTCTGATCTAAAAGAAGAAGTCTATTGTAACAAAGCCTTGGAAGTCTATCAGCACTCATAGATAGGATTTGACAAAGCCAGAGGAGGGTTGATTTTATAACCTGTATTGATACATAATCACTTCCGGTCTCAAGCCTTATCATGTAATTAGGGGTAGTTCTAGTAAGTTGGAATAGTTTCTTATAGAAATTGGTTTCCGCTTGTTCCAAATAATTTAGATATCTAATACCCCAGATCTGGGAGCCATAGATCAATGTGGATCTTGCTATAGAGTAAAAAATTTTCTTTGTGGCCTCCCAACAATGACATTTTGCACCTGCTAAAATACTAAAGACAACAGAGATAGCAGCGTTGAATTTCGAAATTGCATATGTTGTTTCTTTGAGAAATATCGAGGATGAAGAAAATAAAACTCCAAGATAGACAAATTGTTGGACTTGTTCAATTACTTTTCCTGAGTACAAGTAATCTGGATCTTTCCTACATTTACCTTTATGAAACTTGAGAATTTTTGATTTGGAAGTATTGACAGTCAATGAATTTGATCGACTATACTCCTCTAAAATAGCCAACTTGCTTCTTAGATCTACAGGAGAATCGGCTAGTATAATGACATCATCTGCATACAAGAGTACAAGAAGATCATTGTATCCGTCTATACTTAGACCTTTAGCACCTCTACTTTTGAAAAATAATTCCATATCAGAAAGGAAACATGCGAAAAGAAATGGACTCAATACTTCACCCTGAAACAAACCTTGAGTAGCTCTTATATTGCGAGTCGATTCCTTCCCAACTTTTACTTGAATTGAAGCATTGCTATAGAGGTTCTGAAGTAGCCGAAGAATTTTAGGACTGAAGCCTAAGTCATTTAATTTCATCCAAAGGTTTTGGTGGGAAATAGAGTCAAAAGGTCTTTTAAAATCCACAAAGGCTACGTACACCGAGCATTTAGAAAGTCTTAGATGAATATGAATGATTGAAGACAAGACAAAAATGTTGTCCAAACATCCTCTCCCTTTGCGGAATCCTGATTGGCATTCAGGTAATAACTTCACTTCCTCATCCCATATAAGGAACCTATTCAATAAAACCCGAGTGAAGACCTTAAGTAAGCAGTTCACAAGGGCAATACCACGATAGTTTATGGGGTTATGTTTATCTCCCTTCTTATAAATCATCGAGATGTGAATGAGTGACCAACTTTTGGGAACGTTTTCTTCACAGACAATTTTATTGAACAAATGTTCTAGGTAATTAATCCAATTTTCTGGAAGAGCTTTTAGAAAGTCATAAGATATTCCGTCGGGCCCGGGTGAAGTTCCGCTTTTGCAAGAATTCAGGCTTTCAAGAATCTCTTCCGTAGAGATATAAGACTCTAGCAAAGGATGCGTTACTCCGAAAAACTTAGTATCAGGTGACGAAGCACAAGTGTAGACCGAATTGAAAAATATTTCCCATTCTTGTAGAGAGATACAATTATTAGAGATTTGTTTATAAGTAATTTTTTTAACTTCGGCCCAAAAGCCTTTACTATCCTTGACATTACTGAATGAATCTGCAATAGTTTTATAATAGACATCTTTTTTTTCTTTAATTAGAGATTTATATTCTTTCTTAAGAATAGTATATTCATTTAAATCAGATTTTTGAAATTTGTTTCGACGGCATAATTTCATTTGTAATTTTAGTTTTTCTCTAAACTCTATACAATCTTCATCGAACCATTTATTTCTCCTCTAGGAGGATTTCTGCTTCATGGGTCCCACACTAACTTTCATACCCGTTGCTTCAGCTGCATCTTTAATGAAATTAATAAGATTATCATTCAAAGAATCTACCGATGCAATATGCAGGTCAGATTCATGAAATTTAAACGAATTCATCATCTCAGAGAAGTGACCACTTCTAATGGGGGACCATCTAAAGAATGTTTTAGTTAAATATTTTGGTTGTTTAGACAGTTTCTTGTGAGAATTATTAATATTTAGAGTTAAGAGAATAGGCAAGTGTGAGGAGCAATGTACGCTATCTAGAACCTTTAAATCACTAATAACATTTAAATCAGTAATTTGACACCAAACTAAATCAATAACACTTTGCCCCGCTGTTACGAAAGAAGTAAATCCGGCAGGAGTATCGCTTGTCGTTCTACCATTTATTAAAATAAATCCATGAGAAGCCATGAAATCATTGACAACGCGACCCCTTGTGTTTGACTTACTATCATAGGAATCATGGTAGATATTCAAGTCGAAAGACTCAATATCTTCAGGAAGTGGATCTAGGATTCCAGGGTGAGCATTAAAATCTCCACCTATTATTATTGTGACTTTAGGCTCACGCCTTTTTTAGCACCGTCAAGAAGTCACTGTACCCCAAGAGCCGGTAACCGCACGTTTCATGAAGTGCTTTATGCACCTTGTAATTACCTCTTCGGTAGATAAGAAGATATAAATGTGTTGGCTAGACTTAACATGGAACACCAGGTACTGCGCATAGGGGAAATGTGCAAGAACAAATTTCCCAAAAATGGAGTTTTATTCAGAAGCCAACCATCTTTAATGTAAAATTAAGACAATTTTGTGCAGTATCCAAAAGTACTCGTACTTTAAATAAACTCCCACGATGGAGGGTTACTCCAACGTGGAAAACAGGAAAGACAATTTTACAATGAATAATAAATAAGGCACACCTTTTTAAGGGATATACCATGTAAAAAAAACTAAACTGTTTTTATTCTAATATAGAATGATTGTTTTTTTTTTTTTTCACGCTGCCATTTAAACTGGTACAGCTGTACAAGATCATGTGAGCATGAACCAATAAGAGCGCAGAGAACAACCACAACTGCGCGGTCAAGAGTCTATCATAGGCAACATTTATTTTCATGTTTCCTGATAATTAAACACAAAAAAAGTGTCTGCCCTTTTGTAATTATTTTCAATTATGTTTTTTGAAGATTCTGTTTAAATCGCAGCGTGAATAAAGCACTTCATTTAATATTAAAAATTCGGTACTTCGATTTTTTATTTACGTTTTAACCCCCTTAAAAGTGTCTACCTTATTTATTATTCATTTTAAAATGGCCTTAAATTTCATTTTTTTTTTTTTTTTTTTTACATTAATGATAGTTGGCTTCTGAATAAAACACAATTTTTGGGCAATATTTGTTTGTACATTTCCCCTACCTGGGAACCTGGTACCTGGTACCTTATTATCTACCCATGAGGTGCATTTTATTTTTTAGATTTTAACTGAATCTTTTGTTTCGTTTTAGCACTTCCCTCCGAAGGAAAGTAGCTATTGAGGTTGGACTCATGACGGAATTTTTGAAAAATTTCTTCAAATCTTTATCGATCCTACCTAGTAGACACCGAAAATGACCCCCGTTAAAATTTATATATATCTATATATATATATATATATATATATATATATATATGCATATATATATATATATATATATATATATATATATATATATATATATATATATATATATGTCTGTTAACACGATAGCGGCCAGAGTTTTTGTTTTTTCGTCACGAAACTTGGTGTATAGCATTCAATTAGCAAACGATTGAACGAGTTCGTTAACCACCAAAGTCGGTCCACCGGAAGGGGGGGTTTACCCCGAACCCAAAACACTAATTTGTCTATGTCAGCCGTAATATTTGTTATATTTAAACGAAACTTGGTATTCGTAGTGGTAATATAGAGAGAAAAGTGAGATATAAAAATGAACTAAATCGGTTCATTAGAAGGGGGGGTTTACTCCGGACCCACAATACCAATTCGCCACTACCAGCCGTGATTTTTGGTATATTTCGACGAAACTCGGTATTCGTAGTGGTAATCCACAGGTAAATATGTGTTGTAAAACTAAACTAAATCGGTTCATTAGGAGGGGGGGGTTTACTCCGGACCCACAATACCAATTCGCCACTACCAGCCGTGATTTTTGGTATATTTCGACGAAACTCGGTATTCGTAGTGGTAATCTACAGGTAAATATGTGTTGTAAAAATAAACTAAATCGGTTCATTAGAAGGGGGGGGGGTTTACTCCGGACCCAAATTCCTAATATACTCATACCGGTCGTAATTTCTGCTGAATTGTAGCGAAACGCGGTATACGTCGTGGGTATCTCATGAGAAAGAAGTGTTGTAAAAATGAGCTAAATCGGTCAATCGGGAAGCGGGGGTTTAATTTGTAATATATTTCAATAGAAAAGCCCGTCAGACGTAGGTTCACAAAGCCGCCGCAAGGAGCGCTTTCTACCACTAGAGTGACTGTATCCTGTTCCTGCGTTCGATCAAAATACGATAATATGAGGTTTTTTGTATTTATTACGTAGTGTAATAGGTACCATGTGTAAACATAACTCTGGAAGCAAATTAATAATTGATCAGTTACTCATTACAAATTTAAAAGAGAACTATTCATGTTTTTATTTTATTTATGTAGGATATTTTAAGCAAATTGTTCTGGAAAGCAGTCTACACTACCCAAATTCTGAGGAAAGTGCTTAGTTATGCAGCTCCTGCGTGACGGACTTTTTCAGGTTCAATATTTGAATTTGGTACTCGAGCACGTTTAAATATTGAAATTGGTTAGGGCCATAGTAGAAATCCGGATTCATTTTCCATTTTGACCTCTTCAATTTCTGTTCACAATGTTTTCCTCGATTATTTGGTTTAATAAAAAAAATTGGGGAAATAGCTCGGTGTATTCATGGAAATTATTTTCACAACTTATACCTTTTCCTCGTAAAGGCTGTTTGAAGATTAAATTTTTAAGGAAAAGTAAGGATTGTGAAATATTGTATAATTCGAAAAGGTTCTACGAAGTGTAAAATATGAGGTAAATGTTTACTTTATAATGAGGGAGTTTCATAGAAACAACGCTTTAAACAATTTGTCTAAATACAAAATTTAGAACGGCTGTTTATAACTTTTACATACAACAAGTATTAGTTTTGCAATTGCATAGCTAGTATAACCTTATATACTTATGTCCTGTCTTGATAAGTTCTTGCAAATTTGCACCAAATATTGGTAAATTAAGTAAACAGAAAAAAAATATCAGTCCCGTAACAGGCCACGAGGGCCCTGAGGGACAGATACTATAGAGGTACCTGATTCATGACCATACGGCACACTAGGAAGATAGTCCTTGGCTTCTTCGACTGCTAAAGTCATTAGCACCCAAGGTACCCATTATTAAATTAATTAAAGGCTGCGTTGGCCTAGGGACGGTCAGGGAGGCTGAATTCAGCCCATGAACGAAGACACTAGTAGAAAAAATCTTAAGTGCTTGCTCGGGATTTGAACTCAGGTCCTCCAGCTTATTAGTCCAGTGCTCTACCACTGAGCTAACCTCGCCCCCTAAGTAAACAGAAAGTGACTTATTATCCTTCGTCTCGCAGAGAAATGCTCATTATTTTTATATTCCGGGAAGCCCGACTTGTAAGAACTGCGTCATCATTAGGTCTAAACAGTCCAACAAGTGTTTAGTGACAACTTATTAGTAAACGCGGGAAGTACAAGAGAATAGAAATGGCTCTATTTACTAAACGGCAAGTAAGCTCACCTACTAGCATTCTAATTGGCAGCAGTTGTCTCTTGTCACATCAACAAGTGTTTAGTGACAACTTATAAGTAAACGCGGCAAGTACAAGAGAATAGAAATGGGTCTATTTACTAAACGGCAAGTAAGCTCACCTACTAGCATTCTACTTGGCAGCAGTTGTCTCTTGTCACATCAACAAGTGTTTAGTGAGAACTTATTAGTAAACGCGGCAAGTACAAGAGAATAGAAATGGGTCTATTTACTAAACGGCAAGTAAGCTCACCTACTAGCATTCTACTTGGCAGCAGTTGTCCCTTGTCACATCAACAAGTTTTTAGTGATAAGTTAGTTACGAGACAGACCGTACTGAACGCTACATGTCCACTATTTGTGACCTGTACTTGTCATTTGTCACTAAGACAGCTTAATGATGTTTTGTTCATTATTGAACGGACCGTACTGAACGCTACTTATCCACCAGCGTGTGAAAAACTACTTGTCACTAATGACTACTTTACAAGAGCTTAGTGCTTGTGTAGTACCTGACTGCATGCAGGTTCTTTTTTAGACCAGTATTAGTGAAAGCTGGGGCGAGGTTAGCTCAGTGGTAGAGTTCAGGGCTTATATGCTGGAGGACCTGAGTTCAAATCCCGAACAAGCACTAAAGATTTTGATCTTCTAGTGTCTTCGTTCATGGGTTGGATTCGGCCTCCCAGACCGTCCCTTGGCCAACCCAACCTTTAATTAATTTATGAATGGGTAACTTGGTGCTAATGACCCTAGCAGTCGAAGCAGCCAAGGGGAAAATCAGGCGGCCGCTGCATAGTACTGACAACACTCTCTCCCTAGTGTGCCATATGATCATGAATTAGATACCCCTCAGGGCTACACTTGGCGCTTTCACTAATAAAAAAAATACTGTTTTTTTTTTTGTTTTTTTTTTATTAGTGAAAGCGGCGAGTACAATTCAATAGGAATAGATTTTATTTACTAAGTGACAAGTAAGGTCCTCCACCACCAATCTACTACGCAGTTGTCCCTTGTCACCTCGGTAAACAGACCAACAAGTGTTTTGTGACAAGTTAGTTACTGGACGGACCGTACTGAAAGCTACTTGTACACCAAGCCTATTGGTAGTTATTTTAAATTTTAACTGTTATAGTATATATTTGCACTATTTCACTAATATGAACACACTATAATGAGTAAATGAGTTGCAAAATAACAATATCTGTATGTGAAATGTAAATAATATAACTAATAATACATAATTAAATATCCTCCATTAGAAATATAATCACCTAGCCATGCACAAGTACTAACCTCGAGGCATTACAATTTGCTACAAAACCGTCAGAATATGTCCATATTCCAACAAGATAGTCCAATTAATATTTTCCAAAACTTAAGCTATTATAATGAATTAAGTAAACATAGTTTTAATTTAACGTTGTATAAAATCCATTATTCCTTACTGCTTTTCGGAGTAAGACTATAAAAGAATTTTCCATCTTGCAAAAAAAGAGAGAAGATTAAAGAGAAAGGTCTAACAGAGAGAAAATTAAAGAGAGTTAGGTTCCCAGAATAGGAATCTAATAACGGCAGAATCACATTGTAGCTACCCTAAAGAGACTCCTTGTGCTCTCAAGAGCCAATCTTCAGGTTTCTCTATTTAATTGGGTTTTCCTTGGAATTCATTCCTCGGAATTAAATATTTTCCTTTTTATCTCTGCTCCTTTATTCTGGAATTCCTCGAAGCCACATCTGGTGGAAGGGCGTGGGTTGAGCAACAAAAGGTTCACATGACCTGGATGGTTTTAAAACATTGTATTATTTTTTTCGTTTGTGAATGTAATACTTGCGCCATGTAACTTTTCCACAGGGAGTATCCCGGGACACATACGGCGTTTGACGGCGTGTTCTCAAAAGGATTATTTCCGTTATAACGCCCCATTTAATTACTATCAGAAAGAATGTAATCCTCTATTCATGAGAGATTTTGAAAACTTTATTCAAATCTCAGAAAAATCAGTCCATCTCCAGGGGGGTTTGACTCTAGACCCAAATTAATAACTTGCCTATACCTGGCGTAATTCCTGTAATATTGCAAATAATTGTAATATTGGTATACTTCGTGGGTATCTAATAAAAATGATATTTTGTAAAAATGAACTATAGTGGTTCATCTCCGAAGCCCAATTACTAATTTACTCCTATCAGCCGTTATTTTTAATGATACAGATTAAATCCCAGCATTCATCATCTAATGACCTGATTTAGTTTATTTTTAAAACACGCATTTTTCTTTAGATACCAACGACGTATACCGAGATTCCTTACAATACACATGAAATCACGACCGTTATGAGCAAATTAGTAATTTGGGTCCGGAATAAACCCCCCTTTCAGATGAATAAACCCCCCTTTCAGATGAATAAACCCCCCTTTCAGATGAATATATTTTGTTGATATTTACAAGATATCTTTCTCTTTATCTTTCTCTTTGATTTTTACCGAGTTTCATTTCAATATAACATAAATTACTGCAGTTATGGGGAAATTAGTCATTTGGGCAGGCAGGGATTTTTTCGACGGAATTTCCAGATCCAAGGTGTTATCCACTGGACCAAGGGGAGACCCAAAAAAGTATGTAGTATGTTTTGACCTTCTGCCACATAAAAGTACATGTTTTGTCAGTAATTTAGTTTTTTTGTTCATTCACTCACTGTTGGGCGCTACAGTCCTTGTAGGACCTGGGCCTCTGCCACCATCCTGCTCCACTCCACGCGGTTTGCTGCTAGGTTCCTCCAATTTCGGATCCCTAGCGTCCGCAAGTCCTCCTCCAGGTCATCAAGCCACCTCCGTCTTGGTCGGCCTCTCTTTCTTTTTCCCCCAGGTGCACCATTCAGCATCAATTTAGGTAGCCTACAGGGTTCCATCCTTTCAACGTGCCCTAACCACCGTAGCCTACCTTTCTTTATGACATAGAGGATGTCAGGCTCGCCATACATTTCTGTAAGTTCGGCATTGCTTCTGATCCTCCACCTGTGCTGCTCTCTTGCGGCTCCAAAAATCTTCCTGAGGACTCTCCTTTCCCAGACCAACAGACCTCTCCTCATTTCTTTGGTCAGAGTCCACGTTTCGCTGCCGTACACAACAACTGGTCTAATCACAGTTTTGTATAATAAAATCTTTGCTTTCCTGGAGAGACTTTTGTATCGGAGAGCTTTTTGTAAGGCGTAGAAGCATCTATTTCCCGCCACCATTCTGCCCTTAACCTCCGCTTCCAGGTTATTGTTCTCCGTTACTACTCCCCCCCAGGTACTTAAATGTGCTACAGCTACGGTACGTGTCCTCGCCAAAATCCACAGTCTCTCCTCGTTCTTCGGTCTGTCTCGAGGTTTTCATATACTTGGTCTTTTCATTATTTATAGAGAGTCCCAAGTCTTGCGCGGCACGATCGAATTCTGTCACAGCACCGGCCAAAGCTGCTGTGGTCCTCCCTGTTATTACCACATCATCAGCATACGCCATGTGCTGAGTGAGCCTATTGAAAATGGTGCCCCCTGGGTTAGTCCTTATCTTTCGAATGGCGACTTCAAGGGCGAGATTGAATAATACAGGTGATAATGGGTCCCCTTGTCTTAAGCCACTGATTTACCTCCTTTTTTACCTACCTTTTTTGTTCATTATGGCATGCTAAAATATATATAATTACACAAATGCCCCTGCTATAATATAATGTACATCGATCCTTTCCGTTGTGTGCTGGAGAAATTAGCTCTGGAGACTTGCCGTCCTCGTGGTCTTCCTGGAACTCCAGCCAGCGACAGGCTGATCCCCCTTTCTCTCCAGACAGCTTTGTGATTAGAGAGAACCTTCATCAAATAACTCTTTGTTATCGGGGTAATATCATTCCATTTTCTTTTATGTTTTATTTGTGTAGCCATTTCAGCTGGTAGATATTGTCAAATATCTACTGCAGGAAAGTCGTTCATGATTTCTATTGACTTGGCCTGATGAGTCCTGTTGGCCCGGATATTTTCGGCCATATCCGGGCCTTCCCGGAATGTCCCGTCAACGGCTACACCGTCTATGGGAGGGTTTGAATCACCGACACGGCAGGATTTTGTCGAATTCATCAAGGCCTTTGTCAGACGAATATTCATTAGTGTATTGATATTGGAACTACGTGGATATAGCGTGTGCGAGGCCTTCAGACGAGGTAATTGTTGACAAGCAATGCTTCTAAAGTAGTCGGAACTTGTCTTTCTCGGTGGAGGAGTAGTAGATAGTAGATGCGATAACGGTCAGTAATTATCATCCGTAAATAACTATAACCATGTTGTATCGTGTAATGTAAAACCTTCTTACTGAAGCTTTGGTCTTCAAGAAACCTCAAAAGCGGATGTACCTATCTAAGGTAGTAGGCCTATTTGGGTAATATGTCCTGGGAGGTAGCATTAGTCAAGTACTGAAGGCTTGTAAACACTTTGACACAAAGTTATTGACGAGTGATCAGTCATTGTCTAAATACACACAGATAATTTCATGTTTAAAGATTCGTTTTTGGATCTGCATCACAGAATCTTGGTCTTCTATTTGAAGTTGTAGATATAAGACAATTTTTGCGCTTTATTAGTTTGAAGTATGGACTTTTTGCGAGATTCCTAGAAGTGTCAATGAGACTGGTGAAGGCTTCTCCACTTGCCGGTTAACGCACAATCATAGCTTTCTCAATCGGTGTGTCTAAAACCTGGAGACAAACGGGTAAATTTCCGGAAACCTATGGTCTTCACATTTCTGCGTTGACAGTAAATTGTAACTAAAAGAAGTGTTCACACCTCTACCAATGTCCTTTCTGTTTTTTTTTTAAGTAACAAAAATTATAATTAGAGAAACTATTGATTGAAGAACAAGGCAATGAATTGTTTACTTGCGACAATGTCTCTAGACAGCCAATGTACATTTCCTGGATACTTGTCTATAAGCAGTCCATGTATATATATAAAAGCGCACCATCAGCATATATATATATATATATATATATATATATATATATATATATATATGCTGATGGTGCGCTTTTTGACAACGCTTAAATAAGCTAATAAGCTTGAATGTATTCTTTTTATTGTACCCTATTTCTCTGACACCTGAGGATGACCTAAAGATACAGCCTTTATTTTTTTTTTTTAGCGCGGTTCCTCCCCCGCTTATAAGGTTGATACAATGAAACAATCCGGAAGTGCCGACTAGAAAATTTCGCGTTTCAGAACCCCTAGAGACCGAAAATGACGGTGGTTCAAATTTGTATATATGTATATATTTACATATATATATATATATATATATATATATATATATATATATATATATATATATATATATGTAAATATATACATATCTGTTCGCTCATTTCTGGCTTCCCTAATGGTCCGAATGTGATGAAATTTGGTACAAAAATCCGTCGTCCAATTTAAAAGGTCAAGTTCGTTAACCAGCAGAATCCGCCCACTGGAAGATGGCGTTTGGGGCGAAATACGCGCAAAAAAAATCGTAACGCTTACGTTTTTGAGTTCATAAGCTTGTAAGTACTCGTTTTATAGGCTTCTTGGGCTAGGAAAACGAATGAAACCATTTTCAAGGCGATAGCTTTAACCGTTTTCGAGAAAATCGGAAAAATAGTTTTTGAATACCGTTTTTGGTTTGGGTACTTAGAATCATGGGATTCAGTTGAAACATTTTCTGCATGTTCTACTTTCATTAAAACTAATATGTTGAAATTTTTGTTACGTTTGGAGTTTAGGAAGGGTTAGAATAAAATATTTTATTAAGACATAAAAAGTTTGGGTAACTTTGTATACTTTCCTTAATATCTCGAAAAGGTTGAGAATCTTGGGAAACGGAAGGTGACCATTAGAAAGCTCACTAAATGTTCTACAAAAATGGTTCTGATGAAAGCTTTGATTAGGCGATGTCAATCGGAGAAATAAGTGCTTAAAACTTTAAAGTAATTGATTTCACTTATTCGAACTGTTCTTTTTGTCTTTGATTTTGGTACTTAGAATTATGGGATTCAGTTAAAACATTTTCTGCATGTTCTATATTCATTGAAACTAATATGTTGAATTTTTTGTTACGTTTGGAGTTTAGGAAGGGTTAGAATAAAATATTTTATTAACAGACATAAAAAGTTTTGGTAACTTTGTATACTTTCCTTAATATCTCGAAAAAGGTTGAGAATCTTGGTAAACGGAAGATGACCATTAGAAAGCTCACTAAATGCTCTACAAATATGGTTCTGATGAAAGTTTTGATTAGGCGATGTCAATCGGAGAAATAAGTGCTTAAAAATTTTAAGTAATTGATTTTGCTTATTCGAACTGTTCTTTTTGTCTGTTTTATTCCTTGTTATTTTTAAATTGATTATAGTCAGATAATGTATTTGACAATAAAACAGATTAAGTAAAATATGAAGATCGATTTATTGTTAAAAATGTAGCGTTCAAAGAGAGAGATCCCAAGGCTTTCCAAATGCCTCTGAGCGGAGGCCTTTCTGCCCGACTTATGGGATAGCTGACCCATACAGGTAAGATTGTAAATCAAGACTGGTTTTTTTTGAGATTTCATTTGGATAGGTGTTTCGCTATTGATCTAAACAAAGTAATAACTGTTTCTATTCTATGCCTTCATAAACACTAGAGATAAGAACGGAACCGCGCTAAGATGACGCAGTTCTTGCGAATCGGACTTTTTATTTATTTTTTGGGAGTTGCGGATTCTTTGATAAGATTGGCAAAATGATTACCGGAAATTGTCTGTCTGACTCCAATGCCCCCTGGAATGCGGGGATTCATTCTTCCAGCCTTAGGGTACGTTCATGGTGAGGATTGATTCTGCGATGCTACGATAGCTACTTCAATGAGCGCTGCCCCGATGTATTCTACATCGATGGAGGGTGTTCATGCTGACTCACCATTGCATTGGTTTTGCTGGGAGTTAAGTAACCTTCAACAGTGAATTAGCTTTTGTTTATGAAAAAGCTCTGCTTATGTTAGTGAGAAAAAATGAGCCTTTACAATTAGTTCGCGATGTTCCTGACAAAGAAAAAGGGATTGGTTTCTTACTTGGAAAAATTAATGGAATCCTATTAATTTTAGCGAGTTGGATAGACTAGAGTCGCTTAAATTAATATAATTCTATTAATTGCGAGTTGGATTGGCTAGAGTTTTCTTATATCTTCTTGAGCGAGTGGAGCGTAGCGTAGCGAGCGGAAACGCATATCATGTATTGCTTAATAAATGTAAAAGATCCAAAAAAAGAGACAGAGAAAAGGAATAAAATATGTTTGTTTACAAATATCGTTGTTTGTTATCCTTCATAACCTGCAAGTCAGCTTTAATGCTTAATAACTTTTTTCATAGTTGAGAGAATTGATTTTGATCATATTAACCTTTTTATTAATAAATATTACTTGCCATTATCTAATATGAATTATAACTGTAGATAACGAGTCAAGTAGTAAAAGATAACCAGCAAAGAACCTGTAAGCTAATCAGTAAGCTTATCAGCGAGTTCGAGTAACTGTTATAAATCACTTAACTAAATAATTTCTTCAAAAGTAACTGGATGTAGTCTTCGCAAAAAGACCCAATTTTCTTTCATCTTGACAACGAAATAACCAAAAAAGAATAATCACACAAGATGAAGTAATGAGAGAGGGTAGGTGACTTGCGCACTAGAGTCCTTTTGAAGGAACCAATCACAGACAGGCCCACATCGCGGCTTCCCTCCTTACTGCGAGGAGAAAACAAAATATTTGTTCTTCCCCGCGGTCACTGCGCGAGTGCGAGAATAGCATCGGAAGTAAGGATCCTCACTATGAACACTCCCATCTTAATACATGTGTTTGTTTTACATCGGGGCAGCGCTCATCGGAGTAGCTATCGTAGCATCGCAGAATGAATCCTCACCATGAACGTACCCTTAGTCTACTTCGAGTTAAAGCAGAAGCATTGCCAACTTCAAATGAATCCGCTTTCTCCTTTCTCAATCGGTCTGCCTAAAACCTAAAATAAAACGGGTAAATTTCTGGAAACCACTCTTCGAATTTCTGTGTTAAAATTAAATTGTAACTAAAAAATGGTTTCACACCTCACAGAAATTATCTGTCTGATTCCAGTGCATCCTGGAATGTGGCGATCCTACTTTACTCCAACAGCCTTTGATTTATTCTGGCCTTGATGGACGCCTGGGGCATTTCATAGCCCGAAGAAAAATGTCTGGGTTGAATAAACCAGTTTATTATTGGCATGTTCTATTGCTTTAGATGGCTTTGCTATCCAGGTCTATAGACATGTGGTTACGAAAAGAAATAAAAATTGTTATTCTTATTCCGGGACAATTGTCCCATAGGAATAATTATGAATTTACAAAATAATAAACAATTTAATATATAGAATCATAAATACTACCAGTATATAATGTACAGCTAGTAAATACACTAGGGATTGGGTGAAACTTGCAGGGATAGAATGTGGTTTAGGAGTCGGGATTTAAAGGTTTCTGGGTTGGTAGAATGGCGGACAGACAGTGATAAGGAATTCCATAGCGAGGTGACAAATGATTTTTCGAATAATGCAGTACGCTGGGAAGGAATATAAAGATCGGAAGGACGAGATTGAAGTGAACAGAGGATTTAAATTTTAGGAGTTGAAAGATATAAGGTCTTCGGGATTGAATTACTTGGAGGCGAGGAAGTACTGTCGACGATAAAGAGGGACCAATTAAGCTCCTGGTTGAAATGTGGTTTATAGATTGGCGAAACCCATGTTTTCCCAGTGTTTTCTAATTGTTTACAACGAACCCCATGCGGTCCAAAAGAAGCTTTATCGGTTAGACTCGGAATTTTTTTCCTTTTTGATTGGACATGGCATAGCGAGGTTATTGCGCCACACCTACTATGCTCCACCTGCTTGTAAAGTTTTGATGGCTCCCGAATCCCTGCGTTCTAAAAGTATTTAATTTGAAGTTATTTGAAGCTTTGGAGTTTGACGAGAGTATTGATCCATCCTGTGGAGATTTGCTGGAATGGAACGAGACTGGAGATTATTTGCCAGGTTCCAGGCTTCCAGGAACCCTCGCTAGCTCCCCTCTGCCACTCCTTCTCTATTGATCTAACTCTTCGATTCTACCTCAAAGTTAACAATTTCCGTATTGCTTAGGCCTCGCTCACGTCGGATGAGTATTTGTGCGATTTATTCCATCGACGATTTCGTCGTTAGATAAAGGTTGGTTGGTCACAATATCACAAACTACCCGCCATTGTTGTCAAATCAGTGTACCATCACGTATTTATAAGATTTCTCCGTACTGTTGCAGTAAGTTATTACTGTTGTAGAACCTATTATTAAAAATATTTTGTTACTAAGCAATAATGTGAGAAATGAATCTGTCGTGGCGGTCTGCAATAAGAGGACATCACAAGGGCTCGATATCATTGTGAGCAATACAGTTATTAATTTAAATAAAGCATATACCGTAGAAGGTAGAAAAATGATGTCTCTCCACTGTTTTTCAAAGTATTTATTAGCAAAAGCTTTTCGAGAACATGGTTCTCATCGTCAGTGCATCTATTACTCCACCGGTAGTACTGCTAACAGCCTCTCCGAACAGGTGTGAGGTGTACCTCACACCTGTTCGGAGAGGCTGTTAGCAGTACTACCGGTGGAGTAATAGATGCACTGACGATGAGAACCATGTTCTCGAAAAGCTTTTGCTAATAAATACTTTGAAAAACAGTGGAGAGACATCATTTTTCTACCTTCTACGAAATCGAGAACTCCACAAATAACGCTGCATACATCACAGATAAAGCATATACATTCAACTAGCAATATAGAATCCGTGTATTTTTTTACTAGCTGTGCCCGCGGCTTCGTCCGTGTGGATAGTAACTTAGGGCAGAAATTTTGGATATATCTTTTGGTCTATTTTGGATTATCAACACCACAACTACTTTACAGTAATGCTTCTCCGTACACGATATTAGACGTATAGCCATCGGAGATCAAGCATACAGGCTGCTAGGATTGCTAAAACGTGACAGAGCCACTAAGCTGACCCCTTAGGGATTGTTAAACCCTAGTGCATATAGAGTGTCTGACCGACAGCAGATATGCAGAGAAAAATTCAAAAATTGTTGTGTTGGGTATTATTGCGTTGATAACGGCCCCAATAGTATTTTTCCCCATATATCTTCCATGTAAGGGCAGCGATCCGTTAGAATTTTATTATATATTCTATAGATTGATAACGGCTGATAGTGGCAAGTTGGTAATTTGGGTCCAGAGTAAACCCTCCCTCCTAATGAACCGATTTAGTTTATTTTTAGAACATATTTTCCTATTATTAAGCCCACAACGAATACCGAGTTTCATTGCAATACAACCCTCTTTGGGGAGTCCAAGTTTCCAACTATTCGATGGTGTTAGCATTCCCCAAATACCGATGTATCTCTCTGGTGTTCCGTATCGCAGGGCGTGGCTTGATGGCGAACTTTCTCCACGCTTTCCTGGAACCTCTCCTCAGTCTAAGTGGGTCGCCCGCCCCGAAAGGGAAAGCCACCGTTATTGCCGGCTCGGCTTCCCCGAATCCGAAGCAGAAATCCATTCCTCGAGGGAAATCTCATCGCGGAAGCTCGTCTTGTATCGCAACGAGGGAACACTTTCTCGTGAACGAAGAAATCGGTCTTCATAAGATACTTTGGTGTATATTTTCTCTGAACTTAAGAGGATCGTGTGAGTCCAGACGACTTGAATCCCTATACTGGACCCGTTCCGATCCGATCCAATAGCCACCGACTGTGAGAAGAAAAACAAACACATGCATCTCAATGGAGGTGCCTACATTGGACCCGACCCGATCCAATCCAACGGCCACCGATTCTTGGCCATTCAAACTTGTTTGTTTCTAGACCGATTTCGGACCGACGAAGCAAAATGGCGCCAACCCACATATTGTGTTTCAAAAAGGTCTACAGATTCTAAATCTTAACCGATTTCAATGCATTTTTTTTTTTTTTTTTTTATATATATCAAAGGAAATAAAATTTAGAACAACTTTGTCAACTCACATTTTTGTTTTTACTTTCCCTTGTTTATTAAATTGCGTGGAAAAATGTTTATAACCATCCAACGTCTATAACCTTCCAATGTTTATATCCTTCTAATGTGTGTAACCTTCCAATGCTTATAAACTTCTCGTTACCTTTCTTATAAATAAATTTAAAATATGAATACCAATACTTCTCTTACCTCCAACATTCAACCTAATCGAAGGTTTCTATGCTTATTAGGTGGTATTTATTAAATTAATCACTCATTTTCACTTCACTACGAGGTCATTACTGACAAGCTGTGACTAAATCGGATCGGATCGGGTCGAGACCAATGTAGGCACTCACGTCGGCCGCTGTCGATCAAACGAAATCGGATCGGATCGGGAGAAATACTGGTCCAATGTAGGAGCAGCCTAACACGGATTATTATCCAGTTACAGACTAATTGGTGACTTGCCTCCACACAAGAGTTTACTCATTACAAACTAGAATCTCTCGTGTTCAGTCCTATCATGGATGTCGTAGGTGAAATGTCTGGATATTCAAGTGATGAAGAAACCATAATATTGTACAATTACGTCAGGAGTCGGTGAAGAGGAATAGCCAGAAGTTGTTGGATACACCCATACCTTGAAAAAAGTTTCCAGAATAGGTTGTTTGTCGCTTCTAAAGACCTCAACTTAACTGATGCAAAATGTTTGGCAATGTTGTGCGGAAGGAAAACACAAACTATCCAGGAAGGTAGTTATTATATAAAACAGGATGTTTTTCAACTTCTCCCACCAGCAGCAGATAGAGTTGTTGGTCAGCCATCACACTCGATTTGGTAACATATCCCCTAGTGACCGGACATGCGAGTCACCAGACTACCAGTTACTAACCGGTTATTAATCAGTCACTAACCAGTAGCTTCGTGTGCAGTGTATCATTGCATTACATAGGAACTGATTCAACTGATTAGTAATTCCCGTTACTGGTCCAGTAGCTTCGTGTGTATTCGACATAAGTCAACTTTATAGGTCAAATATTGAAAAGTAACTATTTGATGAAAGTCCTGCAAATATTTAAAAAGATGTCGAAAGCGTACCTACATTGATAATCATATATGCTTTATCTTAAAAACTATTATCAATAAATTGTCTTGTCAAATCCATCGATGAGAAAATTTGGTCCGCGATTAAACGTTTCTTTATCATCTTGGTAGATGAAACTGTTGGTGGGAAGACCTCATATTAATAGGGGTAATATAGGGACCATAAATTGTATGATTCCGTTTGGGTTCGACCCATTTTAGCACTTTCCTCCGAAGGAAAGTAGCTACTGAGGTTGCACTCATGACGGAATTTTTGATACTAATATTCCTAATTACCGTCGAGTAGGAATATTAATATCATTCGTGTTATTTTATTTTTATTTTAACTTTTCGATGTATGACAAAAGCTTTCTCTGGAATCGATACAAGCCAGGATCGATCTGAGTCAGCTGATGGATAACAGCCTTTTAACGTCATGGTATTAGTATGGACGTGGCCCTACCTGTGGGAGGTCTTCCGTAGCTAAGGCTAAACTTATGTATATTGATTAAGTTGCTCCTGAAGAGGCGTCAAGAGACGCGAAACATGTAGAGCATAAAATAAAGCATATAATATGAAGTGAAGAGTTTTATATATACATGACCTTCCGCATATTCAAATAATATATTGGAAGTGTTTGTGTATTTATTATGTAGTACAGTATCATGTATTAACATAACTCTGGAAGCAAATTATTTACAAAACTAATAATTGAACAGTTCTCATAAGAATTGTAAATGAGCAGAACTATTCACGTTTTTATTTTATTTTATTTATATAGGTTATTTACGGCAAATTATTCAGTAATGTTGTCTACACTACAAAAATTCTGAGGAAAGTGCTTAGTTATGCAGCTCCTGCGTGACGGACTTTTTTCTTATAATTCAGAACCTGAGACAGGAAGACACTTGTTGGACATCTGAGGAAGTGAGAATGCTAAAAGTTTGAAAATAAGTTAATATAAAAGTTGACTTATAAATAAAGTTTTCTGCATGATTAGACATACAAATTGAATTGATTCCCTTTGAGAACTGTATGGGAGTTGATTTCAAGGCTTCTTCGCAAAATTACCTTCCAGGAAATCATATTTCTATTGACAGTTTTCTTAATGTAACTACTATTTGTCTCTCCTGCCCTCCTCTCTCTCTCTCTCTTTATATATATATATATATATATATATATATATATATATATATATATATATATATATATATTAAGCCCTCTTCCTCTTTCCCGTGGTGTAACCCAGGGCTCCTCGTTATCCCCAACTCTATTTTCTGTTTACATCAATGATCTTCCTTTTTCCATAGTTCATTCCAAGTTCCATCTTTACGCTGACGATACCCAAATCTACCTATCCTTTAAGCCCTCTTTGCTACGAGATGCTGTAGACAAGCTGCAAGTAGATCTTAATAACATCAATGCTTGGGGGCCGCAGCTAATAAGCTTTCCCTGAATCCAGACAAATCCAAAGCCATTGTTATAGGCTCCCAATCCCTCATAAGTTCCACTTTCCCTTTTCCAGCCCTTTACCTTAACAGCACCCCTATAAAATATTGTAAATCAGTTAAAAATCTTGGGATCATATTTGTTTGTTTAGAAAATATGGGGCGAAAAACCTCACGGTCGTCAGCGCCCTACTATGATTGCAACGCAAAACCACTCATCCCATGTTCCCGGTGAAAGGGGTGCTTTCCTTAGGGAGTCAGGGATCATATTTGATCCAGAACCTTTCCTGGAAAAATCATATTTCCCAAATTTCCCGTCGATCCATATTCATCCTGAAACAGCTCCCCCGCCATCTCCTGCCAACAAAGACCCGTCAACTCCTCGTAACCTCCCTAATATTCCCCCAGTTTGACTATGGTTGTTTGGTGTACGGTGGACTTTCTGGCGATCTCGAGGCAAAACTCAAACGCCTCATGAACTGTTTCATTCGTTTTATCCTCGGGATCCCCAGAGACTCCCACAAATCACATTTCTACCAGGAGCTAAATTGGCTATTCCCTCTTTATCGTCGACAGTACTTCCTCGGCTCAGTCCTTTACCAAGTAATTCAATCCCGTAGACCTTCTTATATTTTTCAACTTCTTAAATTTAAATCCTCGGTTCACTCCCGTAATACCCGATCTCGTCCTTCCGATCTTTATATTCCTTCCCACCGAACAGCAATATTCGAAAAATCATTCGTCACCCGTGCCACCTCGCTATGGAATTCCTTACCTCTGTCTTTCCGCCATTCTACCAACCTAGAAACCTTTAAATCCCGACTCTTCCACCACCTTCTATCCCTCCAAGTTTTACCCAACCCCTAGTCTATATTGAAGCTGTACACTATATACTGATACTGATAGCATTTATTAGTTTTTAAGTTTATACGTAAAATTCACAATTATTTTGTAATTTTAAAATTATTCCTATGGGACTTGTGTCCCGGAATAAGAATAAAACTTTTCATTCATTCATTCATTTCATTCTCTCTCTCTCTCTATATATATATACATACATACATACACAAAATTATATGCAACAAATAAACGCCATTATACCTTGTATTTCATAATAAATATCTTGATTTGACGCTTCGTAGTATATATTACAGTTAAGGACAGTAATAATATTATGTGTGATATTTCACAGGAAAGAGCAAATTGCTTTTGTTTGTTGGCAGCAAAACAATCAAAAAACCTGCCATATGTTGTCCACCAGTCGCCATCTTTGTTACTAGATCATTTTTGTGGATGGCGGTGGAACAATTGCGTCCACATGTCCACTGCTGTCAACAAACAAAAGTTTTTGAGTTGCTCTTTAATTTCTCGTATAATTTATTACTTTAAATTAATTACAATAAATATTATAAAATGTAAAAACCTTGATATTAATATTGAAACACCCGGTATTAATTTAATTATAATAATTAATTAATTATGACTATGGTTCATTGGTATATTTTTGGTTGGTTAACGTTTGATGTCGGGATCTATATTTATTTCACCTGATGGCACAATTCAGTCTACTGACTCCGATTAAAAACCTCTTTGATAAGATAATGCATATCTCAGTGGTAAACACGTGGATATTGTTGCCATTCACTTCTAGACCTTGAATGGATGAGAAGAAAAAAAATTGTGTCATGGTTTTAACATTATCCGCTTTTATGGAGAAATCTCATTATCATTCGTTTTTAATGAGATGGATCATTACTCGCTTATTCAAGGTTTGTTTTTATTGTGGTTAGAGGTTTCTTATATATAGTTTACACAATTCAATGGTTTTTGGTTTTAGCAATTCAATCGTGACACTGGGGCGCTCCGGACCTTCCCATTACTCGCTTATGTGAAGAACTACAATAATACCTGTATTTATAGAAAATATATATTACCAACATGCATTACCTCATGGATGAAAGATAGTCTTTACCCGCATTTATGAAGAAGGTCCATAGGCAGGTAAAATTAACAACATTAATCGCATGTTTGGAGAATATACGTTACCCGCATATGCGTGGAGACACATTACCCGCGTGTGCAATTCTCACCTTACAGTGCAGTATATAAATATAAATGTATATATTAATTTTGTTTTTAAACCATTGAAAGCCTAAGTTGAACGTAAGAAGCTTTCTTGTACAAAGCCTTTTTTACCCCAATGATATTGTCATAATTACTGACTACTGGAAAAAAGCAGCAAAGCATAAAAGAATGGCAAGAAGAGCTACGCCAAGTGTTGATGTTGATTAACAAAACCTACAAAAAAATTAATTATCGTTTAGAACCTAACATCTGAACAGAAGTCAGCAAGAAACTGGTTAGAAACCTGAACAGAAAACTGGAGTGAATGGAACTTGTTAGTGATCTAATTAGAAATGAAAATTTTAAACACCTCAACATAAGTCTGGAAGAAACTTGTCCCGAGAAGTACGAGAAAACGTTCGTCTGATCTTCAATGGAAGAATTAGAAGTTGTACCGGAGTTTAGCTAATTAGGAACCGTAATAAGTTCTTCAGACAAGATTGGTCCAGGGATATCTCACAGAATTTCAAAAGCCAATAAAGTTTATCACCAGATCTGTAATAGTATAATCGGCCACCGAGAAGTGAGTTTGGTGACTAAGGCTGCACCTACATTGGACCCGTATCTCTCCCGATCCGATCCGATTTCGTTTGACCGTCAACGGCTGACCAGAGTGCCTACATTGGTCCCGATCCGATCTAGTCACAAGTCGTCAGTAATGACCTCGTAGTGAAGTGAAAATGAGTGATTAATTTTAGAAATGCCACCTAATAAGCATAGATATCTTCGGAGAGGCCAATCAATCTTCCGGAAGTATATCAGTCCCGAAAAAATAAATCTTAGTTTGACAGTTAATTTTTAACTGTTACACTGCGATAAGAGAAGCAATAGTATTCATATTTGAAAATTATTTATTAAGAAAGGTAAACTTGGATGGTTATGAACATCTTTCCACGTAATTTAATAAACGATGGGGGAAGGGATGTATTGAAATCGGTTAAGATTAAGAGCCTGTAGACCTTTTTGAAACACAATAAGTCCTTTGCCTCCATTTTTCGTCGTCGGTCCGAAATCGGTCTAGAAACAAACAAGTTTGAACGGCCGTGAATCAGTGGCCATAGGATCGGATCGGATTGTTTCCGGTCGGGACCAATGTTGGCACCTCCATTGAGATGTATGTGTTTGTTTTTCTTTCGACAGTCGGTGGCTATCGGATCGGGTCCAATGTAGGCCCCCTAAGGCGCATATAAAATCTCCTATACTTCATAAGCAAGCAAACCGCATTGCTTCTGCCGAAATAAAGTTTCTGAGAAGAGCGGTTGGAAAGACAAGAAGAGATTGCTTCAGAAATCAAAGGATAAAAACAGTTTGAGGTGACAGAACTAAGGACCTTACTCGAATCTCGGCAGCTTAAGTGGGTTTAGGCAAGTGTGTCGCATGATGAAACAGAACCGAAGTTCCATAAACTCGACCCTCTGGGAATAGCCTGCGAGGACGGCCTAGGATTTCCTACGAGGAAACTATAGTAGAGGATTGGAGGGAAAGGAGGCAAAACCCTCCAGCAGATGAAGCAGCTTTGTTGAATCTAGAACGAATGGTTGCGATATATCTAGCACGAGAAATGCCACAAGAGGAATACAAGTAAAAAGAAGAACCATTCAAAGAGTTGGCTTATAACATTTTTTATAACGCATTCCTGGATAATCGATAAAAACTCCCTCGTTTATCATTTCGGCTTTGATAACAAAACTGTTTTTTCCCCCTTCCATTCATAAGAATAGCAACAGCGGCGCTTGACAATTACAGATCGCCAGCGTAAGCATATTGCAGTCTGCATGCGCAGCATTGCCATATGGAGAGATGAGCGGCGCATGCAATTATTGTAGACTACTCCAGCCCCGTCAGATAATATATTATTACAGTGAATCATGAAAATATGTTACACACAAATTTTAATCGCAGTTATTTTAGGGATCTGTCAGAATGTAAAACGTTTGGAAAAAAAAGTTTCAACTGAATCCATAATTTCTGAGTACCCAAACCGAAAATTAGTTAGGAAATCTAGTTTTATCTACTTTTATCGAAAAAGATTAGAAACGTCGCCTTATAAATGATTTTATTCGTTTCAATAAATTAGAAAACCCATTAAAAGTGAACCCGCTCGCCTATATATATATATATATATATATATATATATATATATATATATTATTTACAGAATATTACAATCTACAATACAACTTTTGCAATTTGATATTAGTTCGCCTATTAACGCAAAAAAGTACGCGATACGATTTATTTTCCTGCGAATTTCGCCCGAAATACCACGTTCCGGTGGAAAGATTTCGCTGATTATCGAACATGACCTTTCTCTTCAGACGAAGTAATTTTGTACCAAATCAAAACGGACCATCAAAAAATAGGAAACTCTGAGTGGTCAATCCACTGGGATAAATAAAATGTTCATTTGAAACAGTTATTTTTATTTATTTTCTTCCTGTTTAACGGCGCGCCGAATCAACATTTGGGCTTTTAGCGCCGGGCTGTCTACAGACTGCAACTCTTTTATAATGCCAACAGCACGTGTCTGTCAGGTACTGGCCACGCCCGATATGGCTCAACTTCGGTGGGCAACGGGAACCGGTGCATTCAACGTTGGCTAAAACGCTTTTACAACGCACATCATTGAAACATATTGTGCGATCGCTGTTATGCTTCTAGCGTGAAATAAAAGACGCAATTGTCATTGTTACTGGGTTCACAAAATAGTAAGTTAAAGATTATTGAAAGGTCAGTTTTACAAATTGTTTCAAGATTTTTGCGAGTTCCCTGTGACGTTTCACCATTACTGCAGAATGACGAAAATGAAGTTTTGACGAATTTCTGAGAATAATTGGGACAACAGTAACATTTTGGTTGTCAAAAATTTTGCGGGAAAATAGGAATTAAAACGACCAAATCAGCAAGATCCGCCTGCAGAATTGTCACAAAACTCTTGCATGCATTTTGATCCATTCCGCAAACCGACATTCGCATCGAAAATAGGACAAGTTGCGACTTTTTGTTAGACGCAAGTGTGTTAGATTTTGCGTATGTTTAGGCGAGTTCTATTTTTAAATCAGAAAAAAACACGCTTAAAAGTAAACAAAGCTTCTTCGCTTTATTTCAAGGTATGTAAGAAAGACGACTTAGGTACATCTGTGGTCTTCAAGGAACCCGTACATCCTTGTAGCGCCGTATACCGGGAAGTCAGAAGACTTCCCTATGATACCGTATCTACGCGGTTTTCTTAGTAATCATTCTGGAAAATACATTCCGATAACACCATCTGTCTTAAAATACAATGATATTATGACTCTAAGATATAAATCAAATCATAAACACTTAATTCGGCTCAGAATGTATGACATGGCGAAACAGAAGGGAGAGTGTAAGGGATCTTTCCCTCAGAATTCCGTGGATGCACAATTTAACTTTTTGGTCGATCAGACTTTAATATATGATGATAAAATATAAGATTGAAATAAAATAAAATTAAAAGGAATTATTAAATAAAATAGCGGAGGAGCCAGAATAATTACAGTAATAAAGTTTAAGATTGATCCCCTGAAAAAAAACAGAATAACCCTGCAGTTGGTCATTCAGAAATAAAAACCATATCTATAGTACATGATATTGTTAATTGATAAATTCGGAATGGCCTATTTCATTAATAGAATGTCCAAGAAACATCCTGTGCTGAATTAAGTGTGAATGAGTTGATTTATATCTTAAAGTCGCACAGAATATACACATATTCATACATATATTTAAATATATATACGTGGTGTTTTAAGTTGCTTTGCTCGGAATGCCATTTGTTGCTCATACCGCATCTTACTCCTCCTGTCTTCTTAATATTTCGCTGGATTCCTCTTCGGCTTCTTCGGGCTGTCATTCATCCTTGCTGGTTGGTAAGGGAATGATTCTTTATTCTGGAGAAAGATGCCGTATGACCAACATATATATATTTATTTATTTAAATATCTATTACTGTAACATTCAGTTCAGTAAATTTCAATATACAACAATGACCCTCATGGTTGAATTGCCTTATTAAAAAAAACTTTCTTTGCTTTATATTAAGGACTATTGATCAGTGAGCGTTTATACAGTAAAATTTAGGACCATTAATGCCTATTAGTAAATAAATAAAAATCCCACCTATTTGGCTATAAATTAATCTTGTTATTAAATTTCTTCTTTTTTTTTTTTTTTGCAGGTTCCTGTTTTCGCTGAGCGTGCAGACAGCCGTCGGCCCCACGTCTGTGCGCATACACTACTCCAACGGAAGGTTCAGGCTGGACGCCGAGCCCTCTCTTGCGGGATCTGTGCCCACCTTCCAATCAGTGGTCGCCCTTGTCCAGCACTATGTGAGCCTCGGCGGCCCTCAGCTCTGCCTGTCCGGCTCCAAATACTCCCACGTACTCCTGAGGGCTCCACTCTACAAGAAGGCACCTTCCCTTAAGCACCTCGCTAGGCTCAGCTTGAACAGGCTGATCCATACTTCCGAAGAAGTGGCTCCACTCCCGATCCCCATCGTACTCAAAAAGTACCTCATAGACTATCCTTATACGAGGTAGTACGTCACCTTCGGTCGCTCCTAATCAACAGGCGTTGATTCAATATAATCTACCAGGGTATATTATGGACGTGATTTTATGTTTGTGTAAGTCACTGTCTACCTTCACTGCCTACTTAAATCATTATATAATGTTTAGAATTAATTTACTTTAAAAAAAAAAGTGTACCTGAGAAAGTCAAGCTAATATGATTACATTTTCATTCATTAGAGAAAACTTTTATTTATTGCTTTGGTTAACAAATTCACTCCCTCTCTAAGAAAAAGTGGGGAATATAGTGTTAAACTCTTTTTTTTTCAATGATTAGATTTGAAAACAAATTTGATAATTTACATTTAACATAAGAAGCAATAGCGTCAGTTTTACGTAATTATTTTAAAGAGAAATTCTAATTGACAATCTGAATTTTTTTCTTTTACATTTGAAGGGCTTTTGAGCATGTGTGTCGTGGGGAGTGAATGTGTTAACCAAATCAAATTAAACCCACAAGGCTCTGATTATTTCTCCATGGATTCCGGAAAACTTGAGGGGAAAATATATGAAAGAATATTACCTGTCTGCAGATTGCGATAACTACACTTTAAGAAACTTATATATGCACATATTGCTTTTTTGTAATCTCAGTGTACATTTTTTTTTTTTTTAACTTTAACATAAAATGTTATGAAATTTCCATTCAATTTTAAGGGTATGTGCAATTTATTAGAATTATTTAATTAAAAACTAAAATACTACTTTTAGTTAAGAAAAACTCAATAAATTATTTTTTGCAAGATATCAAGAATTCACAATAAACATATTTTGAAAATGAAGACTAAATAGCTGTCCTTTTTTATATAAGAAACTATTTATTACCACTTGTACGAAGATAATCCCTACTTTAACTCATTTACCTTATGTATATAATTACATATTGTCTTGTTTATTTATAGAAGAACATAGATATTTTTCTTCAGAAATATATCATGACTAGTTATAACATAGTAATAATAATCAACTGCTTACAAGCTAATAAAAGTAGATTTTTATGATGAAGGCAGAAAAAATAGTATAACCTAGAGTGGATTATTAAATAATTGTGTGTAAACGAATTTTGTTTAGTGTTATAATGACAAAACTAATGTGATATTTTGAGGGTATATTTGTATTTTCCTAAAGTTGTAAAACCATAGTATTAAGGCGATAGACTTTGAATAAGAATTTGGCGTGTATACTTCCAGATTTCAAAGTATAGTCAAAAATCATTTTGAGCCTGCATTATTTATTACAATCGATGGAAAATTGAAGTCATGTTCCTTTTTAAAACTTTGTACGACTTGTTTATTTTTAATTTTTTTTTTTTATATATATATATATATATATACTTAACATATTAAGGTTTATTCATCACAAGTACAAAGTATTTTGTAGTTAACAGTTGGATTTGGTAGAGATAAATTTAAAAAGGGGATTTTCAAATGCTGGCCTGTTCAGTTCAGTCTTTTTTGCTGTTTCTGTATTTTTACAAAAACGACAATCAAGTTGATTTTTTCTAGAATACAAAGATTTGAAAACTAAATAAGCAAAACTGAAATTACTTACTCGAGAGGCTTGAAAGAATGTAACATCGTCTGGGTCAGGATAAATGTATTATTATGTTAAATATTCGACGCCCCGGCTCCTTTTGAGTCGTTAAGGGGTAATACTACCTTGTGTGATTAAAATCAAAGTCGTTTCCTCCAATTTATGTATAACAAACAAATTAGGGTCTCCCCGTTGTCTAGTGGCTTACGCCTTCGATTTTCATGCAGGAGATTGTGGAATCGACAGGAATTTTCTCATCTAAAAAAAAAACAAAAAAAAACAACAATATTTTTCAATTCTTTATGTAATAAGTTTTATAAGGGATGTTAAAGTACCCAAAAAAAGTTTTAATCCTTCGAAAACACTGTTTCTCATGAAGGGAAACACTCGTTTTTCACGAGCGATAGACTGCAGGCGGCAATCTAGAACAAAAAAACTAAAATTATTTTGAAAGAAAAAGGTAAAATCTAGTAAAGTACTTTACTAGCAAATATCTTTAGAAAGCTACAGTTAAAAAATGAAGTTGATCGGGTGAAAATTGAAGGCGCTATCATATCGCTCGATTGGACATAGTTTTGAGAAAATTGACTTTAATGTTTAATGTACTGAAATTTTCATTTTTTTTTTCTTTTATTTATTTATTTTTTTTCATATTTGCATGCAATAAAGATAAAATGGGTTTCAATTTTTAAATGTATCGGGAATTTAGTTAAAAAATCAAATTTTTGACACATTTAAAAACTGTTCCGGCACAAAAACATCTTGGATATCATTTTTTATTAGTTAAGGAAGTATTAAAGTTACAAGGTAGTGTTACTCCTTATCTGTCCATGCTGTGATGTGAACCCGAGGTTATGACACCTGCCTTGGCACATTCAATTGTCAAATAAAGATTTGAAATTAAAAAAAAAACATGGTTTAAAAAATAAATACAATAAGGTTGTTATAACTCACCGTTTATGAACAATTCTCTAGTGAATTTGTTTACACATACGGAAAAAAGCCTCTTCTTATCACATCGACCCGATGAAAAAATCCGGAAGTACTCTTTACTTATATTTTTGAATTTAAAAATTATTACTCACAAGTGATCATTATTATTTAACAAAAATATTTGGGTCAGAAATAATGATCAACTTATGATTTTACCAAAAATAAAAGTCCTGATAAAAATAAAAGTCACTGTCGATGCTGAGATAAAAAGTTTGATCAGATTTGATTTTTATTTGTTCACTTTTAACCCCTGGTGTTTATAAAGTGTCTGATAGAGACAAGGGAAATTTGAGTGACCTATGTTGGCAGCAGTGAGCATCTAGAATCAAGATTCTACTGCTGCCAACATACATCACTGAAATTTCCCTCATATTTATCAGACACATTACACAATCCCGGGGTTAATTATAGATTCCAACGCCTGATTTTTGTAATACTCAGCAAAACCTTACAAAGAAACAGCTAACGACAGAACTGTACAATCACATTTGTTAATGCCCTTGGTCTGGACCACCGTTCGAAATACACTCCTGCCTTATGCAATATTTTATTTGCTTATTATAATCATATTATGCGTGTAGACATGCCGTTAGCATAGTATGAAATATTATTTGTACTCTGAATAATAAATGCTTGCTTTAAAAGAGTCAGACCAAATGTAATACTTTGACTCTGCTTATAATAATTTTATAAGGATATTACCTATTATTTAATTTATAATATAGAATTTTGAAATTCCTTATTGACTGTATTGAAACAATTTGGGAAGGGGGGGGGGGGAATATTTCCATTCATGTTACCAATGCATGAATTTATTTTTAGGGACTTGTACATATAATTTAGAGACTATTTATAACATTCATGTATTTCTTTGTACATTTTGAATACTGTATATACTTGTTACAAATGAATTTTGTTAATTTATATGTGTATAGCCTATATCATATCTATATTTTAAATATGTATTATATTCTTATTTAAATATGTATTTATTGAAAATGTAACTATATGTATTTATATGTAAAAAGTCCTCGATAGAAGTGTAAATTATTTTTTAATATAAAATACCTTGTTGTTTTTATATATAATATATGAAATACATTAATTACTAAATATTATTTTAAAAGCAGTTATTCATTTCTTCCTTGACACAAATATATCTACTAAATATTGGGTTGTCCAGAAAGTCCTAGAGAAATTATGAGAAAAAAAAAAGACTCCTTAAAATTTGTTTACACAAATTAACCCTTAGTGGGTGGTGTGCGCTGGCTGATCCTGCAGTACGGTGATCTCTCAACCTGTCCGGGCCCCTGTGAACTTGCGTGAACCCATTCATATGATTTCCTCTTTTAAAATTTCGAACTGTAGCAAAGCTTTATTTTATTATTTATTTACTTTTTATTTTTAGCTCTGAATATTTAGGTTGAAGTATATACATTTTTTTATAGGCTATATTTTTTTAATACAAAGAATACAATTGTTTATGATGTAGATACTAATCAATGAAGGTAAACGAATAAATAACGTCATGTCTCTAATTTTTCTCCTGTTAGGGACAGTAACATTTTACATGAAAACAGTAAGGCGTGACCATGACATTGCCTGAGTAGTGGACATTGGAGAACATAGAATTAACGTATGCCAGAATTTTAAGTACTTGGGGAGTATTATTTCATCTGAAGGAAATGTTATAGCTGATATAAAAAGCAGGATTGCTGCAATAAGCAGCAGATGCTTTTACGGAGTACAGAGTCTATTAAAGTATAAAGCCCTCTCTAGGAAGGTCAAACTCTTTATTTATAAAACCATAATCAGGCCATGCTAACGTATGGATGCGAAACATGGGCGCTGACAAACAATAGTAAAACTGCGTTGCTGGTATGGGAGTGGAAGATACTTGGAAAATGTTTTGGCAACATTAAAATTGGTGAACATGGTATATAAGGAAGAATCAGGAGCTGAAGGATTTATTTGGTGAGCCGGACTATATTTAATTTATCAGTCGGAGAAGATTGAAATTTTTTGGACACGTGGAACGAATGCATCCAGAGAGGCTTCCAAGAAAGCTCATGTTCAGTAAGCCTGGAGGCAAAAGGATGAGAGGCAGACCACCTCTCAGATAGCTCGATGACATGGAAGGAGACTTCGAGCTAGGGAGTCCATTGCTGGAGGGCATTCGCAGCGGAACAGGCTGTTGGCTCAGGCCTCGGTCCTTCATGGACTGTAGTGCCTATCATGTAATGTCTTAAAGGGACAGTAACAGGATCCTCTATCCCAGGACTGTCTAACCAGGGGGGCACGCGCCACTTGGGGGGGGGCGTAGAGAAATGTGTATGAGAAACAACGGGCAACGTACATTTCCACTATATTTAATAAGCTTAAATATTTAAGTTACTTACTTTTATAAAAAAAGAAAAAAATATAGGCTTCCGTGACGAGTTTTACACAGCGTTCAACAGCCTGCGTTTGAACGGGGAATCGCTTGATAGTAATGTTCCAGACAGGGATTTTTTTTTTTTTTTTCTTAAGGCAAATTCAACCACACGGGTCATTGTTGCCTTCTGAAATTTAAAGCCATATTCAATTATATTATATATATATATATATATATATATACACATACACATATATACACATATACATATATATATATACACATACATATATACACATACACATACATATATATATATATATATATATATATATATATATATATAAATCTGAAATTGTTGCCTAAGTAAATCAAAATGTATTAGAGGAAAAAACAATAAAGAGAGCAAAAAAAAAAAGTTGTGGAAAGCAAAATACACTAATATTGAAACTAATGATCTGAAATGTTTTATATTTTAAAATTTAAATTATTATTATTATTATTTATTTTTTTTTTTTTGTAAATAATTGCTTATTATATTTTATTAAATAGCTCAGTGGCTCTCAAAAAACTCAACGCTCTCTGGCTTGATTCATGGTCGTCTCCAAGTATATCACAGAGAGGACCATGAATGTCCATTTGGTTCCGAGCGGATTCGTAGGCTCTACATTCAGTAAAAATGTGTTTGATAGTAAGATATTCGCCACAAGCTCTGCATTCAGGCCTTAATTCTTTTTTAAATAAATATGCATGAGTGAGATTAGTATGTCCAATTCTAATCCTCGACAGAACCACCTCATCTCGCCTAGTGTCTTGAGATGAGGTTTTCCATGCCGAGGTAGTGGATTTAATCTCCCTCAACCTATTTTCTCTATTTTGGAACCATTCATATTGCCACTTTGAGAAAATATGGTATTTTAGATGTGCCACAGCATCTGACGGCAGGATGTACGAGTAAGGAATGCCTTCTTTAATAGCTTGCTTGGCTGCTACATCCGCTTTATCACTACCACTTATACCATTGTGGCTAGGGATCCAGCAGAGAGTAACATGATGGTTTCTTTGGTAATGCAAATCTATTCCCTTAATGATGTCTAAAATGATCGTATTTCGGGAATAGAAGTATTGCAACGAAAGGAGAGAAGATAGAGAATCAGTGTATATCACCAAATTACTGTTATTTTCAGATGAAATATTAACCGCTTTGCTTATTGCAAGTAATTCCGCTGTGTATATTGAACTTAAATCCTGGAGAGGGATTGAGCCAATGTGGAGGTTCGATTTGATCTCGTCGTCACTGATTTCTGCCAAGATAATTCATCCAGGTGATTATTTCTTGTGCATTGAAGTTGATTTTGTGTGGCTCATAGTCATGACTTAGAGTAAGTGTTCTGGGTGGACGAAAAAAACATTCTGTTCTATCACAGGCTCTACAACATCAAGGAAAAGTTTTGGCAAATCCCTAGTAGATTGTATTGCTTGGTAAACAAGTTTTGGCAAATCCCTGGTAGATTGTATTGCTTGGTAAACAAGTTTTGGCAAATCCCTGGTAGATTGTATTGCTTGGTAAACAAGTTTTGGCAAATCCCTGGTAGATTGTATTGCTTGGTAAACAAGTTTTGGCAAATCCCTGGTAGATTGTATTGCTTGGTAAACAAGTTTTGGGCTGTCTGTAAAGTGTTTACTTGTTTTTGTTGTAAACCACATTGGCATGTATGATTTCAATATAGACAAAACTAATTCAAGTGAGGGGATTTCTTCACTTATGTAAAATCTGAGAGTTCTATTTGCTTAATTTACATGTGGCGTTTTCGGAATTTCATCAGTAGTACATTATTAAGTCCATTATATCGCCACACTCTCACTAGACTGGAGATACTGATGATTTTATCGTCAAAACGAAGGGAATTTTCAAGGAACGTAAACCTGCTGGGTATCTATCGCCGCTTCTTGAGGTATCACATAAAATGCTCAAAAGCAAATAGATTATTTAAGAGTCTTCCAGAAATACACTTCTCAGGTTCTTTCTTGGTAAGGTCGTTTTTGAAAGAATGGTACGTTTGGTATTTGGCTCTTTGCCGATCTATTTTCCAGTTAGTATGTTACGGAAGTGATCTTCTCCTTCCGGTCGCTTGTAGGTAATAGACTAGTGCCTGGGAATACCTGGAAGGTTAGCCGTCTACAGTGATCGCTCATCGCAGGAAAATTACAAATCCAAGCAGAATCGAATCCACGACCTTTGGCATGGAGTGTTAAGTGCTCACTCCTTGACACTCACGGCCACCGGGCCTCCATTATACGCCATTTTATGTCAAGGGGTAAAACAATTTTTTTTTTCCACTACTTCCTTAATTCCAAATGCATCCAGAATTTAAATATGTTAATTTAGATGAATGTCAAACATTTCGAACAAGTTTCAACAGAATCAGTCTTTTCTGAGTAACCAAACCGATCATTATATAGAAAAACTAATTGTATCCAGTTTTCTCGAAAACTGTCACGGATATCACTTCCGAAATAGGTTCATCCGTTTTCCCACGCTGGAAAACCTTTAAAAAAACGTATACAATATGTGTTGGAGTATGGAGTAAACGTTTAGAAGAGGTTTTTACCTTGCGATTGCTACAGAGGAATTCTTCGATATTGCAGAATGCCTTGAAAAGAGGAATGGAATTTCTCCGAGAGGATTTCTATGAAATTCTAGCATTCTGTCCGGGCAAATAGAAATTCCTGCAGAGAAAGCTTTTACCATTTTCCAGTTCAAGGAAATCGCCGACTTTCCCGAGCTATGGAAAACACTCCATTAGTCTCGGAGATGCTTTCAGGCACGTCCGCGGGACGGGAAGAAGAAAATTTCACGCTAACGGCTTTTCTTATTCCGTAGAAAACTGTAGAGATTTTCCAGAAATAACTGTAACCCTCCTTAGAGCATCCTTCGAGGGTTTCCAGGATTCTGCTAACGGTGGGTAGCTGTTCCCCGGGGTTTAACGGAGGATGGAATAGGACGACCGTTATTTGCTTTTATATAAACTACAGTATTATATTAGGAAGATCAATAAAACCGGCCGCATTTTTGGGAAATTTTCAAATAGTGTAAATAAAACAAAATTTAACATTCTAATCAATGATATATATTCGTATATTATCTCCAATTTCTCTCAATCATACAGAAAACTTTTAAATTTCATTGCTGTCGAACATAGTTGAGCATTATTTAATAAATTTCTTAGGTATTCAAAAATCATTCAAATAATTTTTTATTGAATAATAATTTATTCATTGATTAGGTTATCTTTTTCTATGAATAACAGGATTGGCTCATTATTGAATAAATTCTTTTTCAATAAAAAATTATTTGAATGATTATTGAATACCTTGCATCATCAATAATTAACAATCATGCCATCTCAAAGTTCACTTCCGGTCCAGTTTCGGCATAATTACTTTTGTCTCACTATATTCATACCTGGATCACTTCCGGGTTGTCTGTGCCAATTCCGGGTACTTCCTCCGGAACAGTCCGATTCATTATTCAGAATGAAATAATAGATTTATTCATTATTCAGAATGAAATGACAGATTTATTCATTATTAAGATCGAAATAACAGATTTATTCATTATTCAGAATGAAATACCAGATTTATTCATTATTCTGAATGAAATAACAGATTTATTCATTATTCAGAATGAAATACCAAATTTATTCTTTATTCAGAATGAAATAGCAGATTTATTCATTATTCTGATTGAAATAACAGATTTATTCATTATTCAGAATGAAATAACAGATTTATTCCTTATTCTGAATGAAATAATAGATTTATTAATTACTCTGAATGAAATAATAGATTTATTCATTATTAACAAATAAAATATATTGAAACAAGTCAAGTTCATGTTTACGATTTCCTCGTGAAAGAAAGAGTAAAATAAGACTAAACAGCTGTTGAACTAATACTGTTATTATAATATATTAAACTTCAATATTCTAGCGTTAATGACTACAAAGGTAGACACGCCTTAAATCCAACCAAAAAAAAAAATAAAAAAAAAAAAAAAAATAAAACTTCAATATTTCATTACTTCATGCTTTTTATTTTAACCTTGAATTTTTTTTGGATATTCTATTAATCGACGTTATTCTATCATTTATTTTCGCGAAATATTATTTATTTCAATTAGATGTATTACACTTTATTAATATGTTATACTATTAAATTAACTCGTAGGCTTCCACGGTCCGAGTCATTACACATATTATAGTCTTCTGGTATTGACCGTGTCACAAACTTCTTTGCCGACGTTTCGCTAGTCATACTGCCAGCTTCCTCAGGGCTTAGTCTGAGACTCAGCCCTGAGTTCTCAGACTAAGCCCTGAGGAAGCTGGCAGTATGACTAGCGAAACGTCGGCAAAGAAATTTGTGACACGGTCAATACCAGAAGACTATAATATGTGTTATGTTATACTATTATTTTATTTTTGTCCATCTTTAACCAAAACAAGTAAAATACATGTAGCATTAAAAAAAATGCAATTAGGGAGACAATGAAATGCCTACATTGCAGGGAAAACATTTAAAATTTAAAAGGCAGAAAATTACGAGTAGCACTGTTTACGCTAATGAATCTAAATCAGAAAACCATGACAGATGGGATCGCCAGCACAAACCAGGGCTTTTAAAATTCACCTTGGCAAACCACTAAGCTGTTATCTAACACTGCTACCTTTTGTAGAACTTCAAACAACTTATATTTATTTATTAGTGAGCATCCAACAACAACGGAGATTCGCCCAATACAATTGTAGGGTATTTTTGCGAAGACCACATCCAGTTACTTTTGAAGTAGCAGTAGTGATTTATAACAGTTACTCGTACTCGCTGATAAGCTTACTGATTAGCTTACAGGTTCTTTGCTGGTTATCTATTACTACTTGACACGTAATCTACGGTTATAAACCATATTAGATAATGGAAAGAAATATTAATTAATAAAAAGGTTATATGATCAAAATCAATTCTCTCAACTACAAAAAAAGTCATTAAGCATTAAAGTTAACTGTTTGGCAGGTTATGAAGGATAACATAAACAATGATATTTGTAAACACACATATTTTATTTCTTTTCTCTCTCTCTCTCTCTCTCTCTCTCTCTCTCTCTCTCTCTCTCTCTCTCTCTCTCTCTCTCTCTCTCTCTCTCTCTCTCTCTCTCTTCGGATATTTTACATTTATTTGGCATTTTGGGCGTACGTGCTATGCGCTTCCGCTCGCCCAAGAAGATGTCAAAACTGTAGTCAATCCCACTCGCTAAAATTAATAGAATTATATTAATTCTTACGAGTAAGAAACCAATCGCCTTTTCTTTGTCAGGAAAATCGCGAACTAATTGTAAAAGACCAATTTTTTCTCACTAACATAAACAGAGCTTTTTCACAAACAAACTCTAATTCACTTTTAAATGTTACTTTACTCCCAGCAAGAACCAATAGAATTGCTCATCGGAATCCTCCAATCGAAATGCAAAGGAGTTATGCGCATGCGCTGAATCATTGTTATAATCACTACTGCTACATCAAAAGTATCTGAATGTGGTCTTCGAAAAAATACCCTAATTGTTACAAGTACTAACTTCAGAGAAGAGAAATCACTAAATCAGAAATGTAAAGGAACCTCATAGAATTATTGGTATTTTTCTAGAATATCCTTCAATAGATTAGCATTGATTTTGGAAGGACTCCATAATATTTTGACTTGTTATGAATAAACAAGAAACAAAGTGAATTATCTTGCTCAGCTAATATTATATTCTTGGATATAATAATAGAATGGTTTCACAACAATATTGCTTATAGTTCCAGAACCAACAATTTCTAATAACAACTTGTTTACATTCCCTATTACAGCTATAATTAGTTTTTAACTTTCCTTATGAATAAAGTTTGTACGACGCTGAAAATATCACAACAAACTGATTAAATTAATTATAAATGATAAACATTATACGAAATTGTAATGTATTTCTAAGAAAGATGGTGAATTTCATCATAGGCTCATCTAGTGAGAATGTAGGAAAATAGATTTACAAAGCAGATTACTTCATTCAAAGTAAGAAAGTTGAAGGTAAAAGGTTTTCTCAAGTCCGAGAGGATCTAAAATAACTATAGATATTTCAAGAAATTTTCAACGATAGATAAAATCATAAGGAAATATTAAAGATTGAAAATAAAAAGTCCGAATAACAGGAACTGCGTCATCTTAGCAAAAAAGTAGAAGCAGTTATTGGTAGTATTTGATATTTCGTGAAAAATTATAAAATGACATCTCAAAAAGAAGGAATATTTAAGGCGACACATCAGGATATTGTTAGTATTCTAAGCAGAAATGACTCCCCCCCCCACCTTCCCAACGTTCGCGATGGGAAACACGTTTCTCATTTTTATACCTTATTTTATTAAAATGCTAACTATACTATTAAATACAATGAAAAAAAAAAACAATAACCAATTAAAATGTTAGGTAAACAGCGATAAAACCCCGTTGAAAAAAAAAACTAACAATTTTGAAGTTTTAAGCACTTATTTCTCGGATTGACATCGCCCCATCGAAAATTACATCTAAACTTTTTTTGTAGGGAATTTGGTAAGGTTTCGAATGGCCATCTTCCACTCACCACGATTCTCCAACTGTTTTCGAGATATTTTAGAAAATTACATGCCTGTTAATGAAATATTTTAATTATAGTACTTCCTTAACCCCAAACGGAACCAAAATTTATCTATCTTAGATTAGATGAATATCAAACGTCTGGTACAAGTTTCAACTGAATTAATCGTTTCTGAATACTCAAACTGCAACTAGTTTGGAGCCCTATTACGCTGGAACAGCAACATTGCAACCCCAACTTCTAACATACTCAGTAATTTGTTGCTAATTTGTTGCTAATTTGTTACACTATTTTCAAATTTGTTGCTCCGGCCGTTTCTGAGAAAACGTGGCTGTGCTAGCGTAATATTACGCCAGCACAGCCACCCCCGTAACTTTTGATCTAATTGTCTGACGAAATTTAGATTGGTACCAGAATTTGTTGCTAATTTGTTGCTCTAGAATGACACCAACCACGAATTTGTCGCTCCAGCCGTTTCCGAGAAAACGTGGCTGTGCTAGCGTAATATTACGCCAGCACAGCCACCCTTGTAACTTTTGATCTAATTGTCTGACGAAATTCAGATTGGTACGAGAATTTGTTGCTAATTTGTTGCTCTAGAATGACACCAACCACGAATTTGTCGCTCCAGCCGTTTCCGAGAAAACGTGGCTGTGCTAGCGTAATATTACGCCAGCACAGCCACCCTTGTAACTTTTGATCTAATTGTCTGACGAAATTCAGATTGGTACGAGAATTTGTTGCTAATTTGTTGCTCTAGAATGACACCAACCACGAATTTGTCGCTCCAGCCGTTTCCGAGAAAACGTGGCTGTGCTAGCGTAATATTACGCCAGCACAGCCACCCTTGTAACTTTTGATCTAATTGTCTGACGAAATTCAGATTGGTACGAGAATTTGTTGCTAATTTGTTGCTCTAGAATGACACCAACCACGAATTTGTCGCTCCAGCCGTTTCCGAGAAAACGTGGCTGTGCTAGCGTAATATTACGCCAGCACAGCCACCCTTGTAACTTTTGATCTAATTGTCTGACGAAATTCAGATTGGTACGAGAATTTGTTGCTAATTTGTTGCTCTAGAATGACACCAATCACGAATTTGTCGCTCCAGCCGTTTCCGAGAAAACGTGGCTGTGCTACCGTAATATTACGCCAGCACAGCCACCCTTGTAACTTTTGATCTAATTGTCTGACGAAATTCAGATTGGTACGAGAATTTGTTGCTAATTTGTTGCTCTAGAATGACACCAATCACGAATTTGTCGCTCCAGCCGTTTCCGAGAAAACGTGGCTGTGCTACCGTAATATTACGCCAGCACAGCCACCCCCGTAACTTTTGATCTAATTGCCTGACGAAATTCAGATTGGTACGAGAATTTGTTGCTAATTTGTTGCTCTAGAATGACACCAATCACGAATTTGTCGCTCCAGCCGTTTCCGAGAAAACGTGGCTGTGCTACCGTAATATTACGCCAGCACAGCCACCCTTGTAACTTTTGATCTAATTGTCTGACGAAATTCAGATTGGTACGAGAATTTGTTGCTAATTTGTTGCTCTAGAATGACACCAATCACGAATTTGTCGCTCCAGCCGTTTCGGAGAAAACGTGGCTGTGCTAGCGTAATATTACGCCAGCACAGCCACCCCCGTAACTTTTGATCTAATTGCCTGACGAAATTCAGATTGGTACCAGAATTTGTTGCTCTAGAATGACACCAGTCACGAATTTGTCGCTCCAGCCGTTTCCGAGAAAACGTGGCTGTGCTAGCGTAATATTACGCCAGCACAAATTGGTGGTTAATGAACATAAAATTTTAAATAAGAAGATAGATTTTTGTACCAAATTTTTTTTTTTTTTTTTTTTTTTTTTTTTTTTTTTTTTTTTACGGCGCATCGACAAATCTTGGCCATTAGCGCCGGGCCTCCAGGGTGTAACCAGGAATTTTCTCAGCGAGCCCTGAGATGAGACTTTGTACCAAATGTTATCAAAATCGAACCATTTTCTTCTTAATAATTCAAACCCCCCTAATAGTACTTAAACGTTTGAATATAAAAATAAAAAACCTTTCTTAGCGAGGGTTTACACTCTAAACGGATGGCCCGTGCAAAATTTCAAATTTTTGTGTCAAGGGCGGAAACTCTTTGAGGGAAAAATTCACATTTTATTTCTCAGTTTTAGTAATTCATGGTCTGCCATGATAGTTGAAATTAACCTCAATTAAAAATAATACTATGAAATAGATACAGTATAGTAACAGCTGTTCTGTTATCGTCCTAGCAACGCTTGCTGCCTAGGCTTGCATGTTCTAAACATCTAAGACTTTAAACCCCTCTAAAAATACATAAAAATTCAAATATCAAAAAATCCTTTCTTAGCGAGCGCCTACGTTCTATAGGGAGTGTCCATGCAAAATTTCAAAATTTTCTGTCGTGTGGTTTGGGCTAGGGGATGATAGGTCAGTAAGTGAGTGAGTCAGTGAGTGGTATTTGACAAATATATAGTAGATTTTTCAAAAATACCTATCTCTTTCCTCATCGTCCGAATCAATACACTCAACTTCTCCATCATTTTCACACATTTACTTAAAACGGCTCTTCATTATTTCTTGATTCTCTTCATATAAAATGTCAAACGGCGGCCGAAAGAAGACATTATATTTTAAATTTTTGTTACGTAAGTAGGGTGTTGTGAACACCCTAAGCCAGTAAAAGGCCCAGAAAATAAACAAATAATGTTTTTTTTTTATGCGAATGCAACCTCAATGTGAACAGAACTACTATTTATGAAGAGCCCTATTACGCTGGAACAGCAACATTGCAACCCCAACTTCTAACATACTCAGTAATTTGTTGCTAATTTGTTGCTAATTTGTTACACTATTTTCAAATTTGTCGCTCCAGCCGTTTCCGAGAAAACGTGGCTGTGCTAGCGTAATATTACGCCAGCACAGCCACCCCCGTAACTTTTGATCTAATTGTTTGACGAAATTCAGATTGGTACGAGAATTTGTTGCTGATTTGTTGCTCTAGAATGACACCAATCACGAATTTGTCGCTCCAGCCGTTTCCGAGAAAACGTGGCTGTGCTAGCGTAATATTACGCCAGCACAGCCACCCCCGTAACTTTTGATCTAATTGTCTGACGAAATTCAGATTGGTACGAGAATTTGTTGCTAATTTGTTGCTCTAGAATGACACCAATCACGAATTTGTCGCTCCAGCCGTTTCCGAGAAAACGTGGCTGTGCTAGCGTAATATTACGCCAGCACAGCCACCCCCGTAACTTTTGATCTAATTGTCTGACGAAATTCAGATTGGTACGAGAATTTGTTGCTAATTTGTTGCTCTAGAATGACACCAATCACGAATTTGTCGCTCCAGCCGTTTCCGAGAAAACGTGGCTGTGCTAGCGTAATATTACGCCAGCACAGCCACCCCCGTAACTTTTGATCTAATTGTCTGACGAAATTCAGATTGGTACGAGAATTTGTTGCTAATTTGTTGCTCTAGAATGACACCAATCACGAATTTGTCGCTCCAGCCGTTTCCGAGAAAACGTGGCTGTGCTAGCGTAATATTACGCTAGCACAGCCACCCTTGTAACTTTTGATCTAATTGTCTGACGAAATTCAGATTGGTACGAGAATTTGTTGCTAATTTGTTGCTCTAAAATGACACCAATCACGAATTTGTCGCACCAGCCGTTTCCGAGAAAACGTGGCTGTGCTAGCGTAATATTACGCCAGCACAGCCACCCTTGTAACTTTTGATCTAATTGTCTGACGAAATTCAGATTGGTACGAGAATTTGTTGCTAATTTGTTGCTCTAGAATGACACCAATCACGAATTTGTCGCTCCAGCCGTTTCCGAGAAAACGTGGCTGTGCAAGCATAATATTACGCCACGCATAGCGCAGGAAATCACGTGACCTTGAGCAAGTTTTTTCATTAAGGTCATAATTGGTTCGACAAATACGACCGATATTCTAGTTTTCCTATATATTTAAGCCGAAATTGCCCTGAGAACACTTTGAAGTGAGTAACGAATATTTTAAGGTGAGTTGTAATTCCCATGATTTTCGAAGATGATGAAACGTCTGTGTATGTAATTAAACCATAATTTTTCATATTGTTTACATGGGCATATATAAGGGGGGGGCTGAGGGGCTGCAGCCCCTCCCGGAATTTTGATTTCATGGTAATAACCAGAGACCGAAAATAACTATTTTTATTTCAAATGAGTTTCACTTAACCTTTAATTTTTATTATTAGGAAATAAAAATAGAAATTCCATCGTAATTGATAATATCAATTAGATATAAAATATAAAATATATTATATTTTACTATTTAAAAAAAAAATTTTAATAATTTTTATTTCAAAACCTTAAAAATAAAAATTATTTAAATAATGTTATTTCGACGTTTTTTTATAACAATTTTTTTACTTTAACTTTAAACATTATTTTAAATAATAAAAAAAAAATTAGTGCTATAATAAATAGAAAGTAATCCACAAAAACGAAGTCTATAATATACAATATATACTCATAGAAATCAATTGGATTTAGAGGAACTTTGATGCACTCACATAAACAAATAACTTATAATAATCAAAAGGTTCTAAATCAAGTATTTATTTATTTATTCCGAGGATAAGGGATATTTAATAAATGAGTTTCACTTTACCTTTAATTTTTATTATTGTGAATTAACAATAAAAATTCCATCGTAATTGATATATTTCATTATTTTTATAAAACAATTTTCCAATAATTTTTATTTTAAGAACTTAAAAATAAAAATTATTTCATAACAGTTAATTATTAATTTTAAAAATATAAATTATGAAGTAATTTTCATTTTTTTAATTAAATCATTTTTAGGAAACATTTAATTTTTATTTCGGTCCTTGATAAAAACTTGTCATTAAACCCTTAAAAATATATTAAATAAGATCACTTAGTTCATAAAACATATTTTATTTTACGTGTAATAACGTTTTAAGGTGCAAATGACCACTCACCGTAGATGCACCAAAAAAAAAAAAATAAATAAAAATAGCGTTTTAGTTGCCTAAAACTATACCAATCTCTAAATTTTTAGTATTCCATACCCCGGAAAAGGTCTCAGCCCCCCCCCCCGAAATTTTCCCTGCCCCGTGGGTTGAGTTCTGACATGCATCAATTATACCCGCGTCCTCTTTGGTTTTTAGAAAAATAATCGTTGTAGCTCCGTCCCAGGTGATTCGACTAGAAAGGGAGTGAAACCAATCGAAAGCTGAGTAAATTTACTATAAGACTAGTTGGAAGTAAACGTATAAATGATTGAATGTAAGTATGTATATCTTACCAAAAGAAAGATATTCTAAATTTCCTGACATTTTCTTGATATTTCTTTCCAGCGTTACTCCTCAATGGGCAGAATTAGAGATTTCCGGGTTTCAGAAAAACTTCCCCATTAAATTATCTTTCCATTCATGTATCACAACCCTGTATTGAAGTATTTAAACGGTTTTAAAACAAAAGTTTAAAAAAAAACATGGATCTGTGAAAAGAAAATTACTTCCACGAACATAAAAAAAAAGCCAGAAACAGTAAATAAAATACACATTTATTTTGATTTTATTAGTTCAGGTACCTAATACTGGGTCCAGGAGGCGGCCATTAAGGAACCCCAACTATACATTAACCTCAAAAATTATTATTTTTACCTAGATCACGCACTCATTTGAACACATTTTTACAGGTATTTATATTTAGAAAACAAATGCTTTACCTTGAATTGATACTGATTGCTACGCTTATGAAACTCACAGGGATTCTCGTGAGCCCATACGTTTTTGTTGTGGTAATTAAAAATTCTATCCCTCATAAATAAGATGTACATAGTCCTGTAAAAATGTTTTCAAATGCTAGGTAAAAATAATAATTTTGAGGTTAATGTATAGTTGGGGATCCTTAATGGCCGCCTCCTGGACCCAGTATTAGCACTTTCCTCCGAAGGAAAGTAGCTATTGAGGTTGGACTCATGACGGAATTTTTGAAAAATGTCTTCAAATCTTTATCGATCCTACCTAGTAGACACCGAAAATGACCCCCGTTAAAATTTATATATATCTATATATATATATATATATATATATATATGCATAAATATATATATATGTGTCTGTTAACACGATAGCGGCCAGAGTTTTTGTTTTTTCGTCACGAAACTTGGTATATAGCATTCAATTAGCAAACGATTGAACGAGTTCGTTAACCACCAAAGTCGGTCCACCGGAAGGGGGGGGTTTACCCCGAACCCAAAACACTAATTTGACTATGTCAGCCGTAATATTTGTTATATTTCAACGAAACTTGGTATTCGTAGTGGTAATATAGACAGAAAAGTTAGATATAAAAATGAACTAAATCGGTTCATTAGAAGGGGGGGTTTACTCCGGACCCACAATACCAATTCGCCACTACCAGCCGTGATTTTTGGTATATTTCGACGAAACTCGGTATTCGTAGTGGTAATCCACAGGTGAATATGTGTTGTAAAAATAAACTAAATCGGTTCATTAGGAGGGGGGGTTTACTCCGGACCCACAATACCAATTCGCCACTTCCAGCCGTGATTTTTGGTATATTTTGACGAAACTCGGTATTCGTAGTGGTAATCTACAGTTAAATATGTGTTGTAAAAATAAACTAAATCGGTTCATTAGAAGGGGGGGTTTACTCCGGACCCAAATTCCTAATATACTCATACCGGTCGTAATTTCTGCTGTATTGTAACGAAACGCGGTATACGTCGTGGGTAACTCATGAGAAAGAAGTGTTGTAAAAATGAGCTGAATCGGTCAATCGTAAAGCTGGGGTTTAATTTGTAATATATTTCAATAGAAAAGCCCGCCAAACGTAGGTTCACAAAGCCGCCGCAAGGAGCGCTTTCTACCACTAGAGTGACTGTATCCTGTTCCTGCGTTAGATCAAAATACGATAATATGAGGTTTTTTGTATTTATTACGAAGTAACGAAAGTAAGTAGGATATTTTAAGCAAATTGTTCTGGAAAGCAGTCTACACTACCCAAATTCTGAGGAAAGTGCTTAGTTATGCAGCTCCTGCGTGCCGGACTTTTAGGTACCTGGATTAATAAATTCAAAATAACTGTGTATTTTATTTATTTACTGTTTTAGAATTTACAATATCTTTCTTTTGGTAAGATATACATACTTACATTCAATCATTTTTACGTTTACTCCCAACTAGTCTTATAGTAAATTTACTCAGCTTTCGATTGGTTTCACTCCCTTTCTAGTAGTACCACCTGGGACTGAGCTACAACGATGTTTCTAAAAACCACGTTTGTCTCGAAAAAACAATAAAACGACGATTTCTCCCTTATAGGTGAGAATTCGGGAAATCGTTATAGAACATTTTTTGTTCCCCCCAAGGGTCCTCTATCACCCCTCACAATATGACTAGACATTTACGGGACACCCTGTATATATATATATATATATATATATATATATATATATATATATATATATATATATATATACATATATATACAAGGTGTTCAAAACTCGATTGACACCCCCCTTTTTTCCACAATTTTTGATATTTAAAAGCGAAACTTGATGGGTATTAACGTGGTCGAATGTACATTAATTGGACCCAATGCACGACCCCTCAACTTTCTCCAGTTCTTCTCCAGCGACCCTAACTCTGGAATCTTCAATGGAAGGGGGTTATTTTTATGACGGATTATTGTAGAGAATTGAATTTTAGGTCGATTTTATATCGGTCATTTTTTCGCTAAAGCGCACCAATGAGTAACAAATTGCCAAAAACCGTAAAAACCCTTGTTTTTTGTCACTTTTCTGCCAATAACGCAGAAAGTATGTCCGTAATGGAAAAAGTAATTGGTATAAACGTTCCAGAGGATTAAATTTTCTTTCCAAAAAGTACCTTTAAATGCCTAAAACGTAAATAGGAATGGGGCAAAACACACTTTTGTTTTTGAAGTTTTCAGAAAAGTTTATGATCAAAGTGGTCTACGCTTCCGTAAAACTTAATAAACGTTTTCTAAACTTTTTGCTCCACCTAAAAATCAAATTCAATTAATTTATAAAGGCATTAAAATAATAAATTTAAAGCAATAGAACTCACCTAATGATTAGAATTTCGTAGTAATTATTTTTGTGTTGGAGGATTTATTTATTTTTTACGGCGTCTTGACATCTAGGCCATTAGTGCCGACATCCAGGGTGCAGCGAGGAATTTCCTAAATAATAAAAGTTGAGGGGTCGTGCATTGGGTCCAATGAATGTACATTCGACCACGTTAATACCCACCAAGTTTCACTTTTAAATATCAAAAATTGTGGAAAAAAGGGGGGTGTCAATCGAGTTTTGAACACCCTGTATATATATATATATATATATATATATATATATATATATATATATATATATATATATATATATATAAATTTGAACCACCATTATTTTCGATCTCTAGGGGATCTGAAACGCAAAATTTTCTAGTTGGCACATCATCACATCACCTGTGTGACTAGGTGTCGTCAGTGTGTCTTGCAAGGAAGCCTTTTGTAAAAACGTTCATAATTTTCGATCTATTTGTTCTGTAATTAACTTTTATGCAAGAATTAATATCAAGAATAATTTTCATTTAATTTTGATGATATCACAAAAAAAAACACAAATTACTCTTATTTATTTGCTGTTTTTTTTATTCTAGAATTTCAATTACATTATGAAATTGAGAGATAATCTCCGTTTTGAGTATTCCTTTGGAAATTTGATTAAATAAAACAACTTTTGTGTGATTCGGCAGTCTGGAGGATTTATTTTCGAAGAGTAGTGATTTTCGAAACGTTGTCTCTAACCAGAAGTTTATATTATTATTGTTTGAATTGATACTACGGTTTGAATGAGATAATTGTGGGCATTTAATGTACATTAGCCTTTAAGAACATTTATGGGCCTTTATTTCTTTTTTTTATTTATTTAATTTATAGAGTTCTGCAACAGAGGCGAAAATCTCTTTAAATGTCAGTCTTCAACTTCAAATGTGATATATATATATATATATATATATATATATATATATATATATATATATATATATAAGAACATATGAAGAAATAAACTTGAAAAAGAAAGAAGAAAAAAACAAACAAACAAAAAAAAATAAAATAATCAAAACAGACAAAATTTAGTAAATTAAATTTTTGTGTATAATAAAGAGTTTTTTAAATGTTTGAGTAATGCATTGATGTGTGGACTACCTTCTGTCAGTATTTCGTGTAAGTCGTAAGGTATGGTCAGGTTATTGCATTGTCTGCAGTTGGTAAGTATATGTTTAACGGTCAGAGTCTCGTTACAATATCTACAAGTTGGTCTGTCCTTTCTGTCTAGTAGGTAGGAGTGGGTAAGTAAGGTGTGTCCAATACGAAGCCTGGATAGGATGACTTCGTCCCGGCGGGACAACTGTTCATTTGTCCAGGCTTTCGTTGTATTTTTGTATATGGGCCTTTAAGAACATGACAAAGTCCGACTCGCAGGAACTGCGTCATCTTAGCGCGGTTACGTACATCTTGAAGAAATGGAATAGATTAGCATCACAAATCATAGGAAACTGACAGCCACTGCCATCATGATTACCACAGCCACTCCAAACTTATTACCAATACCTTTCACCGTTTGTTAGCTTATTTTACTACAATACTAATTTTACTGATAAATGCAATTTAAAACTAGAAACAACCCATTAAAAAGTGAGATAAAGAAAGAGAAAAACCATTTCAAAACAACAAAACAAACACTTTTTAAGTTTTAAGCGCTTATATCTCTCATTGACGTTGTCCCATCGAATATTGCTTCAGAACATTTTTTGTAGAGAATTTAGTAAGCATTCGAATGGTCACTTTCCACTTACCACGATTTCCCAACCGGTATCGAGATATTTACGAAAAATGTATGGAGATCCGAAAATTTTTCACGTCTATTAATAAAATATTTTTTTTCGCATACTTCCTTAACTTCAAATATAACCAAAATTTAATCATCTTAGTTGGGATTAATTTCCAAGATGTAGAAAAACATCTTACAAATTGATGACCTACAAAAACATTGATTCCACTTTTCTCAGAAACGGTTACAGATATCGCCTTAAAAATGGGTTCATTCGTTCTCTTATGTTAACAAACCTATAAAACAAGTACCTGCAAGCATATAAACTCAAAAACGTAAGCGTTACGATTTTTTTTCGCGAATTTCGCCCCAAACACTATCTTCAAGTGGGCGGATTCTGCTGGTTAACAAACTTGACCTTTCAAATTAGAAGACAGATTTTTGTGCCAAATTTCATCAAAATCGGACCATTTTTGAGCCGTCAGGAGCGCGAACAGACAAGTATATATATAAATATATATATATATAAACCTATATATAAATATATATATATATATACATACAAATTTTAGCCACCTATATTTTCGTGATCTATAGGGTCTGAAACGTGAAAGTTTCTAGTCGGCACTTCCGGATTGCGTCATGAGGTCAACCTCATAAGCGGGTTCTCCCTATGGAGATAGGGAGTAACCGCGCTAAAAAGAGTATTTTATAAAGGGAGCCTGCTAGATTTGTTGTTACCAGGTATGTAAACATAACATCACGTGGACAAGTTTAGAATGAGGGAGGAAGCGGTGAATTTCCTGTAGCTACTAGGTACTGTCAGATTCCTGTGAAGGCTGATTCTTATAATCTCCCGTTCTCCGGTATGCCATTGCGTCGGTGTTTTAATTTTTCTCAAAATACCAAAACATAATATTAACCTTTAAGTAGAGATGTGGGGAGTTTTCAGCACCCCATGACTTAATTAGCACTATATTTTGAATTTAAAAATTTACAATCCATTTCATCGCTTTGGTACCTTCATAAATAGTAGTTCTGTTCACATTAAGGTTGCATTCGCCTAAAACAAAACATTATTTGTTTATTTTCTGGGCCTTTTACTGGCTTAGGGTGTTCACAACACCCTACTTACGTAACAAAAATTTAAAATATAATGTCTTCTTTCGACCGCCGTTTGACATTTTATATGAAGAGAATCAAGAAATAATGAAGAGCCGTTTTAAGTAAATGTGTGAAAATGATGGAGAAGATGAGTCCATTGATTCGGAAGATGAGGAAAGAGATAGAAATTTTTGAAAAATCTACTATATATTTGTCAAATACCACGCACTCACTCACTCACTTACTGACCTATCATCCCCTAGCCCAAACCACACGACAGAAAATTTTGAAATTTTGCATGGACACTCCCTATAGAACGTAGGCGCTCGCAAAGAAAGGATTTTTTGAAATTTGAATTTTTAAGTATTTTTCGAGGGGTTTAAAGTCTTAGATGTTTAGAACATGCAAGCCTAGGCAGCAAGCGTTGCTAGGACGATAACAGAACAGCTGTTACCGTACATTATCTATTTCATAGTATTATTTTTAATTGAGGTTAATTTCAACTATCATGGCAGACCTTGAATTACAAAAACTGAGATTAAAATGTGAATTTTTCCCTCAAAGAGTTTCCGCCCTTGACACAAAAATTTGAAATTTTGCACGGGCCATCCGTTTAGAGTGTAAACACTCGCTAAGAAAGGTTTTTTATTTTTATATTCAAACGTTTAAGTGCTATTAGGGGGGTTTGAATTATTAAGAAGAAAATGGTTCGATTTTGATAACATTTGGTACAAAAATCTATCTTCTTATTTAAAAGTTTATGTTCATTAACCACCAATCACGAATTTGTGCTGGCGTAATATTACGCTAGCACAGCCACGTTTTCTCGGAAACGGCTGGAGCGACAAATTTGTGACTGGTGTCATTCTAGAGCAACAAATTAGCAACAAATTCTGGTACCAATCTGAATTTCGTCAGACAATTAGATCAAAAGTTACGGGGGTGGCTGTGCTGGCGTAATATTACGCTAGCACAGCCACGTTTTCTCGGAAACGGCTGGAGCGACAAATTCGTGATTGGTGTCATTCTAGAGCAACAAATTAGCAACAAATTCTGGTACCAATCTGAATTTCGTGAGACAATTAGATCAAAAGTTACGGGGGTGGCTGTGCTGGCGTAATATTACGGTAGCACAGCCACGTTTTCTCGGCAACGGCTGGAGCGACAAATTCTTGGTTGGTGTCATTCTAGAGCAACAAATTAGCAACAAATTCTCGTACCAATCTGAATTTCGTCAGACAATTAGATCAAAAGTTACGGGGGTGGCTGTGCTAGTGTAATATTACGCTAGCACAGCCACGTTTTCTCGGAAACGGCTGGAGCGACAAATTCGTGATTGGTGTCATTCTAGAGCAACAAATTAGCAACAAATTCTCGTACCATTCTGAATTTCGTCAGACAATTAGATCAAAAGTTACGGGGGTGGCTGTGCTGGCGTAATATTACGGTAGCACAGCCACGTTTTCTCGGAAACGGCTGGAGCGACAAATTCGTGATTGGTGTCATTCTAGAGCAACAAATTAGCAACAAATTCTCGTACCAATCTGAATTTCGTCAGACAATTAGATCAAAAGTTACAAGGGTGGCTGTGCTAGCGTAATATTACGCTAGCACAGCCACGTTTTCTCGGAAACGGCTGGAGCGACAAATTCGTGATTGGTGTCATTCTAGAGCAACAAATTAGCAACAAATTCTGGTACCAATCTGAATTTCATCAGACAATTAGATCAAATGTTACGGGGGTGGCTGTGCTGGCGTAATATTACGCTAGCACAGCCACGTTTTCTCGGAAACGGCTGGAGCGACAAATTCGTGATTGGTGTCATTCTAGAGCAACAAATTAGCAACAAATTCTCGTACCAATCTGAATTTCGTCAGACAATTAGATCAAAAGTTACAAGGGTGGCTGTGCTAGCGTAATATTACGGTAGCACAGCCACGTTTTCTCGGAAACGGCTGGAGCGACAAATTCGTGATTGGTGTCATTCTAGAGCAACAAATTAGCAACAAATTCTGGTACCAATCTGAATTTCGTCAGACAATTAGATCAAAAGTTACGGGGGTGGCTGTGCTGGCGTAATATTACGGTAGCACAGCCACGTTTTCTCGGAAACGGCCGGAGCAACAAATTTGAAAATAGTGTAACAAATTAGCAACAAATTAGCAACAAATTACTGAGTATGTTAGAAGTTGGGGTTGCAATGTTGCTGTTCCAGCGTAATAGGGCTTTTATGAAGGTACCAAAGCGATGAAATGGATTGTAAATTTTTAAATTCAAAATATATTGCTAATTAAGTCATGGGGTGCTGAAAACTCCCCACATCTCTACTTAAAGGTTAATATTATGTTTTGGTATTTTGAGAAAAATTAAAACACCGACGCAATGGCATACCGGAGAACGGGAGATTATAAGAATCAGCCTTCACAGGAATCTGACAGTACCTAGTAGCTACAGGAAATTCACCGCTTCCTCCCTCATTCTTATCTTGTCCACGTGATGTTATGTTTACATACCTGGTAACAACAACTCTAGCAGGCTCCCTTTATAAAATACTCTTTTAAGCGCGGTTACTCCCTATCTCCATAGGGAGAACCCGCTTATGAGGTTGACCTCATGACGCAATCCGGAAGTGCCGACTAGAAACATTCACGTTTCAGACCCTATAGATCACGAAAATATAGGTGGCTAAAATTTGTATATATATATATATATATATATATATATATATATATATATATATATATATATATATGCTTGTCTGTTCGCGCTCCTGACGGCTCAAAAATGGTCCGATTTTGATGAAATTTGGCACAAAAATCTGTCTTCTAATTTGAAAGGTCAAGTTCTTTAACCAGCAGAATCCGCCCACTTGAAGATAGTGTTTGGGGCGAAATTCGCGCAAAAAAATCGTAACGCTTACGTTTTTGAGTTTATATGCTTGCAGGTACTTGTTTTATAGGTTTGTTAACATAAGAGAACGAATGAACCCATTTTAAGGCGATATCTGTAACCGTTTCTGAGAAAAGTGGAATCAATGTTTTTGTAGGTCATTATTTTTTTGTGAGTACAAAAAATGTTCTGAAGCAATATTCGATGGGACAACGTCAATGAGAGATATAAGCGCTTAAAACTTAAAAAGTGTTTGTTTTGTTGTTTTGAAATGGTTTTTCTCTTTCTTTATCTCACTTTTTAATTGGTTGTTTCTAGTTTTAAATTGCATTTATCAAAATGCATGAAATTAGTATTGTAGTAAAATAAGCTAACAAACGGTGAAAGGTATTGGTAATAAGTTTGGAGTGGCTGTGGTAATCATGATGGCAGTGGCTGTCAGTTTCCTGTGATTTGTGATGCTAATCTATTCAATTTCTTCAAGATGTACGTAACCGCGCTAAGATGACGCAGTTCCTGCGAGTCGGACTGGGAGTTGTCCCGCCGGGACGAAGTCATCCTATCCAGGCTTCGTATTGGACACACCTTACTTACCCATTCCTACCTACTAGACAGAAAGGACAGACCAACTTGTAGATATTGTAACGAGACTCTGACCGTTAAACATATACTTACCAACTACAGACAACGCAATAACCTGACCATACCTTACGACTTACACGAAATACTGACAGAAGGTAGCCCACACATCAATGCATTACTCAAACATTTAAAAAACTCTTTATTATACACAAAAATTTAATTTACTAAATTTTGTCTCTTTTGATTATTATTTTTTTTTTTTGTTTGTTTGTTTTTTTCTTCTTTCTTTTTCAAGTTTATTTCTTCATATGTTCTTATATACATATATATCACATTTGAAGTTGACGACTGACATTTAAAGAGTTTTTCGCCTCTGTTGCAGAACTCTATAAATTAAATAAATAAAAAAAAGAAATAAAGGCCCATAAATGTTCTTAAAGGCTAATGTACATTAAATGCCCACAATTATCTCATTCAAACCGTAGTATCAATTCAAACAATAATAATATAAACTTCTGGTTAGAGACAACGTTTCGAAAATCACTACTCTTCGAAAATAAATCCTCCAGACTGCCGAATCACACAAAAGTTTTTTATTTAATCAAATTTCCAAAGGAATACTCAAAACGGAGATTATCTCTCAATTTCATAATGTAATTGAAATTCTAGAATAAAAAAACAGCAAATAAATAAGAGTAATTTGTGTTTTTCTTGTGATATCATCAAAATTAAATGAAAATTATTCTTGATATTAATTCTTGCATAAAAGTTAATTACAGAACAAATAGATCGAAAATTATGAACGTTTTTACAAAAGGCTTCCTTGCAAAACACACTGACGACACCTAGTCACACAGGTGATATGATGATGTGCCAACTAGAAAATTTTGCGTTTCAGATCCCCTAGAGACCGAAAATAATGGTGGTTCAAATTTATTTATATATATATATATATATATATATATATATATATATATATATACAGGGTGTTCAAAACTCGATTGACACCCCCCTTTTTTCCACAATTTTTGATATTTAAAAGCGAAACTTGGTGGGTCTTAACGTGGTCGAATGCACATTCATTAGACCCAATGCACGACCCCTCAACTTTTATTATTTAGGAAATTCCTCGCTGCACCCTGGATGTCGGCACTAATGGCCTAGATGTCAAGACGCCGTAAAAAATAAATAAATCGTCCAACACAAAAATAATTGCTACGAAATTCTAATCATTAGGTGAGTTCTATTGCTTTAAATTTATTATTTTAATGCCTTTATAAATTAATTGAATTTTATTTTTAGGTGGAGCAAAAAGTTTAGAAAACGTTTATTAAGTTTTACGGAAGCGTAGACCACGTTGATCATAAACTTTTCTGAAAACTTCAAAAACAAAAGTGTGTTTTGCCCCATTCCTATTTACGTTTTAGGCATTTAAAGGTACTTTTTGGAAAGAAAATTTAATCCTCTGCAACGTTTATAACAATTACTTTTTCCATTACGGACATACTTTCTGCGTTATTGGCAGAAAAGTGACAAAAAACAAGGGTTTTAACGGTTTTTGGCAATTTGTTACTCATTGGTGCGCTTTAGCGAAAAAATTACCGATATAAAATCGACCTAAAATTCAATTCTCTACAATAATCCGTCATAAAAATGACCCCCTTCCATTGAAGATTCCAGAGTTAGGGTTGCTGGAGAAAGTTGAGGGGTCGTGCATTGGGTCCAATGAATGTACATTCGACCACGTTAATACCCACCAAGTTTTGCTTTTAAATATCAAAAATTGTGGAAAAAAGGGGGGTGTCAATCGAGTTTTGAACACCCTGTATATATATATATATATACACAGGGTGTCCCGTAAATGTCTAGTCATATTGTGAGGGGTGATAGAGGACCCTTGGGGGAACAAAAAATGTTCTATAACGATTTCCCGAATTCTCACCTATATGGGAGAAATCGTCCTTTTATTGTTTTTTCGAGACAAACGTGGTTTTTGGAAAAATAATCCTTGTAGCTCCGTCCCAGGTGATTCTACTAGAAAGGGAGTGAAACCAATCGAAAGCTGAGTAAATTTACTATATGACTAGTTGGGAGTAAACGTAAAAATGATTGAATGTAAGTATGTATATCTTACCAAAAGAAAGATATTGTAAATTCTAAAACAGTAAATAAATAAAATACACATTTATTTTGAATTTATTAATCCAGGTATCTAATACTGGGTCATTCTAGAGCAACAAATTAGCAACAAATTCTCGTACCAATCTGAATTTCGTCAGACAATTAGATCAAAAGTTACGGGGGTGGCTGTGCTGGCGTAATATTACGGTAGCACAGCCACGTTTTCTCGGAAACGGCTGGAGCGACAAATTCGTGATTGGTGTCATTCTAGAGCAACAAATTAGCAACAAATTCTCGTACCAATCTGAATTTCGTGAGACAATTAGATCAAAAGTTACGGGGGTGGCTGTGCTGGCGTAATATTACGCTAGCACAGCCACGTTTTCTCGGAAACGGCTGGAGCGACAAATTCGTGATTGGTGTCATTCTAGAGCAACAAATTAGCAACAAATTCTCGTACCAATCTGAATTTCGTGAGACAATTAGATCAAAAGTTACGGGGGTGGCCGTGCTGGCGTAATATTACGCTAGCACAGCCACGTTTTCTCGGAAACGGCTGGAGCAACAAATTCGTGATTGGTGTCATTCTAGAGCAACAAATTCTCGTACCAATCTGAATTTCGTGAGACAATTAGATCAAAAGTTACGGGGGTGGCTGTGCTGGCGTAATATTACGCTAGCACAGCCACGTTTTCTCGGAAACGGCTGGAGCGACAAATTCGTGATTGGTGTCATTCTAGAGCAACAAATTAGCAACAAATTCTCGTACCAATCTGAATTTCGTGAGACAATTAGATCAAAAGTTACGGGGGTGGCTGTGCTGGCGTAATATTACGCTAGCACAGCCACGTTTTCTCGGAAACGGCTGGAGCGACAAATTCGTGATTGGTGTCATTCTAGAGCAACAAATTAGCAACAAATTCTCGTACCAATCTGAATTTCGTGAGACAATTAGATCAAAAGTTACGGGGGTGGCTGTGCTGGCGTAATATTACGCTAGCACAGCCACGTTTTCTCGGAAACGGCTGGAGCGACAAATTCGTGATTGGTGTCATTCTAGAGCAACAAATTAGCAACAAATTCTCGTACCAATCTGAATTTCGTGAGACAATTAGATCAAAAGTTACGGGGGTGGCTGTGCTGGCGTAATATTACGCTAGCACAGCCACGTTTTCTCGGAAACGGTTGGAGCGACAAATTCGTGATTGGTGTCATTCTAGAGCAACAAATTAGCAACAAATTCTCGTACCAATCTGAATTTCGTGAGACAATTAGATCAAAAGTTACGGGGGTGGCTGTGCTGGCGTAATATTACGCTAGCACAGCCACGTTTTCTCGGAAACGGCTGGAGCGACAAATTCGTGATTGGTGTCATTCTAGAGCAACAAATTAGCAACAAATTCTCGTACCAATCTGAATTTCGTGAGACAATTATATCAAAAGTTACGGGGGTGGCTGTGCTGGTGTAATATTACGCTAGCACAGCCACGTTTTCTCGGAAACGGCTGGAGCGACAAATTCGTGAATGGTGTCATTCTAGAGCAACAAATTAGCAACAAATTCTCGTACCAATCTGAATTACGTCAGACAATTAGATCAAAAGTTACGGGGGTGGCTGTGCTGGCGTAATATTACGCTAGCACAGCCACGTTTTCTCAGAAACGGCTGGAGCGACAAATTCGTGATTGGTGTCATTCTAGAGCAACAAATTAGCAACAAATTCTCGTACCAATCTGAATTTCGTCAGACAATTAGATCAAAAGTTACGGGGGTGGCTGTGCTGGCGTAATATTACGCTAGCACAGCCACGTTTTCTCAGAAACGGCTGGAGCGACAAATTCGTGATTGGTGTCATTCTAGAGCAACAAATTAGCAACAAATTCTCGTACCAATCTGAATTTCGTCAGACAATTAGATCAAAAGTTACAAGGGTGGCTGTGCTGGCGTAATATTACGCTAGCACAGCCACGTTTTCTCGGAAACGGCTGGAGCGACAAATTCGTGGTTGGTGTCATTCTAGAGCAACAAATGAGCAACAAATTCTCGTACCAATCTGAATTTCGTCAGACAATTAGATCAAAAGTTACAAGGGTGGCTGTGCTGGCGTAATATTACGCTAGCACAGCCACGTTTTCTCGGAAACGGCTGGAGCGACAAATTCGTGGTTGGTGTCATTCTAGAGCAACAAATTAGCAACAAATTCTGGTACCAATCTAAATTTCGTCGGACAATTAGATCAAAAGTTACGGGGGTGGCTGTGCTGGCGTAATATTACGCTAGCACAGCCACGTTTTCTCGGAAACGGCTGGAGCAACAAATTTGAAAATAGTGTAACAAATTAGCAACAAATTAGCAACAAATTACTGAGTATGTTAGAAGTTGGGGTTGCAATGTTGCTGTTCCAGCGTAATAGAGCTCTAGTTTGGAAAAGTAGGTGTTTGAATGTTTTTCGAATACGGTTACAGATATCGCTTTAAAGTTTTTCTACGTTACAAAACCAATAAAACGAGTACCTGCAAGCACGAGTACTCGAAAACGTAAGCATAACGATTGTCTTTGCGCAAATTTCGCTCTAAAACCCATGTTCCAGTTGACGGATTCTGCTTGTTAACGAACTTGACATTTCAAATTAGAAAAATGATTTTTGTACGAAACTTCATCAAAATCAGACCATTTTTCAGGCAGCTACAGCGCGGACAGACAAATATACGTATGCTTGGAGTTACGCAAGCCTTGGTTTTGTTAATTGCAAAGCGATCCAAATTACACCAGATATTTTATGGAAACACGCTACAATGAAGTAGTAATTGCGTGTCAGAGGCTTTGTTTGTTTATGCGCCTGGATGAGGCAACAAGCCCAGCGATCTACTACCAGGGGTCTCTCGTGCGAGTGACGGGGAGATGAGCGGAGATAACAGCTCTTTTGAGTGGCCCATTATTCCGATGTCATTTTCCCTGTAAATTGGGACATGCGAGTTCGAGGTATTTCCCGATCACAGTAATAATTCCCCTGAAAAAACTTCCAGGAAGAGGATTCGGATCGCGAGGACATTCTATGCTCTGTGTCATTATGTGTAATTTAAAAAAAAAAAAAAAAAAAAAAAATACCAAGAGAAAAAAAGGATGTAAAGAGAAGAGAGGAAGAAACTTGGTTAATTGGTCTCGCTAATGAATGGTAGTAGAGACCTTGGACGGTAATTCGGGTGTTGTGTGTTGAATGGAATTTCTAGAATCATTTAGTTTATAATTGTAGACCTTAACTCCGCGGAGCCATTATGACTGCTACTAGCTTCTCCCTCAGCTCAGTTTTTTTTCAGCGCTTCAATATTGGAACTTCGGTTGGTTTCCAAGGGTGTATCCGGAGAGGGGGTCACAGGAAAGACATAACTTCCGAAGATGCACTTACTAACAAAAACGTCTAGAATAAGAACATTTAGAATAAGAACTCTTATTTCGCCTTTTAGCACTTTCCTCCGAAGGAAAGTAGCTATTGAGGTTGCACTCATGACGGAATTTTTGAAAAATTTCTTCAAATCTTTATCGATCCTACCTAGTAGACACCGAAAATGACCCCCGTTAAAATTTATATATATATATATATATATATATATATATATATATATATATATATATATATATATATATATATGTCTGTTAACACGATAGCGGCCAGAGTTTTTGTTTTTTCGTCACGAAATTTCGTATATAGCATTCAATTAGCAAACGATTGAACGAGTTCGTTAACCACCAAAATCGGTCCACCGGAAGGGGGGGGGGGGTTACCCCGAACCCAAAACACTAATTTGAACATGTCAGCCGTAATATTTGTTATATTTCAACGAAACTTGTTTTTCGTAGTGGAAATATAGAGAGAAAAGTGAGATGTAAATATAAACTAAACCGGTTCATTAGAAGGGGGGGGGGGGTTTACTCCGGACCCACAATACCAATTCGCCCCTACCAGCCGTGATTTTTGGTATATTTAGACGAAACTCTGTATTCGTAGTGGTAATCTACAGGTAAAAATGTGTTGTGAAAATAAACTAAATCGGTTTATTAGGAGGGGGGGTTTACGCCGGACCTAAATTACTAATATACTCATACCGGTCGTAATTTCTGCTGTATTGTAACGAAACGCGGTATACGTTGTGAGAAAGAAGTGTTGTAAGAATGAGCTAAATCGGTCAATCGGAAAGGGGGGTTTACTTTGTAATATATTTCAATAGAATTAGCTTGCCAGACGTAGGTTCGCAAGGCCGCCGCAAGAAGCGCTTTCTACCACTAGAGGGACTGTATCCTGTTCCTGGGTCGGATCAAAAGACGAAAATATGAGGTTTTTTGCATTTATTAAGTAGTGCAGTAGGATTTTTTAAGCAAATTGTTCTGGAAAGCAGTTTACACTACCCAAATTCTGAGGAAAGTGCTTAGTTATGCTGCTCCTGCGTGACGGAATTTTATCGAATGAAATCAGCTCTTCCGAAACTGCAAACACTATATAGCGCGTTTATGTTTATTTTCACGGGGAGGAAACCTGCTTATATCGTCAACACGTTTCAGTCCCCTTAGGTCTCGACAATACCGGTGGTTCAAATTTCTGTGTTTGTATATATATACAGGCTGGCCCAGATAAGCGGGCCACAAGAGATAACTACTAAACGGTTTGAGATATCAAAATTTTTCGAAGTGGCAAAGTTGTTCTCGTCGAGATCTATAAAATGGTGCCCTTGGAAATGAGAAAATAACGCTTCTAAGGGCTAACATTTTCCTATGCTTAATTACCCCTCCCTTACCAAGAATACTATTTAAAGAAAATCAAGTGCCTTTTTTTGGATTTTCAGATGAGGAATACATGCAAATGATAACTTATTTTTACAGGGAACTACTTGATTTATCGAAACCCCGTTTGCACGGTTCTTCCTTGTTTTGTTAGTGCATTTTCAAAATATAATGCAAAATATGGATAAAAAGGAAACCCTTCCGAGTGCACCATTTTAAAGATCTCGACGAGAACTAGTAGTTATTTCTCTTGTGGCCTGCTTACCTGGGCCACCCTGTATATATATATATATATTTGTCTGCTCGCGCTCTCTCTGTCTCTACGATGATTCCATTTTGATTAAATTGGTACAAAAATACTTTGTCTCAAAGGAACGTTGATCAGCTATAATCCGTGGAAAGGAACACTGTTTTGCGGCGAACAAAATCTCAGCGATTACAGCTAAAATTTCTGTTTTGTATACTTCTCGATAATAGGTCGCACGGCCGCGGTGCGCCATGGGCGTATATAGAAAATAATTTCGGGAGGGGCTGGGAAAATTTCGGGGGGGGGGGGGGGCTGAGACCATTTCCGGGGTATGGGATACTAAAATTTTAGAGCTTGGAATAGTTTTAGGCAATTAAAACGCTATTACACGTAAAATAAAATATATAAAATATATTTTATGAACTAAGTGATCTTATTTAATTTATTTTTAAGGGTTTTACGACAATTTTTTACCATAAAATCAAAATTGGGGGGGGGGGGGGGCTGCAGCCCCCTTATATACGCCCATGCTCCCACCGAGGAGGACAACCCGGAAAATATTGTATTGTATTGTATTCTTCTCGATGGTGGATTGATTCGAAAAATTGTCAAGATCTTTCATATTTATCCAGACTAAGAGATAATATGTTGGTAACTTTTGGTGTTGAGGAAGTATTACAATAAATTAGCTAAGGTTTTAAGGTGTGTAGGGTTCATTAAATCTGAGGAAGTTGCTATGGCTTTCAATTGATCCAGATCATGACAGTATTTTGTAGAATTTGTTTTTCACGTTTAGGAAGAAGCTCGAAGAATATTACCTGATAAGAAGACTTTTAAAGCTTTTATCATTGAATAATTTTTGTATCCCCAGAATGCCTACTGAATTCTATTTCTGATTATTTTAAATGGGTGTTGTTGTTGTTATTTTAAATGGGTGTTGTTGACTTAGTCAAATAATTAATTTTTGCTGGAATTAATCTTCCACAAATTTAGCTTTGACACTGTTCAAAACTAGTTCAACCAAGAACGGCCAAGAAAGCCCACACGCTTGTCGAACACCCGTCGACAGCCGCCATTTGAAAGGGAATCACTTCCAGACGGTTGTTCGAAAGGCATTTTTTACTAGTGAAAAATATAAAAATCCGTGAAATTAGTGACGGAACATACTTAAAAATAAATAAATATTTTTTACAAATAATATTTTTAACTATCTAAAAATGTAACATCCCTTGAAATAAAAAATATATATAGAAATTTGGATTAAAATATAATATTGTAAAATATAAACATTAGTAATGATTTCTAACATTATATAATATTCGGCTAACTTAAACAGTAGGGTATTGTGCTAAAGGCCATTGTAGTCGACGCACAATAAATTACAAAAAAAAAAAAAAAAAAAAAATATTTTTAACCTTCAGCTGTTGAGGGGAAGGGGATTATGGGGTATGGTGGATATGTGCATGTGCGAGACAAAATCTCAAAACGATTTTTAGACCTGTGATGTAAAAGGTCCTTGTTCCCAAACCAAAAAAAATATAATAATGTACAATTTTTTCATGTACGATTTTTCATATACCTCAATATCTTTTCAGTCTAAAGGATATATTACCCAGGCAATAAGAAAAGTGTTTCCAGCTTGTGATTTTCAAGCATACCATTTCCATAAAAACATAATAATAATAACAATTAATTTGCAAAGAAAAATAATAATAAATGTTAATTTTGATTTGTATAGAAATTTTTCAATTTATTTACAGCTGGTGTATTAATCACACTGAGAAAACATAAAGAATGTAATTCGTGGATGTCTGAAGAACATAAATAAATTAATTCAAATATTTAAATGCATAGTATGCACATAATATTTTTTTTTAAAAAAAGATCTGAACTGTATTGATAAATTTCAAAAAAAGTTTTTTTTCGTTGTAACAGAATAATATAGATTTCTAAGAATAAGCCAATTGTGCAAAAATAGAAAATTCCATTGGCGGGCAGGTCAGGTTTGAAGAAAACCCTTTTATAATGGCTACAAACAAGTAAGAAGTTGTTTACATGTCGCGAGACCAACACAGACTGCTTGAGGGAGCACTATCAGGCATCGAAGATCCTTTGACGCCCACCATTTGAAGGGGGCGCTGCTGTCGAACACCCTTCGAAATCTGCCATCAAGGTGTTAAGATTGGTAGAGAAACAAAAATTGTAATAAATATTAACATTTATTAATTCTTTAATGCTTATTCAACATATATCACAGCAATAGATTGATATCATAAATCACATTTTATATATATATATATTGTAATGATATATTACATTCACGAAAATATTTCTAAATTCAAATAACCATCGATAGTTTGAAAAGCCCGCGCAAATCACAAACCATATATACAAATAACATCGTATTATATACACTTTAAATTAATAATATTTTTGGACAATACTGATGTACAATATACATATATTAAATGTACATTCAGATGATAATAAATTAATTATTTAGTATTGCAGAATTATAATTATTATCTAAATTATGAACCAACATAATGCGGAAGTTAAAAAAAAAAAGGATGCTAACTTTCTACTACTCTATTCCCAGCAGTTGTCGAGTGCGGAGCTGGAGTCTATAGCTATCCTCCGAGGAGTACCGAGTCAAGTCTAGTCCTAGCAGTCGTAGAGTGCAGTGTTCAGACCATTGCTGTCTATAATAAAGGACGGTTTGAGAAAACGGCGGAGTCCGGAACATCAGATATCCATTCTATGCACGAGACCTGGCAAGAAAGCGTATCACCTAGAAGAAGGAATTACTGAAGCGCAGTATATTGAAGCTTTATTGGAAGTAAATTAGTTCAGAGGTAAAATTATTTTTTGTAACTGTTAATTCTTTTATTATTATTTGTATGTATTTTAATATTGTTTTGTATTTCGGAATTGTCTAAGAATAAATATTATATTCTTCATTCACTCGGAACTTTTACCCCTGAGATTAAATCAATTTAATATAATAAAACTTATTAAAGTAATTAAAATCTTTTTATTCATTTTATAAAAAATAATCATTACATTTAATAACGCCCAACATGGTGCAAATCTTTTTATAAAAAATATAATCATAATAATATATATATATATATATATATATATATATATATATATATATATATATACATTGACTTCTTTACATTCTACAAATAAATTAAAAATAACTCTTTGGTAAAAATATTAAACTGCCTGTTGATCGTACATTGCAAGGTATCTCTTCAGGGCTGAGGTTAGTAATTCTGTTCTAATCTTTTCTTCTTCTCTTCAACATAAAAAAAATATACATATTAAAACAGAAGTTTTTCTCAGTATATACAAATTATTTTATTTAACTTAAAAGAAAAAAATTAATTAAAATAAAAGAGAAGAAAAGATGAGAAAAAAATATATTTGTATCTTAAAATATACCTTGCTTGGTTTGATCGACTATTTGCTTCTTGAAGCTTATTTTTCAAATCGCAAAGTTTTTGTTTTTCACTTTGGAGATTTTTTTTGAGATTTAAATTGGTTTCTTTGAGACATTTTATTTTCTGGCTATATTTCTTTCCTTCTTCTTTAGTTTTTTTGTGTTTTAGTTTTTCATTCTTCAACTCCTTTAAATAGCAGCACAATATATAAGTCAAGTAAAGGAAGGATATTGTATTTGTGACAATTAGTGAACATTGAAATAAAATAATTAGTCAATTCTGCTCAATTCAAGCTATAGGTACTCTACAGACCTCATAAGCGGGTTTTCTCCCGCAATAAAAGCCTTGTCGGACCTATTCTATTTGGTCGGAATAACAATCTCATTTTTGATGTGTAGTATAATTACTACACGCCAATCTATGCAATTTTTTTGACTCTTTTTGTTAGTTTACTCTGTCCCATGCTTAACAAAAATGCACATACTTTTTTCTGTTATTTTTGAAGATAAGGTATACGTGCCATTCCACTTATTTTTTGGCTCAAAGGTAAAATTTGAGTCAAATTGTGTTTAGTTTTCCGGTGGGAATATTTTGGTTCACTAGGAGTCCAATGTGGCTTGTATGGTTTCATAGATTTGTTGTAATAGTTATATGAATTATATATATCTGAAGACAGATTGAAGATATTAAAATTCATTAAATTAATTAAGTGAATGAGGATGGTGGAATAAAAAAGTGATTAAGAAATGTGTACGTCAAAAAGAATAGAATAGAAGAGTCAATTAATGTGTTGTGCTTCTACATATTGTGTTATATGTTCGCTCTCTGCGTATTGGGGAGGCTTGAACCAGGATTCAATCATCTTTAAGATACAAGAATGCTACAAATTTTATAATTTATTTATTGACAAACAATTTCCAACAACATTATCTGACGAAAACCTAACAATGAATCGCATTTCACCAAATGAATAATTATTCAAAAGAATAATATAAATTATTTTAATAATACAAATTTTCATAGATCTACTCCATAGATCAACGAAGTTCAATTTTAGTAATAGATTTAACATTGATGAATATTAAACAATGAGAAACTGTGTGAGAAGCATAATAGGATTAAGAAATATAAAATTATTAAAACCTTCATTAGACTATTAAGACGATCTGACGATTCATTGAGGTCTTTCTTAAGGCAGCAGATTTCATCTTGTAAATGACTAACATTTTCTTTCCAGCTGGTCACTTCTTCTTCTAATGCCTCCTGCTGCAGTTCACTTTTTTCTGCTCTTTTCTCAAGACATTTCACCTGAAGTGAAGAAGGTTTTATTAAAAAAAAAAAAAAAAAAAAAAAAAAAAAAAAAATCTGAATCCCATGAGCTGGATTACAAATATTAAAATCTAATAACACAAATCCGTAACTGTGAGTCCTAGACAATTTTAACCTAGCCTATACCCCCCCCCCAGGATTAAGACATACATGTGTGCCAATTTGGTCAAAATCCAAAATTGGTCGAATGGTGTGGATTTTTATAAGGAACAAACATACAGACTGACAGCTGGTAAACGATTTTGATTTAGCATACAACACTCCCTGGATCAAAATCTATCTGTGTGCCAAGTTTGGTCAAAATCGGTGTGGATTTGTATGAGGATCTAGCATACAGACAGACAGCTGGTAGACGTTTTTAATATAGCCTCTGAGATTTCTCGGATAAAGAGCTGCCTGTGTGCCAAGATTGGTCAAAATCGGATTTGTATAAGGTACAAACAGATACATGATTTTTATATATATAGATAACCTTTATAAATAGGAGGCCATGAGTGCTAAGGCTTATGCACTTCGTGCCTAAGGTCGTGGGTTCGATTTCCACTAGGGTGATGGCTTATCTTTCAAAAAAAGAAAAGTCATCAGCTCAACCCTGGCTAGAAAGGGTGGTAAGCTATAGTTAACTCGTCCTAAAATTCGTTGTCAATAATAAACGACAGCAATAAATGGACTTTAACATTTAAATTAATAAATATTTTTAATGAAAAACTGACTCAATTGTTAACTTAATTTAATTTTTTTCCCCCTGAGTAAACCCTAAAATTTAATGGACAAATTTTTTGTTTTTTACAAACCACATTCAACACCATTAAACCACCAAGTTTTGTTGCAAGGAAGTAAAAATAACAGCCGGTATATTAATAATTTGGTTTTTGAGTACCCCCCCCCCCCCTTCTAATAGAGTGATTTTTTAAAGGCGTCCAATTATTAATAATAATTTCTCAATATAAATTTTATGAATTTTGAGATGCAAGAGAATACAGGTTTAAAATTAAGCATTTAAATATTTTTTAATTATTCTTTTAAAATTTACATTTTAATTTTTATTACTAATTTTTTATTCCTAATACTCTAAAAGTGTCAATTAATCCAAAGATAAAAACAAATAAAAATAAGCCAGCAAAGGATAAAAGGCTTTAGGTTCTGGCCATGATGATTTTAAGATCACAGGCAGTTAACAGCCAATGAATGTTCTCGGAAACTTTGGAATTTTATCATTATGAAAATCATCTATACATGAAATAAAATTCTAACGGATCGCTGTCTGTACATGGAAGATATATGGGGAAAAAATACTATTCTAACGTTTTTAGAATTTTCGTCTGTATGTCTGCTGTCTGTCAGACGCTCTATACACACTAGGGTTTAACAATCCCTAAGGGGCCAGCTTAGTGGCTCTGTCACGTTTAACAATCCTAGCAGCCTGTATGATTGATCCCCCATGGCTATACACCTAATATCGTGTATAGAGAAGAATTACCATAAAGTAGATTTTTTTTTAAATACCCATACGACGAGGTTTATAATCCAAAATAAACCAAATGATATATCCAAAATTGCTGCAGTAAGTAACTATCTACGCAGACGAAGTTGTGGGCACAGCTAGTATTTAATAAGACATAAATAAACAACAAAAAGGTTCACAGTACACAAACCTCTTTCACCTTTTCTTCTAACAGTAAGTTCTGACTTTTGGCTTTTTCAACTTTCATCTCTTCCATTTCTGCAATTAATTTTGATTGAATTTCTTTCAGCCTTGACTTCCAAATTTTCTCCAAGGTTTCTGTATATAATAAAATATAAAAGCCGTTGACTAAATTTAATCAAGAAAAAGAAATCATTTTCTATACATTTTTGTGCAATTGAAAACTCATATACAAGAATTGACGGGCGTGCAGCAATAATTAATAAGGAAGCATCTCTCGTCACTTCAATAGTGGAATCACAGCAACTAAAGCGATGTGAGAGGTCCACTATATACTTTCCCTCTGCTTAAAGCCAGGCTTTCCATCAGGCTTTTAGAGGGCCTGCTCTTATAAATTGATACATACAATGCCGTAATGAGCCTCGCACAAAAAAATCTCGGACTAAATGAGATGCCATTCTACAATGAATTAAAATGTGTAGCTTCTTCAGCTATATTGATGATAATGATTTGATAGAAACGGGGCCAGAATAAGACTGAATTTTGCATTAATTGATTAATTTTCAGTATTTTAAATTCTTTATTTGTATTTTCATATGAGCTTCCTAAATTAAAATTGTGAATAAAAGCAAATTTTGTTAATTTTATCCGTACATTTTGGGATATTTATTAAACATGGCACAATAAAGATGCGGTTCTTAACCATTAAACCTGACACTACTACTCTAAAAAAAAGTAGGATAGGGTCCTTATGGACTCACTTTCATAAGTAGGTGATGATGGTTATGATAACGAAAATGGAAAGAATATCAAGAATCAAAATATAAAAAGTTTGTTGAGAGGAGATCGTTGACCGTTGATGATGCGAAGGTAGGGATTCAGTCGTTATTTCTTAATAAAACTACAACCTGCATCCGTGATCCCGCATCTGTGAGGCATAGTTCTCAATCTTCTCATCGCCCCGATGAAGCCTTGAATTTCAAGCCAGAACGTTGGCAACAATAAAACCATTTTTACGTGTAAATGTAGTTTTATTAAGTAATAACAACCGAACCCTGACAATCCCTACCTTCGTAAAATTTAAAAACGTTTTCTTTAATTTTCCAACAATGTGAAAAATTGAGCTGCCTCCTTATTCCTGCACGCCCGTCCCGTCAATTGTGAGAGCATTAAATATTCTTGCATTACTCTACCTGTTTCCTCCTTCAGTTTATCTTCCCATTTATAGTTCATGTATTTAATTTGTTCTTTCAACTCTTCAATTGTTTTTTCTTTTTCATTCATTTCTTTATTAATGGTTATATTAATTTGTTTTTCTCTCCCTAAACACTTCTCTGTGTTCTCAATGAGACTATTCAGTTCACTCTCCTTCATTCTCAATATCTAATAAACAATTGTATTTTTAGAAATGTTATTGAAAATTAAATATATATATATATATATATATATATATATATATATATGTTGACAGTGAGTGTCAAAAGTATGATGGAAGACTCAGAAGTTTTTTTTTTTAGTTTAGTTTCAATCTATTTTTTTTTCATCTTTCAAGAGAGATAGCTGTCATAGATCTGACATTTCATTATTCAAAGGCAGATGGCAAAAACTTATTTTACAGCAGTCCAATTTTTAATGAAGAATTATTATTAATTTGAAAAAAATTGTTTTAACAATTTCCTTGAGAACTTACCTCTTTAAGATCCAAATTACTTTTTTTCGCCATTTCTAGTTCTTCCATTATCTCGACTCTTTGTTCTTTTTCAAACAAAACATCCTTTTCTAAATGTTTTCTTTTTTCTTCTTCTATTTTTAGTTGGTCTTCTTTCTTAAGCAGTTTTTTCATTGCCTCCTCAACTTTATTTTCCATCTCACTGTTTTTAGAAAAAAAAAAAAAATTAATGCTAAAAAAAGTTGTAGAAAGGTGATTGACAAAAACATTAAAAATGTGTAATTCTCAAAAGTGGTGGTTCACAGTGAGATAAATAATGGACTATGTAAAATTAAAGTTAAAGTTTTTGATTTACTAAACCACTGTATACATATTGGAGAATATACACCATTAGTTGCTTGATTTTAAATCTTATCACAACGTGGGAAGAAACCAAAGTTTTAGATAAAAAGTAACACATCATATTTATTTGAAGCCAGACAATATTATTGTCATATAAGGCTCATAGTAGATACTCTTTCTTGGATTTAAATTTATTAACCCACTGTATAATACACAGAACGGTATACAAACCCTGAGGAAGCCTGGAGAATGGCTGGCAAAATGCCAGTTATTATCACAATGAAACAGTCCTATCCAGAAGACCTTTAAACATTAAGAGGCTTGTTTTCTCGCTTGTAGGTAAAAAATCCTGGACCATTCCAAGTCCACATTCTACCTCTCAAAACACAACAACTCTTTTTATAATTCATTTCTCTAAGGCCATGGCAAAAATGATCGACTTCAGCCAACTTGAAACTCTGTCAAATTAGCTGTTGCTCATAAACTGAGAAATATAGTGTTCCATTAGGGAAGCTTGATTTTGCACAAAAAATTATGAAGCAATTCCTGTTGACTTAGGATGCGTTTACACTAGGATAGTTATTGCAGGATATTTATATCAGAGAGAAATTCTGGCTAATGTAAACCATGTAGAATTTATGTCAGACATAAATTTTACATCGTTTCCATTAGTCAGAATTTCTCTTTGATATAAATATCCTGCAATAACTATCCTAGTGTAAACGCACCCTTACATCATTTTGGAGCACTTGAGTTAGTTGGGAAATTATTGGGCAGGAAAATTAGTTTTTGTTTTATTCGTCTAAAACCAAGTTACTTAACATATTTATAACACTCACCTAACTAAGATATAATAAATTTTATTTGGTCCAATACAACAAACATATTATACACAATTTCTTTGTCCGGTGAAATTTAAAGGTGCCCCTATACTATCAAGCGGCTTGATCAAATGTTTGAGTAAATGGATTGCATCAAGCATGATTGATTGCGTAGAGACCTGATTGACGCTTGAAGCAAGCATTGATGGTGATTGATAGGAAGTTTGAACGACTCAAGCAGATGGTCAAGCGGCTTGATAGTGTAGGGAAATTTTCATCAAGCATTGCGTCAGTAACTCGGTGGATGTACTGGTGTCCAGTACCAAAACCATGCCTCCCAAAAACTCGGAGTGGGAGTTCATCAGTTTGTTGATAGATTTGTATCGTGATTGTCCAGAATTGTGGAAATTAAGGAGTAAAAATTATTTCAATAGAAATTTAAAAAAAATGTGGCGCTAGAGAAAATCGTGAGGGCATTGGAAGTGCTAAAAGTGGATTACAATGAAAAGCAATTGAAAAAAAAAAAAAAAAATCAAACAGCAAAACGCACTGCTCTACTTCACGGCTGGTAGTGATGGTCGAGGGAGTTTTGATCAAAACTGGATTGGAGGTTTGATTGAAGCTCCCATCAATTAGTGGTTCAAGCATTTGATCAAGCTGCTTATAAAGGGTGTCCCGCATTGAGGTGTCATAACTTTAGGAGTTTATTCCGGATGTCATTTGTAGTTCAGTGATGCAAAAATGAGCGTTCTATCTGAAAATTTAGCAGAGCTATGCAAACTTTTGTCTTTTTTAAAAACTACTTGTTTTATTAAAGAAAAAACTATTCTTTCGGGACTTTTGATCAATGTATCGTAAATAACGACCACATTTTTAGAACCTACATTAAATTTCCAAGAAGAAACACCCATTATTGAAATATTACCTTGTATATTAAGACCTCTATTAAAAGCCATATAGATGAGAATGTTTGTGTTTTATTAAATTAGTCAACATTTTCTTAATCAGCTATTTTTAGACTTAGAGGTTTGCCTCCGCCTCAAAAGTTGCAGTATTTAATAAACTTCAAAATGGTACCTCGCAGTTCTAGAAAAAATCTATTTGAATCTATTTTTTCTATTTTCTATGTCAAAACCAATAAATGTGCTTTAGCGTGGAGGAGCCATTTTGAGCACATTCTTTAATTTCACACAATGATGGTGATGTCCCATCCTTCCCACTCTACATGCCGTATATAAAATAAGCCCATCTACCAAATATTAACTCACTCTAGTTTTGAAATGAATAGTTGCCCAGCTCGTAATGGACGAATGGTGACGGAATCGCACCTGCCTAGGAATGTATAATATTTGTGGATTCCTGCTGAAATGCTGCTGGAAACAAGTTCTTGAAATGATTAATGAGACCACAATTAATCGGTACAATCACAACTAATTTAGTTTTTACATTGGTGGAAAAAATAATATTATTTAAATGTTAACGTCCACTTATACATAGATTTTATGGATGTGGTTACCACCATTTCCTATCCAGGATAGGGAAATACCTTTACTTTTCTTAAAAGAAAAACTCTACTCCTAGAGGGTGAAAAAATGTTAGAACTCGCATTGGAGTTAGGAAAAAGAATAGATAAATCTTCAAAAATTGTATTTATTTTTTGTGTTAGATTACTTTTGATGTCAATGACTTAATTATCAGACATTCAGTATAAAGCAATGCAACTTCTCAAGGGGGCTAAAAGTGTATGAGTTTGATCTAAACTTAAAGAATTTGTACAAATATCGACTGCTTCTTTTTCATCAACTAACACGAAGATATTTATGAAATAAAATGTAATTGATTACATTATTTTACGATGAGCTATATCAGTTATCTTCGAGACTTGTCGGAATCTACCTTCCTCCAGCTTCTTCATTTCTTTCAGAAGAAAAGCAATTTTTGTTTCATATTCTACTTTCAGCGCTTCTAATTCTTCATTTAGTTTTGCTTGCATTTCTGTAAAAAAAAAAAAAAAAAAAAAAAAAAAAAAAAAAAAAAAAAAAAAAAAAAAAAAAAAAAAAACTTAGCTATTTTATGGAAAATGTTATTTAAAAACTGATTTATTTAAGAACAAACAAACCAACAGAAGATATTGTTTTTGAATTTGCAAAGTTCCCTTTCAAACGAATTTCAACTATTCCTTTATTGTTGAGTACAGCTTCTTGGAGACATTCAACACCCTCGGTCTGTAATTTATTCCACCTCAAATCTAGAAAAAAAAAAAAAAAAATCATCCTCAGTATTGAATATTATTATTGCTTAATTGGCCATACAAAAAAAAATTAAATAAAACAAAAATAAATAAATAAAAAATAAAATAAAATAAAAGTAGTCAAATTCTGCAGACTAGACAGCCATCCTGAAAAATGTCATGAATAAAAAATAAATGTCACTGTTACAAACTGTATTAATATATTTATTTGCTTATAAATATTTGCTGTTTATTAATTAATTAAATTTTAACGTCCATTTATTATTAACTATGAATTTTAGGATGGGTTATCTATAGGTTACCACCCTTTTCTAGCCAGGATAGGGCTGATGCCTTTTCTTTTTTCTAAAGAAAAGCCACCACCCCTAGTGGGAATCGAACCTACGACCCTTTGGCACGGAGTGTTTAGAGCCCACGCCTCTTGCGTTTTGCATTTTATATTTGTAAATAAAAAATTATATAATTTGATATTCTAATAGAAAGTTACTAGTTTCACACCATGCCTCTTTAGGAATGTTTATTATCTTAAATATCAAATATAACAGTTGACCACTCAAAAAAAGATTGGTCATTTACAAATAACTCTGCATGTTTTGCAAAAACCCAGTACAGCCTAACAGAATGTAGGCAAATTGTCCGCTACAATGGCAACGACAACTGTGTTATGATTATGTTAATTTGGAATTCTGCCTACACATGAAAAATTGTTGAGATTTTGGGGCACTATTTATTTTAAAATAAAAATTTTATTTGATATTAAATGACCAATTTTTTTGCCGGAAGATCCATTTTTATTCTTTGGACTCTATCGATTCTAAGCAGCTTATTACTCAAAGTTGATAGACACCATGCCTACTAACCTCAGTTTTGACATGGCCATTGTAAAGGGAAGGTTTTTCTTAGTACAATTAGTAGTATAGTGAGTATTTAGGCTCCTGAAGAGGCACCTAAAAAGGCGTGAAACATGTAGAGCTGAATTTAATAAATTAATTGATTTTTTTTTTTTTTTTTTTTTTTTTTTTTTTTTTTTTTTTTTTTTTTTTTTTTTTTTTTTTTTTTTTTTTTTTTTTTTTTTTTTTTTTTTTTATTAAGGTGCTTCTACTACCTAGGTCATTAGCACCAACCAAATTGATTTTATTAATTCTTCTTTAATTGACCTTCCATCTGGCGTATATTTGATTAAAGAAAGTTGTGTCACTATATAATAAATATAAATAATAAAATAAAACTTAAAATCCATTTTACTTTGAAAATTCAAAAATGTACAGTTAGTGCCCTGTATATACCATGCATACCACACAGTGAAGGAGTATCATGCAGGAAAATTCATAAAAAAAAATATTTATCATGCTCACAATACATAGGGAGTAATTACTTAATTATAATCATTAAAATACGATTAATAATTACCATTAATGATATAAAATAATATTCTGCGATTCCTTCATTGAAAACCTATTAACTACACACAAACCAACATATCTTAAAGTGCATACAATTCACAACACACTATAAATATCAACCGCTATGAAAGTACTTACAACAAAGCTACATTAAAACATTCCGACTTGTAGGAACTTATTGAAACTTTGTAAATTGAAATATTCAGAACATTTTGTATCTTCATTTTGATAGAGAAAAGCTTATAGTAAAATAGGAAGAAGTTTGAGAAGTGACATTTGACTGCATTTTAAAATAATTTAAAAATTTCTTTCCTCTTAATATTTTTAGTAGTTTTAAAAAATACAATTGTTTGTAATATTTTCATTCCTTTTAAAAGTTTAGTCGGTGTAATATATTTTTTTATAAAACATTATTTTATTTGTTAATAATGTCCTGTAATCGATTCTAGAGAAGTCTCAAGTTTAATACAAAGATGTTTAATAATTAACAAACAATGTAGTTCATATAAACAAAAGGAGAAACAAGAAAAGTAGACGACAACAAGAATAACAATAGGTTGCACGAAATTTTAGTCTTTAAAAAGATTTCATTGTCAGTTATATTCTTACCCACAACATATAAACAACCTCGTAAGCGGGTTGCCTCCCTATGGAGGGTGGGAGGTTCCGCGCCAAAATGTAGATTAGGGAACCGGCAACACACCACACCATCAATCTAGTGTGCCATATGAATCAGATACTTCTATAGCATCTGCCCCTCTGGGCCCTCATGATCTGTTACGGGACAGGTTGATTCTCATATCTCAATATTACAAAAATAATGGAAATAAAGGCTTTATTTATACTGTTTGAAGTTATTTACTAAATTTATTTTTATTCCTTATATAATTTTTTAGGTAATATATTGCAGATTAATAAATTTTTTGGGAGAAAAATTCTTTTGAGTAAAAACTTATTATCCAATCAAATCATTTTTTGAATAATCTTGAAGGTGACTCAAACTAATGGACATTAAAATAATCTATAGGGAAAATAAATATTCATTTCCACGGATATATTGAACATATATGTACAAACAAACAAATTACAGATACTTAAGCAAGGCTGACAAGTGCTTCACATATTACACCTACAATATCGTCTCTAAACACACCGATAAGTACCTCAAGTAATGTCAATTTCCTTGGGCTTCTCACTTCTTAATCCTTTCCATAGAAAAATAAATAAATAATATTTTAATACTTTGATATAAAACAATTCTATTATAAATGTATTTTGATACCAATTATCTTCAATTGTTGATTAGCTACTAATGCTTCGGACAATGGCAGTCCAAAACTTGACGGGAGCTGGTTATTTCTCAAATCTAAGTATTCTAATGAATCATTATTTGAAAGCCCAGCACAAAAATCAGAGAACGCTTCTAAGGATTGTCCAATATTATTCCAGTTAAGTATCAAGCTGCAAAAAATAAAATATTATTAACATGCACATTATTTATTTATTTGTTTCAGTCCCGCAACTTTGGCGTTGATCTCTTTTCTCTATTCACAGGTTTATAACAATAAAAATCTACCCCAGTCCGGAAAAAATAAAATAATCAACTCTATTAAAAAATATTTAATGAAATATTTGAATTAAAAAATAAGTACCTAAAAATAATTATTTTTACTTAACTATAATTCATACCTATAAATACTTTTTTTTTTTTATGGAGCACTGACATCTGGTGGGCCATTAGTGTCGACATCCATGGTTAAGCGGGGAATTTTCTCAACAAGCCGTAAAATGAGAAAATTCCTGCCACCGGTGGGACTCGAACCCACCACCTTCCACATGAAAATTTAAGGCGTTAGTAGACCACGGGGAGACCCTAATAATATAAATACTACTTTTACTTTGGTTCTGGTCAAATATCAATTTAAAGCTTGTTGTTGATTTTAGGCTTAAATTAAGATTCAATTGCAGAGAATCTACTCCCTAAAGCTTTTTCAGTTTAAGTTTATAGGTCTTTGATTTTTTGCATTGCGGTTTATTATGGTCTATGTCATAATGAACTTAGATAAAACACGTACCAATTGTTCATTTTTATAACTGATCTAGAGGTAAATATAGTAATTTTTTAGTTACATTTTTTCAGTAATGCATTTATTAATTTGTGTTGAAAGTACTTTGGAACATTAATAAATAATATTTTACAATGTAATATTATTGTTTCTTTTTTATTTCAATTACATGTCCAATTATCCAAATTTTTGATTATCCGAAGCACCCCCGGTTCCGATTAATCCGGATAATAGTGTTCTACTGGATATTTAAATATTAGAGGTTTTATTAAATTTTAGAGTAAATGTTGTTTGTCTTAAATGTTGAAGTGTAGTGTAGATGTAAGGGCTACCTGTTGATAGTAAGTTAAGTAAGTTTTATGGGATTTGTAAGTTGTCTACACTCTATCAGTATGCGTTTCACTGTAAGGTCCTCGTTGCAATGCCTGCTCCTTGGTAGGTCTGTCGTTTTTATTAATTATCTATGAATCAGTAAGAAGTGTCCAATTCTAAACCTGGTTAATACTACTTCCTCCCGTCTTGTGAGGTTTTCATTCAACTGAGAATATTAAATATTTTATGTTAATTTTTTTTTTTTTCGTTTTTAACGGCGCATCAACTATTTGGCTATTAGCGCCGGGCTATCTACAGGTTGCCACCCTTTTATAATGCCAACAGCACGAGGTCGGTCACCGATTCAGGTACTGACCACACCCGACGTTGCTTAACTTCGGTGATCTACGGGAACCGGTGTATTCAACGTGGCTATGGCCGTTGCCACATTTTATGTTAATATTTAACAAACAACAATATTAACAACGAAAATATAGAACAACTTACATTTTAATTTTTGAATTCGTAGCAAGCATTCTGCCGAGCTTTCTTGTCACTTCGCTCTGAATATTGTTACCATAAAAATTAACTTCTGTTATCGAAGGGTGGTGCATCAATGCGTTTATAAGACAATCAAAGCCTTCAGCCGGCACCATACAGTCGCACAGTTTGATTTTCTTAATATTTTGCGATTTTAGGAGAATGCACTCAACAACTTCACAGAGCTTTGCACTCACCGGAAATCCTGTTAGGTCTAATTCTCCAGTTGATCTGGAAGCAATAGGTTAAACATAGCTATTTCATTTCTCTTTTATGGTTCTTCACTCCAAATTGCCCCAAATTTAGAACAAAACAAAACAACGTTTTAAACAAGAACTCGCAATGACTGAATGGTAGCTATCTCCTTTGGCATAAAATTACCATTTAAATATTCATTTTTATAAGTATTCAAAAACACCTAACAGTATTGGTTTTTTTAATGATTTTACAATGTAAAAAATAGAAAATTTGGTACTTGTTTATTAATGGGGGGGGGGGGGCACTTCATTTAGAATAATTTTCAAACAATAACATACAAGTATAAGTATAGACACACACAAGTAATAACATATTCACATTACAAGTTTATTTCAGGAGGACTGAAGTCCTTTATCGCAGATAAAATGGTGGCAAACACGTTAACCACATTCGGCTTCCTCTGTCGTCAGTAAATCCTACAAATTCATTATTACAATACTTTGCAACTTTGTGATCTATGTTTAAACTACAACGGTGTACAAAGGTAATAGAAATACACAACTAATCATAATCAGTGGGGGCTCGCTCGAGAAAAGACATGATAATCTAATATATCTAATAATTGAATATAATAATAAAAAAAAAAAAAAAAAATACTTAGCAATACATTACAATGTAGATTATCTGATAAGGGACAAAGTTAAGGTGTGTATTATGTTTAGACTAGAAAACATAGTGGCACCCTGTTAATAAACAAGTACCAAACATTTATTATAAAATAATTTTTAATAACTTCCAACCATTATTAAATAGCCAATATAATAAAATAAAAAAAAGATCTAAATTTACAGTTGAATAAATGCACTAGTGGTGACAAATTTTTTAAATTGTCTACTGCTACATAACTGGTTGTAAAGAAATAATACCAACATAGATGTTTGGAAAGCTTCGGAAACAAATGTGTCTTTAAAGCACTTTTTCAAGGAACAGAACTTTTCAAATAATTCATATTCATTCATAATGATTACACCTGAGCAAATAAATCAAAACACATTAACTTTTTTCTGCCATTTCTATTATTGAAGTTGGGGAAATATCTCATCACCATGAGAACCTGACAACAAGCCTTCACAGCTCACCTGGAAAGGGAAGTTATTAATATGCTTGATTTCTTTCTTTATATATTTTTTTAAATATATATATATATATATATATATATATATATATATATATATATATATATATATATATATATATATATTTATATATATATTTATATATATATTTATATATATATATATATATATATATATATATATATATATATATATATATATATATATATATATTCAGTTTCTAGAGTAAACATGATTTTAATGTAGTAGACTTAAAAGAAGATCTACATCAAATTTGCCTTTTACATGAAAATATACTATATTGATAGTATTTCACTTGCCAAAGATAAATATACAAGTTCAAATTCATAGTTAGCCCTTATTGTTCATTTGTGCCATATTTAATACAATATGGCATATAATTTGGGTACCTGCAAAGGGAAAATCGAGCAGCCGGAGCATAGCGACCACACTATTGCCCTAGTGTGCAATATGGTCAAGAATCAGATGCCTCTACAGTATCTGCCCCTCCTCAGGCCCTTGTGGCCTGTTACGGGACAGTTTTTTTTTTTTTTTTTTTTTTTTTTTTTTTTTTTTTTTTTTTTTTTTTTTTTCAGTAACCACAAGGTGTATTAAGATGTAGTATTCAATTGAAAGGCACTCAAAAAGTTAAATTTTGTAGACCAGTGTGATTTTATTTGCTAAAAAATAAATACTATCTTAAAACATATTTTCATTTTATTTATGAGGAATTTTATATACTTATCCTTCATAGGTTTATTGTTATATGATATAATAATGCTATATATTGTTCTTCAAAGAGCATGGTTTTTCAACACTTTGTGATATTGACATAATCATGTCAATACATAATATAATAATGGAGTTTTATGTATGTTTCACTCACTTCAGCTCATGAAATGCCAACAATTTGTAGATTAAAATACATATATACTAATTTTTACACACTTACCAGTCGCTCACTTGTGCCATGATTCTCTTTGCTATATTTAGTTTGCTCCTTTCAGTGCTGTTCCTCCCTCCCTCTGTAGAAAGGAAACATCTTATAAGGTTGATGGGGCAATCTGAAGTGTGATTAGAAAATGCCACATTTCAGAACCAATAGATCATGAAAATATTGGTTGTTCAAATGTGAATATATTTATAATTCTGTCTCGCTCTCTCACAGGCTCAAAAATCGCCTAAGTTGTATGAAATGAGGTGTAAACATACTTCTTCTAATTTCAAAGTTCAGGTTTGGTAACCAACAGAATCCATCTACCTCAACATAGTTTTTGGAGTAAAATTCACACGAAAAAAATCGTAACGCTCACATTTTCGAGTTAATATGCTTGCAGGTACTTTTTATATAGGTTCTCTTACGTAGATAAAAGAATGAATCCATATTCAAGGTTTTATCATTAACTATTTTTGAGAAAAGTGGATAGAAATTTTTATTTTTATTTTATTTTATTTTTTTTGTCTAATTTCTATGAAGTACTTAGACTCGCTGAATTCAGTTGAAATATTTTCTACATGTTTGAGATTCGTCCAAACAATGATGTTTACATTTTGGTTAAGTTCTGGAAGTATTCGAAAAAAAAGATACATATTAATAGACATGAAAAGTTTTGGGATCTTCGTATATTTTCTGAATATCTCGAAAACGGTTAGGAAATCGTCAAGTGGAAGGTCACCCACCATTCGGAGGCTTACTAAACTTTCTACAAAAAAGGTTCTAAAGCAATTTTCGATGGGGCTTAAAAAATGAGTTCGATGGGTGTAGAAATGAGTGCTTAAAACATCGAAAGTGTTAGTTTTGTTCTTTCGAACGGGGTTTTATCTCTGTTTAACTTACTTTTTAATTGGTCGTTTTGTTTTAAATTTCATTTAACAGGAAAATTAGTATTTAAGTAAAACAAGGTTGGAAAATGAGAAACGTGTTGGCAATAGTTTTTTCCAAGGGCGAACGTTGAGATGGTGGTGGCATCATTTCCGCTTAGGATACTGTCCTTCTCTGTTCTCTGGTTCCTTCTCTTTGAGATTTTATTTTATATTTTTCACGAAAGATATAACTGCTTCTTCTCTACCAATAAATGTTTGTATTCCATTTCTAATTGCACTAGGGTTATAAACGGAAAGATGCAAGTCAGACATGTTTTCTAAAACTGTTGATGTTCAGGCTTTATTAGGTTATATTATGGCATCTTGTTCTTAATTCGTCTTATCAACAATATTTATTTATTGTTGCTGCTGCTCCGCATCTTTTATCAACATTAGAGATGTAAAGTCTATTATACTCAGCTGTAGAATGTTCATATAAAATGGTAGGTTTGTTGAAAACAGTAGATCGAAGACAGCGTAGTTGATCTGTTCCCAAGATTTTGTGGATTTCGTGTACCATATCGGCTATCATTTTGGGATTTAATTCGAAAAAAAATGATGAATATAGAAAAACACAGGATAAAACCTCAGATTGGGGCTGGTTCTACATTTTCTTTGCCAGTGAACATGTCTAGTTTAAGGCTCAGAAAGAGCTTTATTGAAGATATTAAGAAGAAACCACTTCCGAAAACATCAGGTATTTTTGATAGTTTGTTCTTTTAGTTTCGACACACACAAAATGCACGCATTTTTATGTTTAATATGTCATTATACAGTATGGGGACTGTATTCTCGATGCTCTTCATCGGAATAGTAAAGGTAAAAATGACGCCCTTAAAACCGATTTCTTTCAAATTTTGTACAATAACGTATTTTGATGCACTAAACACAAATACGTTAAAAAAAAAAAAACCTTCGCATTCAACTAGGAAAGAAGGTTATAAAACTAGGCGTCAACAGCGTATTTGTAAACACGCTGTAACAGTTCACTGTTAGGAAGGTTATAAAACTAGGCGTCAACAGCGTATTTGTAAACACGCGTATGCGCAGATATGTAACATTGGGAAACAGAGAACTCTCATTTGAAATGTTCAGAAACCATTTATTCAAAAATATTGTTAATTTTAAGGGCATCCTCGCCCGTCGTAACTTGTCGCTTAAGGGCATACGTACTATGCGTTTCCGCTCGCTACGCTCGCTCAAGAACATAACAAAACCCCAGTCAACCCAACTCGCTAAAATTAATAGAATTCTATTAATTATTCTATTAACTTTAGTGTTTAATAACTTCTTTCCTAGTTAAATGCGAAGGGTTTTTTTTAACGTATTCGTGTTTAGTGCATCAAAATACGTTATTGTACAAAATTTGAAAGAAATCGGTTTGGAGGGCGTGAAACTGCATTTTTACCGTAACTTCTACTGCCAAACTAGCTTCATTACGTTTCTTTCAAAGACATCAAGAGAATGCTGAACCTACACAGGCATTGCTAAGGAAAATGAGGAATTTAGTTGTGTGGCAACTATTTGAATTGTTGCCCAGATGATAAAAAAGAGGTTATAAATTCATTCGTACATTATTGAACAGAAATTTAAGTTGTGCTTTTAAAATATTTGTGCGTTTTTGTAATTCGTTTGTTATTATGCATTAACTATAACTTGTGTAGTTTTGAGTTGGAGTGCAGTTTTACCTTCAGCCAAGAGATATGTCTAGAATTAATATAAGCTAGTTCCTTTGAACTTACCTCTATGGGCCTATTCCCAAAACTTGTGACGTCAGGGTTAATCCCAATAAGCTCTTACTTACTAACTTAATTTTAACAAGTTCCTGTCACGGGGAAAGGAATATTATGTATAGCGTTCTGACGTAAGGTATAAAGTATAAGGATTGACGTATAGGTTAATCTGACAAACTGTGGCAAGGTGGCAGGTAGCTTAGAGGTTAAAGCGCATGGGCCGTCAAAGCCACGTTTAGTAAGTGCAATTTTTCATGCAAGAAGATGCATGCAGCTGTGCAATGCGTCAAGAGATTATCATTCCAAACATGTATCTCAATTCATAACTCGACTGTTAACCATCAGAACCCGCCCACCGGAAGACTGTTCTTGGTTGAAATTCGCGGGGGGAAATCTAAAATACTCCTTTGTTCCTCTCCTGTCTAGCTCTACCTTCCGCCTAGTGAGTGTTAATTAGTTTGTATAAAATGTAAGACGTATATAGATATAAGTGAAATTAACTTTATTTGAGAATTAGAATTACTAATTTAAGCTAAGAAACGACCTTTAATCTGAATTTGTCATTATTAAACAATTCTAAAATGATAATAGAAGGGCTCAGTGCCAAAAACGACTAACCCACAATAGAACAAACTGAGAAAATTGGATTTAAGTTAAGAAGAATCTGAAAAAAAATTATTTCCTTTAGAGCCTTCTGCTCAAATTCAGGAACATAAATATGCTTTAGGTCCACCCGACAAATCTATGTAATGTACTGTATAACATATAGTCTTCATTTTCGTACATGGCCACCGCGCATGCGCGAACGCCAGCGGATACCTTGTGACACTTTTTGTAACGCTAGGTCCACCCGATAAACCTATGTAATGTACTCTATACCATACAGTCACATTTTTCGAACATGGCCATTGCGCATGCGCAAACGACACTGCGCAAGCGCGAACGCCAGCAGACACTTTTTGTGACACATACAGTCTTATTTTTCGTATATGGCCACTGCGTATGCGCGAACGCCACTACGCATGCGCGAATGCTACTACACATGCACGAACGCTATTGCGCATGCGCGAACGCCACTACGCATGCGCGAACGCAACTGCGCATGTGCGAACGCCAGCGGACAATTTTTTGTAACGGTGAATGGGCGAATGTCCATTCGAATCGTCAATAAAATTCTCGATTTAGGCACATAAGTCAAGGAAAAAAACGGTAATTGAAATTTGGAAGTGTTGGTTTCGTTCTGTAAAATGGTCAATAAGAAGAGTTCCTATTCTATGCTTACAAAATCGCACAAATGAAAATAAGCTAAGATGACGGTGTCCCTGCGAGACCGACTTTTAATATATAAAAACTTGTAAAAACGTTAAATTTGTTTTTTTTTTCGTGTTTAACGGCATATCAACTGTTAAGCTATTAACGCCGGTTAAATTTGTTGTTATTTATTTCAGACGAATACGAAATAAAATCACAATATACTAATGAAGAGAACAGAGACCCTAATACATTTTCTGCTAGATATTCCAAGATCTGTCAATCTCTACACACCCAGCCTTTGAACATGGTGAGGGTTTTGCAGTCAAACATCTCTCTTGATTTAATATGCGACAGAATCAAATTCGTCAACATGATTGCAATATTAAGAACTATCAGAGAAGACAGGAGCTTGCATTATATCGCACTTACGAGCAAAATACGCGGTTTCGGTAAGTTTAGTTCAGAATTATTTTGTGTCAAATCACACAAAAGAGGCGTAAGACCAGTGATTAATAAAACAATGCTACCCTATCTGGTGCATCATCAGGACATTATAACTATAATATTAAAAATTATAAACAACCCTTGCGACAAACCTTCAAACGAATTTTACTGCACTGGGAATATTGGCGATGCTTTTTTTCATTCAACTATGCCATCTATTTGATGAGGGCGTATTTTAAATTGTTTTCAGCCTTATGGTATTCTATTCTTATAAATATTTGATATTCTATTCTTATATACTGCTCCTTTATAATTCCAACAAAGAATTTCTCTGTGTCGAAGGTCATGGAAGATAGACGAGATGGCGACCAGCCGCGAAGCGAGCCTCACCTCTTCATTAAGAGGTTAAAAATAGTTGTAGTTATAATCACCTGATGAGGCCCCAGATAGGACATGAAATATGTAGAGCTACAATAAACATTTTGTATTTTAATAAATGCTGACCTACCAGTGAAGGATCAGAATAAATGTAAAATGTTTTGTGATTTTCACACTTCAAATACTATTTTTAGTCGTCCAAGAACATGTAAATACTGAGAAAAAAGCCCGAGAAGCTGAGAAAGTGCTCTTTACAAGATTTATGGTGAATCTTATCGGCGAAAGTATTGGAGAATGTTTGAAATTCTCTACGAATCTGACGGCACTCAAGTTGCAAGGAATTCCACTCAAAGGTCGAAGCATTCAGCTTCTGAGTCAGGTAACGCAAACGATAGACCTTTTTGAATAGTAATTGTTCATTAGTGGACTGTATAAAAAAAGTATTAATTGAAAGTTGAACCAACAACAACTTCATTGACTCGCGTGTACTTTTCACATGAAGCGCTCTCTAAATAGTTGAGTTCTTATTGTGTGAGAGATATAACTTGTCATTTGGGGAAAACGCAGAGGGGGCTCGACGTTGCCAGTTCTACAACCATCTCAGCCCCAGTTCTGCATATAAATAGGATTAGGAGAGGGAGGAACGGCAACTCAGCAGGGCCGCCATTGGCTAGAGGCACCTCCACGTTCACTCCTTACCCATCCACAGCTAAGTGACATGTGATATCTCTCCCACTTCAGCTGAAGCCATCCAAGGTTTACATCTAGATATCGATATCGATGTCTTCCAAAGAGATAGAGGCAAATCGAAAACGTATCATAATGACATTATAATTATTCGAAAACGTTATCGACAAATTTCATTGGTTTCGGAAACAATTCTTTTTCAAATCCATTTTTTTACTGGAACGCCGTCTGTCTCTATTGGTTGTTCTCCTTTCCTACTTCTTCCTGGTATATTTCGCAGGAAGGAGGAGAGAAGAATAACTACTGGAAACAGAAGCCGTTCCATCGAGAGAAAAAAAATATTATTTACCAGCGGTGAAAAATACCACCAATAACCCCTAAAACCTTACGGAGAGGAAGAAACAGAAGCGAGACCACCAGCGCTCCGAACGGACACTAGCCCTACAAACACCAGGGAACTCTAACATCATTGGTACGTCACTAATAGTCATTACACCTAAGTACGGCCATTCCGATGGTTTCTGTAGAACAGAAACACTTCCAGAGAACTAAACACAAAAGGCACATGTGAAGCGTCCTAGTCTCTCAAAGCCAGCTAACCTCTCTCACCGTGACCTTTCCTAGATCCAGTAACTACCTGAGTTTACCATAGAGGTAGCATCTGTAGGCGCAGTTATTAACTTATGACGGGCCGCCAAAGACTTGGGTGAAGTTGCCATGATAAGGGAAATCCTGTTTGGCTTGATTTCAAGGTCAGTTCATGAAGAAAAGCGAAATGGGACTTAGAATCATGTCTTAATCCTGTTTATTTTCTTCTTCAGGGTCTCAGCGGTACTCAAACACTGCAACACCTCTCACTGTGCCAGTGCAATATAGGAGACGTCGGCTGCTTTGAGCTATCTCGTGCTCTTAAGAACATCCCGAGTCTGCTTACCATGGATCTGTCTTGTGGGAATATTACATCTCAAGGAGCCGGCCATATTGCTGATCTCATTAAGGTAACTAGAATTACCTATGGGTAAAATTACCTTATCACTCTCATTGTATAATCACTCATGATAATAGCCACCCTCTGAAACTAAATGCTAAATTTATAACTAACTGAATTCTATCAGGTATGAGTATTGTCAAAATGAGTAGTATGCAATTATACCAATGAATTTCTTTTTATAGCAGTCCATTCACGACCCTAATGAATACTGGAACAAAATATTAAATTACAAATGGCATGCTTCTTCCTCAGGCAAAGAAGGAAAAATTTGCACTGTTTGGTAGGATTGACATATACACAGGCTTTGTGACAGAGTTTATACTGCAATTTAAGCTATTTCAAAGTTTGGGTGATAAAGGCATCAGATCGCCAAGGAGGAGCTCCTAATTTGAGTCCAGCCTGAAGTTTGGTTAAGTGGTGAGCTCGCTAAAAGGACTTCAAACTTCACCATGGAAGTTCAGAAAGAGTGTCGCCCAATAGAATAGCTTGGCACCATCGGCTAAAGAAAAAATAAATATCCAAGTGATGTTATTTTTTTTTTCTTTTTCTTTTTTTTTTTTTTTTTTTCTTACGGCCCTTCTGTACCTAGGTCCAATGTGTTGTAACAGTTATGATTAATGCTTAATCCAGCCTGTGCAGATATTTTTTAATTGCGACAGAAGTAATTAGTTCCAGGGCCACATTGGAAATCTTATTAAATACCAAAAAGCACAAAATGTGGTAAATTTTCATACTTTGTACATCCCACGCGCAACTACTCTTTGTTTGTTAACAGGCGCAAGAATTAGCTCGTTTTGATCAAAACTGGAAGCAGAGTTTGCGTTTTAGACAAGTGAACAATGATGAAATGAAAGGACTGAGACGAGTAACACTTAATGACAATCCTGAAATTGGTGACGAGGGACTCAAGCACATTCTTGACATTCTCATGGACGATTTCTGGATAAGAGGTCAATTGGAAATAACATTTACCACTAAAATATTAACCAGTTTCTCCCACCTAAAAAAGTTTTAATTTTCAAAAAACCTGCTTAGTATAGTATGTGCCTCTAGTATAGTATCTTTCTAGTTTCTCTGTGCGCTGTACAAGACTGAGTATTTATTTTGCCTGAAAAATTAATTGTTAGGCTACAAAGTTGTGTTTGTTGCTGTACGGCTCTTAGCTGTGGACTGTATTTTAGGGGGTGTTTTCCCAAGGTGCTGGGGCAAATCGCCGAATGGAATTTGCGATATACAGGTAGATACTAATGTAAATCGAAAAAAAAGTCAATGTTGTACTCACCAAGTTTTGGGACACCATATCGCTTCCACAATTACCCGATAAATAATTCTGTGGAAGAAAGAGATGGAGCTCCACTCTTCACCTTGAATTCACAGTTTGGACACACAGCACAATTTGGAGACAGAGTTCTCTCAAACTAATAAATAAATAGGAATGTTTTACCCTTCCCGTACGGAGTCTTCTGGCACACAAACTACCCAGCCGGAGTCTTGTGTGCCAGGCCTTTTGTGCGTCAGGTTCAGGGCTGCCCTGAAACAAAGAATCGAGTCCAGAATAGAGAGCAATATCTCTCAAACATTTCTCAGAAGCTGATCATTGCAGATGTTTCTCTATCGAATTATGAAAAAAAAAACAGAAATATGGTGGTGTCGAAAATTGTTCAATGCCAACAATTAAGCGGTGCTTTCTTTTAGACCCCTTGAGTACTAGAAGATGGAATGGGATTTCTCAACTTTATATGAATGACACCTGAAGATTTTGAAAATCTTTTGCAAATGGTTGGACCATGGGTGTTTAAATAAGATACAAACTTTAGGAATTCAATTCCTCCTACCGTAAAACTGGCAACTTCTCGTTTAAAAGTGTTTTTTTTCCCCCTACGTCGGAGGATAGAACATTATAGGGCGTAATAACCTTGCCTGTTTTTTGCCCTCCAAAACAGGAATCTAAACAGAACATTGTAATGTTCTGCCAATTCAGAAATCACTTTTCCCCGGTTTCTATACTCTGCACTTGTCAAGCCCCATAAGCATGAGCACATTTGTAAGTTTTCCATTAACTTTATTGTCCATAGTCGTACACATATTGAAAGAAATTGAATTACAAGTCCGTACGGGGGAACTCGCGCGAGCTGTCTATGGGCTGGTGGTTGCTTCGGAACACGTCCAAACACCTAAGATTCTTGTATCACCTAGACCTGCAATACACTCCTGATACACGGGGACATGTTGCGCGGCAGAATCGCAACAATCCAGCTTCAAACGAGATTCCGCTTTGCAACAACGATGTGGAAAATTGTATCCCAGTGTCTACTAGCCTTTAAGGAACACACTGCTAACCGGATCACATCCGGTAGGGCTCTAGTTCCGCCATAGCGCTCCACGGAGGTAGGATTCACAAAGAACCAAACAGTTGCATTAGTCCACTGACTTCCAAGGATGTTACCATCAAGCTTCTATTGTTAGATATCTTTTAGAAAGCATATTGCTCTTGGTGGGATTCCATCAATCAATACTTATTTGAACCATTACATAAACATATTTTTACAAATGGTTAGTGGAGAAAAATCTGGTCCATTAAGCCACCATATGGTGGCCCCACTACGTTAATTTGAGTGCTTTTAATTCAAGTTTTACTTCAATTTGTATTCATAAATTGATGTCTTGGTTGTTTAAATTTATTTATGATATTATTACAGCTCTAGATGTGCAAAATTGTGGAATAACTGACATCGGTGGATCGCTGGCACTGAAAATGATAACAGCTAACTCTGAGATTGGAGTCGTAGATTTAAGAAGAAATTCCTTAGTGAATTATGCACTCATAGCAGATCTCATGAAAGCATTAAGAGACAACATGACCCCTGAAAAATCAGAAGTAAGATTCTCACAGGCTTTTAAAGTAAACCAGAACTGCTTTTCTTTGAAGGAGTAGATAAATATTTTTATTAAATAAATTACCTACTGACTGTTAGCTGTCAGTGCAAAACTGCTCATTGCTCTTAATAAAATCTATTTTGTCTACTCAAAACATAACAAAAATGAAAATATTTTTGTGGAAATTTATCTTTATATATCATATGAATGTGTGACCTGTGAAAGAAGTTTAAAGTATTTGCACCTTTTTTGAGTGTACAAAACAAAAAATCTAGTCGCATCCTCGTTCTTCGAAAATGGTTAAAGATATTGCCTTGAAAGTCATTTCAATTCATTCTTTATGTCAAAATATCTATAAAATTTGTATCTCTGAGCCTACTAACGCAAAACCATAATTGCTAAAAAGTTTTTTATTTGTATAAAAAAGAAAAAATAGTGTAACAGTGCTCAGATTTTGTTGGTTAAAAAACTAGAATTTTTATTTTTGTGCCAATTTCATCAATATTGGCCCATTTCTATAGCAAAATGACATTTCTTTCAAGCATTTTCAAATTGCCTTACAAGGTGGGGTAAAACCTAAAGTAGAAATAACAGTGGTTTTTAATTTTACAGTATGGCTGGTTGTACATTGCTAAGAAAAAACCTGAAATACCGACAACGCCCAGCTGTGCTTCTTCTATATCTTACAGGAACTCTATTGCCTGGAATAGGTAAGATATAGTATGTAATAAAACTGCATTATTCTAGAATGTGGGGGCAAGATTAGCAGAGTGATAGAGAACTTGACTTGTGCTCCGGAGGATCTGAGCTCAAAATAGTTTGGGCAGTAAAGGTTTTATCTTCTAGGGTCGTCATTTAAGGGTCTGAGTTGACATACAGTCCCTAGGCCCACCCTGCCTTTAATGGGTACCTTCACAGGTAAAAAATCAGATGGCCAGAGCATAGTACAGACCACTAACTCCATAGTGGGCTGTATAGTAAAAAATCAATTACCTCTACACTGTCTGCTCCTCCAGCCCCTAGTGGCGTTTTACAGGAAAAATTTCAGCATGGAAAATGCTTTATCCATGACATAACTACCCGAAAACGCAATGTGGGAGTAGAACGAAAAGAGGAACCTGGGCCACTTTCTGTTAAGTCCTTGTTTACATCCTGTAACTCCCTCTTAATAAAGACATATCCATTTGTTTAATACTGTTGGATTGGGAGGTGGTAACACGCATCTAACTCATGGATACCACCCGGTTGGGTGACAAAGGCCACAATGCTCGTGGTATGGGCTGCTCTTCACTACACATCTTGGTAGACTGCACTTCGCTCTAGGAGGGCAGGCAGCGGCACCAACTAGCTGGTAACCTAAATGACCTATTTAGTAGAAATGAAACATCTGTGAAAAAATTGACAGAATTTTGGAAATCAACATTTACTGCCACATACAGCTTAACATATGAGAATGTATAGTAAAAAAAGTATTTATTGAATTTATACATTATGTGTGTCTGTATTTATTGAGTGAGTGCATTTATGTGCGTGTAAATATCTAAATAATATATATATATATATATATATATATATATATATATATATATATATATATATATATATATTTACGACAAGTATATGTTGTAGTTTTAAGGGAGGTCATTATTGGTATAAATGGAAATTAACAGTACAGAAATTTTGAATTAAACAGAAACATATCAGAACATTATTGATCACCTTAAATATATTAAAGTACACATACATATCTAAAAATGTAACATCCCTTGAAACAAAAAAATATAGAAATTTAGATTAAAATATAATATTGTAAAATATAAACATTAGTAAAGATTTTAAATTTCAAATATTATATAATATTTGGCTAACATAAACAGTAGGTTATTGTGCTAAAGGCCATTGTAGTCGATGCACAATAAATTGTATAAAAAAAAAAAAAAAAAAAAAAAAAAAGAAAAAGTGGAAATTCAACCTGAAGGGACACATTCCCTCAGAATGTGCTGATAGTGTTTATATTTTTTGAAATAATTGAACATTTTTATTACAGTGGCCCAGGCAGAGGAAACAGTGTATTAGAGAAGAATTTGCCAAAGAATACTGACGAAGCAAGAAAAATGTCTATAAAGAAAGTAATGGAGTGGAAAAAACTTAAAAAATCTGAAAAGTATGATCTTCATTTGTAGTTATATATTATCAGAAATCAGTGCTTTTGAAATCAGTTCCATATCTGGGCCCAGAGGGGCAGATACTGTAGAGGTATATGATTCTTGACCGTACACCACACTAGGGCAATAGTGTGGTCAGCACTGTGATCCAACCTTCTGATTTTCCCCTTTGCAGTTACCCATTAATAAATAAATTAGGGTGGGCCTAGAGACGGCCAGGAGCCCGAATCCAACCCACAAACAAAGACACCAGAAGATAAAATCCTTGTTGGGCTTTAGCCTTGAACTCAGGTCCTTCAGGCATATTACTCCTGTGCTCTACCACTGCACTAAGCTCGCCCCCCTGTGCTTTTGAAAATTTTCTTTTATTTATTTATTTTTTTTTATGTTGTACCAACTACTGGGCTATTTATAGGTTGCCACCCTTTTATAATGCTAATTGCACATTGTTTTCCTAGGCAGTCACTCATCCGAGTATTGGGCACATTATGTTGCTTAACTCCGTTGAAACCGGTGAACTCGACGTGGTATGGCTAATAGCATTTTTTTTTTTATTGTATACAAATGTTGCTTAGTTAACAAATCACACATCAAAGAGGTTAGCTCGAGTTTGTAATGATACAGTAAGTTAATTTACAATGGAGGCGGGAGGAGAAAAAGGAGAGAGCCGCGTACCTTCAGGAAAGAAAGTAACATATGAATGTTAGCATCTACAAAAATGGATCAATTTTGATGAAATTTGACACTATAATATTTCTATTTTCTAGTAGGAAATTTATTTATTTATTTTTTAAAATAAAGCCCATTAACGATGTGAAAAGTGAGCACTACCAAGAAATTAATCTCTTGATTTTGATTTCTACTGCCTCTTAGGGTACCCATGGTTACCTTTAAACTTCTGAGCTTGAGATCCTAAATTTCAAGATAATGACTATTTTATTTCAATTGTATATAAAATAATCAGGTATTTTTTAATAAAAACGATTGACATTTAATATATTTCACATATATTAAAATAACAAAGGGCAAGAACGGGCAAATTAAATTATAGTAATATATTCTCTGATACATTCCGATATCAATTCCCAAGGTGGGATAAGACCTTTGACTGTAATATTGCTTCAAACTTGATATTTTGTAGAAGAGGAAAAGAGGATTCCCTTATTTAATTGTTCTTAACGGTCAGCTACTGTTATAGAATATTTTGTCTTAACGTGCACTAAAAGGGTGAAAAATACTGATAAATCAAATATGCTATAACAAGCTCTACACTAACTGACTCTACCTAATGTTCCAAAAAAAGAAAAAGTGGGAGATTCTTACAACAGCAACAAAAATTATGATTTAAAAAAAAAAATTTGTTTTCTATTTAAGAATAAAACATGGTAAAAGTTGACTCCCAAAATGAACATTGCATTTTTGGAATTTTTTCCTAGTTTGCCACACAGGGTGCTCAATTCCTGAATAATTTTCTTAAATATCCTAAAATGTCTGATTATTAAATAAATCTCAGATTTTTTTTTTTTTTTTTTTTTTTTTTTTTTTTTTTTTTTTTTTTTTTTTTTGTAAAAATGGGTTTTATTGTTTGCCGACGTTTCGGCTTGTAATTGACGCCTTCTGTGCTGTAAAACAAGTAGGACAGAGTTAATACTAATTTATATATTGTAGTGATATCCCATCTATGATAAAAAAAATATCTTACTACTTCGTAGTAATATGAAATAATAACATAACAAAAATTTCCTTCCTCCTAAAATCAAGAAGGCATCCACGCTGGGAGACAGTCAGTTGTTTTTTCAGAGAGAGAAGAGTTTGCTCATAACGTTTTGGTTAAGGCCTCCCGTCCACTGGAACCGAAAAGCTGCGAAATGAATTCGGACGAATACGCACGAACAATCCAAACACGAGGCTCCATCATGGACCGCTTCCATTGGGCCCGCATCGTTCGTCCTAATTCGGACGAATTCGTCCGAACTGGTCCGAAGTGCGAACCGATCCCACCCTGCTGGGATTTATAGTTGCGAGAAGGTGCGATTAAATATTTTCAAGGATGTATTGAAATGTATCCTTTCTCATTCGAAAATAGGAAAAGTGGTGGTCATCGTCGATTTGAAAATCGTTCCATAAATAAGGAAATGCACCAAACTCCTTTATTTTGGCGTTAATATGATTCACCCAAATTTCGGGTCTTTGTGGATGTCGTCTGAGCCGTCGATGAATCAAAGGTGACGATTCCAAAGCGAAATATTCTTCATCAACATCATGGGAGAAACCTTTCGGAAGAGCCATCACGTCTACTGCGAATTCGGACGAACCCTGAGGCAATGGACGAGAGGCATTCGGACGAACGCCGATCGTCCGAATTCGTTGCTTCGCAGTTTGCAGCTTTTCGGTCCCAGTGGACGAGCGGCCTAAGAGTCTCAGACTAGATTATTGGAATGTTCATTAAGAAGTTTTTCGAAGAGTCATGTTTGGATCTATTGTGACCTGTGTCTGTGCCAGTGGATGTAAGTGAATTTTTGTTACATTGTATACATTTGATATTATTTCGTTTGTAGTAAGGTTCGTATAGCTACCCATGTTTGATATTTGGAGATAGCTCTATTTTGTATATAAAGAACCCAACACGACCTATTTTAAATAATAAAATTCAATTTCAATTCATTATACTGCGATACTAAACTAAATTATTAATTAATTATAAATTATAACAAATTGGCGTCCAACTTACGGCTAAACAAATTAGAGAAATATATATATTTTTTCAAATAAATTAAATAGAAGGGTTATTTTTAATTTATATTGGGGAAGTATGAACAGAGAAGAATCGCCAGTATTTCGAGGGTTTCAAGATTCCAATGAAACAGAGGGCGAAATAAATGACGCCAACTTTTCCCAGGAAAACGAGAATTTAGCGAGAAGCGTAATTCTACCCGTTACCGTTAGCAACGAAGCGCTATCTCGGGAAAAGGAAAATGGCGGACATTCCCAAGTTATGGAAGGGATAATGAAATTATTAAACAGAATATACTAATGAATTCAAATTAGAATATACCAAAAGATTCGACGAATATCAATTAGAAAATACCAAACGATTCGACAAATTCCAATTAGAAAATACCAAAAAACTCGACAAATTAAATGATTCAATCCTTAATATAGAATATAAAATAAATAAAGACAATAAAATTGAAGAAGAAATACCAAGTAAATTAATTTATGAAAATGAGGAAGTAAATAATAATATTGATTATATAAATAAAGATAATAAAACTAAAGAAGAAATATCAAGTAAAATAATTTATGACAATGAGGAAATAAATAATAATATTGATTATTTAAATTATGATAATAAAATTGAAGAAGAAATATTGAGTGAATTAATTGACGGAGACAAAGTAATAAATAAAATAACTAATGATAATCTTAAAAATACAATAAATACATCAGACGACTAAAGTAATAACTATATATTGGCTCCCAGGACACGAGGACTTAGGACAAAGCAGCAAAGCCGATGTACTTGCACGGACGTCAGCAAGACAAAACTATCACTATATACACAATAATACACTACAAGATTTGCAAGCTGAGGCCACAAGGTTAATTACAGGAAACTGGCAGCACTCTTGGCACATGACGACAGAGAACAAACTCAGAGAAATAAAACAAACAGTTTGTGAATGGCCTTCAAGCAAAAGAAACAATAGGAGAGAAGAAGTTGTACTTTGTCGCTTACGAATCGGCCATTCACGGCTGACACACTTACACCTCATGACGAGACAGGACAGACCGAAATGTGAACATTGTAATTCAACACTGACCATTAAATACCTACTGACAGAATGTATACTTAGACAGAACTATGACTTACCGTACAATATGACAGAACTACTAGGCGATAGGAGCCAATATATAGGACAAATATTTAACTACCTCCAGAAGACTAACCTACTTGACAAATTATAAAATGACCTCTATGACTAAATTAGCAACAACACATCAACTTAGAAAAAAAAAAAAATAAGAGAGAAAAGAGAAGATGTTATGTATTCCATTAAAATAAAAATTATACTTACATTCACTACCAACATATGGCCAAATACTAAAACCTTATTGACAGACATACAAACCATTATTACAAAGCCAATACGAATACATTACACTCTAAACAAGTTTACATAAAACAAATTTAACATTCTTGTATTATTTTATACATGTTCATGTAATATTTTTTAAAAGTTGAATCGCCTAGCCGCTACAACTTATTAAATAATAAATAAATAAACAATAAATACAGAAGTTACAGAAAAGGGTTTGAAACATAATAACAGTGAAGAAATTACTGAAGACTATAAGAAAAGTAAAGAAATAGTTGGCTATAGGAAGAATAGTAAGGATGAAATGGTGAATGTGGATGAAAATTTAAATGATAACAGTAATAATGGGAAAATGTTGTATGTGAACTGTGGAAATGGAGTAGAGAAAATTTCAAAACCGGAGAGACCCCCAAGAAAAAGAATAAAGCAGAAATCGAGTGAAAAATCGACAGATACCTAAAGAATAATATAAACGACCAAGACTAAGTCCATGGCAAGAATTAACATTTATTTTAAATTTAACATAAAAACAATTTATTAAAAATAATTTGATAAAAAAAAAAAAATATAATATTGTAAGGGGCCGATTAGCAAGGACGGGATTTAAAGGAATAGATAATGGGGAAATAATTTAGAGAAGCGGAAATTCCTTTCAAAACTATAATTTACACTGAGGTTACTAACACATACATAAATATCATAAAACATCGCTAAGACGAGAGAAAAGGTTGAGTGAGAGAGAAACCGCTAGATAAGAGTAATCACATATCATTTGGGGAGGTTGGAGCATATTTTGGAACTGACTTACCTCTCATCGCCATCGCGGCCAAGACCTCAGGAACGGGCGTGGACTCTGCCCCATCGGAGGTAAGCCAGCTCTTTATACCCTTTTTGCCCCACTCCTGCTTTAGCAGGTGGTGGACGAGAAACTCTTGTCAGGTCTTAAATCTTCCGGGAATCTTACGAATCAGCCACGTGCAGTTCCAACAACCCAGACGCAACGCTTGCGGATTCGTAGTTCTCACATCTCTAGAAATGGACAGCCAACCTTTTCTCTCATCCTTATTCACTTAATAATGACAAAGGGAAAACGGGGCCTTACATCACCCCCCGATTTTTCAAAGTCATGTTTCCCTTGGAACATTACTTTACCTTCAACACTACCCGTACTTAACTTATTATTAATCTCTAACTACACTAAAGCTCTATTTTTACAATCACTACACTATTTAGGAGCGGTCTATACCCGCTCTGTTATCACCGTCACGACACTTTCCGCCGGTCGATGGATTCCGATTCCTGCTGAACACTCCCGCTGCATTGAAGAAGGAGGCGAGTTGTCTTAGGCATGGTGTACCACCATAGCTCCTTGCGGTCGAAGATCCAAGATTCACCAAAGTCCACTGGCACCATTCTTTCGACGTATTCTTCTTCTGGCGAAATGATGAGGCTATACTGGAAGGTGTTTCTCTGTAAAAGAACGTGAACTCGGCAGGACAGATCCACGGTATCTTAGGTCCACATCAGGCTGTATCCTGATACCGAAGGGTTACGTAGGCTTCCTCGTTTCGACTCTTCCAGAAGAACGCCCCTCTCCGGCTGAGCTGACACCATCCTTTCTGCCTTATTCTCCTTAAAAGGCAGGACCAGAATTCGATGAAGCATCATCTTCTGATCTGGAATTGTCCAATTCTACTAATGCTACTACTCCAGTATTAGTGGCAATGACATCTACTTCTGAAATTTGGTTACATGTTGTTCATGACGTCGGCTTCCCTCCGAGAGGAGTGTCAGTCCAATTGGCAGAGCCTTTCTCGCCTTCCCCAAAATCAGAGTCAACTCTCTTGGACCTAGCATCTCTCTACTCAACTTTTCATTCATCGAAGTGCCTCTGTTGTGTAATTTTTGGATTATTTATAGGAATTCCGTTACCCTGTTTTCTGGGATTTGATAGGACGAGGAAAGGTACAGGGAACTGTGGACAAGGGTTTGTGATGTGTGAGAGATAAGTTTGGATTCTTGCTTCATTTTCGAAAATATTCTTGAAAGTTAACAAACCACCCTGCCAAGGCGCGTAACCCACGACGTTTTAATATAGCTCACATTTTCCTGCCAATAGTCAGAACTCTAGGTTCACCCGCGATGACAGCCCGGTAAGTAGATGTTTAGGAGTCGTTTACTGGCGAGTTAGCTCTTTTCCTAAGCGCGTATGGGGACCTATGAGGCAGGGTTAAGGGTCTTCCCTTTGGTGTCCAAGTAGCATCAGGTTTCCCCTTTTGCTGAGCTTGGCTCTCGCTATCTGAACCACTGGAACTTTCCCCGGAAGTCCCACCTGTCTCAATCCGTCCTTCGTTTCCCTCCCCTTGACTATCCTGGGTTATTTCCCTGTTTTCTTCCTCAGGAGAGGATCTAACGCCCAGAGGGCAGGCAGGGTCATTACATTCTGGCGATCTTCCCGCAGCAACCGGACAGTGTCTGTGAATCTCACTCTGCGTTTCAATTTCATCTTGGTCCTCACAAGAGTCGTCTTCTGAGCCATAACAACACCCTGGGTTAATTTCCCATTCCGGCTCCATGACCTCATCTTCCGACCCTTCCACTTCCCGGGTTGCCCCACCTGCCTTCGTCATAACCTTAGGGTGCGAATCCCCTCCTCCCCCCGGGGCCCGTTTTAGCCTATTTATATGAACTACATTCAGAGATCCAGTGGCCAGTCGGATCTCATAGTTCACTCGCGAAAGAACCCTTTCTACTTGGTGTGGGCCTGTCCAGGGACAGTGGAATTTTGGACAATTCCCAGGCTTTACGGCTGGACAATGGAGATAGACCCAATCCCCCACCTCTAGGCGTCGCTCCTTACGCCGGGCATTACAATAATGGGTCCTCATTGCCCAGGCCTTTTCGGCACGTCTCAAAGCGTCCTTATAGGCTTCTTTCAGCCGATGCCCTAACTTTTCGACATGGTCCGCTGATTCCGATCCGTCATTGGTTGGACCTACCCAGCAATCAAACGGAGTTACCAATTCTCGCCCAAGCATGAGGTAGTTTGGGGAGTATCCTGTCGACGAATGAGGTATTGCTCGATATGCCATGAGAGCATATGGGACCCACTTATCCCAGTCACGACCGTCTCTTCGCACATATTGGGATATCGAATCGGTAAGAGTTCGATGTAACCTCTCTACCATTCCGTTACATTCCGGATGGTAGGCGGTAGTTTGTAATTTCTTAATCCCCAGCGCTCTACAAACTTGAGTAAACAGTCGAGAAACGAAATTTCTTCCCTGGTCTGTTAACAACCTCCTAGGGACCCCATGTCGAGTGATAATATTCTCGACGAGTGCTACGGCCGTTTCTTCAGCTGTTTGCCCCTTCAGTGGTATTCCCTCCGCATACCGTGTAAAATTGTCAATTACGGTCAAAAGGTAACGATGGCCCCTTTTGGAAGTCGGCAAAGGCCCAAATATGTCTAGCGATACCTGCTCGAAAGGCCCTGTGGCCATATAGGGAGCTTCCAGGGGGACCTTTTGAGATACAGGACTTTTTCTGCTAGCGCACGCGTGACACCGTTCCACAAAGGACTTAACATCCGCCGCCATGCCCGGCCAATAATATATGCTTTTGATTACCGCGAGAGTACGATCAGCCCCTGGGTGCCCAGCCCATGGTTTCGAGTGATTTTCTTCAACGATTGTTTTTCGTAGACCCTCAGGCACCATAAGCCTCCATTCCGACTCATCCGTTGCCCCATCGGCCCAATATAGCAGGCCATCGGCATCTGTTTGTACATGAACAGTGCCTCTCTTGATGGCTCTTTGACACCACATATCCTCCTTTTGAGCATCCTTCAATTTACCTCGGGTTATTTTCTGCCTATTTCCCGTGACTACAGCTATTGTACGGCTTAAAGCATCAGCGTTAGAATGTTTCTTCCCCGGGCGATGTTCGACTTCATAGTCGAACTCCTCTAACCGAAGGGCCCACCTGGTCAGCCGTGAAGACGGGTCTCGAAGGCTTAGCATCCACCTCAAGGCAGAGTGGTCAGTGACAAGTTTAAACCTTCGCCCTAGTAAATAACAACGGAACAGCTTTGTTGCCCAAACCACCGCTAGCAGTTCTCGTTCTGTTGCCGAGTAGTTGAGTTCTGGACCCTTCAACTGCCTACTAGCGTAGCAAACAGGTCTCTCGCCGCCATCTCTGTACTGGGACAGAATGGCACCCAGAGCTACTCCTGATGCGTCGGTGGACAGTATAAATGGCTCGCTGAAATTCGGATAGCACAAGACTGAGTCCGAACTTAGGATTTCTCTTAGCGATTCAAAAGCCTTCCGTTGCTTGTCGCCCCACTGGAATCGTACTCGTGAGCCAGTTAATTCTGTCAGCGGTCTTGAAAGATCCGCAAAGCCTTTTATGAATTTACGGTAATAGCTTGCCAACCCTAGAAAACTTCGCAACTCCTTCACATTTCTGGGGGCTGGAAAAGACTTGATCGCCTCTAATTTTCTAGGATCTGGTTTCACTCCCTCGGCTGTAACTATGTGTCCCAGATAGGTCACTTCCGATGCCGCAAAAGCGCACTTGTTCAAGTTCACTTTTAGATTAGCGCCTCTGAATATGTCGAACAACTCCTCTAACCGGAGCATGTGTTCCCTCAGTGATGAGCTATGAACCACCACATCATCGAGGTAAACGAAACATCCGGTGCCCTTCAGTCGGCCAAGAAGTTGGTCCATGACCCGTTGGAACGTGGCAGGTGCCCCCGCAAGGCCGAAAGCCATTTTTTTGTACTCATAGTGTCCGTTTACAGTCGTGAAGGCCGTTTTTGCCTGATCCTGGGGTGCTATCGGTATTTGGTGGTACCCACTCGAAAGATCAATTGTGGAAAAGATTTGGCTACTCCCCAATTGTTCTAAGGTTTCCTGTATCAACGGAAGCGGGTAAGTATCGACCTTAGTAACTGCATTGAGGCCACGGAAATCTGTGCAGAATCGATACTTTAAGTCACCTGTTGGGGATGTTTTCTTGACTAGAATTACAGGTGCTTGCCAAGGACTTTTAGACGGCGTAATGACGCCTCGTTCAAGCAACGTCTGAACCTGCCGTTCCATTTCCTCCCGTTCACTGAAAGGCACACGATACGGGCGTTTCACCACAGGTCTGGCATCTCCAGTTTCAATATGGTGCTGAACAGGCAGGGAGCAACCTTCGGGACCCGGTTCACAAAAAATGTCTGAATATCTGGACAACAAGGACTCCATATCCCTCCTTTCCCCACCACTTAAATGGCCCAATTTCTCGCCAACGATCGAGGCGAAACCAACAGGAGTTTTAGAGCCATCCTCGCGTTCCCTCTCCGAACAAGATCCACCGTCTTCCGCCCAATCTCTCTCTACCAGACCTACCACTAGAAGCCGTGGCAATGTCACAGCCGAAGCGGTCAAATTGACGAACTGCATCCACGAACGGCCGTCCCGAGGAGTGTTAATGCATCTCCCTCCTACAACCCCATTGGGAAGTGCTCTTGACGGCTCAATTATGACAGCTTTCTGGTCTAGTTTCCCTGGTACGGAAATCTCTAATAGAGATTCACTGAAGGCCGGAAGCGTTTCCTCTCGCGAAAGACGCGCTGAGCTGGTTTGGTTATCCTTCTTCCCCGTGTGTCTTGATTCCTCCTTGACTATCGGCTTAGCTCCTATATTCACGCTAGTTGGAAGGGATAAAATATGACCTGAAAACTTGGCTTCTAGTTCTCTCGCCGTCCTACTCATGAAACGTACCCACTCTCGGTTCGCAGACATTTTTAACTCATCCCTCTTTGTTATCGAACCAACGGAAGGTAGAGATTCAATTTTAGGCGATGCTCCCGTGACTAACAATCCCGAACGTAGGTCTATATGGGCGTCTAATTTCCCTAGTAAGTCTAAGCCTAATAGTCCATCTCCTTCTAAGCAGACGTCAGCCACTATGACGTCGTGGGACAGTCGATGTCCCTTAACTTCGATATCCACCGTTTGAATACCGCGTACCGGGATTACCACACCAGTTACCCCCCTAATCTTACTAGTCGCGGGTCTTAATTTGGACCCTGAGGCAGGAGACCTGATTAGAGTAACTTCAGCACCAGTGTCTACTATCATCCTATGAATCCGCCCGTTTATCCAGGTGCTCACCTTTAACCCTTTCTCACCTCCCCCACCTATGCCTAGTATTTCGTAGCGCGATCCCCTTGTTGCCGACTTAGGGCCGGGGCCCTCCCAGTTGTTTGCGTTTGGGGCCTTCTTAGGTGAAGTTCCTTTTACGAGGGGTTTAGAAAAACATTGGCGATCGATATGCCCAGGACGACCGCACCTATAACATTTCGTACTATTTTTGGGAGAAATATCACTAACCCTCTCTGTTTGTCGACATCCCCTGGCCCAATGATTCGTATCCCCACAGCGATAACAGCCACCAGTATTACCCCTTTCAATGACTATTGGTCCCAACTTCCTCGCGACTGGGAATATCGTTATCCTTGGGACTCATCTCCATCGTAAATATTCCCTTTTCGTGTCCCCCTAACTCCGTTTCAACGGCTCTAGCCTTCTCGATCGCGGTTTGTAAATCCTTTGGGAACGCAAGTCTCGTCCACCTCCCAATCTCTCCTCCAAGCCCATCTAAGTACGATGTAAGGACGACTTTATCCAGTTGTTTGCGAGCCCCTATAACTTCATCTTTCGATCCCTCGCCTGAGAAAGCTCTTTCGCCCATCTCCCGACAACGATCTCCGAACATTCTCACATCCTCACCGCAGTCTTGTTTCATTGAACTAAGCTGAAGGAGAAACTGCTCAGGTTGCATAGTCGCTTTAAAGCGGTCTAGAAGTGCATCGCAAATGGTGGAATATTTTACATTGGGCCCCTTGAGATCCGATCTGCTGGCTAAAAATTTAGCAGCCATTCCTTTTAGTCTCATCCTTAACACAAGGGATTTATCACGATCTTCCCAGTTTCCACTAGATGCCACTAACTCCAATCCATTGAGATATTCTTGGATTGGGACCCCAGAATCGTCACCGGACCAAGGACCGACCATTCCCTGAAGAGAAAGATCCCTCTTTCCTTGCTTACTCTCATGCCTTGTCCTCTCGAATTCTTCCCTGAACTGCTCATTTGCAGCCAACGCCTGATCCAGTATCGTTTTTATATCGGCAAACTGCTGTTCCGTTACCACCATCGTATAGCTCTATTTTCAACGTTTCCAATGAACCCCAACACGTTACGGTTATGAATAGGGATTACTTTACTCTCTAATAGGGCCTACCACCGAATGTCCAAATTTGGCGGTCATTAAACCAGGAAACGTGATGAAATTGGATGAACAACTACACAGCGCCGAGATATCAGTTCGAGGAATTATCCTATCAGCGTCAGCACTACAGCCGCCGGCCTATCTCGAGAGCAGGGTTCTAATCTAATGCCCGCTTGCAGCTGGCCATTTAAATAATACCCCACACCTGACACCAATTGTAAGGGGCCGATTAGCAAGGACGGGATTTAAAGGAATAGATAATGGGGAAATAATTTAGAGAAGCGGAAATTCCTTTCAAAACTATAATTTACACTGAGGTTACTAACACATACATAAATATCATAAAACATCGCTAAGACGAGAGAAAAGGTTGAGTGAGAGAGAAACCGCTAGATAAGAGTAATCACATATCATTTGGGGAGGTTGGAGCATATTTTGGAACTGACTTACCTCTCATCGCCATCGCGGCCAAGACCTCAGGAACGGGCGTGGACTCTGCCCCATCGGAGGTAAGCCAGCTCTTTATACCCTTTTTGCCCCACTCCTGCTTTAGCAGGTGGTGGACGAGAAACTCTTGTCAGGTCTTAAATCTTCCGGGAATCTTACGAATCAGCCACGTGCAGTTCCAACAACCCAGACGCAACGCTTGCGGATTCGTAGTTCTCACATCTCTAGAAATGGACAGCCAACCTTTTCTCTCATCCTTATTCACTTAATAATGACAAAGGGAAAACGGGGCCTTACAATATAAATGATTTAAATAAATGCATTTTAGAACACTTTAGACAATCTTTATAAATTTTTATAAATATAATTCAACATTAGACAATCTTTCTAAATTTTATAAATATAATTTAAATGATTAAGTGAATACATTTTAGAGTATGTAAACCAACCTTTCTAAATTGTTATAATAAATTGTATAAATATTTCATTTACAATACCGGATAAAAATCTTCTTTTTTTTTATATATAATTTTTTTTTTTTTAAACATGAGTGCAATATGTAGTGATATCCCAACTATCATAAAAAAATATCTTACTACTTCATAGTAATATGAAATGATAACATAACAAAAATTTCCTTCGTCCTAAAATCAAGAAGGCATCTCCATGCCGGAGAGAGTCAGTTGTTTTTTCAGAGAGAAGAGTTTGCTCATAACTTTTTGCCTAAGAGTCTCAGACTAGATTATTGGAATGTTCATTAAGAAGTTTTTCGAAGAGTCATATTTGGATCTATTGTGACCTGTGTCTGTGCCAGTGGATGTAAGTGAATTTTTGTTACATTGTATACATTTGATATTATTTTGTTTGTAGTAAGGTTCGTATAGCTAGCCATGTTTGATATTTGGAGATAACTCTAATTTGTATATATTTATTTATTTTGTTTAACGATGCACCACTTTGGGGTGAATTGCATCGAGTAACTTTGTAGCTATATGCTGTTCATAGATATGTTGTTATCCTACGCCAGTTAAGTATACTGTATTAAAAATAAAATAAAAAGAAAATAATAATAATAAAAAAAAATATAATAAATAGAAAAAAAAAATAATACAACAATTGAAATATGAGATAAAAGATAAAATTATTTAATTTTTAAATAAAAGAATTATCAGATTTTTATATTTTGTCGTACAGGTTTACGTTTTTTAAATGTGTAAGTATGTCATCAATATGATGGCTGCTGTCAGTAAGTAGGGCAGTAATGTCCCGTGGTATGTCCAAGTTCGTTATAAGAAGGCAGTTAGTTCTGTATTGCAAATCCGACATTTTGGTATTTCAGTATTAGTCATTAAGTATTCGTGAGTAATGCGTGTGTGGCCTATTCGCAGCCTTGCTAGAACTATTTCTTCCCTTCGGGAATCTCGGTAAGCGGATGGCCAGTCAGTAAGTTTGTGTTTGATTTGTCTCAATTTGTTTTCAGTCTCAATTTGTTGTTATGTCTTTGTAGTAAAGTTCATAAGGTGGGTAGGTATCTTCCTGGGTCGCAAGTTTGGCATGTAAGTCAGCAGTCGTGCTCAGTCCAAGGTTTTCATGTCCTGGCAGCCACCATAAAGATATATGTTTTCCTAGTGAGTGTAAGTAATGAATGTGTTCTTTGATTTCAGTACAAGTAGGGTGTAACGTGTACATGTTTTGTAGTGACTGGAGTGAACTCAGAGAGTCTGTGAAAAGGATAATGTGTGAATGTTGTGTTGATGGGATAGTCTTTAGTGCAAGGAGTATGGCATGTAATTCCGCTTCATATATGCTGCAACTTGGAGGTAATTTTTCAGAAAAAGAATTGCCATCTACAATCGCTGCAGCTCCTACACCATTATCTGTTTTCGATCCATCAGTGTAAATTTTGAGATAGTGTTCGTGTTTTGTTACAATTTCTTTGAAATATCGGTCTTAAAAAGGATTTGATGATGGTTCCGTCTTTTTGTGTGTTGTGAATGTTAGGTCAATGTCAAAGTTTGTTACTGTCCAAGGTGGTATCGATATGAGTCTTTGTATATAAAGAACCCAACACGACCCATTTTAAATAAACAAATTAAATTTCATTTCATTTTATCATTTTTCAATTAATTAAAATTCAAAAATCATAACAAATTGACGCAACCAACGTGTGGCTACATTTAAAATTTTTATAACAATATATATACCAAAAGATTCAAAAAAGAGAAAAAACATTATACAGTAAATGTGTGCTATAACTAGAGCTTAAATTATAGATAGATCAATACTCGTTTAATATCTAGATGGGTAACATGGATACAGATACAAAATGAACAAATTCATTACGAAAATTGGCTTACTGATGAGAAGACGGAGAACTATGCCTCACAGATGCGAAATAATTTCTGACTGTGGTTGATCAAGGTAACTGTTGGGGAAAGGAGTGGGTGGTGGAGGAGGAGTTTTTTTTTAACCATTCATTAAGTTGAGGGTGGTAGTAGTGGATCAAAGGATGGAAGGTGGTGTCATAAAAGTGTGGTGATAATGGAAGGGTTTTTATTGCAGGCGGTATAGAGTTTTAGCAAGGTTTTAATAATCGGAAAATGTTGCAGGAGTTAGAGGAGTTTTATTGTATGCCCATTAATCCCATTTTCACATAAAAAATGTAGTTTTATTAAGGCACAATGACCGAACCCTGTCAATTTCTACCTTCGTATCACCAACAGTCAACAATCTCTTCTCAAGGAATTCAACATATTTTTAATTTCTGTTTTCCCATTCAATTTTAGGAGCAGCTCTTCCAGTTCAAGGGGAAGTAAACAAGAAATAGATGGAAACTGTCCATCATCGTCAGGACATGAGTACAACAGTGAGTCAAGTAGTTCGGGCGCGAACTCAGGTTCGCCAGTATTGACTGAAACTATCGAGAAATGTTGTGAAGAACCTGAGCGTTTGGAAATGAAACCTGAAGAAGAAGAAAAGGATATTGAACTTCTGTTCAACAAGTGTATGCGATATTCAGCATTCGATGGGGAAAGGTAAACTGTCTATAATCCAACATTTTTTCCAATTATTATTTAAAAGCACAATTGGTTTGATCCATTCCTCAGACCTTAATATGTCCTTTATTTATATCATCATTTTACAATGTTTTGGCCTTCAGGCCATTTTCAAAATCTAGAAGGAAAATAAAGTAAGTGTTACAATAAAAATAACCCTCTTATTAAATAATTTATATTAATTTAACCCAATGTCAATAATTTATACTTTAGTTTACCTTAAGGGGGTTATTTATTGTAACACTTACTTTATTTTCCTTCTAGATTTTGAAAATGGCCTGAAGGCTGAAACGTTGTAAAATGATGATGTAAATAAAGGACATATTAAGGTCTGAGGAACAGATCAAACCAATTGTGCTTTTAAATTAGACTTACCTCAGAATTTCCTTCCTTTTTTTGGGGAAAAAAAGGATAATATTTTAAAAAAGACAATTATTATTTATTTATTTTTTTACGGGGCATTGACATCTGGGACATTAGCGCCGACATCCATGGCGCAGGGAGGAATTTTCTCAACGAGCCGTGAGATGAATAAATTCCTGCCGCCGGTGGGACTCGAACCCACCATCTCCCGCATGAGAGTCTAAGGAGTTAGCCATTAGACTACGGGAGATCCTCTTCAGTTATTAAACATAATTAACCATTTTGCTAAGGTAGGCTCAAATAGAGTTGGGCCATGCCTCTGGGACAATGGACTCATATGTGAATCAGAAGCAGCCCTCCTCGTTCTCGTTTCACAATGGTAGACTCACCCGCTAGTTCGATCTTGGAGGTATTTAGGAGCACTTTTAATAAATATTTTCAAGGATGTCAAACATGTGAAAATGGAAATCATACTAACCGCAAACAGTGGGTACAGCAAGGCCAAGAGAACATTTCATTTTGAAAAAAGATAATGCTTTGTGTTTGTTGGAATTATGAAGGCATTTTGCACATCAGGTTGGTTCCAGGGGGCAGGGCACAGGACCATCGACACTGAGCTATTCTGTGTACAGCTTGAGTATATGGAATGAAAACCTCGTAACTAAAAAAAAAAGGACGTAAATGACTTTTGTACGTTATCAGATGGATATTATGGCTACTGAAAAAGATACAAGGTTTGATTCTTCGTCTATAGAGCCCAGAACATGTAAGATTAATAAATAGGATGCAAAACAGGTCAAACACCTCCACTTTTTTATTCCACAGAACGTTTTCAAGGTCACAACCTCATCCGCAGTGTCCTGTTAACACCCATCGACAATGGAAAAATTACAATAAAATAATTTAAATCACCTTATAAGTCTGGTAACACCTTTGATTTTTTAAATATTAAAGCCTATTTTGTTTTGTTTCAGTGATTCTTCGTAAATAAAGGAAATGCAACCTTTTGATGATGTAAACCTTTCATCCTTTGAGCCACTATTATGGGTTATAATGAATTTCTATAATAGGGTATTGAGCTCTAAACTTTTTTTTTTTTAATGATTGAAATAAATGAATGGTTATGTATTTTATGGCAATGTATTTTAAAATTTGTACTTTATTATGTATATTTGATACGCATGAAAAATCGCCATAACAATTGCTCTGTGAAATTAATAATCAGTAAAGAGTTATTATTCTAATTTGATTTTCACCTTGCGGAATGTCAATGCTCCAAAAGATATTTACCCTTTTTTTTTTTTTTCATGCTGCATAATAAGTGCGGCAAAAGTCTTCCTTATACATAAGTAAAATAAATGACATAAGGGAGAAAAGTGAAGTGAATAATGAATTTAAAAATATATGAATTATAACATATGCCAACACATGAAGAATTATTTTGAGGAGGAAAAATTCTTAATGAAGTTGTATAAAAGTGGTTTTAATACTTTAAATTACCCCATGCCTCAAATATGAAATTAATGAATGCAAAAGGTGCAATACTACAACCCCTCCCCCCCCAAAAAAAAACAACAACAAAAAAACCTTGTTTATCTACAACAGTACCCATGCCAATGGCCATAGCCATGCTGAATGCACCGGTTCCCGTTGATCATCAAAGTTACGCAATGTCAGGCGTGGCCAGTACCTGAATGAGTGAACAAGCATGTGCTGTTGGCACTATAAAAGGGTGGCAACCTGTGGATAGCCTGGCGTTAATAGCCTAATTGTTGATATGCCGTTAAACACAGGCAAAAAAAAAAAAATGTTTTTATTATTACTTTTTATTCTCATTCTTTTTTACTTCTTTTGTTGAAATTACTAACAATGGGAAATTTATAATAAATTAAGCAATAATAAATGATAAAAAATAAATTGTCTAAAAATTTTGAAACCTTATGACCGAACAACTATTAGGCTTTGATAAAAATAAATAAATAATAAAATAATAATAATTGTAAAACATTTTTATAAAAAAAACTTTGGAAAATGATAAATAAATACGAAGCGGCCAAGTATCGGGAATCCCGTGCACAGGAGGGTAGGTGTCCTGGAAAGAACAACCGTACTCACAGACCCATGGCCTTCTACCTGCTGAGAATCTAAAGGGTTAACCTGCTTCTGTATCCCAAATCCACCAAAGAAGAGAATGCTAAAAAATCAAACTGATGCTGCTTCAATGTAAGTAATCGTTAGAATTTTTAATAAAGGTAAAAAGGTTAAAAAAGAAAGTATAATATTTCACCAGAAATCACAATTTTATTAATTTGTACATTGGTAAGTCGCTAAAGGTCCTTATAGGACAATACTATAATACACTAATGTTAAGTACAACAGTGAACAATGACTAGAGTCGAAACTTTAAGTTCCATGGTGTCAAAATTTCTCTCATGTTTGTTAGCAAATAGACTGCCAGGGCTGCAATTTAGTTGTAAAGTATCTCATACCAGAGATGGGCATAATTTTATTTATAAATAAAAATACAAATTTATTCGTACTTCATATATTTGTGAATACGAATATAAATAAATTCGTATTCACAAGTGTGAATACAAATTTATTTTTATTCACATATATTAAATATAAAAATACAAATAAAATTTGATTCACAAATTTTTCTGCGAATAAAAATAAATTCACAGAAAGAATTGTAAATAATCACAAAAAATGTGAATATTTACAAAAAAACAAGTGATTACAACAAAAAAAAAAATCACATTAAAATATACGAATACAAATTTATTCACATAATAATTTGTGAATAAAAATTTATTCACAATAAAATTCGCAAATAAATCATAAATTTATTCGTATTAAGATGATATTACGAAAGTTATTGAAGGTGATTTTTTTTTTTTTTTTTGTTTTTTGTTTTTGATGGAGGTACAGATGAAAAACTGTGTCCCTGCAGCATGGCTGGTTGTCCCGCGGCGGACTCGGGGCAAACAAAAAAATCTAGGCGCTAATAACCTAGACGTTAAACACCTTAAAAAAAAAATATAAAAAAAAATCACCTTCAATAACTTTCGTAATATCATCTTAATACGAATAAATTTATGATTTATTTGCGAATTTTATTGTGAATAAATTTTTATTCACAAATTATTATGTGAATAAATTTGTATTCGTATATTTTAATGTGATTTTTTTTGTAATCACTTGATTTTTGGTAAATATTCACATTTTTGTGATTATTTACAATTTTTTCTGTGAATTTATTTTTATTCGCAGAAAAATTTGCGAATCAAATTTTATTTGTATTTTTATATTTAATATATGTGAATAAAAATAAATTTGTATTCACACTTATGAATACGAATTTATTTATATTCGTATTCACAAATATATGAAGTACGAATAAATTTGTATTTTTATTTATAAATAAAATTATGCCCATTTCTGCTAGAAACATAGAAAGTACAGCACATTTCCAATGTAGAAGATTTTACACAGCCCTGACTGGAAATTTTTCCTCTTCAACGTCAGAACTACAACTTATATTGATCTAATAAAAATATCATTTCTATTAATTAATTCACACTTTTTTTTTTGTTTAAAGTAAAAAAAAAAAAAAACTAAGCACACTCCTCAGAAAGGTAATTAGTTTACGCCAAGCTGCGAGGAAGTGCTTAAACTAACAGACATCCATACAATAAACATAAAAAGTCTAGCTGTCTAGAATAATTTTTTTTCCCGATAAATATGTATCTACTTTTACTAACTAGTTTGCTAACTAACTGAAATAATTAGTTTAGTTTTATTTATTAGTTTCGTTGAACGAGAAGAAAGGTATGTCCTAGGAATGAAAATTTACATTTTAGCTTGAAGTGTAGAATTAAACATTACATTTTAGTTAGTGTGTATTTTTCTTATTTTAATAATATACCTTTTTCATTAGTTAGGCATGATATGTAGTGTATTTTGTTGCAAGGAAGTAAAAATTATGGCTGGTACAGGTAAATTAGTAATTTGATGCTGGAATAAACCCCCACTAATAAGTGACTGATTTTACTTACATTTATAATACGTCAATCTCATTAGCTCTGGACATTATAAGGTATAGGGACCTTTGTTGCAAGAAAACATTAATTAAACCCTTTAGGGGAGCTTTGATAAGTTATTCTGGAGTTTTAGGTAATCCTCTTCTCCTAATGGGCTGATTTTGCTGGTTAACACATTCAGTGCTCAAGACATGTCAGGTGTGTGCTGCAAATATGTTAACAAACTCGCCCAATCGTCTATGTCGGAATGTTATATGCCAAGTTTCAAGGCAAAATAAACCAAATTGTGACACACATTTTGAATGGGGATTGTTTTTGGTATCAATTAGAGAGAATTGATGATGATCTGAAGACATTTTTAGAAAATTTTCTCAAGAGTTCAACCTCAAAAGCTACAAAACATCTGCGCTCATTAATTGTTCTTAACATTTTGCACTGATTTGATGTGAAATGGGATGTAGGTATGTAGTTTTTATTAGAAATATTTTAAAGATTTAAGATAGTGGTCTTATAGAATTAATATATTTATTAGGCCGATCAAAAAGTTTGTGCGCATTTTGGGGAAATTTTTAAATAGTGTAAATAAAACACAATTTAACATTTTAATCAATGATAGATTTTTTTTTCACTATCTTGCTTTTTATCATGTCGTAAGGCACAAAATAACAGAAAATATTTTGAGACAATGTCCGGGGAATAAGCTGGATGCGGTTAAAGCTCTAATACATTCAATAATGTTTTGTAGAGTTGTTCGAGCCATAAGTGGCCTAGCATTATCATGATAAAACAACACTTTTGCCAATCCTAACACTGATATTATGTTCGCCATGAATTTTTAATCAGAAGATTCGCCAAGCGAAAACAAAAATGTAACACAGCACTTTCGTATTGATTATCGACATTCATTTACTATGGGTACAAATATGCATCCGATGTTTACAAAAATTGGTGAGATTGACTAATACATTAGTCAAGCGAAAGATTTGAAATCTTATTGGTCTACTAGTGAGTCGTAGTGAATGCATTATTTTAATGCACATCAACTTATTGACTGACCTAATATAAAAAAAAAATTTTGAGTAAACTAAAAGTAGATGCCAGATAAATGAAGGCAATGCCCACAGTAGTTAATAGTAACAGAGACAGAAAAAACACTTTTTTATTTTATTTTGATTAAAAATAAATAAAACAAAATCCTTCTAATACGGAAACTTTTAAACATTTTTGGCTTGTAATTTGGATTCTTAAAATCTTTGGAATGAATTTTAAAAATAAGGAAATAATAATTCAAGAATGTGATAGAGATGAATTTCCACATTAAGCATCATCACGTTTAGGATAGTACTGTTTGATTTTCTGTGCTATTTCTTGGGCGAGTTCATTTGATGAGGCAGCGATCATTCTTCTGCTCATTATGTCAAATTCACCTCCTGAAAATAAAGTAAAAGGGAAGGGTAAAAATTATGTCTCAACAAGGAACAAGTAATTAAGTAACTAGAGATTGTGTGATGAGCACTAAGCTTTGGCCGCCTGATTTTACCCTTTGCAGGTATCCAGTAATAAATTAATTGAAGGCTGGGTGGGCCTAGGGATAGTCTGGTACCCTAACTCCAACCCTCGACGACACTAAAAGATTAAATCTTTAATGCTTGTTTGAGTTTTGAAAAAGCATATTAGAAAATTGCTCTACCTCAATTGAGCTAATCTCGCCTCGTGAGTATATAGAGCTTGTAAATATCAATACTAATAAGATGTGCATATTATGGCAACATACTAAACTTGGTTACAGTATATTCAATCAATTATGAATAAATTGTACTAATCCTATTCCATGTTTCATTTCACTTCAGTTAATATTATTTGTTTTTAACAGAAAAAAATGAATAAAATACCTGTAGGATCCACCATAACTCCTCCAGCTTCCTTAATAATACAACAACCAGCAGCCATATCCCAGGCATGACATCCGTTCTCAATGAACGCATCACCTGCACCTATAGCTACCATAGCTATATTGTAAGCAGCAGAACCACTGGATCTAAAACTAAAAACATTAAATCATTAATACAGAATATAAATAGATGTTATAGCCTGTTCAGATAAACTCATGAGTTCAATTGTGCCTGCGCTAACATCTGGGCTCTCCCTTCTCTCTCCCTTCTTTTCCACCATTTGCAAAGCCTTTTAATGTTCAAACACTTAACGTGAATCACTAATAAAAACTGATTATGTCTTGTTTAAGAGCAGGAAGGGCTTTGAGAGGCCAGGCAAAGGGAGATAGTGTTTAATGTTTATCAATACTTAGCCAAAGCTAAGGCTGAAAACAATTTAAACTATAATGTCTCCAATTCCACAAGCGAGGTGACTGGGGTAACAGTTGAAAACTGATAAGGTTATAAAAGGGAGTTCTTCCAGCTATTTTTCGGGAATGTAGACCCCGTCAATTCTCTCCATCTATTTGAACAGGCTATAGTTTAAATTGTTTTTATGCTTAGCTTTGGATAAACATTAAACACTATCACCCTTGCCTGACCTCTCAAAGCCTTACCTGGTCCTAAACAAGACATAATCAGTTTTTATTGAGTTCCACGGTGCGTGTTGTTCATTGACATGGTAATGCAAATGGTGGAACCGTCGGGCATATTCCCCTCAAAATGGCACGCATGCAGGATTTGAACTAATCCATCTAAATGAACAGGCTATAGCTATGGAATCATTTCATGAGATCTGACACTGTGAGGCATAATTATCTAATCAACTGAAACCCTAGATGGCCTATTTATTTTATTAGAAAAGTGAATTTTATATCAGTTTGAAGTTAAGAAGCTTGACCTTTTCTGAACCAAGCGAGGCACAAGGTGAAGGGATCCTTAGTACAGGATACTCGCACCCAGCATCGGGCCCCCTGCACGGGATACTTTTGCCACTCTTTCTAGATAGTATTTCTGTTTATCATCTTTATGGAAAAATAGTTGGTGGACAGAAAAAGAAAGGGTTAAATACATAAGATTTAAAAATAAATTTAATTTATAAACACAGAAAAAGAGCACTCACCCATGAGAAGAGGAATATAATGTGCCAAAATTTTCAATAACGGCATTTCTGTGTTCAGGATCCCTGCTTGTTCCGCCTTCCATGAAGATAAGGGCGTCAGAGAGCTCTTTAATCAATAAGAGTAAAAATTATATTTCCAATTGTTTTATTGAGAATAAAAGTGAAAAATGTTAAATAAATATATAATTTGTATTCTTAAAGTAACTGGCAAGAGTTGCTCCCCAAAATTGTTTAAAACATTAACTTATATTTGCGACGTTCTGAACCTGTTCAGCTTCATTATCAGGTATACACATAAAATAAAAGTAAAATGGAGAATAAGACCCGGTGCAAACTGAAGAAACTTGTTTCGTGAAACTCAAGTTGCGTGCAACTAATAGATAGAAAACCATAGGCTGGTTCACACAGAGTTTCATGATATTTGTTCAATCGGTTTTATGAAACTGAATGTGCAGTAACTTGAGTTTCATGAAACCGGTTTCTTCAGTGTGCATCGGTCCTAAAGTTTCATTAAACTCTGGGTACACCAACCTATGGTTTTCTATCTACGTGTAGCAAGCAGCTTGAGATTCACGAAACCAGATTCTTCAGTGTGCATCGGTCCTAAAGTTTCATTAAACTCTGGGTACACCAACCTATGGTTTTCTATCTACGTGTAGCAAGCAGCTTGAGATTCACGAAACCAGATTCTTCAGTGTGCATTGGTCCTAAAGTTTCATTAAACTCTGGGTACACCAACCTATGGTTTTCTATCTACGCGTAGCAAGCCGCTTGAGATTCACGAAACCAGATTCTTCAGTGTGCATTGGTCCTAAAGTTTCATTAAACTCTGGGTACACCAACCTATGGTTTTCTATCTACGCGTAGCAAGCCGCTTGAGATTCACGAAACCAGATTCTTCAGTGTGCATTGGTCCTAAAGTTTCATTAAACTGTGGGTACACCAACCTATGGTTTTCTATCTACGCGTAGCAAGCCGCTTGAGATTCACGAAACCAGATTCTTCAGTGTGCATTGGTCCTAAAGTTTCATTAAACTCTGGGTACACCAACCTATGGTTTTCTATCTAAGCGTAGCAAGCCGCTTGAGATTCACGAAACCAGATTCTTCAGTGTGCATCGGGCCTAAAGTTTCATTAAACTCTGGGTACACCAACCTATGGTTTTCTATCTACGCGTAGCAAGCCGCTTGAGATTCACGAAACCAGATTTTTCAGTGTGCATCGGGCCTAAAGTTTCATTAAACTCTGGGTACACCAACCTATGGTTTTCTATCTACGCGTAGCAAGCAGCTTGAGATTCACAAAACCAGTTTCTTCAGTGTGCACTGGGCCTAAGTAATAAACTTCTCATATTTCACAAATAAAAATACAAATACATTAAATGAGGTATATAATAATACAATATATTAGATACCTTACATTAAGTTGTGTTAAGGTCTATTATAATTTTTAAATTTCACTTTAAGGGCCATTAATAACACTCACAATTCAATATTTATGGGCCTTAACGCTTTCCTTACTGTAGACTGCTGTAAAAGCCAAGGGGGGTCGTACACTTGGAACAAAGGACTTCTCAAGCAGTCAAGAGCCGCTGGACTCTCAGCACGAAGGACTTGTACAGCAGTTCAACCCTCCTCTCATTTACTAACTCCCTAAGGCTGACTTTTCCAGGAGTTCCACCTTGGGGCTATTAAGCGAGGACTGAGGGAAGTTTAAGCTATTTCTTTCACGACTTTGTGACGAGGGAGCTGGTGATTAGGGACACCTGGGTCGGGCTTGAAAAAATTAACTCAGCCAGTGTTCGATCCAAAGCCCTAAATCGAAAAGGAGGATGGATTTATATATATATATATATATATATATATATATATATATATATATATATATATAATAAAAAATAGGTTATTTATTTATTTAGCTTCATTGATTAGTGCCTGTACCAAAAAAAAAAAAAAATTTTCATTTAAAAAAATTTAAGTCTATAAAAAAATTTATTGGAGCATATAATTACAACCTAAATATTTAGAGCTAAAAGAAAAAGCAAATAAATAATAAATAAAGTTTTCCGACAATTTGAAATTTTAAGGGGGGAAATTATAAGAAAGTGTATTCGTACTTAGAGAGGAGGGCGAGAATAGCTTTGTAACGGGCCCGGCCAGGTAGAGACATCGCCGTACTGCAGACAGCTAGCCTGCACTACCCGCTGTAAGATAACAGACTAAAATGAAATTTAAAAATTATAATAGATCTTAAGACAATTTGATATAAGATACCTAATATATTATATTAGGTATTATTATATACCTCAATTAATGTATCTGTATTGTTATTAGTGACATAAGAAAAGTTTCCTCCTTATTCTTCATTTTACTTTTATTTTATGTAGATATCTGATGGTGAACCTAAACAGGTTCAGAACGTTGAAAATATAAGTTAATGTTTTAAACAATTTTGGGGAGCAACACCTGTCAGTTACTTCAAGAATCCATTGATTCTTTCCCACCAAAACCTTCAACTTACATAATTTGTACTATTATTTAAATTTTAATGCCCACTTATACACAACACAGATTTTTGGGACAATTCGTCTACCAGTCATCACACTTTCTAGTCAGGATAGGGCTGATATCTTTTATTTTATGAGAATAAGAATTGAACCCACCCTCGGCACGGATTGTTCACACCATAACACTCCTAACCAAGTCCAATGAGCTTATTTTTTAGGGCAACAAATATGGACTTTTTAGAATAAATATGCTTTAGTGGTGACTAAACTGGAAAAAACCGTTACACAAAAGTGTCCGGGAGCGTTCGCGTATGCGCAGTGGCTTTCGCGCATGCGCAGTGGCCATGCACGAAAAAGAAGACTGTATGTGTCACAAAAAAGTGTTGGCTGGCGTTCGTGCATGCGCAGTGGCGTGGCCATGTACGAAAAAGCAGACTGTATGTGTCACACAAAAGTGTCCGCTGGCGTTCGAGCATACAATGGCCATGTACAAAAAAGATGACTGTATGTTATAGAGTACATTGCATAGGTTTATCGGGTACCTAGCGTTACAAAAAAGTGTCACAAGAAGGTGTCCACTGGCGTTCACGAGTGTGTGGTGGCCATGTACAAAAAAGAAAAATACATGTTATACAGTACATTACATAGGTTTGTTGGGTGGACCTAAAGCATATTTATGTTCCTGAATTTGAGCAGAAGGCTCTAAACGAAATACTTTTTTTTTCCTAGGGTTCAGGCATGGAATGGACGCATCATTTTTCTTGATGAAATAATTGATTTAAAATCAAGTTAATAATAAAAAATAAAATACCTTTCACAGAACTGACACGCACTTGTCGTCCATTGAGAAATGCACCTTTTTTCTTCACTGCTGTAAGGAGAAAATCAAACACAGGTAGATAGATAATACCCACATTCGGCTCTTTGTTTATGTAAAGGCCAACAGACACGCATACGTGAGGATTACAGTGAACGAAATTCATTGTTCCATCCACTGGATCTATGATCCATGTAGGAGCGTCGGTCAACAAAGCCGTGCCGCTCTCGGATGATGTAGTTTCCTCACCAATAAATCTAAATTGAATTAAATAATAACATTAAGACAATGTTATTAAGAGCTTTATAAATTTATAAAGATAAAATTTAAGTAACTAAACTTACTTATGCTCAGGAAAATGTGACTGTAATCCATTAATTAGAATGTTCTCCACTTCTCTATCTGTTTCAGTGACAAAATCAATGTTGGTAGCTTTAGTTTCAATAGTCTTCTTGCCCCAAATCCTGGATTTGATAATCTAAAATAGTCATATGACAAATTATAAATTACAGGTAAAACAATTGAGGCATCTTGTGGAAACTTTTATGTATTATGCTAGGATAGAATAAATAAGGGAAGTCAATAAAAACTTCTTGACTGGAGTCAAGAGCATATAAAAAAAGTGGGTGTCTCCCCACTCCTTGTTGTTAATAGGTATCTCCCTACTACATGAGGTGTGACCATCTCCCCACTTCCTGTGCTAGGTATCTCCCGAATACATGAGGTGTGAACATCTCCCTACTACATGAGGTGATGAACATCTACCCACATCTTGTGCTAGGTATCTCCCTACTACATGAGGTGTGAACATCTCCCTACTACATGAGGTGATGAACATCTACCCACATCTTGTGCTAGGTATCTCCCTACTACATGAGGTGTGACCATCTCCCCACTTCCTGTGTTAGGTATCTCCCTACTACATGAGGTGTGAACATCTCCCTACTACATGAGGTGATGAACATCTACCCACTTCTTGTGCTAGGTATCTCCCTACTACATGAGGTGTGACCATCTCCCCACTTCCTGTGCTAGGTACCTCCCGACTACATGAGGTGTGAACATCTCCCTACTACATGAGGTGATGAACATCTACCCACATCTTGTGCTAGGTATCTCCCTACAACATGAGGTGATGAACATCTACCCACATCTTGTGCTAGGTATCTCCCTACTACATGAGGTGATGAACATCTCCCCACATCTTGTGCTAGGTATCTCCCTACTACATGAGGTGATGAACATCTCCCCATATCTTGTGCTAGGTATCTCCCTACTACATGAGGTGATGAACATCTCCCCACTTCCTGTGCTAGGTATCTCCCTACTACATGAGGTGATGAACATCTCCCCACTTCCTCTGTTAGGTATCTCCCTACAACTTATGGTGATGAACATCTCCCCACTTCTTGTGCTAGGTATCTCCCTACAACTTGAGGTGATGAACATCTCCCCACTTCCTGTGTTAGGTATCTCCCTACTACATGAGGAGATGAACATCTCCCCACTTCCTGAGTTAGGTATCTCCCTACTACATGAGGTGATGAACATCTACCCACATCTTGTGCTAGGTATCTCCCTACAACATGAGGTGATGAACATCTACCCACATCTTGTGCTAGGTATCTCCCTACTACATGAGGTGATGAACATCTCCCCATGTCTTGTGCTAGGTATCTCCCTACTACATGAGGGGATGAACATCTCCCCACTTCCTGTGCTAGGTATCTCCCTACTACATGAGGTGATGAACATCTCCCCACTTCCTGAGTTAGGTATCTCCCTACAACTTGTGGTGATGAACCTCTCCCCACTTCTTGTGCTAGGTATCTCCCTACAACTTGAGGTGATGAAGATCTCCCCACTTCTTGTGCTAGGTATCTCCCTACAACATGAGGTGATGGACAACTCCCTACTTCTTGTGCTAGGTATCTCTCTACTACTTGTGGTGGTAAGGGTCTCCCCATTCCTTTTGGTTGGTGTATTGGAGGGGGGGTAGGGGGGTCTCTTACTCATATGATGGAGTGGGCTTCCCTCTTGTAGGGTTCAGTCACTCAAGTGTGATCTTTTCCTCAGTTTTGTAGCATAAATGTGCTTTAGCGATGACCAAACTGGAAAAAACTGTTACAAAAAAGTGCCCACTAGTGTTTGCGCATGCGCGGTGGCCTTGTGCGAAAAAGAAGATTGCATGTTATGCAGTACATTACATAGGTTTGTCCGGTAGACCTAAAGCATATTTATTTAGAGTTATCTTTGGGTTCCACATAGTCTGGAGTACGCATTATCTGTTTATATTGTTGGGTTGTTTTTTATTTTTAATAGGAGGCTTGTTGGCCATGAGTGCCTTAAATGCCTAAGGTCATGAGTTCAATTCCTACAAGAGTTTTTGTTTTAAAAAAAAAATAAACTTCATCAGTCTTATCCGAGCTAGAAAAAAGTTGTAACCTGCGGAAATCCCGTCTCAAAAATGGTTGTCAGGTGTGAGTGTATGTTTAAAGTTAAATAAATAAATAATTTTAATGATTCATGCCTATCCTGTGCATAAGGGCCAAAGTTATGGACAACATCAAGTTCTGACTTAAGCAGGTAGGAGATTGACTTCTCATTCTTCTGTCAGTCAGTGAAAAATGTGCTCATAAATACATAAAATAGACAAAATACATACATATTTTAGTTAGGCGAACCTTGCCAACAATTGCATTACAGAGAAAATGGATTATACTAGACTACAAATGGTTTTAATCTAAAGTGTAACTGAAGTCTTAAAACCCTGCTTACTGAGTAAGGCATAATTGATGCACCAGTAAAATTTCAAGCTCAAAATGGCATATAAATTACAAAACAACAGTAATTAATGGATTCATAAAATTCTTGTTTAATTTAATTAAGCAGGGATATTATGCAATAAATAATAAAACAAAAGAGACAATGAGAAAATACGCCCTATAATTCTGAAATAAGATGTATAATAAAAGAAAGGCTAAACAACCAAAGGTCTAAGACAGACACAAAGGATACTTACAGGGCCTACTTCTTTCACTAATCCCAAGGCTACCTTCAAGTAATTGTCCAAGTTATGGCTCATTTTGTAGCTAAAACAAGACTTTTTCAAAAAATAGACAAAGAATGCTTTAAAGATTTTTATTAAATGCAGTCAACGGTGTCCGTTAATTACTGTCAAAAATATCCTTCAGATATGTCAAGAGTAACCCTCTTAAAAACGTACTCAAGGTTACACAAGTAATACAATGAGATAGTGAAATTAGAGATTAGATAAGACGACATGACACAATTTATAAGAAATTGTTTATGTTAAGATAAGCCTTAAATTGTATAATAATTCTGTTTATTTTATAAGAAATTGTTTATTTCGTATATTAGAAAAAAAACAAAAAAAAATTTAATAATTGAATCGATAACAACATGAATGTAAAGTATTTCATACACACAAGATATGCCCAAATGGCTTGAGTGGTGCAGAAAAAAATAAATAAACTCCCTCACCATAGGGTGCTTTGGTGAGGAAACAATAAAAAAAAAATAATAAATAAATAAAAGACGACATGACACACTGCACGTATAATTTATAACCAAACCCACAATTATAAACGTATATCGTTTATAAATGTGGGTTTGGTTAAAACTACATTTAGAGTCTGTTATTTTACGAATCAGTTAATATGTCAAATAAACTTTATGCACAAGCCCATATCGTCACCCTTCAATTATAATACACTTTTTTTTTTGCTATAAAACCCTGAAGAAAAGAAAAACTAAGAGTTCAAAAGAAATAAAAAGTTATACACACAAATATGCGCCTAAAAAATATTTAGGGGCCTTTATTTCTAGAGATATAAAATAATAATTACTCGCGAAGTAAATTAACTTATTACATTCATGTCAAAAAATTCTAATTCTAACTTGACAGAAAAAAACCAATTTAACCAGATTTACTTTCATACATTTTAACAAATATAATATTCGATATGTTCCATCTCGTTTGACAGCAATCCAAGATCATGTCCTCATTTAATATTTAAGTACAATATGGCCAACACATGAACGCATTGACTTGATCAATCACTGAAATGTTCGACGGAATACCTAAATAGCATCTATTATTATTTTCCACGAAAACTCCCAAATTCAATATCTATCTAAAATTAATTATTGGAAATATCATTACAATAAAATTAATAGTTTAACATATTTCAAGTAGATAGATGAAATCCATTAAATGTGCCTCACCTTCAAATGGCAAAAATGTCATTCGACATGACAATCCCGTGATGATGAGAGATAGATTTAGTGTCGTTTTCATATGTTTTCCGTAGGTTTTCTTTATATTATATTGGAGAGAACGGACACGGTCATTATAGGTATTATTAGGATCCAAGGGATTACAAAGATTACAAGCGTGTAATTTTTGACTGAAGATTGCTCGTCTAAACGGGTCGAGAAATGGATCAGGAATCTTGAATAGTAGCACGGGGGGGGGGGGCTAATATATAGACCTTCTGTAGTAGCCACGATTTATTTCAGATATGCCTCTGCGGCTGCGTCAACGATAGATGGTATGAGGACAACTAGGTAAGAGGAAAACGACATCGCACAAAGAAGGTATATCTCGTAAATATATCATGATATCTTACTATAATTTATGGTTAATAAGAAAAACATTGAGCGCAATAGTGCAGATATTTATGATATATGAATAGCAATGAACTTTATTTGAGCATGAAAAGATGTCATAGATGTAATTAATTAATCCATCGTATCTAATGCTGGACGGAATACCGTCAGGGCATTAATTTATTTAATGATAAATATCTGAATGTTTGGTCGGGACGAAAAAAAAAAAAAAAAATTATCAGTTAATTTTAGAGAAGGAATGTCAGAATGATACCTTTGCATCTTTGATTTCTATAGCGTAATTTTTTACCTCTTTGGTTTTCCTTATAAGGGAAAGTCATGTGACGTGTGATGTTGCGAAGTGCAACTAACAGCTGATAAAGGGAGCGAAGGTCATTCTACAAAGTCCAGATGAATTCACTCTTTGTTTTTGTTTAGGGGAGTATTAAACATATATTTGGATCAGTTTCAAAATGGATTTTAATGTGGATTTAAACAATTTCTTCAAAACGGATGTTGTGATAATTGACAACAGTTTACTGCCTAATGCATTTAGAGGAGATTCAAGGCTTACAAGGTAATTCCCTTTTTTTTGGGAGATTTTGACAGTAACTATGAACTGTCGATTTTTAGAAAGATGTATATCTAACTCTCTATCTAATAAAGAAATTCTTACTACTAAATTAACACATTAACTTTGTAAATTATAATTCTCTATTTTTTGAATAACAGTTATGATGACTTTTGACATTTGTGATAGTGTTATTTTTTTTTTTAAATTACATTCAAGGAAATCAATATATCTATTTGTTTTCCTTTAGTTGTAAGATCTACAGAATTATAGGATGTGTCAAATAAAATTAACAATCCACTTCCAATTTTTTCTAATAACTCTATTTTTACCCATTGTCAGGCAGCAACAAATATATATTATATTCATAAGTTAATAGAAACTTTAGCTCTCAAACATTCATGCAATGTCATGGCGATCAATATATTTGGGAGCCAAGATCTCATATAGGCAACCTCAGGGATCACAAGGTTTCCACTTGTACAAGGTTGTAACCTGACTGTTTTTTTTATTACAATTTCTAAATTTTGATTATCCTTCTACAGATATTATGTAGGTTTTACATCATAGTTCTTCTTTTAAGTGATTTAAATTTACTTTTAGATTATGCCAAGAAACAGTTTCAGTTATTCTAGACGATATGGGTGAAGCTTCGGCGAAAGCTCAAGGACTTATTAAGCCTATTACAAGTGCGGATCGCCTAAGGAACTCTGATCATTTGGTTTATCTTCTCCTGGAAAAAGAAGGGAACGGGTGAGATTCAATTATTTTTTAGCTTAAAAATTAAGTGAACAATTATAACTGTGATGAACTTGATATTTGATTAATGTTGGTTCTTTTGTGAAGTGCAAAAAATGCTATTTTCGTAGTTCAAATAATTTTTATTTTTCAAAATAATATATAATAAGGGGCCAAAATTATTTTTATAATTGTTTCTTTTCTTTTGCAGAGGGAGAGGGACCGTTGTCGGCATGTTGAAAATGGGAAGGAAGAGTTTGTACATTTTCGATGAATTTGGGGATTGTCACAACCAGGTGTCTCTCTGTGTTTTGGATTTCTATGTCCACGAATCAAGGCAAAGGAAGGGTTACGGGAAAACACTATTTGAATTTATGCTAAACGTATGTAAACCAGCAATTTATGTGTTATATGTAAAAGTAATGTTTAGGGCTTTTTAAATATAAATACCGTATCCCGATAAATATAAATATCTATCCTGATAAATGTGTGCGAGAGGGGTGCGGGGGTCTTTCCAGACATGGGAGAATGAGTAGGATATAAATGAAATACAAAAAAATATAGGTAAAAATACATTTACTTTAATCTTGCTGATGCAACGATTCTGAAATAATAATACATTGTAAATTACATATATATTCCTTATGATCAATATTAAATGAACGAAAAAATCTTACATCTATTCAGTCCCGTCGTTTGCAAGACCTGATTGTGGAAGAGTCAATTTTAATATTATATTTTTATTGGCAGTTTCCAGCATAAATTATTGGTCGTCATGAAAGATAAAAAGTAATAAACTAAGTACAGTAAACTTCCTCTAATTCGGCATCCTGTGGTCCAGCATGCTTGATAATCTGGCAAGGCAAGGGTGTCAAGGCCAAACATGAAAAGTGCGCCTCTTCAGTTCTTATCCACCAATTCCACGAAATCCCCACCCCAACAACCCAGTGGTGCCCCTCGAAGTTATTGAAAATTTAAATTTATTTAAAAAGTGGTTTGTTATAGTATTGTGATTATAGGAAATGATATATATATATATTTTTAGATTTTTGCATTACTCACATATTTCCTTTGTGAAAAAAAAAAAAATCCACAGGTAACTCGCTTCTGAACTGAATGAGAAATTCTTTTATTCTCATTAAGGCTGTTAGATATACAGTAAACTTCCTCTAATCCAGCATCCTTTGGCACGTAGAGGTGTCAAGGCCAATCATGAAAAGTGTGCCTCCTCAGATCTTATGCATCATTTCCGCGAAATCAACACCCCCAACAATCCTGTGGTGCCCGATGGGGCCCTAAGAAAATTCCCGGAAACCCTCTCTGTGATGAAATACGTACTTGTTGCCGGTTCAGTTTATAGCTTTCGACTGAGCCAGTATAATTCTAACAGTGTGCACTTTTATTTTTATTAAATTTGTACTAGTCTTATAGTCACCATTTCGTTTAATTTTCACCTTTATCCATTTTTTTCGACTTTCATCCGATAATCCGATATGCTTCAAGTCCCGAACGTGCCAGATTAAAGGAAGTTTATTGTACAAACTAATCATTTTTTCATCATGGAGGCACTGTGGCCTTGAATGTTAAGCTGTGAGCACTTTGTGCCTCGTAGATGTTCGATTCCCACTAGTGATGACAGAAAAAGCATCAGCTCTATTCTGGCTAGAAAAGGGTGATAAACTATAGATAAACCGTCTCAAAATCTGTGTTATGTATAAATGAACTTTAAAATTTAATTAATTATGTTTTCATGAAATGAGAACTCAAATAGTTTAAAAATATTTTGTTTTTTAGAGAGAAAACATTTCCCCTGTGAAACTGGCTATAGACAGGCCATCTGAGAAATTTCTGAGTTTTTTGAAGAAACACTACAACCTAGAGAAGGTGATCAGGCAAAACAACAACTTTGTGGTATACAGCGGATTTTTTAATAAACAAAAACCCACCGGTGCTTCAGGTAATTCTAATTCTTACTTTGATGAAATTATTGTATTAATAATCCCTTTTATATATTACTATAAAAAAAAATATATATTTGTGCATGCTCCAATTAAATAAATATAAGAACATTATTCTAAGTAATAAATTTAATGAGCGCTTAAGCTAACCTACCAATTCAATTTAAAATTACTTTCACTAATTTATCCTTAACAGCAAAGTATTAACTAAAAACTAAAAAGGCGAGCTATTACTTAACAAAGCACTAGTCGTCCCAAAGTGTTGTTTGCCTTGATGCAGCTAGTGCAACGGATGGTTCTACTCATGGACTTTTTCTGATTTTTATAATAGACAGTGTATCAAATAAATGCTGTATATCTTGTCCACACAGCAAAAAAAAAAAAAAAAAAAAAAAAAAAATGAAAATTCTGGCTGCTTTGCTGCTTGGTTATAGTCGAAAAACCGATGATGCTATTTTTTTTTTTCAACGGATCTGCATCTAGTTAATGTTGGTTATTTGACTATTATGACCAAACCGCAAATATCTCCGTTTTGTGCTATCTGAGATATTACAAACATACAGTCAACGATCCCTTCTGAAATTTCATTATATTTTTGTTTTCACCTCCTATATTTAACTATTTAAAAATAAGCCATTCAGAAAAAACATTACTGCTATAGCGATAAATCTGAGAAATATCATGAATTCTAGTCGAATTTTAAGCTCCTCAATAAATTTAAAACTATATTAAAAAATATATATTAATTAAAAAAAATATTAGGCCTAAGTAGTTGTTATTTATTCTTATTTCGTTCTGTGATTTTAATTTGTTTCAGAAATTTCTCCCAGAAAGAGTTTAGAAAGTTCCTTCAGGTACAATAATTGATTTATTTATTTTTTTTTTAAATTATATCCTTTGCATTAAACTTCCAGTCAGTGAGCTGGTTGCGACATTCTCCCTTAGAACCTATAAAGTTTTAATAAAAAGCAATTTTTTTAAAAAGTGGTTTGTTATAGTATTGTGATTATAGGAAATGATATATATATTTTTAGATTTTTGCATTACTCACATATTTCCTTTGTAAAAAAAAAAAAAAAAAAAAAAAAAAAAAAAAAAAAAAAAAAAAAAAAAAAAAAAAACTCGCTAAATTATTGGTCGTCATGAGAGATAAAAAGTAATAAACTAAGTACAGTAAACTTCCTCTAATTCGGCATCCTGTGGTCCAGCATGCTTGATAATCTGGCAAGGCAAGGGTGTCAAGGCCAAACATGAAAAGTGCGCCTCTTCAGTTCTTATCCACCAATTCCACGAAATCCCCACCCCAACAACCCAGTGGTGCCCCTCGAAGTTATTGAAAATTTAAATTTATTTAAAAAGTGGTTTGTTATAGTATTGTGATAATAGGAAATGATATATATATATATATATTTAGATTTTTGCATTACTCACATATTTCCTTTGTGAAAAAAAAAAAAAAAAAAAAAAAAAAAATCCACAGGTAACTCGCTTCTGAACTGAATGAGAAATTCTTTTATTCTCATTAAGGCTGTTTGATATACAGTAAACTTCCTCTAATCCAGCATCCTTTGGCACGTAGAGGTGTCAAGGCCAATCATGAAAAGTGTGCCTCCTCAGATCTTATGCATCATTTCCGCGAAATCACCACCCCCAACAATCCTGTGGTGCCCGATGGGGCCCTAAGAAAATTCCCGGAAACCCTCTCTGTGATCAAATACCTTCTTGTTGCCAGTTCAGTTTATAGCTTTCAACTGAGACAGTATAATTTTAAAGGGGTGCAATTTTATTTTAGTCATTTTATATTAAATATGTACAAGTCTTAAAGTCTACATTACGTTTTTTCACCTGTATCCATTTTTTCCGACATGCATCCAATAATCCGGAATATTTGATAATCCAGTATGCTTCAAGTTCCGAACGTGCCGGATTAAAGGAAGTTTACTGTATTTGGCTTAGGTGAGGATTATAAATAATTCCAAATTCCTTCGATATTCTTATCATAGTAGCAGGCGTTTAGCATTTACAAGTCTTCTTCAGTCCCAAACTCTCCATGTGAAGCCTCTCACAGCCTTCAATGAATTCTCTTGTTATTTAGATACTGCGAGAGAACTAGTATTAAGAATTTATTTTAAAAATAAACAAATCTATCAAGTAATAAAATAGAACTGTATCTGCTCCATACAGTTTATTAGAACTCTACATGTTTCATGCCCTTTCTGATGACATCTAAAAATATCTTAACACTAAAAATATATTACCTCTTGGTCAAATTTAAAAAAAATAGTGAGCTATTGTCCATCGGATTGATTCAAAGCAATGAATGAAGGTTTTAATGCTAAGAATAATCTATATTTGAAGGTTTTGGCATATCCTTTAGCATTAAATAGCATAAGTAATAAAAGTGGAGGAAGATACAAGTTAAGTGACTATGAGGTAAATCCCATGGCCAGCTGGTCCCTCTTCACTTCATGGCTTTTACCGCAGAAGGAGGCTGCCAAAGAGGATGGCGTAACCTCCAAATACTGATTCTTCTACCTCTCGATCTTCCTAGTCGAAGTCTAACGATTCTTTGCTTTGTTTTAAAACAAAAATTATAAAGAGCCCATGAGGCTATCCTTTCACCGACTCGGCTGTGTGATGGCAGTCTTGAAACAATCTGTACTGAATCCTCTCCGAGCCGAGTAATGGGGGATAGAATTTATGCAGGAGGGGGGACCAGCCTGGGAGCCAACGGTTCTGCAAGGCCAACCACTCTCAGCCTGCCTCTTCGCTGTCTCTTATGTTTATCTCATAAACCAGCGGATGCCACTTCCCATTTTTTACACTAAAATAGAGGTAGAAGATTGTTTTTCACGCATGCATCTAATTGTTTAGAAATTCCTATGTTATTATATGAAAACTTGAAATATGAGTAGACAATTTTTTAGTTTTTTTGTATATTTTTTTGTGCAGAAATGTTACGTGGTATAATTCCTAAAATAGATAGTTAGAAAATGTAATAATATAGTCGGAGAGCTGGCATCGCACTTTTCATGAAGTGTTTTATGCACCCTGAAATGTTGCTATAATGTACCTCTTAGGTAGATAAGAAGATAAATATGTGTTTCCTGGACATACCTTGGTGCACCAGGTACTGCGCATAGGGAAAAGGTGCAAAACAATATTGGCCAAAAGTAGAGTTTTATTCAGAAGCCAACTATTATTAATAACAAAAATTGCAAATTAAGGCAATTTTAAAATTAATAATAAATAAGGCAGGCCCTTTTAAGGGAGTTAAAATGTAAATTTTGAAAAAAAAAACAAAAAAACAAAGTACCTAGTTTTTATTTTTAATATTAAATGAAGTGCTTTATTCATGCTGCGATTTAAACTACGTCTTCAATAAACATATTTGAAAATAATTACAAAAGGGCAGACACTTTTGTGGGGTGTAATTATCAGGAAACATAAAAATAAATGTTGCCTATGATAGACTGCAATACACTGCGCATAACCGTAAGAGTGAATGACAGCACCGCGGAGTTGTGGTTATTCTCTGCGCTCTCATTGGTTCTTGCTCATATGATCTTGTACAGCTGTTCCGGTTTAAATGGCAGCGCAAATAAAACTCTCATTTAATATGAGAATAAAAACAATTAAGTTTTTTTTTTTTTTTTTTTTGTTTTTTTTTTTTTTTTTTTTTTTTTTTTTTACGACTTAATCCTTAAAAGTGTCTGCCATATTTATTATTCATTGTAAAATTGTCTTAATTTGACATTAAAGATAGTTGGCTTCTGATTAAAACTATTTTTGGGAAATATTTTTTTGCACCTTTCCCCTATGCGCAGTTCCTGGTGTTCCAAGGTATGTCCAGGAAACACATATTTACCTTCTTATCTACCCAAGAGGTATATAATAGCAAAATTTCAAGGTGCATAAAACACTTCATGAACCGGCTCTCGGACTAATATAATGTATATTATAGTGCTAACCACAATCTGTTAACAGGAAAACTTAATCCGGGTTGGCGGAAGTTAGCTCCTTGGGCTATTTATATTTTTTTATTAAAACTGACCAATAATATAATTTTAGTTATAGTTTAGTATTTATAAAATATTAACATTTTGAAAACCAATAACAACATTTTGTATCAGGGCCTCCCGTTTGCATAAAAAATGGCCCTTGATGGGCTTTCCCTCTTCAGAGCAGGAAGATGCTCTTATAAATATTAAATATTTGACATTAAAAATTCAAGTAAAATCTACTTTCAACAAAATTATATAAATGTCTACACAAATGTAAATAGAACCTTCTTCCATCCCTTCTGATATTCATCCCTAAAGATGCTTTGCCACTAAATTCTCAAACTTATTCCTAAAATATCGTTTATTTCCAAGGTAACAGACATTAATCATTATTAGGCTTTGAATGTTAAGGCACGAGCGGAATGTGCCTAAAATCATGGGCTTGATTCCCATTAAGGGTTGTGGCTTTTCTTATGAAAAATGAAAATGCATTAGCCCTATCATGGCTAGAGAAGATTGATAATCTTTGCCAAAAACTTCTATTACGTATAAATGGATGTTAAAATTTGTTGAGTCTTCTACAAATGGAAGGCCTTTCATATATCAGGTCATCCCATATGTAACTTCGGGTTTTAATATTCTGTCTGTTTATGTTTATCTTACTAATCCCTCCTTTTCAATTTATTTTTGTTTACATTCTTTGTTTATTATAGCATTAAATACACTTCTATTTCTCATGTTTTGGTTGATGAAACTTATTTATTCGGTGCTGAAATTTCATTTGAATTGGATCTTCAAGACACCACTTACGCCCTGTTATGCTTCGGGAATTTTACAAAGGATAAAATGCTGTATAACTTGTAGAAATATATGACGAAAATGTCATTAGTGAGCGACAAGTGCAGTGGTGATTTGAACGATTTCGAGCGGGAAACCGCAAGCTTGAAGACGAGCCTCTTACAAGTCGACCAAATATATGCATATTAAACATTTTGTTTCAAGATTGCTAACTGTTATACAAGACGGTCAATTCATTTTAGATTGAACGTGTTTCATTGGATTTTGGATTTGGATTTGGGTTTCAGGGCAAACAACTTTGTGGTTCTCATTGCCCGATTTTTTTTTTTTTTCTTTAGATTATATTTAGTGTTTGGTATAATTTGTTTTGTAATATGAGAAAAAATGTTTTGATGTTGGATTGTTTTACGTTTATTAATTATTTACTATTTAACCATTTATTATATCATTATTTATCCATTTTAAATTTCATTTAAGCTATTCTATACACAACCTTACATACTAATATATACACATTATTATCTTCTATTTTCATGCAATTTATTTATTTTTTTATTTTTTTTTTATTTTATTTTTTTTATTTATTTATTTATTTATTTTTTTTTTTTTAAAATTTTTTTTTATTTATTTATTTTTTTTATTTTTTTTTTTTATTTATTTATTATTTTTTTTTTTTTTTTTTTTTTTTTTTTATTTATTTATTTTTTTTTTTATTTTTTTTTTTTTTTGTTACATGCTATTCTATACACTACCTTACATACTAATATATACACATTATTATCTTCTATTTACAAGCAAATTTTTTTTTTTTTTTTTTTTTTTTTTTTTTTTTTTTTTTAATTTTTTTTTTTTTTTTTTATTTATTTATTTTTTTTTTTATTTTTTTTTTTTTTTTGTTACATGCTATTCTATACACTACCTTACATACTAATATATACACATTATTATCTTCTATTTACAAGCAAATTTTTTTTTTTTTTTTTTTTTTTTTTTTTTTTTTTTTTTAATTTTTATTTATTAATTTATTTTTTTATTTTATTTATTTATTTTTTTTTTCTTAAATGCTATTCTATACACTACCTTACATACTAATATATACACATTATTATCTTCTATTTACAAGCAAATTTTTTTTTTTTTTTTTTTTTTTTTTTTTTTTTTTTTTTTTTTTTATTTTATTTCTTTTTTTTTTTCTTACATGCTATTCTATACACTACCTTACATACTAATATATACACATTATTATCTTCTATTTACAAGGAAATTTTTTTTTTTTTTTTTTTTTTTTTTTTTTTTTTTTTTTTTTTTTACATGCTATTTTATACACAACCTTACACATTACTTTATACACACTATTCCCTACTATTTACATGCATTCATACTACATTCATGCTACTTCATCCACATTCTTAGATACTATCCTATATACATTTTTAACTACTGTTTACAATCAGGGTGATTTACTTTTCTGTGCTAACTACATGTAATTTTCCTGATTACACATTTTCCCTATTTACATTCTACTTCCTTTTAATTTATATATTTCTGTACTTCATTAAAAGATATAATTATATAACGATAACTTAATCATTTCACATTTCGTTATACAATCCTATCTTTTTTAGGAATTTTATTACATTATTTAACATATCTGGATTGTCAGCCAAAGCATCTCTTACGTTTACAGGAATGTTCAGTTCATTTAACTCATTCCTGTAATGCTGGCATTGAGACAACAGATGCTTTATAGTCAGTGTTTCGTTGCACCTTGGGCAGTTTGGAGGTTCTTCTCTTGCCATCAGATATCCATGGGTGATTCTGGTGTGTCCAATTCTCATTCTGGCTATGACTACCTCCTCTCTTCTATTTTCCCTTGATGAAGAGGACCAGGGTTCTACGTTGTTTTTTATGTCTTTTAGTTTGCTCTGCTCCACCTCTTGCCACATATCTTCCCAGTTTCTCTTTATTTTGTCTTTTAAAGGGAGATATAGTTCATTTCCTGTTAATGGGGTCGGCGTGATTTCCCTCAAGTTGTGCGCCTCTTTTGCAGCCATATCTACAACCTCATTTCCGTTAATTCCTATGTGGCTGGGAATCCAAATGAATTCGACCGAGTTTCCTTGCAGTTTGTGTGTATGGAAGTAGGTTTGTATTTTTTGAACGATTGCATTTTTTGAGTACATGTCTTGTAGGCTGATTATAGCACTTAAGGAGTCTGTGCAGATCACTATATTTGTCTGGGTTGACTGGAGATTTTGATATAGGGCTAGTCCAATTGCGGTGAGCTCAGCAGAATAAATGCTGCAGAGTTTGTTTAATTTGCACTTTGTTATTGTTTCTCCGTTATATGTTGCGCAAGACGTGGAGTCATTTATTTTTGAACCATCGGTGAATATTATTTTGGCTCCTTGTTTTTGTCTTATAATTTCATTGAATTTGTACTTTGCTTCATGGACTGGCATAGTTCCTGTGCTTTTCTTGATGATTCTTGAGAGTTGGGTGTTAATTTTCGGTAGTTCTATGGTCCAGGGTGGGAAGGCAGAGGGTGGTGGTAGGTTTATGTTATGTTGCAGTAGGAATTCTGTTATGGTATTTAGCCTGATTCCTATTGGTTTTGTGGATGTAGGTGTGCTTTCAAATTTTCGGCTGTATCTTCTATTGAATACGTATGGATAAGTTGGATGTGTTGGTTGAATTGCTAGTTTGGACATATATCGGGCAGCCAACTGTTGTCTTCTGAATAGCAGGGGGGGTATTCCTGCATCTACGCACATGCTGAGAATTGGACTGGAACGGAAGGCTCCTATTGCTGTTCTGATCCCTGCGTGGTGAATGGCATCGAGTTTGTTCAGCGCAGTAAGTCTGGCCGAGCCATATATTATACTTCCGTAGTCAATCTTGGCCAGTATTACTGCTTTGTAGATGGTCAACAGGGATTTTCGATCGGCACCCCAAGTTGTGTTTGCCAATACTCTGAGGAGTTTAAGTCTATCCGCTGAGCGTTTTTTCAGTTCATTTATATGTTCGTCCCATTTTAGTTTTGTGTCGAATGTAAGTCCTAGGAACCTGATTTTCTCTGTGTATCTTATGGGTGAATCATACAACTTTATGGTGGGTTGGTTTGAGGTTGTTCTTCGTCTGGAAAAAAGCAAGCATTTCGTTTTATCAGGAGAGAATTTGAAGCCTGTCCTTTCCGACCATCTCTGTAGCTTTGTTACGGCTACCTGTAGATGTTTTTGAATAAATGGTAGGCTTTCTGATCTACAAATTATAGCAAAGTCGTCGACGAATAATAACCCTTGAACTCTAGATGTTATGCAGTTTGCAATTTCATCTATTGCAATGGTAAATAATGTGGTGCTCAGGACGCTACCCTGGGGGACTCCTGTATCTTGGACTTGAAAACTGGAGAGCGTGTTGCCAACCTGTACTTGGAAAGTTCTGTCCTCCAGAAAACTTTGGATGAAGGTAGGCAGGTTTCCTCGCAATCCCCAGGAGTGTATTTTCTTCAATATCCCATATCTCCATGCCGTATCAAAAGCTTTATGGATGTCGAAGAATATCCCTATAGCATGTTGTTTATTTATAAATATTTCCTGTAGATATGTGTCCAGTTTCACCAGATTATCGATTGTGGATCTTCCTTTCGTGAAACCGCATTGTAGGCCATTGAGGAGCTTGTAGTTTTCCAGAACCCAGCCAAGTCTTCTATTTACAATTCTTTCAAGAATTTTACACAAGCAGTTGGTGAGTGATACTGGTCTGTAGTTTGTGGCTTCGCTTGAGCTTTTTCCAAGCTTGGGGATTGGGATAACGATTGCGTGTTTCCATGTTTTCGGTATGTTGCCGGTCTGCCAAATTAAGTTAAACAGTTGGAGGATTTTGAGTTTGGATGATTCTGGTAGTTTTTGGATCATTTCGTATGTCACTTCGTCTGGGCCGGGGGATTTTCCTGTAAGTCTGGCTATTGCGGATCTGAATTCGGACATAGTAAGGGGGGCGTTGTAGGGCATAGTATTTTCAGCGTCATCATGGAAGTGGATCAGTTCGGATTCTTGTTCAGTTTTGTATTCTGAAAATTTTGGTTCGTATCTGTGGTTCTGGTTGCTAAAGACGGTAGCAAATTCTTCTACTATATCCAGTTCGTTTGTGTTAAGCTTTCCGTTTACATTTATGTAGATTGGAGGTCTCTGGTTTTTCCCGGTTATTGCGCGGACTTTGTTCCATATTGTTGCTGAAGGGGTAGATGAGTTTATGGTGGATACATAATTTTTCCAGGAATTGGCCTTGGTCGTATTTATGATCCTCTTGCATTTTGCTTTCTCCCTTTTGTAGTTGATAAGGTTTTCTTCGGACATATTTCGGGTGAATTTCCTATATGCCCTTCGTCTGCTTTTAATAGCTTCCTTGCATTCTTGGTTGAACCATGGCAAGGTTCGGCGTCTAGGATCAGAATTTGTTTTTGGGATGGCTTGGCTTGCTGCGTCAATGATGGTTTGGGTGATTATTTCGCTTGCTTCTTTTGTGTCATTAGGGAGAGGCTCACGTATAACTGCAAGTTGTTGAAACGTGTCCCAGTCAGCATTATTCATTTTCCATCTTACTTTCTTGGTTGGATTTGGCAAGTCGGCGTAGCTTGTTATAAGTATGGGAAAATGATCGCTTGAATATTGGTCTGGGAGTACATTCCATGTGGCATGTTTTATTATGTGGCTGCAGCAGGTTGAAACATCTATTGCTGATAGGGTTTGATATGTATTACTGAGGAAGGTGGGTTCTCCAGTGTTGAGGATATGTAGGTTGTTGTCATAAATAGCCTTTTCGATAATGTTCCCTCTATTGTTGTCGGTCTTCGATCCCCAATATTTTGAATGGGCATTCATATCCCCCAAGAAAATCAGTGGTTTCTGGAGTTGCTTGATTAGTTGGTCTATGTCCTGATTATTCAAAGTGTTGCTGGGTGGGAGGTAAATATTTGCTATTGTAATGGGAATGTCTGTTTGGGTTTGGATTGCTATTGCTTGGAGGTTGGTTTGAACGTCGACTATTTTGAATGGTATTTTGTTTGATACGGCGATAAGTACCCCGTTGCATGCTTTCCCCCCGAGGAGGTAGTCATAGCGGTGAATGTTATAGCCCTTAAGTGTGAAGTTGTCAGATTCCTTTAGGTTGGTTTCTTGTAGACAGATGAAATCTGGTGAGTAGTCCTGTACTATTAGTTGCAGGTCGGTTAGGTGTGTTCTTATCCCGTTACAATTCCACTGAATTAATTTAAAGTTATTTCCGTGATTACTATACATTTAGGGTGTGATTTGTTCCATTAATATATATATATATATATATATATATATATATATATATATATATATACACATATGCATACACATACACACACATACATACCCTCATACATACACATAACGACATAAGATATAATAAATAGCATAAAATATAATAGAAATGAAATAGAAATGGATAGCAATAGTAATATAATAGTAATAAACATGAATGAGCACATATAGATAAATTTTCTTAAACTTATATAAATATTTATAGACAGTAGCATGTGGATATATTTTCCAGGTATTATCAGAGTGTAATGCGTGGAATGATATGTTTCAATATTGTTTTGGTTTATGCGAATATATTTTTTTTTTTGTGTTGAGGGTATATTTTTTGATAAATAGTTAGGTTTCATATACATTGTTTTGTATTGTTTGTACATAATATAAATTTTATTTCGGGGAATCAACATCCATTTTATCATTTTCTTTCTTTCTTTGTGGTTTGGGTGTGTTGGCCGAGCTAGGTCGGGATTGTTTATTTGTGAGTACGGGTGGAGTTTTCTTATTAGGGAGTTTAGTACTGATAGAGGCTATTGTAGCCTTGGACTCTGGCTTCTTATCGCCTGCCTTGCTGGGAGGCGTAAAGGTAGCCGAACCACTAGGGAGAGGTGGGGAAGTAGAGATAGCTAGGAGGGAGGGGATAGTGGTGGTAGGAGGAGGAGGGAGAGGTGGGGAAGGAGAGAGTACAGGAGGGAGTGAGAGGGGATGAGAGAGAGGGAATGAGGGGTAGGGAGGAGAGGGGAGGGGAGAGGGGTGGGGAGCTCGCAGCTCCAGTCTTCCTATCGCTTCCAACTAAGGAAGTTGTATGAGAATTTTCATTAATTTTTTGTTCAAATAAATCTGTTTGTATTCCTATTTCTGCTGTTGCTGTCTTTTTGGTATTTGTTCTTAATAGAATTTCAGAATATTTGGGTGTTTTTAGTATTAGATTTTGGGGAACGTTATTAAAAAATTTCTTTTTAGCTAATCCGTAAGTTATTTTCTCATTTATTTGTATTTTTTTTATTTCTTTTTCAATTGTGAAATTTGGGCAGTTTTTGTCGAAACTATTGTGTGGTCCTTTGCAAACCGCACACATCACCGGGCCACTGCAGGTTCCCTCGTGTTTTGGGTTGCTACAAGTGCTGCACATGAATGGTTTTGTACAAAAAAACTTTACATGCCCGAATTGTAAGCACCTAGTACACCTAGTTGGGTTCGGGTAATAAGGTTTTACAGGTATGTTAAGGTAACCAACTTTAATGTTTCGCGGTAGGTCGGGAATTCCAAAGGTGAGGAGGTAACTATGGGTGTTTATTACTTCATTGTTCCTTTTAATAGAGAAACGGTGAATATCCGTCACATTTTGGGATTTTAATTCCATTTTTGCTTCTTCTATATCTACCACGTCCAAATCGTAGCAGCGAATCACTCCCTGGCTACTATTTAATTTAGAATGTGGGGTAACTTCAACTTCCATGTCATTACATAATTTACTACAACTAATTAGTTTTTTGGATTGTGCTTCATTAGTAACCTCTACAAGTAGGGTACCTTCCTTCAGTTTTTTAATAGTCTTAACTGTACCGACGAACCCAATCACTGCTTTATTAATAAAGAAAGGGCTAATTTTATTAAAATTTCCCTCTCCCTTCCGTTTAATAATTAGGAATTTTGGAATATTTTCCATAGTTGGGGCATTTTCTAAATCCGCCGTCGAGGGGGGGGATAGCGACGGCAGGGTATCTACCCTAGGCCGTTTGTCGGGTGGTTTTCGCATCTTAACTGGAGGTAAGAATGCGAATGAATATATAGACTTTTAATATTTCACCAATACTGAGTGGAAAAAAGAACAAACAAAAAAAAATCAGAGAGAACGTAATTTATTATCGAGAAAAAAAAAATAAAATAAATAAATTGATGATTACTTGTAGGAGAAACACCCAAGAAGAACGAAAAACAATAAAGAAAAATAAACGGTACCTTACATTCTTTTACATTGTTAGTGTAAAAGAATAAGAATTTGAGTATAGAAAGTCTAATGCCTGTCGAGGGAAGCTCAGCTAATCCTTCGGACCGATGCTCTCTCGTCGGGGGCTTGAAACTGACTGGACGTGTTTCATTGATTTTATCCTATACCGTATAGTACGCCATTAAAAACTGACATTACTTATCGGATGACCTGATACAAACTTGTTTATTTTTGTCATTATTATTGAGGAAGGATATTTGTACCTCTTCTTTTTTATTATTCTTCGGCATTGAACTTATAAAAACTTATACATTTTATAATGTTAGCAGAGAAAGAATATCTCAGGGAACAATAAACAGCTGAGCCAATGATTTCTATTGACTTAAGGCTCGTATCATCGCATAGAATGATGAATAGGTAGCTGTGTGTCAGTTCTTGTGGTTCTTTTCTCATAAACACATGTTTATTGTAATTAGCGGGGGGGGGGGGGGACTTATTGAGAAATTTATAACTATAGAGTTGTAGAAGAGAAGTACATCCTAGTTTCAGGCCTTGTGTATGATATGAGAGGCAGAATGACAGAGCAGCACCAGCTACGATACAGAGCGGCTGGGCCGTCTCCGCCTTCACGTCGTCCAGTCAACTTTTTTTATTAAAAAAATTATTATGTTATATGTTTAGTTATTAAACATATCTTACCTAACAGGTTTAATGTATTTCCAACCTCTTCCCATAGTTTCTTGGATATGATAGTATTTTTAAGATTACTGTATCAGTCATCCCATAGGAGCGTTCTACTTAGCACTTCCGAAATTAAAAAGCTCACATTCACTATCATCCAATTTTCTCTTTTCTGCCATGTTCAGTAGCCAAAAGCTTGAACACAAATGCTGAGCGGCGAGCAAAATTTAATGTCTTGGGGAGGGATGTCTTTTCAAGCTGCAACCTACAAGATGTGCCTCCCTGCGGCTCAGTCCTGTTGTAGCCAGTCCACCCCCATTCCTATTGCACTCAAGCTCAACATTAATGTGAGCGGTGCTGCTCTGCCGATCGTCGCTTGTATCGTATCCGAGGCCTTATTGAATTGGGCGAGTAATGAGTGAAGAAGGCAGAAGAGTGGGAGGGATTGGTAGGAGAATATTATGTGACTGCTGACCTCTCCAGTCTGCTTGGTTTTAAACCAATTGCATCATATGATAATTATCATTTATTTTATTATGTATTTTTTTTTAAATAATTTTCTAATATTATTTCTTCTATTATTTGTAAAGACCTTCATTTGACGATCCCGTAACGTACAATGGCCGCTTCACTGCTCAAAAACCAGAATCGACAATTGGAAAGGTTGAGTATTTTTGTATTACTGTTTTTACTTTCACTACTAATTTTAGTCGTCATTAACTTCTATTAGTGTATGGCTTGGTTATTAACGTAATTTTATTTTATCTTTCTAAAATTAACCTGAGTGTGTACTCATGGCCGTAATTTCTAATTTCATGTATTCTTCATGTTTTATTTTCAGATAATACACTCATCTCCAGTGATGTAGAAGATATTTGTTTTGTGGTGTGTATTATTAAAACTTTTTAGGGCATGTTGGGATTTAGAAGCTGGTTTTTATTTTTTCCCCCCACTGGGGCTTGAATGCATGAGGTTTACCTTTTCACTCACAAAACGCACTACAATTCACACCATTATTCTCCTAATTACAACATTTCTTATGAATCTATTCTCTCTCCGAAGGCCAAAGCAAAAGAGAGCAATATTTCACTTGATTTATTCTTACTGCTATTATTATTTAAACTTTCTGTTTATTATTCCTACTACTGCCTACTTTTGTGGTTGATTTTTAGACAGGACCTAGCCTTACTCAATACTTCAATAAATTATGATAGACTATGTTATGGGTGCTAATGAACAAGATGTCGAAGCGCCATAAAAAAAAAACGACTTACTTAATTATGTGGCTCTACAGTCCAAGATGTACATAGGCCTCCCAAACTATTTTCCTCCATTCCACTCTATCCCGAGCCTTTCTTCTCCAGTCAGCAAACCCAATTTTTCTAAGGTGTTCTTCCAGGTCCTTTTAAAAGATTTTACTAGGACGTCCTCTCTTCCTCTTTCCTGGGAAGGGTTCTCTTGTGACTTTTATCATTCTGTTGGGTAACCTTTCAACATGTTGAAGCCAGCTAATTCTTCTCGGCTTGATAAACCTTACATGTCGGCATGAATATGAAGAAAATTTGAGGAAACAAAACATTTGTACACTCCGGCCGACTTTTTGGTTATAAACGTTATTTCTTAACACTTTGGTCAGAGTTTACAAACTAAAAACTTATACATTCTGACCAACTTATTAGTAATTCAAAGAAAGAGAAATAACTTACTTTCTCTATGGCCTCCCCGTGGTCTGTTGGCTTACACCTTAATACAATTAAGTAAGTCTTTTTTTCCCCCGTGTTTAACCCTTTCTTTGCTAATGAATGAAGCGACTCGCAGCCCCGTACGCTCGATGCTTATCCGTCTAGCTTTCCCTGTATGCTCGCCAATCTCTCCTGATCTCAACCTCACTACCGTTGAGCTCTTTCTCTTCTCTCAGCATCCACTTGTTATATATTTGGAATTATTAACTTATAATTTCAAATGTCTTTTAAATTCGTAATATTTTACTAAACAAGAAGACATTTTCTATCATGGAAAAGAAAATGACTCAGATAAGAAATGATGATATAATTACTTGATTGATATCATGTATAGAATATAATAATATAAGGAAGATATTTATATAAACAGATATAAACAGCAACAATATGGTTAGAGAGACAAATTTGAGAACTAGCCTGGAAATAGGCGGTGAGACATGCCAGCTTCAACCTCCAACAATTGCTATAACAATATCGATTGTAGAACTTCACTTTTTTTTTTTTTTTTTAGTAGATAATAATAGACTTGCACAATGTTTAATTTCAATTAATATACGAAGAAGATCTGATAAGGTCCCACTGATTTTATACGAGTTAATAGCACTAGGCCGGAGAAGCGACATACGGGGCTGACGGGACCACAAGTTAACTCGTGAGGAGTGTCAGGGGCACTGACAGTTGAACACGAGTTAACTCGTTCAGAGCAATGAAAGGGTTAACGGCGTATCAACTATTGGGCTATTAACGCCGGAGTTGAAGATAGTTCATGGACTTTTACTACACCTTTGATTTGTTACTGAATGCACGATCAGTGATCAGTTAGTATCTCCTGTTATTTCTAAAGTGTTTTTGCCTTCTGGGGAAATTCTAGGTCCCTTGGTACCTCTCCGGTGGGAAGTTCAGGTCGCTCTGTCAAACGTCCGATAAATGGTCCTTTTTTTAGTATTTTGTAAAACAATTCCTCCCATTCGAATGTAGAAATATTGCTCTCTTTGATTCATGCATGCAGCTTCACTATTCTATCATCTTTTCTTTGTTTATATTTATTAAATGGCCTCTTCCATATTATTCTATGTATTTCTGTTTTACAGGTATTAAGTGGATGACCAAGACTGTCCTATATTTGCATGCACAATTTGTTAAATAAATGGTGAAGGCAGAATTCTTTGTTTATTTTATCATTTTTAGTATTATTTACCTTTGGATAGATATTTGTCATTGACTTTACAGGAGTAGTACCTGCTTATATAATTTATCCTAATTACAGTAAAGTGCTGTAAGAGGAGTGGATGGAGCCTTAGCCCTTTGTGGACCTATTCCGAACCGGGACCGGAATAAACAACTTATTAATTAAATCTTGTCATTCTATCCGTTGCCAGTCCTACTGGTCTTTTGATGAGCTACGGCCAGCAAAAATATTTAACACCAGAGGTCCAATGCCAGCATCAAATTTCTGTCCCTCTTGTTCTTTACCTTGTGCTCCTAGGAATATGGCGCGCTACTCTAGACAATGAGCTGATTATATTAATTCCAAATAGTGCCCCCCACTCTGGAGTGAATTGGAGATTCTATTAGTGGCTTCTAGTTGTTTGTGTTATTTATCTCAGCGATTTTGTTCTCGCCTATCATATTTTTCTGCCTTTTAATAGGGCAGGTATTTAATTAGTTTATTTTGAAATGGAGGGCAAAATGATTTTGCAAGAATTGGATGAAAAGGCCTTTCACAAAATTAAGCCAGAAAGAAAACATTGGTAATGAAGAAAGTAAACCAGAAAGAAAATCTCATTGATGAAGAAAGTAAACCAGAAAGAAAACATCGGTGATGAAGAAAGTAACAGCTGGTTGGGAAAATTTTACAAAAAAATAATTTTGACTGCAGATTCATTTCTTGGAAAATAAACATATTTGTCCTTGAAATGACCTTCATTTTGCGCTGATGGGGTCAAACCGACCTCGGATTCGAATTCAGCCACCCTCAAAACCATAGAAGTTCTAGTTATTTCTTCTCTAACGACTTCATACAAAAATTTGACCTTCTAATGGTCTTAAACCTGACGTGATGGGGTGAAACGGACTTACGGATTCAGCGTGTTGGAATATATGTATGGGGTCTTTGGAAAAGACCACTTTTTTTTGTGTGTGTTCCTGTGTTACGGGTAAAGAGGTCTGAAGAATGTATTAGACAACTGATAGAAGATCGAAAAGCTTTATTCATAGTAAATAAGGAATGCTGACCAAATAAATTGAGTAGCTATATACTCAGCTTGCTAATCATTCTTTCAAAATTTATTTGATTAATTTTGGGACTGTTTGTTTATTTAGTTTATCTTTCTTTAAACATGAATTTTTAAGTACGTTTTAGGGAGGAAAAATTTTGATTTTATAAAATTTTCCAGATGATTTTTAAAACTTAATGATCTCCGGAAGAATGTTTAGCAGCTGTTCAGCCCCCATAAATGTGATTGCTGAGAATCCCCAGTGAGTCAATAAAAATTGATTCGGGGAAGAGAGCTAGCTTGTTCTTATCAATTTCATGTTTTGCAAAGAAGTCATAAGTGGTTTTGGTAACGTCCCTCTTGTGCCGAACCAGAGACAGTGCACAATAAAATGTCTGCTTCTGTATACTTCTTGAAATTTTTCATCGTACTTGTTTATACATTTTGTATACATGGCCTTTTTTCCTTTTCAATTGGCTCTTTCTGCATTGGATCATTTGTTTCATATCTAATGGGTCTATTATGTATACTGCTTTTGTTTTCTTATGAAACACTATTATGTCATCTTACCTCGAAGAACAATAATATCATGCATTACTTCTATGCAGTTATAGGTTGTGACAAAGGATGCTAAGAACACTGTGCATGGCGTTTTTTTGGAGTTAATGCAGAATCACATCACACATAGAATATTAAGTTTTAAGCAATGTAAATATGAGCAACACTTTCCTTGTTAGTAGACATTTTCGTAAAATGTTGGCATTTATATTTTAAATTTTTATTTTACTCCTGCCCTCCCTTCAAACCTTCACTAAATTTTCAGACAAATATTTGCAATGGTTTTGAAACATTATCTCATTTATTTAGCCATTTATTTGTTATTTAAGCAAAAGCAAAATATTACATACTGAAATTTGTATGGAAACTGATTGTTCCTTTCATATACCATAATATCAATTATGCACTTTATCGTTAAGTTTCTTCAATTTACTAAAGGCAAAGAAAGTATCAAAAGTAATCGTTATGATTACAACTTTTTCATAAATTAATTACTTTTTTAAAGAATTAGTTATTTGTTTGTTTTACTTTGATAAAATGTTCAAACTATCTTTTGATGCCTCCTTTTCTATTGTTACCAATATCTGTCACTTATCATAGAAAGTATTTCTTTTCTTTCATTTAATAATATAAAAACCTAAAAAATCAGTTTTACCTTGAAAATAATTGTTTAACTATTTAATTAAATTTGTCTCTCATTAATTCAAACTAATAGTGTGCAGGGGGTGTTTGAATTACAGAGATTGAAAACAAAACCAAAGAAATAAATGTTTGAGAATTGTCGCTGTATTACTGTCCTCTGTATTATACAGCATTTTTAAAAAAGCTGTATTATTACATATTATCTATTTAAATTAAATTTAAAAAAGTTAATTAAAAAAGGAGTTGTATTATTACATATAATTCTTTTTAAATTAAAAAGTTAATTAAATTAAATTATATTATTACACATCATTTAGTTTCTGTTTTTTTTAATGGTGCGCCGATATCTAGACGATTAGCACCAGACTATCTACTGTTTACCTTTAAACAGACTTTCCAAATGATTGCTTTTAAAACATTCTCCGTTATTTACTTATATTTTTATTTATTTATATTCAGAGTTTTTCATCTAGACTTAAATATTGAAATTCATCTACACTTTAATTGGCTTTCATGAAAGTAGTAGACACCCTGTATGTTTATTTTAATATTTCTTGTATATATTTATTTATTATCATAAATTAATGACTGGAAATTATATTTGCCCTTTTTTGTGTTGTTACCATTTTGAGATTCTAGTGTAATGGGTGATTGCTAAATGTTTGCAGTGCTTGAACTGGAGTGAACAAGATTGGTCTCCGCAGCTTGCACCTAAACAACTCTACACCGTTCCTACACTCGCCTCTGTACCTCACGCTTCTTCAAGGATCCAACTTATCTAAAGTATTTAAAAAAAACAAAAAAAAAAACTCAGTTCCTCTTGAGAAAAAAAAATGTGCAATAGAATGTTCTTTTATCGACTGTTTTTATATTGTTAGAATTTTTTATATTTAATTGTTATTTCTTTTAAACTTTAGTATTGTTGTGGTGCATTTTATATTTTTAGATGTAATTATGTATGATACTCATATTTCTTTTAAACCATTTATAATATGTTTGAGGTATCTTCCTTCTTACTTTTCATCTCCACTCGAAGAAGCTACAAGAGAATCTTCCTCCCTTCCTGTAGTTTAAATTTTACCAAGAAGACTGTAAAAGAATTTTAAAGTCTGAACTCTTGCGAGTGAAACGTAAACAGGTTATTTCGAATTTGATAAAAAACGAACTGCTGATAGTGTAGTTATCATGTCATAACTCTTCCTTATCATTTTAGTGAACTTTAATCTGCTGAATATTTCTCTTAAAAGTGTTTTTGATAATCACTTCATTTTAATTAGCACTTAGTAGCTTCTTACACAAATAAATTTGATAATGCAAGCAACATTAGATTTTAATCGTTTTTTTTTTTTCAAGCACTTTCACAGACACTTTTAGATACGCTATTATTTATAATTTCTCTTTATTAGGTTTGACGTAAGGTAGGGGATACCTGAATATAAATTTACAACTATGTTACCTAACAAACCAAATGTAATTGTAACAGATTTAGAAACCTCGTAGAGGTTCACTGAGGAATAGACCGCATATTTTTATAACTTATTAAGTGCCTTTTTTCACGTTTGTACTTTAAACGCTAAGACCAAACTCCGGGTTCCTGTTCATTAAAATCTGTTGTTTATTCTTGTTATGTAAACGAATGGTGGTATAAAATTTAGAAAGTAACAGCAACAGTTATAAAAATCAAGGTCATTTTTGAAACCATTATTTATAGATTTTTTCCTGCCTTGTATCTGTTTCTGCTTTCTTTATTTGGTCGTAGACAGTGTAATCTTAGAATTATTTAGTGACGGAGACTTTAATGTGTACAAGTTATTTTCTCATTAATATGAAAAAATGAGTCGTTTAGAAGTTGAGTTTAGTTGTAGTTCTTCACCAAAGATTTTATTCCATTTTGCGTTAAATTATACAAAGTCTCTCTTTTCTTCGGAAAGATAACTAAGACATTGTTGTGTTTTTAATCTCATGTGGAGTATTTCTTTACCGATGGAGGTAACATATACACAATGCAATTTGCTTTTTAGAATATTGTTTTCATATTTAATCCGTTGTGCCTCAATTAATGGTTATATACCAGTGCTTTTACGTTAATTTGTATTTCAGATTGCCATAAAATTTTAAGATATGCTAATTTGTGCGTTTTGGGATTGTTTCCCGATTGTATAGTACAGTTTAATGGTCCATTTGATTAATTAATTTTAAATAATAAAGACAATTACAACACTTGGGGTTTGGTAATTTATTCTCAAGTAAATATGTGATTATTGGAAAATAGATATTGGTCTATTAGTGCAAAGTTGATTTGGTTCGAAGCGATTGTAAAGTAAAACTAAAGCTAATCTAAATTGCATCTTAATGATACTCAGATTGTTTGCCGTACAGTTGATAAGAAATCACGGAATTCGGCTAAGAGAATACGCCAAATTTTCAGAAAAAATCTATATTCCAAACGTTCCGGGATGCGCTTTGGCTGCCTTTTCCAGCTGAAAAATGCATTCTCTTTTGTTTCTCACAAACAAAAGAGAATAATGAAAACAGTAATCAAAATTTTAAATCATGAAAATAGGTTATTAAACATTTTTTTTATGGGCATATTAAGTAAACTTTGTTACAAATTAACCCAGGTAGTGAGGGCTGGCCGACCCTCCAGTACGGCGAAGTCTCTACCAAGCCGCCGGGCCCCAGTTACTCGCTCTCCTCTTTATGTACATAATTGTTCACATAATTTTAAAGTTACAAGTTGTAGGAAAACTTTATTTATTATTTATTTACTTTTTCTGTAAGCTCTGAATATTTAGGTTTAATTATTTAGTTGTACTTTCCAATACATTTTTCTATAGAGTATATTTTTTAATACAAAAATATATTTTTTTTTATATCAGTACTAATCAATGAAGCTAAATAAATAAATAACCTCTTTTCTATTAAAATAAAAATAAAACCATCCTCCTTTTCGAATCAGGGGTTTAGATCTAACACTGGCAAAGTTAATTTTTTCAAGGCAGACCCAGTTATCCCTAATCCCTAGCTCCCTTGTCACAAAGAGTTAATTTTCACGACGACTAGTCATGAAAGAAATAGATAAAGTTTCCATCAGTCCTTACTTAATAGCCCCAACTCCTGGAAAAATCAGACGTAGGGGGCCGGTAAATGAGAGAGGAGGGTCGAACTGCTGTACAAGTCCTTTGTTCCAGGGGCATGGCGGGCCTCGACTTCTACAGCAAGGAAAGGGTTAAACAGCTGTTTTATAATAAATTTACTCTTAACTAAGTTCTTTATATTTTGTTTTTGATTGTATATATATATTTTAGCTGAAGAAGGCTGCCAAAAGTAGCATACTAAAAAAAATAAAGATTTAGGGTTATAGGTTTGAAATAAAGATTTTTCTGAAAATCTGATGGTTTCTCTTAGCCGAATTGCCAGCATTTCTGAACTTCTAAATTGCTTCTTTAACACTAATTGGAATAAAATTTAACATATAAAATTTATTTGGTCAATTTAAATTTCCTCAATATCTAATTTGACTAGTATCGTCATGACAATATCAATTTTGGAAGCTTTTAGTTATGCTGTCACCTATAAAGTCTCTAACGATTCAGGTTTATTTATCCAGGTCTACTTAAAAAAAAAAACTTTCACTGAATTTATCTCCGAGTTCTCAATTCCTGATGAGCTATGAGAGAGCCTATAACTCCAGTATTTTGTTAATGAACATGACCTTAAAACTTAAATAGTGAAGTTTTATGAAAGTTATTCTTTTCAGTGTAATAAATCATTTCACTTTTATTAAAAGTATCAATTGTTCTTAACTGTCATTTAGACATTTGTTAAACTAATTTACCAACTTTTTTTATACCGATCAAGATTAACCATTTGTAACTCTAAGGATTTCTGTAATATGTTTAAAATTAAGTCAGCTTTGGAGTATGCTCAAATGATGAGTCAGAATGTTGAAATGTTTCTGTATTTGAAATGTACTACTTTTTTTAAAGATAATATTGACAGCAATTTTCAGCTTCTTGACTTATGATATTTCTGTCAGTATTAGGATTTTGGCAGTATTTAGACTGTTTGAGAGACAAAAGTATTCCATCAAATGGCAAAAAAAAGAAGTGTTTAATTAAACTGTGTATTAAAATCTAAAACATGTCTACTAAGTAAAGAATTTAAAATAATTAGTGCAAAAATTGTTTCTTTTCAGGAATGTGTTGAAAAATAGTACTCATAAAAAGTTTCAATTTGGTAGGAAAAAGTCTCGGTTTTGAAATAAATAAAAAAATCAGCCTCACAACTGTCTTTGAGAATTCAGTTACAGATCTGAGATTTGTTTGCCTTTGCTCTGGCTGTATAATTTTTCTCTGCTTGTTTCCATCAAATGCTGGTCTTACTGGCATCTAAAGCGTTACCCAGTCAATGTCGCAGGAAATAAAATCTTTAGAGTATGTCTGGGGCTCGAACTGAGGTCTTCCCTAACATGATTTGAGTATACCAATGTTGATCCTCTCAGCTGTGGTAGTGTGCCTAAATCGCTCGGCCAAATAGACCTCTCGGTGCCCTAGAAGACTTGTGTTATTTCTTCATCTTCCCTTTAAGCTTTGTAATAGCATAGATTCAACATGAAATGTTTCTGGGCGGTATTTTTCTGTTGGCCTTTTTTTTTTAAGTTCAAGTCTTGAAAATAGGCAATTTTTGCAATCTCTGTCATTCATATACTGGCCTGACTGTACCCACCCCCTGATATTACTGTATTTGTTTACAGATACTGATTTTAAGTTGATTAAAAATGTTTATAAAAGGCTTGCCATAATGATAGGTGATTTGGCCTTTATACTGCCCAACTAGTAAAAAATTCAATATACATCTCCCAAGGCTTTTTCTTTTTCATTCAGCCTAGCAGTGTAAATAAATTGGGTAGAGGTAAACATACCGCAAATCCAACGCTCAGAAAGAATTATTTTGTACAACATTTTACCTCGGTGAGATGATGGAAAACATCGTAACAAATTTATGTAGCTATCTAACTCGTTATGAACACTTATTATATGTACTGCATTTTATATTAGCGCAGAAGTATAGACATAATGAAAAATCATTTATGGAGGGAACAAAAATGTTAATTCGTTCATAAAATTGGGCAGAGGCCTAAAGTTTTACATTAACAAAGTCTGCAAATCTCTAACAAATATAACTTTCATCATAAGAAGCATATTTTCTTAATTTTCTCTGACTACATAACATACATACAAATGATAAAGAGTAAGTAATATTAATGTTGTTTTTATATGATAATTGAATAGGGTTTTCTGTAGATGAGAATTAGAAAATGTTTTTGAAAAATAATTATTATATTAACACAGTATTTCAAGTTATAAAAATTTATCTAATAAAATTAATTTATTTGTAAATTAATATAGAAAACTTAGTCTGTGATCACAGGTTGTTGTGGTGCGCATGGTTTTTGCCATTTACTTTGCTGTTCTTAACAAACTAATACGATATTTAATGCTATTTAAATGTTATCCAACAGTTATAAATTATTTTATTTCATAACTATATATTAACTGTTAATAAAGTAAGTTTTAAAATTTTATCTTGGTTGCTTATGATCAGTATTACTCTATCTTAACTGTGATCTTTTTAACTTTGTAGTTTTCCATTATAAAATTTTGTATTGTTTTATATAAGTTGTGGTTTATTTATTGGGCTAGTATTTATTGTCTTGCTTTGGCTATTATTTATTCTTTGTTGATTCTCATGTTACATTATTAAAAAATAGATACTTATATTTTAACATTTTTTTCCTCCTTTTTATCTAAAACTAGCAGTTACCCGATGTGCCTTGTAGCACCTACTTTATGAGTTACTTGCTATAGAAAAGCAAAAATAAATTAGAAACCAAATAAGTAATATTAAAATCTAATATCGCAAATGTGTAACTGTTAACAATTTCGAACCAGTGACCTCCGAACTGTGATTCCTATATGTTTTTGACCTAGCCTATGACACTCCCCGTTACAAGACCTATCTATGTGCCAAGTACGATCAAAATCGGTCAACGGTGTGGATTTGTATAAATAACAAACATACACAGACAGCTCGTAGACTTTTTTGACCTAGCCTATAGCACTCCCTGTATTAAGACCTACCTGTGTGCCAAGTTTAATGAAAATTGGTCAAATGGTGTGAATTTGTATAAGGAGAAAACATACAGACAGACAGCTGGTAGGCATTTTTGACCTAACCAAATTTTGGGCTGTCCAGAAAATAATGCAGGATTTGGTATTAAAATAAATAAAAAAAGTATTTTATAACGGCGTTCTTTAATCAAAATAGTTTCCCTCTCAATACATTTCTCCCACGTTGGTAACTTTTTAATACCATCTGAATAGAATTTTTAGAATTTACAAAGAGGGAGAGAGAGAGAACCCGTCCTACTCGTCCAATTACCGGACATGCTCCGATGTTCCTTAAATTCGGGGATCTACAGGAACCGATGTTTACATATGTATGCTATGCCTGCTGAAAGCTTATTAATTCAAAAACCTTAGCACTGCCATTTCATTCACATAAATTTCACTAAAGAAAAGTGTCCTGGGGTGCGGATTCTGCTGGTGGAAAATAAAACTTGACCTTTTGTTGTAGGTGAAGTATATCTGTTACGAATTTCATCAAAATTGGACCGATAGATATATTTGTCTTTTTTTAAAAAAAAATTATCCTTTTTTCTCCAAAAAAGGAAGGAATTCTGAGCTCAGTCTTATTTCAAGGCTAAATTGGTGTGATCTATTCCTCTGATCTTAAGTCCTTTATTTATTTATACATTTAACGTTTCGGCCTTCAGGCCACTTTCAATTTCTAATTTCCAGGAGCCTCTTTTTTAAAAAACTTGTTCAGTATAGGCCTTGTCATCCTGGCATTTACAATTAGTAAAACCATTCTTCAAATATATGTGTGTGTACGGGGTAGCTTAATTTTAAATTTCAGATGCTTCCTTCTCGGCAACTAGAAATAAGGCATATGCTTCCCTACTGGGAGCCAGTCTAAAAGCATGTTACTCCATCGACGACCATGTGAAGAAGTGAGATGAGAGAGACATTTTAGGCGGACTTGTAATCCATCACAGCCTTCTAGACTAATGTAGAACAGTTTAATATGTATATAATTTTTAATTGCTTGTTTTAATAAATGTTTAATTTCAAATTAATGGGCTCAAATATAGTTTTAAGATAAATTTTGATTTATCAGTTCCCGCCCCATTAATCTGAATTCCCGGAATCTAATTTAATGTATTTTGAAACACAAATATATGTGATGAAATTTCATAACAATATATACACCATTTTGAGCGAATATTTTTGTAACCCTAGGGTTATGAAGCAACACCATTGCTTTTCCTTAGGGGAAAAACACACTAAAAGAAAAGATTCACTTTGAACTTAGATTTTCAAGGTGCACCAAAGTTCTAAGTATTTTCTAGGATGGGGTGAATAAGTCATGCGAACTACAATAGCTCAAATATTTATTAAAATAACATAATATTTGGTTTTATTTTCTAATCGAAGTCTTTACACACAAATAATATAATTTTTAAGGCACTTAGAGTAGTCACTACCATCGACTTTTATATTATATAACAATTACTAGTAGCCTTTTGAAATTAACTGTATGTTACTTAAAGCCAAATACAAAAATTAGTATTCATTACATGATTCAATTAAACTATTTGTAATAGGTTTATTTACATTCTATATAATCAGTATTAATAATAAATTAGTTTAGGAATCTGGAGTTCTAATCGTATCACAATTCATGACTAGTAATAAAAAATCAATATGAAAAATATAATTAATCAAAAGGACTTTACAATATCTTATAATAATCTTCTATGGAAAATTATGTGAACTTGGTGGATGATTTCCTGAAGAAACACCTCAGAAGGCAAAAAGTATTTGAGAAAAAGGACGTGTGCCAGGTCCCAAAACATCAGATTTATTTTTCATAAATTCTATTCAATTTTATATTTAATGATAAAATTTGATAAAAACCTGCCTTTCTAATATGTCTACTTTCTGCAGTTGTAAGAATATCTAACATATGAAGTTGCAGGAAGATTCTCAGATTAATTTCAATATTTTTTGTTTCTATTCTATATTTTAAAAGAAGTAGATGATTACTATCTAAATGTTTACAAAATTTCTTTTACTAGTTAAAAACTGGGTCTTCTTCGAACTAGCCCTGCCAGTGATATTTAGTAACGGTTACTATGTAATTAGATACCATTGATACAGAAATAAAAACAGGTGTTTAAGTATTATTTAATTTAGTATTGGAGGCCCGGTGGCCGTGAGTGTTAAGGCATGAGCAATTAACACTCTGTGCCACGGGTCGTGGGTTTGATTCCCACTATGGGGTGGTGGCTTTTCTTTAGAAAAAAGAAAAGGCATTAGCCCTATCCTAGCTAGAAAAGGGTGGTAACTTTTTGATAACCCGTCCTAAAATTAAATAAATAATGTGTTTAATTTAAAGTGCCTTTTTAGAACAAGTAATAATGAAGAAAGGAAGTTTCATTTTTCCAGGAAAGAGGCATTATTTTGAAAGAAAAGATATGCAGTAATAGACATTCTATGAAGTTATATTATTCAGAAAGTGTTAGATGGAGATGTAATGTTAAAAACTGTAGAATGAAGAATGGTGTAAGATGTGGAACTTGGCTTCAGGATTCTAACATTTCATTAGAAACAGCCGTGCATTTCATTTATTCATGGACAGAAGAAATAACTTCCATAAAATATGATGAGAAATAGTTAGGAACGAAAAATAAAATGATGTTGGATTGGAATAATTTTACCTACGATAAGTTTTTGTGTGGAAAATGGTAAAATCAAGTCGTGTCATAGAAGAGGACCAAGAAGAGACTTCCTTTCTTTATATCTTGCCGAATTTATGTGGGAAACTTAATTAAAACGAGAGGATCCCTTTAAGGCAATTTTAAAAGATATAAACAATTTTTAGTTAGAACAAAATAATTCATTGTGAATAAACATATGTTTAAAGTTGTTATTAAATCACTGGTATCTGGTATCGAATCATGGGGGCCCATATTGTACACAAGTACCATAAATTCTAACTTATTTAAAACAAAAGTCTCATTATATCATACAATATGAATGCCTTCCTTTTATTGAACCAACACACACACTTTAACATTCCTAGAATGAGAAACCCTACAAATTTGTATACCTATAAAATTTGTTTTTATATAACAGTAAGTTTTGTCCAATAACAAAGTTATAAGAAAAAACTTTAACTAAATCATTTTCATGATACAAGCAATAGATTAGGGAAATCAATGGACTATTTATCTCTGGGATCTTGTAAAACCATCAAGGCAAACAATTTTTTCAGATATTCAAGTGACTATACAGTATGTATATCTTCATTTTATTTCACTAATATGTTTGAGTACATAGGTAACACTCCATGAAGGTATGCAAAAGAAATCATTGATATTCAGACATAATACAACCGTTTGTACAATAAGTGACTAATAAGAAAAGCTTTAATAAAATAATTTACACAATATATTCAATGGATTTAGGAAATCAATCAACATCAACAACGCTGGCATCTTGCAAACCTTCGAGACTAACGTTTTCCTCTGATAACCAAGTGACCAGCCATACTGCAGTAGGCTTACCCATCCAGAACACCGATAACAATCCGGCCTCCAAGAAGCCGAGCAAAGCGCCACCGGCCACGTCTAGGATGTAATGCCTTTTCAGCAGGACTCTCGATGTCGCGACTGCAATTACCCAGACGTAGAGAAGAAGTTGTAGAATAGCATTAGTCGGATGAAGTTGCGAGAAGAAGATACTAATGAGTACAGCTCGAGAGACGTGGCCTGATGGGAAGGAATAGATGTCAGTACCATAGGCCATGAACATGTCAGGCTTGTTCCCTGGGGGCCTTCTCCTCCTTGCCACAGCCTTTACTACAGTTACAAGAATCAAATCAAGGATCAAACCTAAAAAAAGAAAATAACATTAATACAAATGTGTTTATACTAAAGTATTTTAATAAGAATGATACAATATTTAAGAAGTCAAGGAACAGTCCGGCAAAGAAAAACAGCCAGATTTTTTGAAAAGTCTAATTTTGGATATGTCTGCATTCTCTTTGACAGGTGTGTACATCACAGAAGGTGAAAACGGCAAAGGGGTCGTGCCCAGAATTTTACGCCCCTCCTTTGACATTCAAGAAGTGGATATTCCCCCGGGGCTTCGCAAGACCGTGGGGCTCACAAGATGTCTACAGGCACAGGCACAGAGTTAGGCATAATCATAATTACGATTACAATCACAGGCTCTCTAGATGTGATTACAATTACGATCATAATCACAGACCCTGGAGATATGATTACGATTATGATTATAATCATAATTACTAGAGTTATTATGGTTACACTTGTAATTACATCTTTGGCTATAATCAAACTCATAATGGCAAACGTTTTCAGTAATTATGACTGTAATCATAACATTTTTGTGTAATTATGACTATAATCATATCATTTTCCTGTAATTACGACTGTAATCACAATTTGTTTTCTGTAATTACATCTGTAATCATAACCATTCTATGATTACGAACGTAATCATAGCCTATCTCTGATTACGAACGTAATCCCAACTTTTTTCCCAATTACCACTGTAATCCCAACATCTTTTATTTTTATAAATTAGGATACTATTACTGGATTCTTATTGGTAATTACTGTAATACCAATGGAAGAAAAAGTCTCAACTCTTCATATCAATGACTCTCATTATCTTGATGCGAATTTTTTTCCAATTCTCCTGCTCAGACGTATGTCGTGTTTGACAATTTTCAGTCGTAATTACAGAAAAAGATTACCGAGTTTTGTTGAAATATAACAAAAATTACGACTGGTATTGGCAAATAACTACTTTGGCCCTGGAGTAAACCCCTCCTCCGGATGGACCGATTTTGTAGGTTAACGAACTCGATCAATCGTTTGATGGGGGAATACTATACACCAAGTTTTGTGGCGAAAAAGCAAAAACTCTGGCCTGTATCGTGTTAACGGACAGATATATAACTATATATATATATATATATATATATATATATATACATATATATATATATATATATATATATATATATATATATATATATATATATTGTTATGATTAATTTTTAAAAAAGAAATGAACATATTTTAATTATTTTAATAAGATTTATTATGAGTTTGACTTAACCTCAGGGGGTAAAGTTCCGAGTGAATGAAATTATATAACATTTATCTCCAGACAATTCTGAGATACAAACAATATTAAATTACATGCAAACAATAATAAAATAATTGAAAACTACAACAAAAACAATTCTTACCTCTAAATCAATCCGCTTCCAACGAAATCTCAATACATTCGGTATTCCTTGGAGGAGAGCTCTGACTTCGGCCAACGCTGAGAACCAAAAGACTTCTTCTTCAATACAAGGCTGCTATAATTAAATGAGGACAGACCCCAACTCCTCCTTCCATGAATGCAGGGAATCGACGGACGCCTTCTCTCTATCGCTGTTGGGACTAGACTGCCCTGACGCCATTCGAGCAAGCGGGAAAGTTTAGCGTCCTTGCTTCTCAACTTCCGCAGTTTGCCGGATTATATATACAGATAACAATTGTTTTTTGCCATACAAAATAATTAATTTATTGTTATCTGAATGTACATTTAATATGGATATATTGTACATCAGTATTGTCCAAAAATATTATTAATTTTGATCGTATATAATACAATGTTATTTGTACATATGGTTTGTGATTTGCGCGGGCTTTTCAAAATATCGATGGTTATTTGAATTTAAAAATATTTTCAAGAATGTAATATATCATTACATTTGCACTCCTGTATAAAAAAAAAAATTTTAAAAAAAAATGTTTTTAGTCCGGTATAAAAAATAAATTTAAAATTGAATTTTTTAATTTGGAGTTTCGGAATAGAGAGTTCAGAATAATAGCAAGTGTATTATATTATTTTTAAATTTTGATAGCTTACTTCGTCTCATAATTTTTAATTATTTTGATTATATGAATATAGTATTTTATTAATATACTTATTTTAAATTATTTTTGTAATTATCAAATTTATTTTAGGCTAAACTAATGATCTTTATTGAAATAAGTTTATTTTAATATACAAAAAACATTATTATTAAATTTATTAATTTCACATAATATCAAAATTGTCTTATACTAAACTAATGTGATTTCAACATTTATATTAATTTTTAATTATATTTTTTATCAGTTTGATTTAATACTAAAATAAATCTTATTTTATTCAAAAATGCTAAACTAATACTTATTTTATACAAACACACTAATCTAAAACTAAGTTTAACAATTGCCTTGAATTTATGCCTGGTCCTTAATACTTTATTTTGCAGTTGTCCAATTTCTTTCTATAAAAGTGTTTTATTCTTTTCCTTGGAGGCCGATTTAGCTTTGAATTTTTTTCTATTCCAAGTTGTCTTTTATGTTTATAAAGAATTTTTATTTTATTTCCAAATTTGACATTCAAAATCTTTAAATTATTATTATTATTAATAGTTCTATTCAGTTTCTTCATTGGTATATTTCCACTTCTTTTATTATAACTCTTTTCATTTATTTTGAATTTATAGTTATCAGATAATTTTTCAATTTTCTTTTGTTTCATCATTTTGTTAATAAATTTTGTACTTATTTTATTTTTGAAATTATCATTTATTAGCTTATTATTAATTATTTCATTTGCACCCCCACTATCATTATTCAATTCAGTTAATATTTTTTCTTGAACTGTACTATCTTCATTCATTAAACAATCATAGTCATTTTTATCTTCAATCAATATTTTATCTTTTAATATTTGGTCATTACTACTATCATTAATATTTAAACTGTATTTTATAGTTTCATTTAAATTGTCATTATTTATTAATGTATCGTCATTTCCGGTATTTTTAATTAAATTTTCATTAATCTCAATAATTTCTTTACAACTTCTATTATTTTTATTAAAAAGGTTATTATTCGATTTTTCCAAATCTATCGTCTCTTCATTCTGATTTTTACCCATATTATTTAAAGCATTACATAAATCGTCCAATTTTTTATTACTTTTACTTAATTCGAACTTTATTTCTTGATTTATTTCATGCTTAATATTGCAAATACTCTTACTTAAATCGAATTTCAGTTGTTCTAATAATAACCTCATCATTTCTTCTAAGCCTTGAGGATGCACCTCATTATCCCTTTCGGAATTACGGTCATTGGATAGAATTGCCGTTCCTAAGGAACCCTCCGATGATTCTCGGAATGTTGCGTCACCCGCTTGCAATTCGTTCTCATACATTTCTCTCACGTTATTTATTTCCCAATTTTGTGTTGTAAAATATTCAAAATTCGGCGATTCCACCCTATTTTCGTCTCCGTTATTCTGATTTTGTTCTATATTATTTAGAGACATTTTATTTTTTTTTTTAAAAAATTATTTTTTATTTTTAATATTTATTTACAATTGTTATCTACAATTCACTCGGCCGTCTACGTTGGGCGCCATTAAATGTAATGATTAATTATAAAAAAAAAAAATAAACATATTTTAATTATTTTAATAAGATTTATTATGAGTTTGACTTAACCTCAGGGGGTAAAGTTCCGAGTGAATGAAATTATATAACATTTATCTCCAGACAATTCTGAGATACAAACAATATTAAATTACATGCAAACAATAATAAAATAATTGAAAACTACAACAAAAACAATTCTTACCTCTAAATCAATCCGCTTCCAACGAAATCTCAATACATTCGGTATTCCTTGGAGGAGAGCTCTGACTTCGGCCAACGCTGAGAACCAAAAGACTTCTTCTTCAATACAAGGCTGCTATAATTAAATGAGGACAGACCCCAACTCCTCCTTCCATGAATGCAGGGAATCGACGGACGCCTTCTCTCTATCGCTGTTGGGACTAGACTGCCCTGACGCCATTCGAGCAAGCGGGAAAGTTTAGCGTCCTTGCTTCTCAACTTCCGCAGTTTGCCGGATTATATATACAGATAACAATTGTTTTTTGCCATACAAAATAATTAATTTATTGTTATCTGAATGTACATTTAATATGGATATATTGTACATCAGTATTGTCCAAAAATATTATTAATTTTGATCGTATATAATACAATGTTATTTGTACATATGGTTTGTGATTTGCGCGGGCTTTTCAAAATATCGATGGTTATTTGAATTTAAAAATATTTTCAAGAATGTAATATATCATTACAATATATATATATACATATATATATAAATTTTAACTGGGGTCATTTTTGGTGTCTACTAGGTAGGATCGATAAAGATTCGAAGAAATTTTTCAAAAATTCCGTCATGAGTGCAACATCAATAACTACTTTCCTTCGGAGGAAAGTGCTAAAACAATTTGAGATAAAACAATTATTTTAATTTTAAATTAAAGGTAATTCTATGACATTAAGTTCTGAATAGCGCATTATTGACTGGTCCGAAGCCCAGAATGAGAAAGTGGTGACGTAAAACATTTTGAAGAAATAAATAATGAATATTAGGATAAATGAGAAGAGACGAGCGGTGGAGGCGCTCAGCTATTTCAATGCCATCTGCAGAATCAGGAGGGTGAAACCGAGTTTGCTCTATGGGCATCTAAGGCCATGCGGGTTGCCATGTCATAATGGTTAATTAAATATTAAGTTATAAGATGGGGAATAATATAAACAAATAAATACAACACATACCAAGGAGGAAATTAACTTGCATTTCAAATAGTTCAGGATTCCATAAGATCCAAAAAAAGGCAATCCAAACCGCGAGCCATGGCATTCCATGACAGGAAATCTGAAAATAAAAGGATAAAAGCTAGAAATTAATATATTGTTTGTTTATCCAATAAATCATAGGAAAAATGTTAAAAAACTAAATGTTATCTGTAAAGTAATTTGATGTTAACGGCCATTAGCGCCAACAGCGAGGAATTTTCTCAACGAGCCATAAGATGAGAAAATTCCTGTTGTCGGTGGGACTCAAACACCACCATCTCTCGCATGAGAATCTAAGGGGTTGGCCACTAGACCATAAAATCTTAATTAAATTAAATTCAATTGATATACAATAAGTATTATACTAATTGCTTTTAATTGTCTAATTATTTTGAAACGGAAAGTTTAAATATTTCTTTTAACCTGGCTGAAAAGATAACTGAGTCCTATAACAAGAAGATCCTTAATAAAACTCGTTAAGTTTTAATGCAAATCCAATTATGAACAGTACATTAATTTGAATTAACCACTTAATGGGTATTTCAGTATAAGAACTAATAAAATTAACAGGATGTAAAGGTATGCGGATGACTCAAGAGTATTGGCTTTTGAAAGTTTTGAATCTCTAACAGGACCTAAGAAGCATCTTTGGTCCTGCTAGAGATGGGGATGCATGGAGGAGACGGAAGAATGCAGAGTTGTATCGGTTATATGGGGATATAAATTCTGCGAAATTCATTAAAATTGGAAGTCTTCGTTGGGCTGGTCATGTGGCGAGAATAGGGGATGACGATTTAACCAAAAAGATGCTCACTGATAAGATGTTTGTAAAACGGAGAGTTGGAGACCAAACGTGAGATGGGAAGATTCCATCAACCCTGAGGTGTGAGAGACCTCCTGGGAGCTCAAAACTGGAAAGCTGCTGCACAGGTCCGAGCCATCTGGCGGAGGCTTTTGGTGACGAGGTGACAGGTTGTATTGGATATACGAAATGCAGCCTCTTTAGCTAAAAACTAAGTTTTTTTTTGGTTGCCACCTTTTTATAATGCCAACAGCACTTAGACAGTCACACTGGCCAAGCTCAATGTTGCGTAACTTAATGGGAAACAGTGCATTCAATGTGGCTATACTCATTGGCACTAAAAACTAAGCAAACTTGTATCAGAGCCAAAGGGATGACTAATGGAAGAAAAAAAAAATGAAGATATTTGGCAAAGATCTAATAAAGACACAATACCGAGATAATGATTACTTACTTCAAGTAGTTTTAAGTATTTTCTCGATTTTGTAGGAGGTATAACAGCTTCCAAAGCGTGACATAAAGCAGATGTTATAGCAGCATCAGCCTGAAGGACCTTCTTCAGGGCAGGATGGACTACCCTCTTATCAGTCATTGTACTCTGAAAACAACACCTTTTTAATTTTTAAAAACAGAAAGTTTTATTTTTAACGAATAAATAATGATTCATTAATGGGTAATTGGCAGTTTTGTAACATTTTATTAGGGTCAGTTTCTGTTTTTATTTGGGACTCTGTGGTTCCAGAGGAGCAGCAAGATAAAAGTAGATTCTTTTAAGTTGAGTTAAATGCAACAATGAATACTAAAAACCCATATTTAATCATTAAAGAAAGGGTGTAATTGAAGTAACATAATCAAAATTTAACTTATATTTTAAATTTATTAGTATTTTTTTTACAAACATTTGCCTTGATCAAATAAAATTTTAAATCTTGTAAAAATTTGGATACAGCATATTCCTTTTAGAGATAGTAATACGCAAAGTGCAGACAATATTTGAAAGTGATATTTATTCTGAGCAATCAGCTCCAGAAAATTAGGACAAATATTTCTGTCCAGAACAGGAAAAAAAACAAAGAAAATGAAACGTATTTCTTCTCAGGAGTGAGAAAGTATTTTTAAGTGCTTTTTTTTTTTTAAATATCTTTATTTGCCAATTATACAATGCAATAAGTATTTTTATAATTCTTATGTTCATGATTTGATGACATGAAGGACCGATAGGAAAAAAGCCCAAAACCTATTAACTTGGACTTTTATCTTAGGTTACATTTACCTTTAGGGTGACTACAGTAATTCAATTTTTTATATTTACATTATTTTACAAGGTTTGTTTACAATAGGTCTCTAGGCCATTTGTGCTTGAGGCGGCGGTGAGGATTACCGGGAATGGAGGATGAGGATAACTTGTTGATTAGGGGATTGTAGTGACCAGGCAAATGGGAGTGAAAGTTAAGGTATCGGGTTTTGGACAAAGGGGATTTCTAGGTCATTATGGATAGTGAAGTTTGAAACATAGAATGGAGCATTACCTATTTTACAGAGTATTTTGGATTGGAGAGATTGGATTCTGAGGATATTGGATTGCTTGGCACACCCCCTAACTTCCAAGCCATATGCGCAGGTGGATTGAAGTATAGTAGTGTATATCCGTCTCTTGTTCTGTAAAGATAATTTTGAGCGAGAGTCTAGTAGTCTGTTTAGTAGTTTAAAGCGTCTGTTTGTTTCTTGTCTTTTCTTTTGTATGTGTTGGCTCCAGGTAAGCCGTCTGTCAAGGGTAAGTCCTAGGTAGGTAACTTGTGTTTTTTTCACTGATTTCACTCTGGAAAAGGTTGACAGTGGGGCATTTGGATCTTCGAAGAGTGAATGTTATGAGGGAGGATTTTTCAGGATTGATTTTAATCCGCCATTTTGTGAACCATGGTTCCAGCAGTTGGAGATGGGATTGAAGGTGTTTGGAAGCAAGTATAGGATCTGAATTGGATGAAAGGATGGCTGTATCATCGGCAAAAGTAAAGAGGGTTGTGGAATGCTGGGTGGGCACGTCAGCAGAGTACACGAGGAATAAGACAGGACTTCGGATGCCGCCTTGTGGAACACCAGCAAGCTGAGGAAAGATACGTTGAAAGATCTGCCAGAAATATAGGAATTTATTATTAGGTAATAGGTCGAGGGGAGAATTGTTTTGAGTGTAAACCCTATTGTAACCCTGGTGCCACACCCGATCAAATGCTTGAGTGATATCAAGGAATACTCCAGAGCAATACTTCTTTCGCTTAAAGGAAGAGGAGATTGAGTCAACTATTCTGTGGCATTGATGGATAGTGGAATGGGATATAAGTGCTTTTTGTGTATTTATTTATTAGAGCAGCACAACAAGGGCGATATGCTCATACATTTCTCAAGAACTGCCGTTAACATTTGAAAGTAAAATGTAAAATAAAACTTAGTTGGTAACAAACTAATTAGATGCCTTTGGAAATCATACAAAATTTTAGTTAATGGATGAAGTGGTTTTAAGATGAACATAGAGGGCTATAAAATAAGTTTTGAGCTACATGTTTTGGTGTAATTGATCTAATATACATTTCCATATACTATATGCACACACAAGCATACGTACACATATTCATACTTTGCTTGTTATAACAAATAGCACTAGTCAATTTTTTTATTTTTTTTGTATTTTTGTGCATCGGCTGCTGAAGCCATTAGCACACAGCACTAGTCTATTGTGAATAAAATTGTATTACTTTTCTGTAATGTACCTTATAGAGCACTGAAGATAGAGGTTTTTCTCTGAAAGCTGATTCTGCAAAATTATAATAATGCCTCTGGAGGTTTTGATCATTTTTTTTTTAACATTCTTGGGATATTATTTCACTACTTAACATATCTCAAAATAAATATCAGCATTGGCCCAGAATACATTTATTTAGTCTTTTGATGACATTTTTTCAAGATAAATAAGCTTTTCCTCTAACTTTTGTATACTTGGAAGATATTCTCTTTTAGTCAAGCCCAAAATCACGTCAGTCTGATGTTCCAGAACTTTATCGATGATCTTTTTCATGAATATACATCCAATCTTTATCAGATATTCCCTGTCTGGAGTATCCTTGAAATACATACAAACACTGATAAAAACATCACCAATGATTTGAGAATTGCAAAGCACAGAAATAATTTTAGAATAGCTATTCCACCATATGTCTTTTGGCGTTACTGTTTCTATGGCTCTAGACAAACTTTCAACAGTTTCACACCTTACGTCCGTGGTGATAGTTTCGGAATGAGCTGTAATCAAACCGAAAAGCGCCCAAAGGCCTGAGTTGAGGAATTCAATTTTCAGTAGCCTCTCAAACAAATGTAACGCTTCTCTCCGAAGATCTGAACCAATAGCTCCAGACCTTTTAACCGATACTCCTTTGGCTAAATTGATTAGTATACTCATGTTGACATAAGACTTTTTAATATCAAGTAACTTATTATAAGAAATGATCATTTTTTCGTAGTCCTCACAGAATCCACTCAGAACGCATAAATCTCTTAAAATCTCCCACGACTCTGGATGCAATTCAGATGCTTTGTTTAGTATATCACAAGCAATTTTTTGCTGGCCCAAAAAAACATGAGCACGTGCTAATTTGATCCAATGTCTACCATCCATTTTTTTCAAAATAAGATTATTATTCCTCCCTTTATATAACGCTTCCAAATAAATTTATGACAACTGCTAATTAAAAGTATATTTATTTACTCTATCAATGAGCATATCATATGATGAAATGGATATTTTTCTTTTAATCCTAGACATCTGAGTTAATTATTTATTTAAATTTGAATAAAATTTAAACATCCATTATTATTAAGAATTTTAGGACGGGTTTACCACCCTTATCTAACCAGGATAGGGCTGATGCCTTTTAATTTTTCTAAAGAAAAGCCACCACCCGCAAGGCACTGATGGCAAGATTATTTCAATAATTGCACGGATTAAATTTCAATTTAGAGAAGGATTCTAAATTTGATCCTTCTTGTTCAGATAATGTATCAATGACTATCAAATTGATTTACTTTTTCTAATTAATTGATTATTTATATATATATATATATATATATATATATATATATATATATATATACTCTTTATAGTCTGTTTAATGGTTGAAGAGTGATGATTCTATAAACTTATGCCAGATTATGACCCTTCATATCTTATTTTATTTCTTGTTGAAACATTTCGGCTCATGCCATTGTCAAGGTTTGCCTTGTAGTTTAAAGTATTCCAAAGTTTATTTTTATTTAACATCTTTAAACTGAATACCAAATAGCCATCTGTGTTGACCCTCACATCTCTCGGAACAGACTATGGATAATGACGTCAGCCGAAACGTTTCAATGGAAAATAAAATAAGATTCGAAGATCCATAAGCTGGCATAAGTTTATATATATATTGCTGTAATAATTTTTTTTTTAGGGAAATAAATTAACTTTATTCAATTTAAAAGCTATATTTCACAGAAAAATAAAATATAAATTTTTTTTTATAAACTATATGAAACAAAAAAAAAAGTATAATAAATAAAATTTTTACTTTCATGTAAAACAAATAAAATAAATAAATGTACGTCAACTTAATGGAATATACAGTCAAAATATACATAAAGGAATTATGAAAAATATAAGTAATTGTAGAAATATATAAAATATATTTGGCACAAATCCCTGTCCTATTAACATATTTACAATTGAGAATATACAATGCGTAATGTGATGCTAACAACTTTTTATCTTTGTTAACTCAGCCTGGACTGTTTCTAATGTTGTTTGTAATGAAGACAGATCATCAACTAAACTCTCATTTAACTGGCTTTTGTCCATAACTTCCATCTTCTGGTTGATCGTTGCCAGTACGTTGGCTATCGCAAACTTAGCGGAAGACAAGGAATGCGCTGCTTCATTAGTCGATGCACAGCACTTAACAAAGCTCAAATGAGCTTCGGATAGTTTTTCACAGATTTTGAAGACTTTCTGCATGGATTCGAAATCTTTACTCCACGTGTTATCTTGAGTAGCTACTGTATATGCTTTCTGATAATACTGTACGACTTTGGATCGAGTTATCGAAGTGTGGTCTTCGATCGTCGACGTAAGTTGGGCGTACAATTGCCAAATGGTAGGGTTTCCCATCACCTTTGACGTGAGTCTGCCAAATAACTCAAGAGCTCTTTTTCTATGAACAGACGCGGGCTGGCCTTTGCAGTCTTTCACATTGTTAACAATCACTGTTGCCAAAACTGTTAGAATTTGCTCGTCGATATGTCTATCTTTCAAGTCTAATATTCTGTGATAGCAATGAATGACTTCCTCGAAGTCTCCACAATCATTGCTCACAGCCATCAAATTGTCCCAGACTTGCCAAGTTTCGTAGTTACATTTGATTGCTTCTTGCAAAGCATTATAAGCACGATGTTTCTGGCCTGAAAGTATGTATGCTTTAGCTAAATTATTCCATGCTTCAAAACTTTCTGGTTCAAGAGCACAATATCGCCGATAAGCTGCAGCACTTTCTTCCCACCGATGCTCCATGAGAGTCGCATACCCAAGTCGAAACCATACAGAAATTTGTAAGCTATTTATGGACAAGGAAAGCTCCAAGTGTTCAATACATTCCTTGTATTGTTTTCTGTTGAAATAAAACATACCCCAATGACGCTGTGCCTGAGCACTCCTTTCGCCAGACAACTCCCAAGCTTTTTCATAACAAGATACATCATCAGTGGCATCACCAAGGTAGCACAAAAGTTTCACAGTTTCTCCTTTTTTCATCTGCTCCCTGATAACTTCTGCTGCCTTATGCCTAAGCTTTAAGTAATTATAACATGCAATCACTTCATCCCATAACTGTAGCTGAAGGAATAAGTCGAGAGCAGATTGGACAGAGCCTAGAGAAAGAAGAATTGAAGCGCATTCTGAAGCGATGATGAAGGATGGTGGAGCGTAACTGCAGTAAAAGAGGTGCAGCCTCGCAGGAACTGGAGTTTTATTGGTCTCCAATTCCATTAATGCTTGAGTTTGAAGTAGAGCACGTTCGACAGTCCTTTTGTGCTCGCATTCCAGCCTAGAGCGTAAATGCAAAGCAGAGAGTTGAAAAGACCAAACCTTTGGATGTGAAAGAAGGCAACTCAAGAATGGCAAGAGTTCTTCGTTCTGAAGATGGTCTTTGGCTTGACTCTTCTTTCTAAAAACAAAAACTGCTAATAACGTGGCCTGTTCCAAAGGAAGAAGGTCTGGAAAATCTCCTTCCTTAGGATTAGCAAAAGCTACTTGATGCATTCTAGTGTCATCATTCAGTAAAACATCTTTGGGAAATTCTATATCATTTGAACCATACCCATTTTCTATGCCTGAGTTCCTGTCTACTTTTACATTAATCATAAGTTGGGCCAGATCTCGAGTTTGATAATAAGTACGTTTTCCAAGAGCACCTGTCAAATTAATGTCCATTTTCAACATTGAAAGAGCTTTTTTAATTTCTCTATCCGATGCATTAATTTTTCCATAATGTAAATAAATTCTAGCTACTTCTAATTGAGAGAGGACTTGTAAATACTTATAATCACAGATCCAAGTAAAACTTTGCACTCTATTCCCGAGCCGATTTAATTGTTCCTGCAGAGTAGGTGACTGCTCATCAAGTATTTGCTGATGAATATAAGTAGACCTTAAAAGCCACCAATCAGGAGTCCGAAGTTCAGAAAGATTCGAACTGAAAATAGCTTTGGCAATAATAAGTAATTCAGGGTTTGATATAGAAGAACAAATTTCTTCTCCATCTTCCGACAGCACAAGCCTGGTGCACTCTTCAATGCTCTTGTAGAAAACGTCATCTTCTGGATAAAACTTTCTTAATGAAGGAGTAAGAGTTGTATTAAGAGATTCTGGGCATTTAAACTCTGGTCCCGTCCAATTGGATTGAATAAAAGCATTTAGAGATGCAACACCAATACAAAGCACCTCAAACTGGTCAACAACTGTCACATGTTTACCCAAATAATTGTTCACTAAACTTCGGAGAAATTCATTTGGCTTGTTTACTTGATTGAAGACATCCTCTTGAAAGGCAAAAATTCCATTTGTTGTGTCACTCTTTATTAAAACGTCATATTCACCACGTTGGAGATGCTCTATTCCCGGCACAACTTTCACGGGAGTTTTAAAGTAATCGCATCTCAAAACATCCAATTCTGCTTCCCATACTATCTTTAATTGGTCTTCCATTTTTCACACATGTACGAAGAATAAACCTATTTAAACAAGCATAACGGAGAAAACTATAGAAGCCCACCAGAATCACAACTCAACGAATGGTGGCTGAGTGTTACAAGGTGTCCACAGTGTTGCCAACGAAATAAACATAAAATGTGCATGAGGTGCAAAATATAAAGCAAGACATGTCAGAAATATTTTTGTTGCCTTGAATATAAGTAATTTAATTATTTAAATGACAATGCCACTTCATTCCATCGATAAAAATAGTAAACATAAAAAATTCGTATGCTTTAAAATATTATTTATTACAACCCACAACATTCAATGAGAAAAAAAAATGCGAAAAATAGAGCTATCATTTCATAAATAAAATTAATAAATTAACTATTTAAAAATGATCATTATTTAGAAATATATTATTTAATCGCCGGCTGGCCAAAATGGTTATGGAGTATCAAATACAAGATTCCAGTGATTTCCTAAAACTAAATTGTCAGAATAACTGGATTATAAGGAAGTGAAGACCATTCCAAAGTTATTTTTCATAAATTACAAAAATTAAAAAGTAGAAATATGATTTCACGTATTAATAAATTAGTTTGTTATGAACTATTATTCAAGCCATAGAAACTTGTGCCTGACAATAACAGAAAAATACCAATATCAATTTCAAATTTTATTCCTTGGCATTAATTTGGGAAAAAAAAAACAAACTCACCAACTAAAATCTAAAAAAAAAATACACTGAACAACCTCCTTATAACCTTATCACTGCCATATCACTAACATTTATTACTTGGCTAAACTGCATATTGAAAACGATGTTATATTCTATGCAACAAAGTTTATTTTACTGAATTCACTATTAAATCATTTTGTTATTTTCAAACATCTACAAAAAGAATAAAAAATGTCATTTGTTTCACAGCAATGTACGACTAAATAAATAAATAAGAAAATTATTATTCCTGACATTTATACTTTAAGAATTTGCATTTAAATAATAATTGATTTTAAAAAATAACAATTAATTTATAAATATAATGGAAGTTATCATTATTTTAAAGGAAAGAGTTTGGTAAGAAGTAGGGGGGGCGAAAATTGTTTCATTGATGAACGCGAAGCCAAAAAAGAATGAACGGAAAAAAAAAACAAAATTAATTCATTCCTCTAAGATAAGGATGTAATCAGTTTCCAAGATCATAAAAGTGAGTTCTGATGAAATGTGTCTGATTTCAACCTCTTAATTTATTGACCCTCTGTAGTACGTTTAGGAAAAAATCGAACAGACCATTTCTCAAACTTCAAAAAAGGATAAGTTCAGAAGTGTAATTATCTCAGAAGGGTTGGCAGTTGGCAATTGACAAATCTAGCTTGTTTGATGTTTTAATGACATGAACTTCCTACAATAATAGAGTTATAAACACTAATACATATCTTTTGTAAAATTGTGGTCTCACTTGTTTCCTTACATTACATTTATCTTCCATCTGCTTGATTTTATTTTGTTTATGCGTTTACCAGTTTGTGTCTGATATCACAGAAAGTTTGCCCTCTAAAATTTGAATCTGTCGAGGGATTTTATTTTAAGAGAAAATCCAAAACTACTATGCCTTACATGTAAGTGTTCACTTTGAATGCCCTGTACATCTCCTGAAGAGAAGTATATGGCCTTCCCAGTGCAATAATTGTCTCCAGAAACATGAGAGGTCTTGGATATTTTGTAAATTGTTTAAAATATGTTTCCACTTCTATTATTGACTTGTGCCGGGATTAGGTCAGTGGTAAAGCACTCGACTAATGAACTGGAGGACCCGAGTTGAAAACCCGAGCACACACTAAATATATTTATCTTGTAGTGTCGTCATTCTATGGTTGCAGTTGGGGTCCGAGATCGTCCCGAGGCTCAATCAGCCTTTAATTAACTAATGGGTACCTGCAAAGAAAAAATCAGGCAGCCAAAGCATAGTATTGATCAAGCTATCTACCTAGTGTGCCGTATGGTCAAGAACCAGATACCTATACAGTATCTGCCCCTTTGGGCCCTTGTGGCATGTTATGGGAATGATGATTAATAATAATTTGGTGGTCCAGTGGACATGAATGTTTAGGCCTGAGCATTCAGTGCATATGGTCATTAGTTTGATACCCTCTTGGACTTAGCGGCTTTTCTTTGGATAAAAAGAAAATGCATTAGCCCTCTGCTAGCTAGGGGAGGGTGATAATCTTTAGATAACCAGTCTGAAAAATCTGTGTTATGTATAAATAGACATTATAATTAATACAAATTTGTATAGGTACCTGTAAAGGGGACAAATCAGGCGAGAGAGCATACTACTGACCACACATTCTCCCCAAAGTGCCGTATAGTCAAGAATCAGATACCTCTATAGTATCTGCACCTCTGGGCCTTCGTGGCCTGTTACGGGGTTGATGAAATAATTTTTCCCATTTGTATTCCTATATTATTTTATTGTTTCCAGAATTAAAAAAAAAAAAAAAAATACTAAATTTTTGTGTTTCAATGTTTTGATTGTTTTGTATTTATACATTAATGTATTCTAGCAATTATAGCAATATTTTACGCTAATGTAATATTTTAGGTTAATATAATATTTATTTGACTCTTGAAGAAAGTGGCAGGAGTTGCTCCCCAAAGATTTTTAAAATTATTAGTTTATATTGGCAACGTTTCAAACCTATTCAGGTTCATCATCAGGCAGTTGTGTTAAAGTCTATTGTGATTTTAAATGTCATTTTAGGTCCATAAATATTAAATTTTGAGAGTGAACATTAAATCCAAGTAAAACCCTGATGTTTTGATTCGGTGCGAATATAACTCATCCACTCAACACATCATGAAGGATTTTACTCGGATTTAATGATCACTCTCAAAATTTCATATTTATGGACCTAAAATTAAATTTAAAATCACAATAGGCTTTGACACAACTTAATATAAGATGGCTGATGATGAACCTGAATAGGTTCGAAACGTCGCCAATATAAACTAATAATTTTAAAAACTTTTGGGGAGCAACTCCTTCTACTTTCTTCAAGAATCCATTCATCCTTCCTTACCCTCACTTCAACTTACATTTATTTGACTATAAATTAAATATTTAATGTTACAGAGAATAAATATTAATTTAGATAATTTATATTTAATGTAATATTTATTATTTTACGTTAACCCTTTAACGGGCACATTTCACTAGCTATGTTGGAATTTTTTTAATTTATTTTTGGGAGTCTGGGGTGCATCCATTTACTAAATATGAACCCAGGATGTTAAAAAAAAATTTTATTCATATATACGGGGTAGGCTGCTTATTCGGCCCTTGCCCATTCCAGGCATCGGGAATCCCCGATATGCAATGCCGCGATACGTCATGAAGCCGATTTCAAGTCGCAAAGATCCCGAAAATGAAAATGGTTCAGTCGATGGCGTTACCCTAAGATTGGCAGGCTTAGAAAAAAAAAAAAAAAAAAAAAAAAAAAAAAAAAAAAAAAAAAATGCTGAATAATTTATAATAATAGTATAATGCTAGCCCACAATATCATTTCAGGCAGAATTGAAAAAAAACAAAAAACATTTCATTAGGAATGCCAGAAAAAGTATTTTTTCCTTCCAGTCTCACGAGAGTAAGGTACTTATGAGATGAATCAATGAATAACATGTAAGCGATGTACTCATTTAAATTAAAATAAATTAATTCCTAATCTAGAATGTATAAAAGAATTATTACATACTTTGAAATGATTTCCGGATAAGATGAGTGATCCAGAGAACCAATAATGCACGGCCAACACACAAGACGGGTGCGGGAGTGGGCAAGGACCGCTTAATCGGTCAACTTCATCATATCTCAGCTCCTCAGGCCCAAGACCTCGAAATACTATTTTTTGGCATACCCTGGCATCTAGCAGGAAGCATTGGAACCAATTCCGCCTCACTCGCGGCATTTTTTAATTTCAACGAGCAGAGGCCGCTTAATCAGCCCTTGCCCGTTGACGGGTTAGTCTACTGTATATTTGTCAAATACCACTCACTCACTGGCCTATCATCGCCCAGCCCAAACTAGTTGACAGAGACATTTGAAATTTTGCATGGACACTCCCTTTAGAATGTAAACATTCACTAAGAAAGGATTTTTTGATATTACAATTTTTAAGTACTTTTAGAGGGGTTTGAAATAGTAGTTGGTTTTAAAGACAGCAGGTACAGCTAGGCAGTATGCATTGCTAGGAGGATAACAGGTCAGCTGTTACCGTACTGTATCTATTTCATAATATTATTTTTATTTGTGGTTCATTTCAGCTACGATGGCAGACCTTGAATTACTAGAAATAAACAGTGATTTTGTCTCTCATAGGGTTTACGCTATACCTGGTGATGGTCCATCCGAGGTAGTAATATCCAGAACCCTTGCACAGCCTCCTCACGCATCAGCATCCCCAGTCAGAACACTTCTTGGTAATGCTTGCAAATATAATGGGTGTTTCCAAAAGACATCTTGGAAACATAAAATTCTAATTTTTTTTTTCTTTTTTTTCAAGAAACATTATACTTTGATTCCTTATCAATTGATGAATAACGTATAGTATGTCAGGAACCATGCAATAATAAACTGCACAAAATTAGATAGTTTAATTTTGATGATATATAATTTAACGCAATAAAATAACTACTTATCTGCCCTGGTGAAGTACGGGTATAGTCAGCTAGTGTAATATATTTGTTACAGAATATGCTATCCTTTAAACTGATAATATAAATATTATTTAGTATATATAAAAAGGACTTTTATCAATATTTATATTTTAATTTGTTTACCTTCAAATATTTTAATCAACTTTTATAGTTTTTATTATTCATGTATGGGCCTGATACTCGTAGAACTACACAAAATACAATTGAAGAGGTCGGGGCAAAATAGTGCCAAACAACATTTTTAACAAAACTTAACTGTAGCTGCTGGATATTATGTGGGACTATCAGTAGAAATGGTTAGGGGCAACAAGATTAAGTAGCATACAGAGCTTGTAGTCATATTTTGGTAGCATTTGCATCATAGACTGATAGTCCCACATAATATCCAACATATAGCAGCTACAGTTAAGTTTTGTTAAAAATGTTGCATGGCACTGTTTTGCACCGACCTCTTCAATTAACAATGTTTCGATAAGTTTGATTCTCTTTCTGCCTAGACTTGTTTCATTTTTTCTGAATGAGCTATTTTTCTGTCATCAGATTGAGCTGGCCCACTCCTTGTTTTTAATCTACCTCTGACTGGCATCCAAAAAAAAAAAAAAAGAAGTTTTGTCTGAATGTGTCTATCTGAAATGTCTTGGAGTTAGATTTTCTATTGAGAACTAAAGTTTCAGCTGCATATAGACATTCTGGCCTTATTACCGTGTTCAGTTTAACCTCACTGAGCTATAAGAGGTGGGTGTGGGTTTTATTGGGGGGGGGGGGGGGGGGGGTGATTTATGAATATGAATGGTATTTATAAATATGAGGCGTTGCGGATACGAAGGGTGAACTCAGCATCCGGTCAATTTTTTCCCCTGCCATCCGTATCTAGACTCTTCAGAGAATCTACTGGTATTTTTTTCATGTTGGGTACGCCCTTCTTTCCCTCTCAAAATACACAGAGAAATAAGCTGGCTGGAAACTGCCATAGGAAGGCGGATACGAAAGTCGAACTCAACACTCCACAACTGTTCCACTGGATTTTAAGAATTTTATGACACATTTGTACCGATTAAATAATAATTTCAGGGGGGGGCTGCAGCCTCCTCAGCCCCCCTTATATATGCCCATGTTGAACTTCCATAACGATAAAATGTTTTGAATATACTTTAGTGGAGTTTGTCCTTATGGAAAGAACATTCAAACGCATTTTCCTGAAAACTATCTTTTTTTGAGTGCACCCTTTGTATCCGCAATGACTCAAATGTATGTTGTTATGTAGACAAAGAAATGAAATGCTTGTTTAGAAATTTCTTAGAGCTTAAGTAAATCAGTACCAGTTGTAAATACCATTTTTTCTTGAAGATCTGCGCTAATAGCAACAGGGTTGTGAAGACAATCTCAATGAATTACTCATTAATAAATAAATAAACACAATTTAATTATTAATTGTAAATAAATCTTCAGATAAATACAAGTTCAGGAAAATATCATTTCAGTTATTAAGAATATTTACAATGGAAATGTACATTTTATATATTTATTTTACACTAATTCATTAATTCTAACTAAAAATATATATAAAAAAAGAAGATGTAAATTACAACAAAAAATAAATAGCCTCATTATTTTACAATTATTTACTAGTTAAGTATTGGTCTAGCAGTTTCTAATAATTTTATTAAATAAGGATTCCAGCGTGAACACTAAATATTAAATAAATAAATAAAAGGTAAAATAAATTAAGAAAGAAAAAAATGGACAGTTAAATAATTGATTTAATATCTAATGAAAACAATTAAGGAATTACAATTCACACTTGTTACAGCTATGGTGGATCTTACACAAGGCAGCTCAGTTTCATGTACAGGTCTCGTTATCTTAAGCATTAGGGAGGACATTCAAAATCGAAGTCCTGTCAGAGTTTATTGGTTACAACGATAGTTCTGTTATCATTGGTGGCAACTTTGGTGTAAGTTCGAGGTGCTCTTGACGTCCAGTGGAGAATCACGTACCATGCTGCGAGAAAGCCAGCGATTCCATTGGCTGCAGTCGAACCAATCAGGAGGACTGAGAGTACATTCCACACCTATTGAAATAAAAAAATATATTAACTCTTATAATTAAACAAATATTAACCATATTAAAATGCCAAATTTATCTTCCAGTTAGATGGAAAAGTTTAATTCCGCATGCATGAAATTCTGAGGAAAATAGTACCGAAGGTTTAGCCAGTTGCAAAGACTGATTACAAGAAACAGCATACTATGCGAAACTATCCCAGTAGTGTTTCTAAAGTGACACAACTCAAAAATCGGAGTTTTTCAGTTACGAATATGAAAGTCATTGGTACATATCTCTTTATCAACCATCAAAACTGTATGTACCTCAGAGCTTGTAGGCCAGAGGGCACTTGTATCATTCTTCCTGTCTTAATGCCCCCTACATAGGCAAGAGTGGCACATTTTCAGATGATTTTTTTCTCTTTTTTTTTTTTTATTCTTTTTTATGGCATTTAACCTTTTCGGCCATTAACGCCATTTCTTTGAGAAGCGAGTAATCCGTGATGGTTGTAATCATCAAAGATTATTCGCGAACATATATTTTAAATGAATCTTGTCAGGAGCCATTCTCTTCAATGAGCAGCATGTCATTTAACTTCGGTGATATTGATTTTAGATATCTCCGGACTGATTAAATTTTGCTGATTAATTCTGCCTCTTCCAAAAAGTCAAAAAGTCTTGCTATTTGTTTGGGGTCATTGGCTAATATTTCATCAATAGAGTCTGGTAGTTGATGCTGTTCTTTTAAATGTTCGTAAGCCCTGCAATTCGTCAAAATATGCTTTACTGTGTGTTGCACATTGCACAACCCGCACACCGGAGGCGCATTCTTTGACATGAGGAAGGAGTGAGTGAGGTTTGTGTGACCTATTCTTAAACGGGTCAACACCACTTCATTTCTTCTTGTTACTTGGATAGATGTTTTCCAAGGTTTAACACTTCTTTTAATTTCGTAAAGTTTTTTTTTTTTTTTTTTTTTTTTTTTTTTTTTTTGAGTAGTCACTTTAGCAATACTAATGCGATATATCTTGTTTAGGAGCAGGGAATGCTTAGAGAGGCCAGGCAGTGGAGATAGTGTTTACTGTATATCAATGTTTCAATACTTAGCAAAAGGGAGGAGGAGGGAGAGGGAGAGATTATGCATAATAATGAAGTGTATGCATAAATAAATTGGCTATTGGAGCAGCTTTGAGATTTCTGTATATTTTCCAAAACATGTTCAATTCGGGTGGAAAATTGTGATAAGTGTAAGACAGCCATTCAAAAGCTTGCTAATTTTCCTACAAAAAAGGTTCTCATGCATTTTTCAACAGGCCGATCTCAGTCTGTGAAATCAAGGCAATGTTTAATATCTATCTTAATAAAATGAGATATGTTGTTTTTACCTCAGGACAATTCAAGTCTGGATAGGTAAGGGCGTAAGCAGCTGCCCGACAAGCACAACTTGCATGAAGTACGTAGGCTGGCTCACATATACTCTTGTAGAGTCTGATGAGGTGGATTAGGGCAAAGCCAGAAGCACAAAATGCAGCTACACTCGCAAAAAGTGAGCACAATATGCTAACAACCTAAAACAATAAATAATTATTAATTAAATACCAAATTTATAATTTGAAGTTATTCTCAAATTAAATTAAATTCATCATTTTTTTACGAACTATCATGTTTATATTTTATACAGTAGGATTAATTTTTTTAAATGTATGTAAAATCGTAAGTTTATAGAAATCAGGGTAATCTGTGTAAGGTTATAAATAGTTTTAAGCTAATAGTTAAGTCTTTTTTTCTAAGTAAAAGTATTTCTCAGATGTAACCCTGAGGAAGCCTGCAGTATGACTGGCGAAACGTTGGTGAAGAAAGTGAAGACACGGTCAAAACCCAAAGACCATAATGTTTGTAATAAAATTATTTTCTTTTTAATGGTCATGACATTTGCTTTTAAAGTCCTGAAATTGGCTTTCACAAAACTAGTCGACACCCTGATAGTTGACATTTAAGAGGGGATGGCTTTAATTTAGGCAGATACTAAAAGCCAGAACGTTGAATTATTTTTTGTTAAAAAATGTTTTTTATTTCAAGAAGAAATATATCTCAAAGTAAAAGTAATTGTAATTTATGCAAAAATGAAAAAAAGTGATGTTTCATCTATCATCCCTTAGCAGAGGTATGAACGAACACCTGTTGAAGATAAATTCAAAATAAAATCAACCAGAATTATAATAATGAAATATTATAATAAGTGTAGAAAAATGAAATGATACCTTGAATCCATGGACATAATACTTCGTAGGCATTCCAGGATATTCTTGTCGGCAGCAACAAACAAGTAGGAGACCGACAATCGCCGACATGATTAACTGAAAAGAAAAATGCAGATATTAACTTTCCTATGACCAAACAATTTTAGTACAATGGCGAGATATTACAGAAGTCTCAGAAGAACTGCATCATCTCTTCGTGTTTCTGTATAATGCTTATAACTGGTATTTTTGGAAAGTTTAGAATAGAAATTCTTAATATTTCAATTTAAATTGAACACACTTAATTTTTTTGGTTAAAAATATGTGGATTAGAAAATGGTTTTTCTTGGATTTTCAATCTTTAGAAATACTCTATTTTTTGCCAATTTTCAGAAACCAGAATTATATTTTAATTGGACTTCTTCTATAATACCTGAAAGAAAAATTAAATAAGGAAGTTTTTGGAGAGATTTCTCCATTTTCAGACTTTCCCGAAAAGTGAAGTCCAAAGCTAAATATGCTATCCCCTCTACAGCAGCTTTCTCATGTTCCATTGCCGATAACAGGAAGATTCAAAGTTTGAGTCACCCTATAGGACGATTTTTTTTTTCTATTTTTTAACTTTATTTGCGTTATTAGATTTTAATATTACTTATTTGGTTTCTAATTTAATTTTTTTTTTTGCTCTAAGTATGAGCACATTTATTATTTAAATGTTTAATGAAACAGACTTTGTATTCTGTGAATATATATTATCTATACCTGCATATATATAAAAACTGTTTACTGGTTAACATCAATTTTCTTATTTCCTGTTAAAGAAGACAGAACAAAACTGAATGTAGTTTATCAAGACTACTCCTAGAACCCATTTTTCTTTGGTTCCAACAAAACTTTTAACAATTTTTGCTGGGTTTTCTCTCAACTTATAGCCTTATATTCTCAGAAGTTGGACAAATATCATATAATCATTCATTTTGCTTGTACTTAATATAAAGTAGGTGTAATATGGTGTGCCTGGTAACAGCTATTTAATATAAAGTAGGTGTAGTATGTCACACCGAGTAACAGCTATTTAATATAAAGTAGGTACAGTATGGCACGGCGGGTAACAGCTATTTAATATAATGTAGGTGTAGCATGGACACTGAGTGACCTATTTTTATTTTAGTGAGCTATTTTTATTTAAAATAAGATGTGGAATAACCTCCTGTCATTTGGTACACTGATCCTGGTTCACGCTGTATACTGTGCATAGAAGAAAATCAACTAATGTCCTGGGAGGACAAAGGAACCTTTTTTTTTTTTTTTTTTTTTTTTTTTTTTTTTTTTTTTTTCTTTTTTTTTTTTTTTTTTTAAATAATAGATTGTTAAGATTGTTAAATATGAATTAAGACTAACTGTAAAACCTACCGGTGATCCGCTCCAATAAGGAACATCCCTGAAAGGAAGACTTGGTGCCCAGAGAAGTAACCAAGCTGCAAGAGTAGCTACAGCTATCCCTATCAAGAGCTGAAGTACTAGCAAGCTGGTGGCTAGTCGGTGTCTCTCAAGAACATGGGGTAGGTACTTCCTCGGAACTGAAACGTAAACAATTAATTATTATTAATTTCTTATAATATAACAATTATTATAAATACAAATATTATTATTAAAAAATGTCCATTTATTATGAACTAAGATTTTTAGGACTGGTTATCTGTAGGTTACCTTTTCCAGCTAGGATACCACCCATTCAGGTACAGGCCACGCCCGACGTTTCTTAACCTCGGTGATCAACGGGAACCGGTGTATTCCTTCCGCCCTAAGATTCGAAGGGCTTCCATCTTCTAAAACGGTCCTCTACTGGAAGAATCCCTAATACGCTTAGTGAGAGTGGCAAGCACTAATGACAAGTACAAGTTCGTGTAATCTAGGCCTAATTCATGAATTGAAAAGTCCGTCACGCAGGAGCTGTATAACTAAGCACTTTCCTCAGAATTTGGGTAGTGTAGACTGCTTTCCAGAACAATTTGCTTAAAATATCCTACATAAATAAAATAAAAACATGAATAGTTGTCTTTTAATTTTGTAATGAGTAACTGATAAATTATTAATTTTCTTCCAGAGTTATGTTTACACATGGTACCTACTACACTACGCAATAAATACAAAAAAACCTCATATTATCGTATTTTGATCTAACGCAGGAACCGGATACAGTCACTCTAGTGGTAGAAAGCGCTCCTTGCGGCGCCTTTGTGAACCTATGTATGGCTGGCTTTTCTATTGTAATATATTACAAAGTAAACCCCCCTTTCCGATTGACCGATTCAGCTCATTTTTACAACACTTCTTTCTCATGAGTTACCCGCGACGTATACCGCGTTTCGTTACAATACAGCAGAAATTACGACCAGTATGAGTATATTAGTACTTTGGGTCCGGAGTAACCCCCCCCTCCTAATGAACCGATTTAGTTTATTTTTACAACACATATTTACCTGTAGATTACCACTACGAATACCGAGTTTCGTCGAAATATACCAAAAATCACGGTTGGTAGTGGCGAATTGGTATTGTGGGTCTGGAGTAAACCCCCCTCCTAATGAACCGATTTAGTTTATTTTTACAACACATATTTACCTGTAGATTACCACTATGAATACCGAGTTTCGTCGAAATATACCTAAAATCACGGCTGGTGTTGGCGAATTGGTATTGTCGGTCCGGAGTAAACCCCCCGTCCTTATGAACCGATTTAGTTCATTTTTATATCTCACTTTTCTCTCTATATTACCACTACGAATACCAAGTTTCGTTGAAATATAACAAATATTACGGCTGACATAGTCAAATTAGTGTTTTGGGTTCGGGGTAAACCCCCCCTTCCGGTGGACCGATTTTGGTGGTTAACGAACTCGTTCAATCGTTTGCTAATTCAATGCTATATACCAAGTTTCGTGACGAAAAAACAAAAAATCTGGCCGCTATCGTGTTAACAGACACACACACACACACACACACACACACACACACACATATATATATATATATATATATATATATATATATATATATATAAATAAATTTTAACGGGGGTCATTTTCGGCGTCTACTAGGTAGGATCGATAAAGATTTGAAGAAATTTTTTGAAAATTCCGTCATGAGTCCAACCTCATTAGCTACTTTCCTTCGGAGGAAAGTGCTAATATGACAATGTCGCTTCAGCAATTCATCCATTTTTATGATGATACTATGAATAACTTTCTAAATAATCTTAGACGGAAATCGAACAAAGGTACTACAAGAGACAACAAGGGTTTACAACTATTCCTTGGAACTAGAAACCCTCGTAGGTTTCCGCAATTGAAATACTTTCCAGAAAGCCTTTGAAAGTGGCTACCTGGAAGGTTGCACCTGTTGCACACCTGTTTCACAACATCTGCCCCAATCTCTGCCGCACCTACACTCAGGCAGGTGCAATGGGTTCTTATAATCCGGTCTTCAAGACTAACTAGGAGGAAACTCCTTGGCTATGGTGCATCAAATGCATTCAACAGATCCGTAAAAATATTGCTGCAGTTAAATCAAGACTAATATTTTAAAAAATGACATGTAATTAGAAATTACGTCCCGCAAGCCCTCATTCAATTTTAATGCGTTTTCTCCACATATGAGGAAGTCATAGGAAGGAAATGCGCTTATGAGGTTGACCTCATAGCCCAATCCGGGACATGAAAATTTCACGTTTGAGAAACCATAGATCACGAAAACAATGGTGGTTCAAATTTGTATATGTATATATATGTTTATTTATTTATATATATATATATATATATATATATATATATATATATATATATATATACAGGGTGTCCCGTAAATGTCTAGTCATATTGTGAGGGGTGATAGAGGACCCTTAGGGGAACAAAAAATGTTCTATGACGATTTCCCGAATTCTCGCCCATAAGGGAGAAAACGTCGTTTTGTCGTTTTTTCGAGACAAACGTGGTTTTTAAGAGAATAATCTTTGTAGCTCCGTCCCAGGTGGTTCTACTAGAAAGAAAGTGAAACCAATCGAAAGCTGAGTAAATTTACTATAAGACTAGTTGAAAGTAAACGTAAAAATAAATGAATGTATGTATGTATATCTTACCAAAAGAAAGCTATTCTAAATTTCCTGATATTTTATTGATATTTCTTTCCAGCGTTACTCCTCAATGGGCAGGATCTGAGATTTCCGGGTTTCAGAAAAACTTTTTCATTTAACCAGCTTTCCATTCATGTATCACAATCCTGTGTTATTGAAGTATTTGAACGATTTAAGAACAAAAGTTAAAAAAAAAACATGGATATGTGAAAAGAAAATTATATTTTTTTCTTCAGTTTATTGAAAAAGCTGAAGAGAAATATTTATTTTTATAAATGTTTATATAAATATTAAGTAAATATTTACTTAAAACAATAAAAAAAATTACATCCACGAATATAAAAAAAATTCCTAAAACAGTAAATAAATAAAATACACAATTTTTTAATTACAGTAACTAATAATGGGCCCAGGAGGTGGCCATTAATGAACCCCAACCATACATTAACTTCAAAAATTACTATTTTTACCTAGATCACGCATTTGAACATACTTTTATAGGTATTTATTTAGAAAACAAATGTTTTACCTTGAAATGATACTGATGGCTAAGCTTGTGAAACTCTCTGGGATTCTCGTGAGCCCATGCGTTTTTGTTGTGGTAATTAAAAATTCTATCCCTCATAAATAAGATGTACATAGTCCTGTAAAAATGTGTTCAAACGCGTGATATAGGTAAAAATAATAATTTTTGAGGTTAATGTATGGTTGGGGTCCCTTAATGGCCGCCTCCTTGACCCATTATTAGTTACTGTAATTAACAAATTGTGTATTTTATTTATTTACTGTTTTAGGAATTTTTTTTATGTTCGTGGAAGTAATTTTTTTTATTGTTTTAAGTAAATATTTAGTTAATATTTATGTAAACATTTATAAAAATAAATATTTCTCTTCAGCTTTTTGTATAAACTGAAGAAAAAAATATAATTTTCTTTTCACAGATCCATGTTTTTTTTTTAACTTTTGTTCTTAAATCGTTCAAATACTTCAATAACACAGGGTTGTGATACATGAATGGAAAGCTCGTTAAATGAAGAAGTTTTTCTAAAACCCGGAAATCTCAGATCCTGCCCATTGAGGAGTAACGCTGGAAAAAAATATCAATAAAATATCAGGAAATTTAGAATAGCTTTCTTTTGGTAAGATAGACATACATACATTTATTTATTTTTACGTTTACTCCCAACTAGTCTTATAGTAAATTTACTCAGCTTTCGATTGGTTTCACTTTCCTTCTAGTAGAACCACCTGGGACGGAGCTACAAAGATTATTCTCTTAAAAACCACGTTTGCCCCGAAAAAACGACAAAACGACGTTTTCTCCCTTATGGGCGAGAATTCGGGAAATCGTCATAGAACATTTTTTGTTCCCCTAAGGGTCCTCTATCACCCCTCACAATATGACTAGACATTTACGGGACACCCTGTATATATATATATATATATATATATATATATATATATATATATATATATATATATATATATATATCACCGTTAAACCACCGTTATTTTCGTGATCTATGGGTTCTGAAGCATGAAATGTAATCGTCACTTTCGGATTGCGTCACAAGGTCAACCTGAAAAGCGGGTTTCCTCCCTTTGGAGAGGAATCGCGCTAAAAGTTACTCAAGCACGTTCCGAAACAAAATCTAGCACCAAACCTCCAGGGAAATTTCCATCTCATGAAGTCACGTGGCGACGAGAAGCTGGGAAATCAGGAAAGGAATAATTGGCTATGGAAAACATTGTAATAGTGTTTGGTTGGAGTTGAAGGGTTAAAGCGAAAGGGCTTGTTCTGTAGAGATAATCGAGCTTTAACTCGAGAAAGCAGCTTATGTGGCGGCGAAGTTGCAGGAGTTGATAGAGCAAACTCTCAGAGGACCGTTTTAGGGAATGGAAACCCTTCGAATCTTAGGATCGGAGGTTAGGCAGCACTTAAGTTACTAGCTGCCCTTTATGGAAAAGTGTTACCTAAACTTATCATTTAACTCGCAGAAACTGCGTCATCTAAGCGCGTTCCAAAAATTTCTTATTCCTCCTGTCCTTTGGAAATAAGTGTACTTAATATTTTTCAAAAACGTTAAAATCCTACTATCCTGAAATCTTGAAGAACAGTGAGATTTAGGCGACATTGTTGACTGAAAACTTAGAGCAGCGGAAGTTACACGCGCGGCGTCTTCGACTTCTGCTTTTCGAAAAAAGAAAAGGCATCAGCCCTATCCTGGCTAGAAAAGGTAACCTATAGATAAATAAAATTGACGTATCTTGTTTTACTATCAAATTAATTTTAGTGCTTGAATCAAAGTTCAAAACCGCGTTGAATACACCGGTCCCCGTTGATCGCAGAGGTTAAGAAACGTCGGGCGTGGCCAGTACCTGAATGGGTGACCGACCACGTGCCGTTGGCATTATAAAACGGTGGATGGATCCTGTAGATAGCCCAGCGTTAATAGCCCAATTGTTGATGCACCGTTAAAAAAAAAAAAAAAAAAAAAAAAAAAAAAAAGAAAGAAAGAAATCGTTTTCAAAGTATTTAATCGAATTCAAAAATTCTCACGTCTGATAATACAATATTTTTTTTTATTTCTTGTTTTTTTTTTTTAATAAAAAGTCTGAACGTAAACAAACTTTTAATGTCTTAGTTCAGTTGAATGTCAAACAGCTGGAACTCAATCCATCGTACTTAAGTACCAAGAATTACTTAGGAAAACTAATTTATCCACTTTTCCCCAAAACAGATTCAGATATCGCCTTAATGAACTAACAATATTGAACGGATTTGTTCACCGACGTCTGAACGAGTAATTGTTTCTTGCCACAAAGGCAGCCAAGAGAGAGAGAGAGAGAGAGAGAGAGACAGACAAAAATTCTTGTAGACATTAGAAATGTTAGTAAAACATCCTAGAACCTATTTTTTCCTCTGTATAAGAAATATGTTCTCGGCAAAGATATACCACAAAAAACCCTTTGACAAGCGAATGGTTTCCAGTTCGAAAGGTTCCACCTAAAAATAGCTACATCCGAGGAAAGGTTCACCTTAGCTTCCTGATCTATTTAAGGTATAGAGAAAGTCTGTATAGGTGCCAAGGAACATATAAACATGCCAGTATTAATTTAGGCTTTGGTGTTTATAGAATTCCTAACACCTCAATTAGTGGCTTAACCACGCCCAACCATTTATTGTGTCATTAGTCCATGCCACATAATTCCCTTACCATGGTTTTAATATATAATTTTCCCTACCATGTGTGGGGGCTTACAAAATAATATCAGCTGAAGTGTTAGAATAATAATAATAAAAAAAAAGTCCGACTCGCAGGAGCTGCGTCATCTTAGCGCGGTTCTATTCATATCCCTAGGGTCATTAGCAAAGGAGTAGTTATTGGTAGGTTTTGATCTTTCGTGTAAAATATAAAATGAAAACTCAAAGGGAAGGAAGATTTAAGGCGTCACAACATGAAACTGATAGTATTCTACGCGGAAATGACTTCCCCCACCTTCTCAACGTTCGCCATGGGAAACGCTATAACCAATACGTTTCTCATTTTCATACCTTATTTTATTAAAATAATAATTTTACTATTAAATTCACTTAAAAACAAAACAAAACAATAACCATTTAAAACGTCAGTTAAACAGCGACAAAACCCCGTTGAAAAGAACAAAACTAACAATTCAGAGGTTTTAAGCACTTTTTTTCTCTCACTGACATCGCCCCGTCGAAAATTACATCAAAACCTTTTAGCACTTTCCTCCGAAGGAAAGTAGCTATTGAGGTTGGACTCATGACGGAATTTTCAAAAAATTTCTTCAAATCTTTATCGATCCTACCTAGTAGACACCGAAAATGACCCCCGTTAAAATTTATATATATATATATATATATATATATATATATATATGCATATATATATATATGTGTCTGTTAACACGATAGCGGCCAGAGTTTTTGTTTTTTCGTCACAAAACTTGGTATATAGCATTCAATTAGCAAACGATTGAACGAGTTCGTTAACCACCAAAATCGGTTTACCGGAAGGGGGGGTTTACCCCGAACCCAAAACACTAATTTGACCATTTCAGCCGTAATATTTGTTATATTTCAACGAAACTTGGTATTCGTAGTGGTTATATAGAGAGAAAAGTGAGATATAAAAATGAACTAAATCGGTTCATAAGGAGGGGGGGTTTACTCCGGACCGACAATGCCAATTCGCCACTACCAGCCGTGATTTTAGGTATATTTCGACGAAACTCGGTATTCATAGTGGTAATCTACAGGTAAATATGTGTTGTAAAAATAGACTAAATCGGTTCATTAGGAGGGGGGGTTTACTCCAGACCCACAATACCAATTCGCCACTACCAACCGTGATTTTTGGTATATTTCGACGAAACTCGGTATTCGTAGAGGTAATCTACAGGTAAATATGTGTTGTAAAAGTAAACTAAATCGGTTCATTAGGAGGGGGGGTTTACTCCGGACCCAAATTACTAATATACTCATACTGGTCGTAATTTCTGTTGTATTGTAACGAAACGCGGTATACGTCGTGGGTAACTCATGAGAAAGAAGTGTTGTAAAAATGAGCTGAATTGGTCAATCGGAAAGGGGGGTTTACTTTGTAATATATTTCAATAGAAAAGCCAGCCTGACATAGGTTCACAAAGGCTCCGCAAGGAGCGCTTTCTACCACTAGATGGACTGTATCCGGTTCCTGCGTTAGATCAAAATACGTTTTTTTTGTATTTATTACGTAGTGTAGTAGGTACCATGTGTAAACATAACTCTGGAAGAAAATTAATAATTTATCAGTTACTCATTACAAAATTAAAAGAGAACTATTCATGTTTTTATTTTATTTATGTAGGATATTTTAAGCAAATTGTTCTGGAAATCAGTCTACACTACCCAAATTCTGAGGAAAGTGCTTAGTTATGCAGCTCCTGCGTGACGGACTTTTTCGTAGGGAATTAGTAAGTTTTCGAATGGCCACTGTCCACTTACTACGATTTCCCAACCATTTCGAGATATTTTAAAAAAATATACGAAAATCCTAAAACTATTCATGCCTGTTAATGAAATATTTTATTTCTAGTACTTCCTAGATTCCAAACGGAACCAACATTTACCTATCTTAGATTAGATGAAAATCAAACGCCTGGAATAATCTTCGACCAAATTAAGCGTTTCTAAATGCCCAAACTGATAATTAGCTTGGAAAAGTAGGTGTCTCAATGTTTCTCGAAAACGGTTACAGATATCTCATTAAAAATGGTTTCATTCGTTTTTCTTCGTTAAGAACTATATAAAACGAGTACCAGCATGCATATGAACTCAAAAATGTAAGCATTCCGATTTTTTTGCGCGAATTTTACAAAGGACATGTTCCGGTGAGCGGATTCCGCCGGTTAACGAAATTGACCTTTCAAATTAGACGAATGATTTTTGTACCAAATTCCATCAAAATTTGACCATATTTGAGCCGCCAGGAGCGCGAACAGACAAATATATATATATATATATATATATATATATATATATATATATAAATTCGAACCACCGTTATAATTTTCGTGACACTTCCGGATTGCGTCATGAGGTCAACTTCACAAGCGGGTTTCCTCCGTTTGGCGGGAGGGAGGAACCACGCTAAAAAATGGACCAGTTAAATATATTCCCTGCTCCGCGATGAATGTTAAGCGAGGGTGGCATTCTATAGAAATCCTGGTGATAATGGCATAGATGTCGAAGTAGCGTACAAAAAAATTAAAATAATAAAATCCGAACGTTTCGGCGTCTTTATTTCACGGGAAGGAAGTCCACAATGTTCAGTGTTTCCATGGCATACCACTGAACCGACACTACAATATATCATTCATTCTAAAAGCCTGATATCCTTAATGGCCCTACAAGCCTTTATGGCGCCCTTGTTATGGCGCTGTGGCACTTTAATGACCTCTGCTTTCACATATATAGCTCTCGAGATAAGGGGGAAGGAGTTCCGAGACACTTAAGTGGAACTGTGAGAGGAAGTACTGAACACTAACGGGTTGTAATGATTACATTCAATGGAGAATAGAAGTAGTGTTAATATTGCACGTTTCATGGACATTTGTTTATGGAAATGCCACTGGAACACACGATTCATGGACAAGGTTGTGCTCAGGTGCTACCGTCTTGTACGATTTACGTACAAATGTTTTGAGACATGCCACTGTATCGCACGTTTAATAAACAAGGTTGTAGTCGTAAGATGCTACCGTCTTGCACGTTATACGCACATTTGTTTATGGAAATGCCACTGAAATACATGTTTGACTGACATGTAAAAAGTTGCTACCGCCATGTAGGTTTCACAGACAGGTACACAAAATAAAAAAAATATATATATATATATATATATATATATATATATATATATTCTCATGTACTTCGACACGTTGAATCCGAATCCGGAGTCCGTTTCACTCCAGCACGTCAGATTGTAGGGCATTTGAAGGTCAAATTTCGTATGAAGTCGTTTGAGAAGAAATAACTATAGTTTTGAGGGACGCTGAATTCGAATCCGAGGTCTGTTTCACCCCATCGGCGCACAATCAATGTCATTTCAAGGACAAATATGTTTATTTTGCAGAAAATGAATCTGCTGTCAAAAATTCATTTGTGCAAAATAATTATACTGTCCTTGAAATGGCCTTGATACGAAATGTGAACTTCAAATGCTCTTAAACCTGGCGTGATGGGGTGAAACGGACTCCGGATTCGGATTCAGCGTGTCGAAATGCATAAGAATATATGTACGGTGTCTTTTAAAAAGAGTTCTTTTTTATTTTGTGTTCCTGTGTTATTTATGAAAATGTCACTTCATCAAACGTTTGTATTAAGATGCTACAGTCATGCAAGATTCACGGACAATTGTTCCTGGTAATACCACTGGACCGCACGTTTGATAGACAAGTTATTGTTAGTTTTACGGACAAATGTTTCATTGCACCGCATGTTTGACAGTCAAGTTCGTACTAGGATGGAACCTTATTGTACGGTTCAAGGATAATTGTTTAAAGAAGTACATCGCACGTTTGTAGTGATATGCTACAGTATTGCACCTACCACGGATAGCTGTTTATGGAAAAGCCACTACATCGTTCGCATAACAGACAAGACTGTAGTACGTTGCATATTTTACAGACAAGACTGTAGTACGTTGCATATTTTACAGACAAGACTGTAGTACGTTGCATATTTTACAGACAAGACAGTAGTACGTTGCATATTTTACAGACAAGACTGTAGTACGTTGCATATTTTACAGACAAGACTGTAGTACGTTGCATATTTTACAGACAAGACTGTAGTACGTTGCATATTTTACAGACAAGACTGTAGTACGTTGCATATTTTACAGACAAGACTGTAGTACGTTGCATATTTTACAGACAAGACTGTAGTACGTTGCATATTTTACAGACAAGACTGTAGTACGTTGCATATTTTACAGACAAGACTGTAGTACGTTGCATATTTTACAGACAAGACTGTAGTACGTTGCATATTTTACAGACAAGACTGTAGTACGTTGCATATTTTACAGACAAGACTGTAGTACGTTGCATATTTTACAGACAAGACTGTAGTACGTTGCATATTTTACAGACAAGACATTAGTACGTTGCATATTTTACAGACAAGACTGTAGTACGTTGCATATTTTACAGACAAGACTGTACTATGATGCATATTTTACAGACAAGACTGTAGTACGATGCATATTTTACAGACAAGACTGTACTATGATGCATATTTTACAGACAAGACTGTAGTACGATGCATATTTTACAGACAAGACTGTAGTACGTTGCATATTTTACAGACAAATGTACACTAAAACGGCACCTTGCATTTGAGAGACATGTGTGAGCTGGACTTTATGTTTTTGATTCCCTATTGCGTTGGCAATGCTTTGATTTTATAACTATCTCTTCGATTAAAGATTTACCTTTTAATAACGAGAACTAGTTGAGACATACCAGGGCGTTTGATGTTGGTTCCTCTAGACGAAGACGGTTCCCCACAGGGCCTGCAGAGAAATACGCCTACCACCCTGGGTGGGGGTGGCCACGGCTCCATGGCTATACTGTAGATAATCTGCTAATCCTCTCGGAGTTCGGCAGTGTTTGTCATGCTAATAAGCAGAGCACAAACCTCGGCCATACTCCGATGTCGTAACACCCCCGCCACGAACCACAGCCGCGCTCTCGCGGCTTACTGAACACTCCACAGACCGTTTCGGATTTCTTTAGGTAACTTCGCATTTATAGGCATTTGTTGAAGAGTCCAGTGCGCAGTATTGTATTAAGGGTAGGATTATAGAAGAAAATAATAACATTATCATATTACAACAAGGTAGGGTTCGGTCGAGATATCTTGATAAAACTACATTTTTATAGGAAAATGTGTTTTATTGTTTGCCGAGGTTTCGGCTTGAAACTCAAGCCTTCACCGTGGCTATAAAACAAGTAGGACAGAGTCAATACTAACATACATATGTATTTATATATACAAAAAAAAAAAAAATCAAAAACAGAAAAACATTATACAGTAAGTGTGCTATAGCTAGAGCTTAAATTAGAGGTAGATTAATAGTGGTTTAAGCCAGATGGGTAACATGGATTCAGATACAAACTTAACAAGTACATTATGAAAATAGGCTTACCGATGAGAAGACAGAGGACTATGCCTCACGGATGTGTAATCATTTCTGACTGTGGTTGATCAAGGTAAGTTTGATGAAAGGAGTGGGTGGGGGAGGAGGCGTTTTTGATCAACCATTAAGTTGAGGGTGGTAGTAAAAGATCAAGGGCTGGAGGGCGGTGTCCGAAACTTCGGCTAACAATAAAACTACATTTTCCATTAAAATATGTAGTTTTATTAAGATACCACGACCGAACCCTGACAATTCCTACCTTCGCATCACCAACGGTCAACGATCTCCTCTCAATGAATTATCATATTATATGGGTTTAGCAAAGCCATAGAAATGTTTCAAGGCCTTTTTTGCCGTCAGGGGCCTTTTTCTTCCAGAATTTTAGTTCAACTTCATGTTCTGAAGTAGTATAATTGATAAGCAGACCAAATTCTGTAATAAATAAGCCCCTGAAAAGATAACAACAAAAGAGCATGAAACATGCAGGGAAATGAAACATGCAGGGCCGTACCGAAACCAAATAATAAAATCTATCACGTAGGAGCTACATAACTAAGCTTATTCCTCAGAATATGGGTAATGAATGTTGCATTTATGTATAATTTGCTTAAAATAATCTATATAAATACTAAATAGTTATGTACAATTTGGGAATTTTATATTTGCAATGAAAATTTGACTTATTATTCATTTTGAATTAATTCTTGGAGCCACCGAGTGATTTTTAAAGCGTGAACACTCCAAGTTCGTGGACTCAGTTTCCACAAGTGGCTTTTCTTTCGGAAAAAAAATAGGCAAGAAGAAATATTGAAAAAGTAATGAAAATTTGTTGAGATTCAAAGGTTCGAGAGATACGCATTTTTTTGTAGAAGATTAAAGACTTATTTTTTGAAACTTTTACATCGCTCCGATCATTGAATTGGAATTGAGTCGTGCAGGTTATAAGGTTGTGTTTTAAAGCAGAAACTCTGCGCCTAAGCTTTCCATTCGATGTTCACTTTCGGTGAAGACAAAGGAATTATTTTATGCTAAAATGAATACATCCAAATTCGAAAATTGTTCGAAAAAAGATTCGCACATCCAAACATTGGCCTATTTCTTAATCAGAGGACTAAAATATTGCTCTATTTATGTCATTTAATAGCAAATTATTTTCTGCAGCCACATTTAATTTACTTTCTTGCCTGACTTATTTCGAAACCAATATTAGCCCAATATGTGTGCACTGCATAAAGAGCTTTAGATTCAGTAAGTATAGTAATAAAAGTCCCTCCCTTCTAATGAACCGATTTAGTTTATTTTTACAACACATATTTAACTGTAGATTACCACTACGAATACCGAGTTTCGTCGAAATATACCAAAAATCACGGCTGGTAGTGGCGAATTGGTATTGTGGGTCCGGAGTAAACCCCCCCTCCTAATGGACCTATTTAGTTTATTTTTACAACACATATTTACCTGTGGATTACCACTACGAATACTGAGTTTCGTCGAAATATACCATAAATCACGGCTGGTAGTGGCGAATGGGTATTGTGGGTCCGGAGTAAACCCCCCCTTCTAATGAACCGATTTAGTTCATTTTTATATCTCACTTTTCTCTCTATATTACCACTACGAATACAAAGTTTCGTTGAAATATAACAAATATTACGGCTGACATAGTCAAATTAGTGTTTTGGGTTCGGGGTAAACCCCCCCTTCCGGTGGACCGACTTTGGTGGTTAACGAACTCGTTCAATTGTTTGCTAATTCAATGCTATATACCAAGTTTCGTGACGAAAAAACAAAAACTCTGGCCGCTATCGTGTTAACAGACACATATATATATATATATATATATATATATATATATATGCATATATATATATATATATATATATCTATATATATATATATATATATATATATATATATATATATATATATATATAGATATATATAAATTTTAACGGGGGTCATTTTCGGTGTCTACTAGGTAGGATCGATAAAGATTTGAAGAAATTTTTCAAAAATTCCGTCATGAGTCCAACCTCAATAGCTACTTTCCTTCGGAGGAAAGTGCTAACAACAAGACGAACATGAAGTCATTGCGGTAGAGACCTCTGGATCCCTTCATCTGTTTTGTCCAGCATCGCCAGCATTCAGGCAAATCGATCTCAATAAATTAAGAGCAGGGCTATACTGTAGGGATGGGCGATAGTCGATAGCTCGGCGCTATCGATAGGCCGATACTATTGGTTAAAAATATCGATACTATCGATAGTTATTCGATAGTGACTTTCCCTATTCCGTACGTACCAGTCCAATGAAGGATTTAATGTTATTGAATTGAATTATCTATTAATTGCTGGATTAGGTATAATTATAAGGTTATAAAACGAAAAACGAATTTATTTAAATTTATAAAAAGTATTTCCCCCCAAAAAAAAATATATCAAGAGGCACACAAAAGTGCAATTATTTCAAACTGTTTTAGTTTTGCTTCTTGAGCCACATATTACCAGAAATGAAAACCAACATTTCCGCTTTTTTTTTTTTTTTTTTTTTTTTTTGGGTCAGTCTGTTCCGCTGCTCAGAAATGATTTTTCCAGCGACTGAAAATACGCATTCTGAGGCTACAGCTGAGCCTGGAACACAAAGGTATTTTCTGGCTGCATTATATAGTTGGTTGTATTCACCAGACGGTTCTTTTTCAGTATTTAATTCACCAGACGTGTCAGTATTTAATACCACAGCCCTCCAGATTCAATTCTAGAAAAAAAAGTAAAAATCTATCGATAGTTAATGACTATCGATAGCTACTATTGATCGAATTATCGATAGTAACTATCGACTGTCGCCCATCCCTACTATAAGAAGCATTAATGAATCACAGAAATAAATTAGAATTATCATAAGAACGAGACTGAGGGATAGCTAATGAACAAGAGCTACGTGCGGACATTGCAAACAGCATATTTATAAATGCAGACTGAAATACTAATTACAGGTACCTCATGACGTGCATACCTTATGTGGAAAGAGTAAATCATACGTCAGCTCTGAAGGACCTAAGGACCGAATCGCAGGAACTACGTCATCTTAGCGTGTTTCCGTATCCCTAGTGCCAATAGTAAAGGAATATCCATGCTGATAATATCCTAACTACACCCCCTCTTTCTCAAAGCTCGCTCTGGGAAAACACTGTTACCAATACGTCTCTCATTTTCAAAAGAACTAAACTAACACTTTTGCAGTTGATTTGTACAAGAGGACCAAATCCTTAGGATTCTCGTCCACTGGGACCGAAAAGCTGCGGAATAAATTCTTCCGAATTCACACGAAAACGCCCGAATAGTCCAAATACATGGTACGTTCGAGGACCGCGTCCACTGGGCCCATATCGTTCGTAGAATTTCGTTCCACCACCCAACCCCCTCAAATCGGTAAAAATGTGTCATAAAAACCTTAAACATAAATTAAATAAGATTACTTAGTTACGAAAAAATAATTTCTTTTGGGAATAATAGCATTTTAATCGGCTACTATTCCAATGTTAGAATTCTATACAACTCAAATGCTCTCAGCCCCCCCCCCCAAATTGTCCCGGCCCCTCCCGAAATTTAATATATATATATATATATATATATATATATATATATATATATATATATATATATATATACAGTGGAACATGGATAATTCGAACTTCGATAATTCGAATATTTCTCTCGGTCCCTAGAATTTAGGGCATAAACAATGTAAAAAAATCGTGGTTAATTCGAATACAATAATGGATAATTCGAATTTTTTACGAGTCTGTGCCTCCAATGGGAAGTGAACAGAGAGTCGGTTGATCTTAAATCTTGTGAAAATATTCTGCCCTCGGGTAAGAAGGATATTAAGATCCGGATGTAGGGGTTCCGGGACAAGAAGCGCGGCGGTCTCATAGTCTAGTTCTTGGACTCTAGGAGTTCTGCAAAGTGGTTGGTCGCGCTTCCTCCCTTCCAGGGGTTGTAGTTACATACACCATCCTGTCGTTTTATCCTGGAATTCCCTCCCACCATCCCTCCGATCTTCATTTCTTATTCAGTTATAAGTCAATCAGCGCCTAGATCTGATTTATTGGTGTACTGTCCAGTTCTGTGAGTTGTTGATTAAAGATGTCGAAGCCTAGAAGTTATAAAACTTTAAAGTTGTCAGAGAAAATAGTTGCGATTAAAGAAGTTGATAAAGGAATAAAGAAAAAATCTGAAATTGCCAAGGACCTTGGAATTCCTCCTAACACTTAACAAACTTACCTGAAAAATAAAGAAAAAAATTCTTGCCCATGAAAATGATTTTTTTTCAAAGCAATAGACTTTTATTTTTACTTTTTTGATAAATTATTTATTACTTATTTAACTAATCATCAATTCTTGAAATGTTTGTTATTCTATAAATAAAATGTATTTTTTTTAAAATTAAAAAACGTGAAAAAAGTTTTTTTAGCCCTTTATTTTCAAAAACTTTTGTAATCCGAATTTTGGATAATTCAAACTTTTTTATCGGTCGAATTATCCAAGTTCTACTGTATGTACATATATATATATATATATATATATATATATATATATATATATATATAGAGAGAGAGAGAGAGAGAGAGAGAGACTTTTTTTTGCACCTACCGTAATGTACGTAACAAGACGCCGTTCTTTTGTAGAAACAGTTTCTCGAAAATTACACAATTTTTTGAGCTAAGATTGAATGTTGTCAAGAAAATATCGAGATGTATTCTTCTTTATTCGAAAATAGGAAAAGTGGTGACCATCGTCGATTTGAAGATGGTTTAAAAAAATTGACCGAACTCGTTTCTTTTGGCGTTAATGTGATTCGCCCACATTTCTCGTCTTTGTCAATATTGTCAAATGTGATAATTCAAAAGCACAAAATTCTTCATCAGCATCATCCGAAAAACCATTCCGACCAGCCATCACGTCTACTGCAAATCCAGACGAATACTGAAGCAAAGGACGAGATGCATTCACACGATTCCGTATGATCGGCGTTCGCCAGAATCCTTCGCTTCGCAGTTCACGGCTTTCCGGTCGCAGTGGACGAGAAGCCTTAATAAAATACCGAAATAGAAAAAAAAAAAAAAACGACTTGAAAAGGATCTGAAGATTCTAACAAACTCTTCGTTGTAGTTTTATTTAGTAAAAGAGGTCGTAGAAGAACCTGTTCGCTGACCGGATCGGAATTCGATGCGTGGGTGTCAGCTGATCGTGACCTTAACCTTCCTGTAAAGCTCCTCTTTAGTCGAAAACTCATAGCTACTTACAAACATTCGGACATCAATAGGCTAATGGAATATTTGTTGTACAACAAAAAAAAAAAAAGGATGAAAAAAAAGTCCGACTCGCAGGAACTGCATCATCATAGCGCGGTTCCGTTCTTATCCCTAGTCTAATTTTGAAAGATTAAAATATTTATTTATTGATAAGGCTTCGCAACTTTGGCGAATCGCCTGAAGATTAAAATAGAAGCAGTTATTATTTTGGTTCCACCAGTCTTGAAAGGTCTTGATTTACGATCTTACCTGGAAGGGTCGGTCAACACTAGAAAGGGTCCCGCTAGTTACAAGGTCTTGGAATCTAGGAAATCTATATTTCTAACAATAAATTGTTTTGTTATTTTACTAAACCAGTTTTATTGTAAAATACATTATCCAACTATAAGCAATTAAGAAATAACAAGGAATAAAAACAGACAAAAAAAAAACCGTTCGAATAAACGAAATCAATTACTTTAATGTTTTAAGCACTTATTTGTCCGATTGACATCGCATAATTAAAACTTTCGTCAGAACATTCTTTATTGAGCATTTAGTAAGCTTTCGAATGGTAACCTTTCGCTTCCCAAGATTTTCAACCGTTTTCTAGATATTAAGAAATTATTCGAAGTTCACAAAACTTTCCATTATTTCTAGCAATAGAAAATTGGTCTCATTTTACCTATCCTGTTTTACACACAAATACATTTTCCTAACATAAGAAATTACAAAAATAAAAATCAATAAAAAACTAAGGGAAAGAGACAAAAATCACAAAAAGAACGGGGGGGGGGGGAACCGCGCTAACAATATAAACAGATCTAAGGTGTTACACGGTAGCTGGTGAAAGAAAGAATGAGAAGGTCTCGTATTGTAATTCTCTGTATGCAGGGTTTGGTTCCAGGTAAAGTCATATACTTTTACTGCCCTTTACCGTTACTCAGAAAGCTCTTTGTGTTTACAAACAAAGGACTCGGTATAGACCACCCGCATTAACCCAAACGTGATTATATCAAGCTTGATAAACTTCCTGAATTAAATTAAGGAATTTAAGAGTGCTTAAAATAGGTTCTTGGTTTAGTCAAAAAATTCAAGGAGAATTAGATCATGAATAGAAAATCTTGGCCAAACAGAAGGAAAATAACAATAACAAGGATAGTCAAACTTCGTTTTCAAAGATTGTTAGTTGTAACACAAAAACGGTCACTCATGGTTCTAATAAATTAACTGTGAAGGGTGATTACACAAATATTCCTGTTGAGGCTTTAAAGCTTCAATTTAAAAAACATATTAACCCACAGGAATTATAGATTGGCCTAAAAACATAAAATCATTGAAAAAAGGATTCCTTATTATTGAATCAAACAAAAACGATATAGAGGTTATATCAACAGAGGTTTTAAATATATGCAAAGACCTTGATCAATAAAATTAAAATAAAAAATAGAGTCTCATTTTTCCTATCCTGTTTTACAAACAAATGCATTTTCCTAACATAAGAAATTACAAAAATAAAAAGCAATAAAAAACCAAGGGAAAGAGACAAAAATTACAAAAAGAACGACAAAAACCCGTTCATAAGAACAAAACAGACGTATTTGAAGTTTTAAGCACTTATTTCTCCGATTGACATAACCTAATCAAAAATAGTTTTAGAATCATTTTTGTAGAGAATTTAGTAAGCTTTCAAATAGTATCTATCCACTTACCACGATTTCCCAACCGTGTTCGAGATATTAATGAAAGTATACGAAGTTCCCAAAACTTTTCATGTCTGTTCATAAAATATTTTATTCTAACCCTTCCTTAACTCCAAACGTAACATAACTTTCAACATATTAGTTTTAATGAAAGTAGAACATGCAGATAATGTTTCAACTGAATCCCGTGATTCTAAGTACCCAAACCAAAAACGGTATTCAAAAACTATTTTTCCAATTTTCTTGAAAACGGTTAAAGCTATCGCCTTGAAAATCGTTTCATTCGTTTTCCTTGCCCAAGAAGCCTATAAAAAGAGTACTTACAAGCTTATGAACTCAAAAACGTAAGCGTTACGATTTTTTCTGCGCGAATTTCGCCCCAAATGCCATCTTCCAGTGGGCGGATTTTGCTGGTTAACGAACTTGACCTTTCAAATTGGACGACTGATTTTTGTACCAAATTTCAACAAAATCGGACCCTCAGGGAAGCCAGAAATGAGCGAACAGACAAATATATATATATATATATATATATATATATATATATATATATATACAAATTTGAACCACCGTTATTTTTGGTCTCTAGGGGTTCTGAAACGCGAAATGTTCTTGTCGGCACTTTCGGATTGTTTCATTGTATCAACCTTATAAGCGGGGTTCCTCCCTATGGGGGAGGGAGGAACCGCGCTAAAAATGTGTTCGTTTCCATTTTTTTTTTTTTTTACGTAACCATCTCTAGAAATGCCTTTCTTCATTTTTAAAGGATAGTATTTAAAAAGTAAAGTACTTGATTGCTGAAAGGACTTTAAAAAGAAATCAAATTCCTGGTTAGGTTTGTGGTTTTATGACTTCCCTAACGACCATAAAATCCAAGGCAGGATACTGTAATAAAGAGAAGCCATTAAATTTTAGTACCTCTCGTCTAAAAGGAGAATAGTTGCAACTAGTTAAGCTGAAATATAACAAAACCGTTACATAAAAAGTCCGTCACGCAGGAGCTGCATAACTAAGCACTTTCCTCAGAATTGGGTAGTGTCGAGTGCATTCTTGAATAATTTGCTTAAAATAACCTAGATTGATAAACATTTTTTATGAGCAGCTGTTTCAATTATTAATTTTGTAATTAATTTCCTTCCAGAGTTTTAGCACTTTCCTCCGAAGGAAAGTAGCTATTGAGGTTGCACTCATGACGGAATTTTTGAAAAATTTCTTCGAATCTTTATCGATCCTACCTAGTAGACACCGAAAATGACCCCAGTTAAAATTTATATATATATATATACATATATATACACATATGTGTCCGTTAACACGATATCGGCCAGAATTTTTGTTTCTTCCCCACGAAACTTGGTATATAGTATTCCCCAATCAAATGATTGAACGAGTTCGTTAACTAACAAAATCGGTCCATGTGGAAGGGGGGTTTACTCTGGAGCCAAAGTAGTTATTTGCCAATGCCAGCCATAATTTGTGTTGTATTTCAACGAAACTCGGTATTCGTTCTGGTCAACTAAAGAGAAAAAAGGATTGTAAAAATAAACTAAATCGGTTCTTTAGGAGGGGGGAAGGTTACTCCGGACCCAAATTACTAATTTGCTCATACCGGTCGTAATTTCTGCTGCATTGTAACGAACTCGGTATACGTCCTGGGTATCTAATAAGGAAGAAGTGTTGTAAAAATGAACTAAATCGGTCTATCGGAAGGGGGGGGGGTTACTTTGTACTATGTTTGAATTGAATTGAAACAGGTGTTATTTATGTTTCATTTTATTTATCTATATAGGTTATTTTAAGCAAATTATTCAGGAATGCACTCGACACTACCCAATTCTGAGGAAAGTGCTTAGTTATGCAGCTCCTGCGTGACGGAATTTTGTGTATGCAGGGTACTACACTACGTAATAAGTACACAAAGCTTTACATTTTGATCTATTGATCTTGATGAGTTTCGCGAACCTACGTTTGGCGGAAGAATTCAATTCAAACATAGTACAAAGAAACACCCCCCCCCTTCCAATAGACCGATTTAGTCAATTTTTACAACACTTCATTCTTATTAGATAACAAGGACGTAAAAAGAGTTTCATTACAATAGAATAGAAATTACGACCAGCTTAAGCGCACACATTAGCTTTTCTATTGGATATTCCTTTGAGCAATTCTATTGGTTGTTGCTGGTTGTAATGTAATCTTCAACACTCAAGTCAACCCAACTCGCAAAAATTAATAGAATTCTATTAATTTTAGCAAGTTTGATTGACTAGAGTTTTGATATCTTCTTGAGCGAGCAGTAACGTATAATGCGAAATAAATATAAAATATAAATATGTTATAGAACCACCGGACAAAAAAATCGACGAGGAGGCCCCTAATGTTCACAATTACCATTGATTTTCTATAATATTAACCTTTTTATTAATAAATATTGCTTGCTAAAATATATTCTTCTTATTTTCATTTATGTTTTACAAGCCTAAAAATATTACTTACAAATACGAGTTATCTAAGAGTTAGTTAGAAACCATATTATATAAATCTAGTAGTCAAAAAAAGTTACTTTTAGTAGTGATTGCAGTGATTTTAAATACTTTTGATTACTATATTTATATAATATGGTTTCTAACCTTATATAATCTGTAAAGAAGAAAATAGATAACCTGCAAGGAACCTGGAAGCTAATCCGTAAGTACCAAAATCACTGTTTAAAATCAGGACAAATACTTCAATGTAACTGGATGTGGTCTTCGCAAAATGATACGCTCTTATTTGTGAATGATAAGGCTGGTCGCAAATGTCGCAACTCTGACCCATTAGAATAGCCGAAAATGCCTTAAATAATGTATCGAATAAGACTATTTTTCAATATATTACTTCGTCCATCTATCGAATGTGTTCTTTCGCTAGTTTGCCCTAATTTTCATACTCGATATTTCGAAATTGTAGGGACGATATGTACTCGATAGGAATGGCATGCGTCCTGCCGCGCGCATGCTCCAAACAAGGCAGTCAGCTGTTACACATCAATCATGGCGGCACGCGCCGTAAATAGTAAACAGCTCTACAATCAGCGGCTAATTGTATAAACTTTCCTTGAATAATTAGCTTTAATTGCCTATTTATTGCCTAACGAGAAAGGAGGAACCTTACGAAAATATTACCTTTAAGACCTTCTTCGTAATTATAGGGTTTGGGCGGGTTTAGATAAAAGTATTTTCCCCTGAAACTCTGAACACACACACACACACACACACACACATATATATATATATATATATGTGTGTGTGTGTGTGTGTGTGTGTGTGTGTGTTCAGAGTTTCAGGGGAAAATACTTTTATCTAAACCCGCCCAAACCCTATAATTACGAGGAAGGTCTTAAAGGTATATACATATATATATATATATATATATATATATATATATATATATATATATACTTGTTTTCATATTAATTAATGACTCTATTACTTGGTTATTACTAGAGCCCGGAAGTTAGGCTAAATGTCTTTTTTACCTGAATGGATATATCGTCGATACAAAAGCAAACTAACTAATATGAAAAAATGCATCTCTCATTGTCCATCTTTAATAATTTCTCCTGGACTTATTTACGGCAAATTCTTCAATCTGACTTCACTCTATTAAAGGGAAAGTATTCCACTATCAAAAGGCCAAATCTGCCGAATATTTGACTGTCCAGAAAAAAGTTATGAATAAATACTTTTCCACTCTGAAAAGTGGTGATTTTCATATTCGTTAGTTTGCTTTTGTATCGACGATATTGAAGAATCAGATAGAAATAAATATATTTTCGTGCATTTAGGAAGTGTAGAGACAATTTTTATGTTGCCTTTTTTGCCGTTTTTGGCTATTTTAAGATTTAACGTCTTTTTTTGCCTTTTTTGCTCGTTATGCAATTTGTTTCTGCGAGTTTAACATTTTAAAAAGGACATAGCGAATTTCGAAGTTCAGTTTGTCGAAGATGACAAATTAAATTACATATTGCCGTCAAAAATATCTACCTGAAAGCTTATTTTCCCAACCCTTGGATTTAACCTCTGTAAATAACAGAACCTTCCTTAGTAGAAGGAATGCACAAGCATAATGAATAGCAGGAAAGAGAGAGGATGAGAGGATTTCGAAATGATAAGATAATGCAGAGGAAGTTTTTCCATGATGAAAAACATTTTTTCTGAGAAGTTCTATGGCAGATGATACTTTGAAAAAGCATCTTGTTGCTTGTAACAAGGGAAAGTAAGAGTAAGTACACTAATTCTGTGATAAATTGATAATAAAGAAATGAATGAGTATTTAAAATACATATTTTCATTAATAATGAGTGAGATTCCTCTTTGCCTTCACTCCTAATAAATGCCTATTTTATTTACAATACTGCCTACTTTCAGTATTTCAAGTGCCTTTTTGCCTGCCTATTTTAACCAAAAATAAATGCCTATTTTAATTACAATACTGCCTACTTTCAGTATTTCAAGTGCCTTTTTGCCTGCCTATTTTAACCAAAAATAAATGCCTATCTTCCGGGCTCTAGTTATTACATTGCGTATACTAACACATCTTGTAATATTATACAATATTAGGGTTCTGTGCTCAAGGCCTCCGAACTTCATCCTCGATTCATGTAAGAATGACGCTAAGGTGACTTTTGAAAAGGCCTACCCAAGCTCCCTTCTGCTCCAACCGACAGGCTGGAGTCGAAGAGAGATTGGTGAGTGACAGACATTGACGCACTTGAAAGAGAGAAAGTCATTGCTAACACTTCACTTATTGTCTTCTCAACCAGTCGAGTTAATGGTGATTGAGAGAGAAATAGGATGTATTATTCTGCGAGATTGATCTGGAAGCGTTGGAATCCGTACAATGTAGCATCTTTAACGATGGGATATTGAGGTCTTTATGGATGTTGACATTTGAAACCTATAAGCGCGGGGGTTCTTTAGACTTTGTATTGAAAATTATTAGTTTTCTAACCTCAACCTCAATACCCCACTCGTTAAACATGTTATATCATCCAAATTCCAAGGATTCAATGCCGAACAAAGTCCGGTAATACTGAACTTTAGCGTCCTCCGTACCGATTATTTTCACATATCCCACTATAACGTATTTTGGTGCTCTGAACACGAATCCGTTAAAAGAAAAACTCGCACTCAACTAGGAAAGAAGTCATTAAGCACTAAAGTTCACTGTTATGGATGCTATAAAAGCTGGCGCAATCAACTTATTTGTAAACATGCGCATTCAAAGGCATGTAACATTGGGAAACAATGAACTCTCATTTGAAATGTTCATAAACTATTTATTTAAAAATAATTGTAAACTTTAAGGGCCTCCTCATCTGCCGCAACCTGTCGCTTATGGGCATACGCGCTATGCGTTTCCGCTCGCTCAAGAAGATATCAAAACTCTAGTCAATCCAACTCGCTAAAATTAATAGAATTCAAATTTCAATTAGACTTCCTTATTAAGGAATTTTCCATACCTGCGCATGCGCATGTTTACAAATACCTTGTTTACCAGCTTTTATAACTTCCATAACAGTGAACTTTAGTGCTTAATGACTTCTTTCCTAGTTGAGAGCGAGTTTTATTTTAACGGATTCGTTTTTAGTCTATCAAAATACGTTATAGTGGAAAACGTGAAAATAATCAGTTCGGAGGACGCTAAACTTCAGTATTACCCAAAGTTCAAAAGGGTTCTTCATGCAAAGCAAGTTCAAAAAAGAGAAAGAATTAAAATAATTATTATAGTATGGGACATAAACTGTTTTTTGGTTTGAAGACATTTTTCCAGAATTCCTTCCTTAGTGCAGTTAAAAGAGAAAAAATCTATTCAAGTCCGACTCGCAGGAACTGTGTCATCTTAGCGCGGTTACAAACATCTCGAAGAAATGGAATAGATTAGCATCACACATCACAGGAAACCGACAGCAGCCAACATACACAGAAGCGGATAATTCATAATCTGTATAAGTCAATACAATTATGTACTGAAAACGTACTTACTCTTCGACTACTGCTGAGAAGGCTCTATTCTAAACAACCAAACATTTTAAGTATCTTGTGTATTAGGAAATTCGTTTTACTGTTATAATCAACTGTAAATATGTGCTTCATGGCGAATAAAATTCCATTCTGTCGTGGGTTAAATCTTTTTATACAATAAGAAGAAATAACGATAACTTCAGTTGGAGGCTGCGAGGAAGGTTATATAGATAGGAGAATTCAAAACAAAGTACGCATACGTCATTATGATTAGCCACAGCCATCTTGATTACCACAGCCACTCCAAACTTATTACCAATACCTTTCACCGTTTCTTAGCTTATTTTACAACAATACTAATTTTACTGATAAATGCGATTTAAAACAAGAAACAACCAATTAAAAAGTGAGATAAACAAAGAGAAAACCCCTTTCAAAACAACAAAACAAACACTTTTTAAGTTTCAAGGGCTTATATCTCTGATTGACGTTGCCCCATCGAATATTACTTCGGAACCTTTTTTGTAAAGAATTTAGTAAGCATTCGAATGGTCACCTTCCACTTACTACGATTTCCCAACCGTTATCGAGATATTTACAAAAAATGTATGAAGATCCGAAAACGTTTCATGCCTATTAATAAAATATTTTTTTCGCATACTTCCTTAACTCCAAATATAACCAAAATTTAAAAATCTTAGTTGGGATTAATTTCCAATATGCAAAAAATATTTCAATTGAAACCCGCGATTCTAAGTACCCACAAACAAATAATGACTTACAAAAACATTGAATCCACTTTTCTCAAAAACGGTTACAGATATCGCCTTAAAAATGGTTTCTTTCGTTTTCCTATGTTAAGAAACTTATAAAACAAGTACCTGCAAGCATATAAACTCAAAAACGTAAGCGTTACGATTTTTTTTGCGCGAATTTCGCCCCAAACACTATCTTCCGGAGGGCGAATTCTGCTCGTTAACGAACTTGACCTTTCAAATTAGAAGAAAGATTTTTGTACCAAATTTCATCAAAATTAGGCCATTTTTGAGCTTGCTAGAGCGTCAAGAGACAAGCATATATATATATATATATATATATATATATATATATATATATATATATATATATATATATATATATATACAAATTTGAGCCACCTATATTTTCGTGATCTATAGGGCCTGAAACGAGAAAGTTTCTAGTCGGCTTTTCCGGATTGCGTCGTGAGGTCAACCTCATAAGCGGGTTCTCCCTATGGAGATAGGGAGTAACCGCGCTAAAATGTTTTATCTTCATTGTTGTTAGGGAATATACTCAGATTACGCAGTTGCTGCGGTTTCATTTTTTTATCCTCCATTTTCCGGAAATTGCCAGCTGCCACTGAAAAGTACAGCTGTGATAGGACGGTTGTTGAGGGGGTGGTTAGGGTCAGTGGTGCCCCCAGCTGAAGTGATAGGAGCGGTTTTGTGGGGGGTGGTTAGGGACAGTGCTGCCCCCGGCAGAAGTGGAGAATAATTAAAAGGCTGTAATGAGAGCCAGGAGCCTCGCTGTCTATAGCAGATTGTGGCTCTTCTCATTTTCAGATGTAATTGGATTTCGAACGGCTGATTGGCAGAGGCCCACTTCACTGAAAGGGAATCCCTCGTCAGGGGCAGACTTTTTCAAGAACACTTATTCACAGTTATTTAATTTATTTATTTCAAACGCTTAATTACTGATTGTAGACCCGTTTACAGAAATTCATGGGGCGAAGAAATCCTCAATTTCCGGGCTACGAATAGTCTACAATGGCATTAAAAAAACTGGAAATCTAACATCTGCAATACGTACCTAAAAGTTAGACTTCAAATTTCGAATTGTTAGGCATCAGAGGGATACGGAGCAAAGAATAGTTTGAGATTCGGACAATTTATTACTTCATATTAGTCCAAGAGCTGGTAACGCACGTTTCATGAAGAGTTTTATGCACCTTGAAATTTTGTTATAATGTACCTGTTGGGTAGATAAGAAGGTAAATATGTGTTGGCTAGACACCATGGAACATCAGGTACAACGTAGGGGAAGGGTGCAACAAAATATTGCCCAAAAATAGTGTTTTATTCAGAAGCTAACTATCATTGTTGAAAAAAAAGTCCGTCAAGCAGGAGCTGCATAACTAAGAACTTTTCTCAGAAGTTTGGTAGTGTAGACTGGCTTCCAGAACAATTTGCTTAAAATATCCTACATAAATAAAATAAAAACATGAATAGTGCTCTTTTAATTTTGTAATTAGTAACTGTTCAGTTATTAATTTTGTAATTAATTTGCTTCCAGAGTTATGTTTACACATGGTACCTACTACACTACTTAATAAATACAAAAAACTTCATATTTTCGTATTTTGATCTGACGCAGAAACAGGATACAGTCCCTCTAGGGGTAGAGAGCGCTCCTGGCGGCGGCCTTGCGAACCTACGTCAAGCGGGCTATTCTATTGAAATATATTACCCTTTCTGATTGACCGATTTAGCTCATTTTTACAACACTTCCTTCTCATGAGTTATCCATGACGTACACCGCGTATCGTTACAATACTGAAGAAATTACGACCGGTATGAGTAATTTGGGTCCTCCTAATGAACCGATTTAGTTTATTTTTATAACGCATATTTACCTGTAGATAACCACTACGAATACCGATTTTCATCGAAATATAACAAAAATCACGGCTGGTAGTGGCGAATTGGTATTGTGGGTCCGAAGTAACCCCCCCCCCTTCTAATGAACCGATTTAGTTTATTTTTACATCACACTTTTCTGTCTAGATTATCACTACGAATACCAAGTTTTGTTGAAATATAACAAATATTACGGCTGGCATGGTCAAATTAGTGTTTTTGGTTCGGGATAAACCCCCCCCCCCTTCCAGTGGACTGATTTTGGTGGTTAACGAACTCGTTCAATCGTTTGCTAATTGAATGCAATATACCAAGTTTCGTGACGAAGAAACAAAAACTCTGGCCGCTATCGTGTTAACAGACACATATATATGTATATGTATATATATATATATATATATATATATATATATATATATATATAGATATATATGTAAATTTTAACGGGGGTCATTTTCGATGTCTACTAGGTAGGATCGATAATGATTTGAAGAAATTTTTCAAAAATTCCGTCATGAGTGCAACCTCAATAGCTACTTTCCTTCGGAGGAAAATGCTAAAATCCAAATTAAGGCAATTTTGAAATTAATAATAAATAAGGCAGACACTTTTAAGAGGGTTAAAATTTAAAAAAAAAAAAAAAAAAAAAAAAAAAAAAAAAAAAAAAAAAAAAAAGTAAATAAAAAAAAAATAAAGAAAAATAAAATAAAAAAAAATAAAATAAAATCAAAGTACCTAGTTTATTTTTTTTAAATATTTTAATGCTTCATTCGCGCTACAATTTAAACAGCATCTTCAATAAACATAATTGAAAATAATTACAAAAAGGGAGACACTTTTGTGGGGTTTAATTATCAGGAAACATGAAAATAAATGTTGCCTATGAGAGACTGCAAGACACTGTGTAAGAGTGAGAGCACCGATCATCTGGGCAGTTGTGGTTGTTCTCTGCGCTCTCATTGGTTCTTCCGCACATGATCTTGTACTGCTGTACCACTTTTAATGGCAGCGTGAATAAAACTCTCATTTAATATTAGTTTTTTACATGTTATCCCCCTTAGAAGTGTCTGCCTAATTTATTATTCATTGTTAAATTGTCTTGATTCTATATTAAAGATATTTGGCTTCTGAATAAAACTCTTTTTGGGCAATATTTTTTTTGCACCTTTCCCCTATGTGCAGTACCTGGTGTTCCACGGTAAGTCTAGCAAACACATATTTACCTTCTTATCTACCCAAGAGGTACAATATAGCAAAATTTCAAGCTGGTTAAAAACTTCATGAAACGTGCGGTTAAGAGCTCTTGGACTATGTATATATAGAAACATATATACAAACTAACAGCAGGGTCTTCTCGTGGCAGGATGGTTAGCCTGCCGGACGTCTCGTAACAAATGCGGATTTGAATCTTTTTTTCTTATCGCCTTTCCTTCCTCCCTCCATAGGGGGAAACCCGCTTATGACGTTGACCTTATGAGTCAATTCGGAGGTTCCGATGAGAAAGGTCTTCGATTTGGACTGCTTGGGCCACAAATATATCGGTGTTTCATACGGAAATAGGCAGTGAATCTTCTGTCCATCACTAGAATACAATGCTCAAATCGTGTTGATTCTACGTAGTTCACGGTTTACAAATCACTTCTAGATGACAGCAATGGTTAACAGGACCAAAAGAAGTTAAAATCAACGAAACCAACTCTTCGAACTCTCTCGAAGTTTTAACGATCTATGCTGGTTAAGGAAGATGATCTTTGAAATTAGACCAAGAATTTTGCACCACTTTTCGTCCAAATCGTACCATTTTTAAGCCAACTAAATTGCGAACAGAGAAATATATATATATATATATATAGTTGGGGGCGAGGTTAGCTCAGTGGTAGAGCACTGGACTAATAAGCTGAAGACCTGAGTTCAAATCCCGAGCAAGCACTAAAGATTTTTTTCTTCTAGTGTCTTCGTTCATGGGTTGAATTCGGCCTCCCTGACCTTCCCTAGGCCAACCCAGCCTTTAATAAATTTAATAATGGGTACCTTGGGTGCTATTGACTCCAGCAGTCGAAGCAGCCAAGGGGAAAATCAGGCGGCCGGAGCATAGTGCTGACCACACTATCTCCCTAGTGTGCCGTATGGTCATGAATCAGATACCTCTATAGTATCTGCCCCTCAGGGCCCTCGTGGCCTGTTACGGGACTGATTTTTTTTTGTATATATATAGTATAGTATATATATATATATATATATATATATATATATATATATATATATATTTATTAAAATTTTAACGTCCATTTATTATTAACTGCGAATTTTAGGACGGGTTATCTATAGGTTACCGCCCTTTTCTAGCCAGGATAGGAACCATGCCTTTTCTTTTTTCTAAAGAAAAGCCACCACCCCTAGTGGGAATTGAACCCACGGCCCTTGGCTCGGAGTGTTCACGCCTTAACACTCACAGCCACCGGACCTCCATATAAATGTATAATATAGATATTTTAGAATCCAGTAGGTAGGATTGATGAAGACTACCATGCATTCAAAAATTCTTTCATGAATGCAACCTTAATTTCTTGAGAAAGTATTGCAAGTTAAATAATACAAATACATACAATATCAATCCTATTACATTTAATATTTTGCGTTTATCGATAAGATCAGTGGCGAGTGTCATACAAAACTAAAATAATATGTAGATACGATGAGGTAACCGCAATCTTATTGTTGTGCATTTATCCAAAAAAAAAAAAAAAAAAAAAAAAAGGAATAAGAAAAAAGGAAAACAAAAGGTAAAGAGTATTATCCTTCATTGCTACAAGAAGGATGTGGGTGGACTTAAACCACCTACTATATCCTCTGGCCTTGCTCTAATCATATTAGCATATAAATCTACTGGATTTTAGAAGGTCATGTTGTTATTATGGGGTCCTTTAAACGAAAATGCATTCTTAAACGAAATCTTGATGATAGCACATCAGACTCTGGGTCCACCCTGTTCAGATAGCTCGGCAGTAGGGATGGGCGATAGTCGATAGTTCAGCATTATCGATAGGCCGATACTATCGGTTAAAAAATATCGATACTATCGATAGTTATTCCATAGTGGCTTTCCATATTCCTTACATACCTGTCCAATGAAGAATTTAATCTTATTCAATTGAATTATCTATTACTTGCAGGATTAGGTATATTTATAAGATTACACAAAGGTTTAAAAAAAAAATGTATTTAAATTTATAAAAAGTATTACCAACGAAAAAAATATCCAGAGGCACAAAAAAGTGCAATTATTTTAAACTGTTTTAATTTTTTTCCTTGAGACACATATTACCAGAAAGTAGTAATGTTGGTCTTCACCAACATTTCCACTTTTTTTGTTCCACAGCTCAGAAATGATTTTTCTGAAAATACACGTTCAAAGGCTACAGACGAGCCTGGAACACAAAGGTATTTTCTGGCTACATTATGTAGTTGGTTGTATTCGCCAGACAGTTATTTTTCAGTATTTAATTCACCAGACGTATCAGTATGTAATAGCACAGCCTTTCAGATGGTGAGAACTTCAATTCTAGAAAAAAAGTAAAAACTTTTCGATAGCTCATGATTATCGATAATCATGAATAATCGATATATCGATAGTCGATAGTATCGACTATCGCCCATCCCTACTCGGCAGTTCGAGGAAAAAGATGCGTGGCTCATATTCTCTTGGAGTAATTCCGCGGAAAAAAACTCTTTTATAACCTTATCGCTGGGGAAATATTCACTAGTGATGGGCGATAGTCGATAGTTACTATCGATATATCGATAGTTCGTGACTATCAGTGGTAGCTATCGATAGTCTTGAAGTATCGATAGATTTTTTTACTTTGTTTCTAGATTTGAAATTCTCTTGATTTGGAGGGCGGTGGTATTAAATACTGACACGACCGGTGGCGACTCTTTTGGACTCTCGGTGGAAGAAGAAGGCATTTTTAAACAATTGTAATGTTCAAAATACACACATGTGGCTACAAAATGCTTTAAAAACGCTGCTAGTTGTTTGCAGAGACAAATTACTAATACATACACTTCTGATTCCACTTTATTGGCTGCTTCTACATCTACAACCGAAATTCAAACACAGAGAAGCAGCGTTCTCCTGCATTTTCACCACAAAAAAGACGAAGATACCTAGCTGAGGACATGCGGTTATAACTATTCAAAATGACTTGGAGCAACATCCACTGCCGAAGAAAAACTTTTCCGCTGGAATTCTGGAAAGAAAAATAACTGTTTTAGAAGCAACTACATAATGCAGCCAGGAAATACCTTTGTGTTCCAGGCTCGTCTGTAGCCTCAGAAAGAGTATTTTCATCGGCTGGAAAAGTCTTTTCTGATCAGCGGACCAGACTGAGCCAAAGAAAAGAGGAAATTTCGGTTTTCCTTTCTGGTAATACGTGGCTCCAGGAGAACAACTAAACCCTTTTGAACTTTTTTGTACATCTTAATATTTTTTCCTTTGGAAATGCTTTTTATAAGTTTAAATACATTCGTTTTTCATTTCAAATCTTGGTGTAATCTTCTAAATATACCTAATCCTGCAAGTAATAGATAATTCAATTGAATAACATTAAATTTTTCAGTGGACAGGTATGTAAGGAATATGGAAAGCCACTATCGAATAATTATCAATAGTATCGATATATTTTAACCGATAGTATAGACTAACCCTAGTATTCACTCAAGTTTAAATTGTTTTCAGCCTTAGCTTTGGCTGAGTATTAATAAATATTAAACGCCATCTCCCTTGCCTGATATGTCAAAGCCTTCCCTGGTCCTAAATGAGACATAATCAGTTTTGATTGTTTCACGCGGAATGCTGTTAATTAAAATGGCAATTTGCAAATAACGGAACCGAAGGAAATATTTCCTCGCCAGAAGTTCGTGCATGTGCAATGGAACTGCACGATGTACATGAGCAGGACATCGTGACAACATACCTACGCGATGCATTGAATTTATGCATGACATTCCACCGCTACCGACACACGAGAATTTAATAAGCAGGCACTTATGAAAGAATTTTTTGGAAAATGTCTTCAAATTTTCACAAAATATATTTACCTGGCTATTTTTTTTTTATTTTTTTTTTTTTTTATACATGACTGAGGTATATTTTATATTTATTTTAGTATTTGCACTGGTTTGCATGTTTTGCGCACACTTTGTTTTAGATGGAGTACAACATTTTAGGAAATCCTTTTAGCACGATCTTCTCTCCATAGGGAGGAAACTTTCAGTTTCACTTGCTGAAGAAAATAAAGGTGGTTCAAATGTGTATATTTGTATGTATACATTTATATATATATATATATATATATATATATGTGTGTGTGTGTGTGTGTGTGTTTTTCATATTTTGTGTTTTTTATGTACTTCCCTTAAAATACTTGTATAAAACCACCATATATATATATATATATATATATATATATATATATATATATATATTTAGTTTTATGCAGGTATTATAAGATAAGAGGATATAAACACAAAATATGGAAAAATTGGCATAGGCCCTTTTAGAACCTAGCCACAGATATATATATATATATATATATATATACTTGTCTGTTTGCTCTCTTACCGGCTAAAAAATGGTCCGATTTTAATGAAATTTGGTGCAAAAAGTCAAGTTCGTTAACCAGCAGAATCCGACAACTGGACACTGTTTTATAATTTAATTTTCACAGACAAAAATCGTTTCGCTTGCGGCTTTTGTATTTAGGCTTCCCGGTACACTTTTTGTAGGGTATATAACGTAGAGAAACGAATGAAATCATTTTCAAAGCGACATCTGTAACTGTTTTTGAGAAAAGTATACAAGTATTCTTTTTTAAATTAATTTCGGATTGTGTATTTTGAATTCAGTGGAAATATTTTCTACTTGTTTTAAATTTTTATCAACGAACTAGTTCATTAGAATTCGTATTTTTCTTTACCTATATTTCACGACAAAAAACAAAAAACAAAACAAAAAAAATATATATATATTTTGATGTGTAGAGTAAACCACAGCTTCCTGTTGACGTGGACCTTGATGAAGGATGACATCCTGTCGATGACACGTGCTGTGAATCGGAGACAGCCAATAGGAGCTGAGCGTGGGGATGACAGCCACTCATATTGGTGGAGAACAGAGGCACCGTGATGTACGACCAGAAACAATAGGACCCAGATATCCAAAACTCTTTAATACAATTTAAATTAAACATACAAATATTATTCTGCTGTGTCGAATATAGAATTTCTATACAGAAATTTCTATACCGTCTTCTGCCTGATGTTTCTTTCCTGGGGAATTTTTAGCGGGTTCCCTCCCTCCCTGCAAAGGGAGAAATCCTGCTTATGACGTGATCCCGGTGATCACGAAAATATATCAGGAGTGTATGAACAAAAGGTAACACTTCCAGGAAATCCAACTTTTCAGGAAAGGTAAAAAACAAAACAATATCTGAATAATGGAAAGTGATATTTTATTGCAGTTTTTTAATACAGTCCTTCGGCAGTCCTTCAGAAATGTAAGAGCATATCGTTTTTCTTGCGGCGCTCCAATAAATATATAAATAAAAATAATTCAGTCCTTGTAAAATTAGAAAAATTGGAATACCATTGATCAAATATATAAATAAAAATAATTCAGTCATTGTAAAATTAGAAAAATTGAAATACCATTGATCAAATATATAAATGAAAATAATTCAGTCCTTGTAAAATTAGAAAAATTGGAATATCATTGATCAAATATATAAATAAAAATAATTCAGTCATTGTAAAATTAGAAAAATTGGAATACCATTGATCAAATATATAAATAAAAATAATTCAGTCCTTGTAAAATTAGAAAAAATTGGAATACCATTGATCAAATATATAAATAAAAATAATTCAGTCATTGTAAAATTAGAAAAATTGGAATACCATTGATCAAATATATAAATAAAAATAATTCAGTCCTTGTAAAATTAGAAAAAATTGGAATACCATTGATCAAATATATAAATAAAAATAATTCAGTCATTGTAAAATTAGAAAAAAATAGAATACCATTGATCAAATATATAAATAAAAATAATTCAGTCCTTGTAAAATTAGAAAAAATTGGAATACCATTGATCAAATATATAAATAAAAATAATTCAGTCATTGTAAAATTAGAAAAAATTGGAATACCATTGATCAAATATATAAATAAAAATAATTCAGTCCTTGTAAAATTAGAAAAAATTGGAATACCATTGATCAATATAAATAAAAATAATTCAGTCCTTGTAAAATTAGAAAAATTGGAATACCATTGATCAAATATATAAATAAAAATAATTCAGTCCTTGTAAAATTAGAAAAATTGGAATACCATTGATCAAATCCTAATTCTCATATATTCGAATTAAGTCTTTGAGTTTGGACATGTTGAGTTTTGTACAAATCAAGCATGGAGATATTACTTTTTGAACAAATCAGCACACACTTAGAATAATGTTCATTATATGATTTACCTTATTTATGGTTTTTATTGACATGGCACACGTGGCCTTACATTTGGATTACCATCGTCTTCTAGACATTCACCAGAGTGTCCATCACAAAAAACGAAAGTGATAGGTAATAACAACAAATATTTTTGTGGGAATATTTTTGAAATTGAGCGTTCTGATTGGTCAATATGGACCTTCCTTGTTTCAATCCACGGTGTTGGAGTTTGCATGGGCCAGGTTTTTTTGATAATGAGTTTCAAGGAAATCTGTTTTGGTTTGTTCAATTCTGACTTCATATTTGAATTCCCCAGCATTGAAAATATATGTAACTGTATCTAAATCAATTTTGATCAATGATGGAGATGTTACGTTTTGATCTGATGCTCCTCATATATTATACTAGCTGAATGCCCGTCCTTCGTCACGGCAGATAAGTAGTTTTTTAATTCCTTTAATTTTAAAATTTATCATCAAAATTAACGCTACTACAAATTTTTTGCAGTTTATTTAAGGACGGTTCCCGTCATATACTGCTGTATATGTTATGCATCAATTGATAATTAATCAAAGTATAATGTTTCTTGACACTGGGGTGCTCCGGACCAGTGCCAAGAAACAAATAACCTATAGATAACCCGTTATCTATAGGTTACCAGTAACAGCAGTGTAACTAAAACAGGTTAAATTTCGTTGTCAATAATAAATGTACGTTAAAATTTAAAAATGGATGTTTCTCAGATGTCATTTTGAAACACCCATTATATTTGCGAGCATTACCAAGAGGTTTTATGACTGGGGATGCTCCTGGGTGAGGAGGCAAGGGCAAGGGTTCGGGATATTATTACCTCGGATGGACCATCCTCAGGTATAGCGTATACAAGTTGAAATGAACCGTAATTAATATGGCGATTTTTTTTTCTCATAGCGTATACTCTATCAGGGACAGTTTATTTCTAGTAATTCAAGGACTGCCATCATAGTTGAAATTAACCGCAATTAAAATTAATACTATGAAATAGATAGAGTACGGTAACAGCTGTTCTGTTGTCGTCCTTGCAACGCATTCTCCCTAGGCAAGAATGCTCTCTTTAAAACTAAAAATTCAAACCCCTCTAAAAGTACTTAAAAATTTGAAAAAAAAAAAAAAAAAAAAAAAACTTTCTTAGCGAGTGTTTAAATCCCAAAGGGAGTTTCCACGCAAAATTTCAAATTTTTCTGTCCATTGGTTTGGACTGGGCGATGATAGTCAGTAAGTAAGTAGTATTTGAAAAATATCTGGTAGACATATTTGTATGACTTGCAGTACGTAGCTACGTACTGGCTAGCTTCATATTTAAAATCATTTCGTTTTTACAGTATGGGAGTATATGTCATGGCATTAGAGAGAAAAACAATAGAAATTAATTGTTTAAAAACTTGATTTTTGATTCTTGTACAATAAATACTTCCTGAAACTTTATGTTTGCATGATTGATCCTTCCTCTTGTCCTGATACCAGTACCTGTTTACCAAGTTCCCCAGATGAAAAGGCGTGTGAATGAATCAGCTCTCCAAGTCCCCCGATACCCGCTAGATCAGCAAGGCACGGCTGACTGCCTGATCCGGGTCAGCTATCAAAGGCACGGTCTTTATAGCCGCTTTATCTTTCGCTACTATACTCCAGGGCAAGTATTTTAGATGTTAGTCCATTAATTAGGATTACATTCTCAAGGGCTTTGTGTTTCCATTGCGTCCTTCAGGGTCACCCGGAACGTGTTTGTCGTAGCTATAAGGTTAGCAGCAAATTAGTGGCTTTTGGGATTGGCCAAGCAGATTGGTTTTAATAGTCCATTAATTTAGGTATTTTTGATGAATTTTGACAAAAATTCCTTTCTTTACCAGCATTATATAGCGAATTTCCTTGAAAAAAAAACAAAAAACCTTTGTGCGCTAGTGGAAAATTAATAAGTTCATCAGTATTTGTGGAATGAGATGAAATGCTTTGAATATGCTGATAACTGCATTTACCAAACTGATACTTATAGAAATTCCGAGTTCGGGCTAAACTTTTTGACCAAGATATGTATAAATAAATTTAAACGAAGGTAATTTTTCGTACATATTAGATACAAAACAATTTTGGGTTGATGTTTTCTTAATTGGGGTATGGACTTTAGAATGTGGAAGGAGATGATTGTATAACAAAATGATTTGTATTGCTACGTCAGTAGTCTGTGCAAGTCAGCTAACTTCAGTGCAAGCCTGTTTCATTCCTTTCAATAATTGTGTTTTTTTTTCATTGTTAGCTTATTTCCACTTATAAATAGCTCAAACAAGTATCCAGTATGGCCGATGCCTTAGGCAGGTTATCCAAATAAAATAATACTGAGAAACTTACAATCTCTTATGACCTGTTTATTATTTTTTTAATTTAATATGTCGTCAACCACTATGAGATCAATAAAAACAGGATTATAGATGTTATTTGTTTAAATTATTCTATTGGCGTTACATTTTAGCACTTTCCTCCGAAGGAAAGTAGCTATTGAGGTTGGACTCATGACGGAATTTTTGAAAAATTTCTTCAAATCTTTATCGATCCTACCTAGTAGACACCGAAAATGGCCCGCGTTAAAATTTATATATATATAATATATATATATATATATATATATATATATATATATATATATATATATATATATATATATATATATATATATATGTGTGTGTGTCTGTTAACACGATAGCGGCCAGAGTTTTTGTTTTTTCGTCACGAAACTTGGTATATAGCATTCAATTAGCAAACGATTGAACGAGTTCGTTAACCACCAAAGTTGGTCCACCGGAAGGGGGGGTTTACCCCGAACCCAAAACACTAATTTGACTATGTAAGCCGTAATATTTGTTATATTTCAACGAAACTTGGTATTCGTAGTGGTAATATAGAGAGAAAAGTGAGATATAAAAATGAACTAAATAGGTTCATTAGAAGGGGGGGGTTTACTCCGGACCCACAATACCAATTTGCCACTACCAGCCGTGATTTTTGGTATATTTCGATGAAACTCGGTATTCGTAGTGGTAATCCACAGGTAAATATGTGTTGTAAAAATAAACTAAATCGGTTCATTAGAAGGGGGGGGGGTTTACTCTTGACCCAAATTCTTAATATACTCATACCGGTCGTAATTTCTGCTGTATTGTAACGAAACACGGCATACGTCGTGGGTAACTCATGAGAAAGAAGTGTTGTAAAAATGAGCTGAATCGGTCAATCTGAAAGCGGGGGTTTAATTGGTAATATATTTCAATAGAAAAGCCCGTCAGACGTAGGTTCACAAAGCCGCCGCAAGGAGCGCTTTCTACCACTAGAGTGACTGTATCCTGTTCCTGCGTTAGATCAAAATACGATAATATGAGGTTTTTTGTATTTATTACGTAGTGTAATAGGTACCATGTGTAAATAACTCTGGAAGCAAATTATTAATTGATCAGTTACTCATTACAAATTTAAAAGAGAACTATTCATGTTTTTATTTTATTTATGTAGGATATTTTAAGCAAATTGTTCTGGAAAGCAATCTACACTACCCAAATTTTGAGGAAAGTGCTTAGTTATGCAGCTCCTGCGTGACGGACTTTTGTTAACCACACAGAGTAGGGGAAAGGATTTATAATTTTATTTTGAATGTCAATATTTCAGGTTATTTTTTATAACGTGTTTTTTTTTAATGATATTTGTAGATTTGATTTAAATATTTATTGTATGATATTTGTTATGTAGAAGATTTTTTTAAATCTATTTTTACATATTATGTTCAGTTGACGTTAAAAATTCGATGATCCGCTTATATTTCATCAATTCTATCTGAAAGCTGGGCTTCTCTTCTGTGTTTATCGTAGTTTTTGCAATTTATTAGCAGGTGTTGAACGGAAATTATTTGGTTACATTTTTCACAAAGTGGAGGGGCGCTTCGGGTCATTAGATATGAGTGGGTTAATCTTGTATGGCCGATCCTAAGGCGAGTCAGGATGCGTTCTTCTTTTTTAGTTGGCCGAATTGATGTTTGCCAAGGTGTTACTTGCTTTTTTATAATTCGGAATTTATCTCAGTTACAGTGTCCCAGGTTTGTTGCCATTTTTCTGATGACCTGTATTCTGGACAATTCCTCATAAAAGACTTCCGAAGCACATAACAAGAAATTCAAAGCTTACTTTTTTTACTTTAAAGACAGTAAATTACTACTATTTAAATAGCTCTAAATAAAAACTCTGTTTATTTATAATAAAATATTCTCTTGGAACCAGTTAATAGTCTTTTATTCTAAATAAATACCCAAGCTTAAAGTAATTTTGTATAATTTATGCGCGAGAGAAGGCTAGATAGCCCGCAATAAAGCGCCTATGCGGCATTGTATACACCAAGCTCCTTTGTATTCCATAAAAAATATCGTATATCTTCTCTCCTTTTTAGAGGCGTCTTACCTTTGTCCTTCTCTATAAGGTTATTATAGATTTAACATTTATTTATATTTTTTAGAATGTTACTACATCCAAGTGTCAATGGCTATCAGCAGTGAAGGTTATGAACGTGTCTGTACATATATATTATAATAAACCACAGAATTAATGCTGAATCACAAGTCGCCCTGCTAATACTCCGAGTTAATCCACATATGTTGTTAGTCGTCACGTAGTCATGGTATAGTCCTGCTTCCCACCGATCATCCTACATCGTTCTAATGGAATATATATAATTAGGGACCGGATTCTTAGGTTTTCACCTATTATTTTTCCCTTTCTGCTAAACATGATAATGATCGATTTTTTATATGATTCACGTCTTGTTGTATCATTCATGCAAATTTGGAAGAACCTAAAAAAACCTATTTAGGGTGATATCACCCGAAATCACCTAAATAACGATGGAATGACCTAGAAAGACCTAATCTTTGAAATAGAAAATGCAATTCAATGAACACATTTCCTCGATGGAACAAATTTTCTTAAAAGCATCTTCCCGGGTCAAGACGTTCAGGGAAAGTTTACTAGGAGTGTCGCTTCCACCAGAACCCATTTTAACACGCTGGGGAAAAATAAAAACAGTTGTTGACGCTTTGGATATGAATGAAGCAGCTGCCACTTCTAAGACTTCGATGTTCCTCCAGACCAACGAGATTCGTGGTGCACTCGCATTCCTAAGAGCACATATCTCAGATCTTCAAAATCTCATTGGAAAATTGGAAACTTCAACACTGGATGCGATGAAATACTCCCCTATGACGTCTTGTGACGTAAACGGGCGCATCTTTATCTTTCTCCGCTTTTAAGACAGTTCTATATGATCGTATACTATAACAAGGGGTAATACCTATTCTAGTTTCATATTTTTTCTTTAATTTTTCCAAGATTTAAATATTTGGTTTTTAACAGAGTTAAGTACATTTCTATAGGCAGTGAAATTCTTCATGATGTTCCTTAGAAGTTGGAACTCTTTAGTAGAGAAACTTGTCCATTATATATATATATATATATATATATATATATATATATATATATATATATATATATATATTTTTATTTTATTTATTTTTTTTTTTTTAACGTTGCTTTAGTTCTAAGCTGTATTTTATTTATATAAATTTCATTCACTTTGTTTTTTAAATAAATATTTTGTTGAATATTTGGACCTCTTATTATTTTTTTGTTTTAATAAAAATAACTCATACTCGAATTTCCGTTTTATTTTTATTTCCACATCTTTTTTTTTCTCCCTTCTCAATATACTATTCTATAAAATAATGTTAATTGATGTTTATTTTTAAGTCACTATATATACTTTATTAGTGATAAATTAATCAAAATTATTAATGATGAATTATAATAGGTTAAACTTATTTTTTGAGCCTATTGAAACATTTTTGTCGCCTAAAAAAAAACGAAAATCGATTTTTAAATAAAAACCTAAAAAGACCTATTTTTGAACCTATTGAGCGATTTTTATTACCTAAAAAAACCTAAAATGGTTTTTTGAATAAAAAACCTAAAAAATACCTATTATGCCTGTTGCAATAACCTAATTTGACACTTATTTTATCCTAATATATATATATATATATATATATATATATATATATATATATATATATATATATATATGCTCTTTGACAGCCTTCTTTAGCAGTTAAGGGGTAGTACAACCTTGTGCGATCAAAATCAAAGTCATTTTCTTGAATAATAAATAAAAAATTAATCAATATTCTTCAATTCTTTATATCAAACGTTTTATATAGGATGTTAAAAAAAAAATCAGTCCCACGAGGGCCCTGAGGGGCAGATACTATAGAGGTATCTGATTCATGACCAAACGGCACACTAGGGAGATAGTGTGGTCAGTACTATGCTCCGGCCGCCTGATTTTCCCCTTGGCTGCTTCGACTGCCAGAGTCATTAGCACCAACCAAGGTACCCATTATTAAATTAATTAAAGGCTGGGTTGGCCTAGGGACGGTCAGGGAGGACGAATTCAACCCATGAACGAAGACACTAGAAGAAAAAATCTTTAGTGCTTGCTCGGGATTTGAACTCAGGCCTCCAGCTTATTAGTCCAGTGCTCTACCACTGAGCTAACCTAACCCCTTAGGATGTTAAAGTATCCAAAAGAAAATAAGTTTCAATTCTTCGAAAAAAAAAATGGCGGGGCTCTGTCTGGCGAACGGAAACCCTCTTTTTCACGGGCGATAGTCTGCAGGTGAGAATTTTTAATCTAGAACGAAAAGATAAAATTATTTCGAAAGAAGAAGGTTAGATCTAGTAAAGAACGTAGGATTTTTTAGAAATATTTTTTTTTCTTTTTGCGAAAATGGTGAACAATTATTCCTTTTCTATTAATAAATCCTTCGAAAATCGGTCATAAAATCGTTATAATTCTATAAATCGAAAAATGCCTACGTAATTTTTTCGGGACTTAACTTGGAAAATCGTAGTTTTTGCCCATTTAAAAAATTATTCTTCACATAAACACTTGGATATCATTTTTGGTTAGTTAAGGAAGAATTTTAGCCCTTAAAAAAAAAAAAAAAATAGGAAAAAAAGTTACAATGTAGTTTTACCCCTTAATGGTTAACAGAAGAAGACTGATAACTTTCAGGTGATTATGGATATGTCAACACTTATCCATAATCACATCAATGTTATCGAGGTCTTCCTCCCTCACCTAGGCATTTAGTGCTGAAAAAGGTTGCCAAAGAGCAGGCTGAAAGGTTCGCAATATGTATTTCTTTAAAGAGCTCTCGCTTTTTAGCTGTAAACCCAACCATTTCAAGACATTGTACCACCTCATCTGCCGACTATCTTAAACTCATTATAATTCTAGTTTTATTCTTATTGATATTCCGCCCCTCATTATCTGGATAATGGAATTTGGGTAACTATTGGTACCTAAAAGTAGATGGTTACGTTTTAATCAAACTTGCTGTAATTCACAGTCTACTCTTAATAATTCCCTCAATCCGATGATTAATCACACAGCTGAAGCCGTGAAACTTGAACATCTAGGTCGTCCCGTCGGAACGTCGGCTACCCCGCATCCGGGTCGGGTGTGGGTAGATATCCCCGATCTGCCAATCAATCCGTCTTATCTACGCTTCATCGCTGCAATTATCTTCAGCTTTATCCTCGCTGCCATCAGCGTGGGTTCGAGAACTCCCTCTAGAACATGCAACGCTTCAAACTCTGCAAACGGCCATAGCCACGTTGAATGCACTGCTTCCCGTTGATCACCGAAGTTAAGCAACATCGGGCGTGGTCGGAACCTGAATGGGTTACCGACCACGTGCTGTTGGTATTGTAAAAGGGGTGGAAACCTGTAGATAGCGCGACGTTAATAGCTTAACAGTTGATAAGCCTTTAAACACCCATCGGTGTAGCATAAAAGTCTGCTGGGCATTCTGAAGGTTTGGGTTGGGTGTTTAAGTGCAGAAAACGTCTAGGTCATCACTGCCCTGAAGTGAAATGTTAGGGAGTCATGTATACTGCATACTGGTTGAAAGGGTTTGTATTTTTGTCTTTAGGACAGTGCTGCGCTTCCAATTCAGCATTTAAGAAAATGTATTTTTTATTTTGATGTTGGTATTCTATTTTTTTTTTTTTTTTTTTTTTTTGCTATATGATTACTTACTACTACTTACTAATAATACCCACTAATACAACTATTTGACCTAAAACTAATACTGATATACTGTATAGCAATATTAATACTAATAATATACTACATAACAACATTAATATATTTTTTTTCCGCTCTTTTTTAAGTATATATATACATATATATATATATGTGTGTGTGTGTGTGTGTTTTACTAATATAACTATTTGTAGTAAAAGTAATACTAATGTAGGTACTAGTATCCTGCATTCTGAAGGGATGTAGCCATTGAGGTTGCACTCATTAAAGAATTTTCGAAACATTTCCTCAAATCTTCATCGATCCGACTTACTAAATATCGAAAACGACCCACAATAACATTGATATACATACAAGTCCGATAACTCTTTAGCGGCCATAGTAGATACATGTTTTTTCACAACAAAACTTGATATTTCTCATTATCCTGGCAAAGGATTAAACGAGTTCGTTAACCAGGAAAATCGGGAAAGGGTGGGTTTACTCCCTTTTATTATTAATAAAATAATGGCGCAGGCACACAAACAAAAAAGTGGTATTTTCAATATTCTTATGTATTTCGACACGCTGAATCCGAATCCGGAGGCCGTTGCATCCCATCATGTCAGGTCAAATTTCGTATGAAGTCGTTAAAGAAGAAGTAACTATAGCTTCCGTGGTTTTGAGGGTCACTGAATTCAGGGGTCTGTTTCACCCCATAGGCACAAAATCAAGGTAATTTCAAGGATAAATATTTCTATTTTGCAAAAAAAAAAAAAAAAAAAGAATTTTGGCTGCAGATTCATTTCTTGCAAAATGAACATATTTGTCCTTGAAATTACCTTGATTTTGTGCCGATGTCCTGAAACAGACCTCGGATTCGAATTCAGCGACCCTCAAAACCACGGAAGCTCTAGCTATTTCTTCTTTAACGACTTCATACGAAATGTGACCTTCAAATGATCTTCAACCTGACGAGATGGGGTGAAACAAACTCCGGATTCGGATTATACATAAAACATCGACGGATTACCAAGTCTACAGATGGAGCTGTTCTCTAAATCGGTACCGTTACATATTCTTGACATAAAATGACCACTTTCCTGGGGAATGTGCTTAGTTGTGGTTATGCAGCTCCTGCGTGACGGACTTTTATCATAATGAAAATGATCCATATCAATCAAATAGGAGTTGTAGCTTTCTACTCTCCAAATTATTAATGTTCCCCCTAACGGTCATAATTTTATTAATGCATCACTAACGGCCGCAGGTGCACGGGCTGTTTGCACTCCCCACGCACGATGCACTTATTTTCTCAACAGCTAACGATAGGAAATAATTCAGTAATCAGAAAGTACAAGCTCGTTTATATCATTTCTCAACCAAGGTTGCACAAACTTGAACTGCCGGCGAGCTACCTCAATCTTCTTAGACTACGATCCATAGACTCTGAGAGGCTGCAAGTAAATCTAATGTAGGGTGTATCGTGGCATAGATATTAACTTTTGGTCAAGGTAAGTGTAGGTCTGCTATAAAATGTCAATGAAAAAAATTGTGTTTCTGTGGTCTTAAAAAAATTAACAAGCTCTAGTGTCTTAATTTAACTAAAGAGTGACTTTGGATGGTGGAACGTCGTAGCATTGTCCAGCCATATTTACTTCTAAGGGCTCATAAAACATTAGCTGAACAATAATAACAGATATATATATACAGGGTTACTGGTAAGTCGACCCACATCCTTCCCGAGGAGATAGTTTAGGTCAAAACAAACGATTTTAAGCCCATATTGCCCTATCCAAAAGTTACCCGTTTCCAAGATATTTAATAGCTTAGGCTTTTTTTAAAAACAGCCACAGTTGCTTAAATTTTATGTATTTTTTTTTTAATTTCTAGCGTTTAAGCTGAAAGTTTTTATTGGTTTTGTATTTAAGACATTCATAATCAACTATTAATTAAATAAAAATATCATGGGGACAATGGACGGTACGACCCAATAACTAAGATTTGCATTCATCTCTTTCCTGAAACCTGTAACTTCCACTCTATCTCTCATAAAACAAATATGAGTAGATATTCCTGCAAGTTATACTAAAAACATCTCTGTTTATTAAACTACATAAAATGTTATAATAGTCAGGTAAAATGTTTATAATTCTTAGAAAAAAAGTGTGACAAACACATTTTATATATATATTTATTTATAGAATATTACAATCTACAATTGAACTGTACTTTGTAATTTGATGTTAGTTACTTGACCACGCCTCAGGTGTCCCCAGTTGTCAGCCGAATACCTTCCTTAGGAAGGATTCTAGGGTGACCTGGAGTTACCTTACGCCATCCAACCACACCGATTGGAGGCGAATGAGGCATGGCCTGTGATATCCTTAGGAGAGAAAATATCCATCGATATCACTCTCTCTTATTATAATTTCACTGATTTTTTTTCACTCCACGACACTACACTACCTTAGTAGATCCCGGGGCCACTTTCTATTAAGATGTCTTGGTGGAGAGGAAGGATGATTAGTGCTGGATAAGGATTGGGCTATAGGATTAGGATGATTGATTAGTTTACTATGGAAGGATGAGAAGCGGATAGGGATTATATCTTGGACAAAAGGGATATTTAGGTCATTATGGAGGGTGCGATTTGTAACATAATAAGGAGCATTGACTATGGTACGTAGGACTTTGGATTGAAATGTTTGGATTCGGTTGATGTTGGAATGCTTGGCTGTCCCCCAGAGTTCTATTCCGTATGTCCATATAGGTTTTATTAGTAAGTTGTAGACAGTTAGTTTGTTATGTACGGTTAAGTGTGATGATCGGTTTAGTAGTCTGTATAGTTGTCCGAATCGTCGATTGAGTTCTTGTCGTTTGAGTTTAATGTGTGCGTTCCAAGTCAATCGAGAGTCAAGGTAAAACCCAAGGTATCGGATGGTATTGGTTATGGGTAAAGGATTGTTGTTGAAGGAGACAGTAGGACAAATTTTACGTCGAAGGGTGAAGGTTATATGCTGGCATTTTTCGACGTTTATCTTTATGCGCCACTTGTTGCACCACTTTTCAATTTGAGTTAAATGGGATTGTAGGTTCTGGGAAGCTGTGTCTGGATTTATGTGGGGTGAAAGGATGGCCGTATCATCTGCATACGTGGCCAGGAGGGTGTCAGGATGTGTTGGAATGTCAGCTGTATAAAGGGTATAAAGGATGGGACCGAGGAAACTACCCTGAGGAACTCCCGCTTCCACAGGGAAATAATCTGAGTAGGCTGTTCCATGCCGGACTTGAAAAAACCTGTCTGAGAGATAGGAGCGAAGGATTAGGAAAAGGGTGCTGGGAAGGTGGGTTTTGAGTTTGAAGAGTAAGCCTGCATGCCAGACTCGGTCGAATGCCTGGGCAACGTCCAAGAAGGCAGACGTGCAATACTCTTTTCGCTCAAGGGATGAGGAGATGAGATCAACAACGCGAAGCCCTTGCTGCACTGTAGAGTGTTGGGAGCGGAAACCGAATTGGTGAGGTGGGATGAGATTTTGGGAGCTTAGGATAGGTGATATGCGCTTCAAAATAATTTTTTCAAATAGTTTGGAAAATTTTGGGAGAAGACTGATAGGGCGGTAAGAGGAAGGGTTGTTGGGAGGTTTACCAGGTTTAGGAAAAAGGACAACAATTGAGAATTTCCAGAGTATGGGATAATGGGTTGTTCGGAGGATGCAGTTGTAGATGTAGGTGAGGAATACAATGGCCTTGGTTGGGAGCTGTTTGAGGATTCTGGAGGTGATGAGGTCGTAACCAGGGGATTTCCGGGATGGTAGTTGGGATATTAGAAATTTAACTTCAGATGGATTAACTGCATTTGGTGGTAGGGAGAGGGGAAGTGGGGATTGTAGGAAATCATCTAATTCCGGTAAATTGGAATCAGGTTCAGGAGGGGGGTGAGGAGTAAATGTTCTTTTTAGATGATTGGCAAGTAACTCGGATTTCTCTTCGTCGGAGGCGGCCCATGTGCCGTCCTCTCGACGAAGGGGGGGGAGATGCAGGATGGTATTTGAGGATTTTGCGAGTAGCATTCCAAAGGGATTTGTCGGAGGTTGATAGAGATGAAAGGTAGGAATTAAAGGATTCGGAACGATGTTGGATTAATTATCGCTTTACTAATCGGCATAATCGATTGTAAGAGCGACGGTCGGAGGGATGGCGAGTTCTCTGCCACAGAGCTCGTGCTTGGCGTTTGGCTACCATTAGTGACAAACACATAAGCACATTGTTTTGCTCTAAACTACCACCTCGCGAAGGATGTGGGTCGACTTAGTAGTAACCCTGTATATATATATATATATATATATATATATATATATACATGTATATATACTCACAAACACTCACACAAGGAGGAGGAAACACGCTGAAATGCGTTTGTACTTCCCTCAGGAGAGGCTCCAAGAAATGCCCGCCCCTGATGTTTCTTCTCAGACCCCTACTCAAGAAAGACCGGTGTGTTTCGTGCCTTTCTATCTGGTAATCACCAGGTGCAGAGGTCAAAGCTCTCGCTGAGCATGTGTTTGACCTGGGATCAAATACTAAATCCACTTCCATACATTAGCTAATTGAATAAAAGAGCAGGTTGGTCACCGGGGGAGTGCATTTTTAGGTTATTTGAGATACTCATTGCCAAAAAACAATTGACCGGCAAAATATTTACAACGAGCTGATATAGGTTGGTAGGGTTGATCGAGCGTGGGATTCCTACTTAAAGGGGATACAGGTTCGATTCCCGCATGCCGGCACAGTTTTGCCTAAAAGAAAGAAATCCCCTGCTCCACCAATTTTGTTTGGAAACGGTGGTCCCCTCCTCCCAAGACCATTACTTTCAGTTCGACGTATTTACATACATTTTCCACGATTTTCCCATGACATTGACTTATTGACTAGTAATTCAGTGTAATAACTCAGAAACACAGATTCTGCTGGACTTATTGAAAATAAACATGACTGTATGTGTAATTGTGAAATTAAATGAAGCACTGAGCAAAACGAACTCAGAAACACCTATAAAAAATTCCTGAGAAACAGAAACGCCTCCTACCCACTACACTTTTCTATCACACGGTTTGTTTCCAGTTTGTAAAATGCTAAAGCTCTCATTTTATTTGAAGAATGTGTATTTCAAATTACTAGATAATGTTTTAGTTTTCCGAAGGCTTTATACTTTAGAATTAAAAGTTGGAGAAGGATGAAAAGTAAAATGGAATACGACGGGCTAACGGGCTATGACAAGAAGTTTTTACATTTTTCATACTCCTAGCCAGCAGCACAATGGACTTTATATATATATATATATATATATATATATATATATACTTGGAAAAAATCAAAATATACTTTCAAATCATTCATAAGTCATATTATTTCAATTGTAAATGTTTGTGAATTATTTACACGCAATTTAATAAACAACGAAAATCTGGCAAAACAAAGTTGTTTTACATTTTATTAGCTTTCGTTAAAAAAAAAAAAAAAAAAAAAAAAAAAAAAAAAAAAAAAAAAATGCACTGAAATCATCGGTTAAGATTTGGAGGCTGTAGCCTTTCTTGAAACACAAAAAGTCGTTTGGCCCCACTGTGTGGCGGTCCTGCCGTAGGTTTCTAGGGCTTTCTGAGCAGGTTTTTGCCTTACTCATCCCTCCCAGAATATCACTAGCTATACAATGGGATGTGCAAAACCTTGGGGAAATATTTAAAATGCCCTCCATCTCATTCTAGACCTTCAGAAGTATCAAGCTAAGGAATTCCCTCGCCAAGGAGGTGTCTTCTAATGCTGTGATTCAAGGTATAGATTCAATCAATTTATTGTGTTACAATAAGATTATGATTATGATAACATTAATTTATTTATTTTGGTTGTCAATCTTGGACCTTACCTAAAGGTCAGTCAAGAAAGCTGATAACCTGGCGACGATTAGCAGAAAGGAGCATGACAAACATAAAATGAAGGATAAGGTTAGAAGCAGTGTCATCAGAGGGGGGACAGGTCTGAAAGATATAATCCATCAGGTTAGGAGGCAAAAATGGGAATGGGCTGGTCACATTTTAAGAAGATCAGACAAGAGATTGTCAACGGAGGTGACTGTTTGGACACCCTATGGTCACAAGAGGCGACGTCTTCAAGACGATGGCTGGTCCGCTATGGTGGAGATTGGCGCGGGATAGAGATGCTTGTAAGGAGAAGTGGATCCAGATAGGAACCTCGGCTTCCCAGTAGAATGGTCACCTGGGAAAGTCTAGACCTGTACTCCTTCATGGAAGGCCTACGTTCAAACTTAAAGAAGCATTTCTAAGTTTGAAATGGCTATTTCATTTTCAGTTGTTTATAATTACTTGTATATATTTATTAATTTTATTGTTGAGTTATGAACATAATAAAAGGCTTTATTATTATTATTATTATTATAATTTATTTTATCTTTTTGTAGGAATTTATTTGAGCTTCCGAACAGACACATTTAAATTTACTAAGGATTCCTAAAGAAAATGTCAAGAAATTTCCTGTTCTCTTGAAAATGGATATATATTTATCAATTGGCAAAATCCAAAGGTCTTTTATTTTCCCCAAAGAGATATTTAGTGCCACGAGTCAGAGGAACATCATCCTCACGACTTGTACCTCTTTGGCAGCCCCATCTCGTCCATCCGGAGTACGTGACCGATCTCCCAGAGCTCATTAGAAAGGGAACTTGCACCACCTTCCTCATCCTCCATTTTGAACAACCGACGCATTCCAACTTGTCCCATTCGGATCATGTGCATCCGATTTGTCCCGGACCGGGTTATGCATTCGTTGAGACTCAGAATCTTTCATTTTTTATCAGAATAGAAGATTGAAACTGTATTTAAATTATTAAAGCGAAGCGATTACCACCTTCAATATCCTCTCTAATACTCCCTTCAATACCTTTCCAAATACCTCCTTCAATATCCTTCCTTATACCATCTTCTGTATCTTTCCAAATACCTCCTTCAATATCCTTCCTTATACCATCTTCTGTGTTTTTCCTAAAACCACCTTCCATATCCTTCCTAATACCACCTTCAATATCCTTTCTAATATTCCCTTCATTACCTTTCCAAATGCCTTCTTCAATATCCTTCCTTATACCATCTCCAGTGTCTTTCCTAAAACCACCTTCCATATCCTTCCTAATACCACCTTCAATATCCCTTCTAATACTCCCTTCAATACCTTTCCAAATAACTCCTTCAATATCCTTCCTTATACCATCTTCTGTGTCTTTCCTAATACCACCTTCCATATCCTTCCTAAAACCACCTTCAATATCCTTCCTTACATCACCTTCAATAACTTTCGTAATATCATCTTATCGTTAATACGAATAAATATAATAATATATTATATTTATTTCGTGAATAAATTTGGATTCACAAATTATAATGTCAATAAATTTGTATTCACAAATTATAATGTGAATAAATTTGTATTCACATATTTTAAAGTGATTTTTTTTGTAATCACTTCATTTTTTGTGAATATTCACAATTTTTCTTTGAATTTATTTGTATTTACAGGAACATTTTTGAATAAAATGTTATTTGTATTTATATATTTAATATACATGAATAAAAATAAATTCGTATTTACACATATGAATACGAATTTATTTATATTCGTATTCACAAATATATTAAGTACATTTACGAAGTATAAATTCGTATTTTTATTTATGAATCAACGATCAACCATCTGTTTTCAAACAAATTTATTGAATGCACATCCAACTGCCGTACACTTCAACAGGTGCTAGATGTGAAATTTCAAACCGAAACCACACAGAAATATAATGCAATCAAGAAGTGTATTTTGCAGAAGTAGATTCATTATTATCTCCGTGAGCTATGGGAGTTCACCGACCTTATGTTCTCACTTAGTTCTACATCGATAGATATCTTCAGGGTTACACTACTAGTCGCAAGGAACTCTCTCACTAACACTCAGTAAATTGTAAGGGACTGGGCACGTATTAAGAAGATCAGACAAGAGGTGGTCAACGGAGGTCACTATTTGGACACCCTATGGTCACAAGAGGCGACGAGGAAGACCAATGAAAAGGTGGAGCGACTTCTTCATGGCGATGACTGGTCCGCTATGGTGGAGATTGGCAAAAGACAGCGAGGCTTGGAAGTAGAAGTGGATCCAGAAAGGAACCTCGGCTTCCCAGTAGGCTGGTCACTCGGGAAAGTCTAGACCTGTACTCCTTCATGGAAGAGTGAGTACGTTTTCAGTACATAATTGTACTGACTTATTCAGCCTTCCTCAAGAATGAGGATTAAGAATTACCCGCTTCTGTGTTGGCTACTGTCAGTTTCCTGTGCTTTGTGATGCCTAATCTATTCCATTTCTTCGAGATGTTGTTGAAATTTTCACGAAATACTAATAAAAAACTGTTCATTTCTATTTTAAGCTTAGCACATGTGACTAGGAATAAGTAAGAACCGCGCTAAGATGCCCCCGCTAAGATGGAACCGCGCTCAATGGGACACTTCAAGTCCACTTCGTAAATGTGTAAGCAAATGACTTTATAATATAACCTATTATACATATATCATATTATATCATAAGACAATAAAGCGTCAGGCGAATACAATACTACCTTTAGAGATTTCAACAGCGGTACCTTTTATCTGTTAATCCTTTAAATAGACAGTTATTTCAAGTCACCGAATTAAAGTGACGTCGTGTTCGCATCCCAAAGAGGTACTTTTACTGTCAGCTCCAGGAGCTCCTTTGAATTTTAAATGAGCCCTCAGCAATTCAACAATTCCAGACGAGTCCGTGGAGTAAGGAAACAATAGCTTATCCAAGTCATAGCAACAAAAAGCGGGATTTTCTTCTTGTCGAGCTCTTGTATTCTTTGCATCTCATTAGAAAGCTAGATAAGTCTAAATCAAAGATGTGCACCATAATCTTTTCTAGAGTCTGACCTCGAATGGAATTTTTAAGTATGTATGTAGTTATTATTTAGATCCTAAGTTGAAGACTAAGATGCTGTAGGTAGTTGACAACAGCTTTATTCAGTCCTCATATATTTTATTTTTAAGTATGTATGTAGTTATTATTTAGATCCTAAGTTGAAGACTAAGATGCTGTAGGTAGTTGACAACAGCTTTATTCAGTCCTCATATATTTTATTTTTAAGTATGTATGTAGTTATTATTTAGATCCTAAGTTGAAGACTAAGATGCTGTAGGTAGTTGACAACAGCTTTATTCAGTCCTCATATATTTTATTTTTAAGTATGTATGTAGTTATTATTTAGATCCTAAGTTGAAGACTAAGATGCTGTAGGTAGTTGACAACAGCTTTATTCAGTCCTCATATATTTTATTTTTAAGTATGTAGTTATTATTTAGATCCTAAGTTGAAGACTAAGATGCTGTAGGTAGTTGACAACAGCTTTATTCAGTCCTCATATATTTTATTTTTAAGTATGTATGTAGTTATTATTTAGATCCTAAGTTGAGGACTAAGATGCTGTAGGTAGTTGACAACAGCTTTATTCAGTCCTCATATATTTTATTTTTAAGTATGTATGTAGTTATTATTTAGATCCTAAGTTGAAGACTAAGATGCTGTAGGTAGTTGACAACAGCTTTATTCAGTCCTCATATATTTTATTTTTAAGTATGTATGTAGTAATTATTTAGATCCTAAGTTGAAGACTAAGATGCTGTAGGTAGTTGACAACAGCTTTATTCAGTCCTCATATATTTTATTTTTAAGTATGTAGTTATTATTTAGATCCTAAGTTGAAGACTAAGATGCTGTAGGTAGTTGACAACAGCTTTATTCAGTCCTCATATATTTTATTTTTAAGTATGTAGTTATTATTTAGATCCTAAGTTGAAGACTAAGATGCTGTAGGTAGTTGACAACAGCTTTATTCAGTCCTCATATATTTTATTTTTAAGTATGTATGTAGTTATTATTTAGATCCTAAGTTGAGGACTAAGATGCTGTAGGTAGTTGACAACAGCTTTATTCAGTCCTCATATATTTTATTTTTAAGTATGTATGTAGTTATTATTTAGATCCTAAGTTGAAGACTAAGATGCTGTAGGTAGTTGACAACAGCTTTATTCAGTCCTCATATATTTTATTTTTAAGTATGTATGTAGTTATTATTTAGATCCTAAGTTGAAGACTAAGATGCTGTAGGTAGTTGACAACAGCTTTATTCAGTCCTCATATATTTTATTTTTAAGTATGTATGTAGTTATTATTTAGATCCTAAGTTGAAGACTAAGATGCTGTAGGTAGTTGACAACAGCTTTATTCAGTCCTCATATATTTTATTTTTAAGTATGTATGTAGTTATTATTTAGATCCTAAGTTGAAGACTAAGATGCTGTAGGTAGTTGACAACAGCTTTATTCAGTCCTCATATATTTTATTTTTAAGTATGTTTGTAGTTATTATTTAGATCCTAAGTTGAGGACTAAGATGCTGTAGGTAGTTGACAACAGCTTTATTCAGTCCTCATATATTTTATTTTTAAGTATGTATGTAGTTATTATTTAGATCCTAAGTTGAAGACTAAGATGCTGTAGGTAGTTGACAACAGCTTTATTCAGTCCTCATGTATTTTATTTTTAAGTTACACAGGGTGCGGTATGCCACACACTAGGTTATTAAATTTTAATGCAATAACGTTTCGGCTATAAGCCATGTTCAATCTGTAAAATATAATGGATCATACTGGTTAGGATATTAAATTTCAAATAATAAACATAAAACTCAGAATATACAAATGTATCAACAGGTGACCTGTATGATTGTCCATTATTCCTTTTATTAGCACTTTCCTCCGAAGGAAAGTAGCTATTGAGGTTGGACTCATGACGGAATTTTTGAAAAATTTCTTCAAATCTTTATCGATCCTACCTAGTAGACACCGAAAATGACCCCCGTTAAAATTTATATATATCTATCTATCTATATATATATATATATATATATATATATACATATATATATATATATATATATATATGCATATATATATATATATATATTTTACTAATAAACTAACTAATACAAACTAAACATAACTATATAAATACATATATATATATGTGTCTGTTAACACGATAGGGGCCAGAGTTTTTGTTTTTTCGTCTCGAAACTTGGTATATAGCATTCAATTAGCAAACGATTGAACGAGTTCGTTAACCACCAAAGTCAGTCCACCGGAAGGGGGGGTTTACCCCGAACCCAAAACACTAATTTGACTATGTCAGCCGTAATATTTGTTATATTTCAACGAAACTTGGTATACGTAGTGGTAATATAGAGAGAAAAGTGAGATATAAAAATGAACTAAATCGGTTCATTAGAAGGGGGGGTTTACTCCGGACCCACAATACCAATTCGCCACTACCAGCCGTGATTTTTGGTATATTTCGACGAAACTCGGTATTCGTAGTGGTACTCCACAGGTAAATATGTGTTGTAAAAATAAACTAAATCGGTTCATTAGGAGGGGGGGTTTACTCCGGACCCACAATACCAATTCGCCACTACCAGCCGTGATTTTTGGTATATTTCGACGAAACTCGGTATTCGTAGTGGTAATCCACAGGTAAATATGTGTTGTAAACATAAACTAAATCGGTTCATTAGGAGGGGGGGGGGTTTACTCCGGACCCACAATACCAATTCGCCACTACCAGCCGTGATTTTTGGTATATTTCGACGAAACTCGGTATTCGTAGTGGTAATTTACAGGTAAATATGTGTTGTAAAAATAAACTAAATCGGTTCATTAGAAGGGGGGGGGGGTTTACTCCGGACCCAAATTCCTAATATACTCATACCGGTCGTAATTTCTGCTGTATTGTAACGAAACGCGGTATACGTCGTGGGTAACTCATGAGAAAGAAGTGTTGTAAAAATGAGCTGAATCGTTCAATCGGAAAGCGGGGGTTTAATTTGTAATATATTTCAATAGTAAAGCCCGCCAGACGAAGGAGCGCTTTCTACCACTAGAGTGACTGTATCCTGTTCCTGCGTTAGATCAAAATACGATAATATCAGGTTTTTTGTATTTATTACGTAGTGCAATAGGTACCATGTGTAAACATAACTCTGGAAGCAAATTAATAATTGATCAGTTACTCATTACAAATTTAAAAGAGAACTATTCATGTTTTTATTTTATTTATGTAGGATATTTTAAGCAAATTGTTCTGGAAAGCAGTCTACACTACCCAAATTCTGAGGAAAGTGCTTAGTTATGCAGCTCCTGCGTGACGGACTTTTATTATAATCTTCAGATTGTTTTTATATATCATATGATTTTTTTTAATAATGTAATTTAGCCTAAGTTAGGAGGAAATCTCATTTTTTTTTTGCATGTTTAATGTCTGGAGATTAATTAATGTTTATATAGAAATTATTTAATTGAAGAAATTTATAGTTAAGAAATTTAGTATCCATATAAATGTTAACTATAAATTTCTTCAATCAAATAATTTATTATTAAAAAATCCCGCTTATTTTTTCATCAATAGTTATAAAAACGAACTCATTTTACAATTGAAAGAATTTATTAATCTGCATAAATAGTGATAAGCCATTTTAGTGGAACAAAACCAACATTTCCGGAATTTAAACACTCTTACATTACAAACTCTTAAATGCATGAAATAAGAAATTGCTTCATTAGATTCCCAATGCCAAAACTATTATAAAAGTGTTAACGAGTACCGATTAATCAAAAACCATAAGCACTACTATTTGTTTTTCGGTAAATGGTGTTCTGATGAATGTGTTCTTCCATGGGCGTATGTAAGGGGGGCTGAGGGGGCTGCAGCCCCCCCCCCCGAAATTTTGATTTGATCGGTAAAAATTTCATAGAATCCTTAAAAATAAATTAAATAAGATAATTTAGTTCATAAAACATGTTCTATTTTGGGTGTAATAGCGTTTAAGTTGGCTAAAACTCTTCCAAGATCTAAATTGTTACTATTCCATACACCGGAAATGGTCTCAGCCCCCTCCGAAATTTTCTCAGCCCCCCGAAATTATTTTCTATATATGCGTGTGGATTCTTCTAGGAACAAACTAAACTTTAGAATTCCTTTTGTTGTTGCCTAAGTTCATAAAAATCGGACGATTTGTAGACGCGAAATAGACATACAACAAATTTGAGGCACCTATTTTTTCGTGACCTATTTATTATGAGACGCCAGAAATTGCATCATGTATTATATGGAGCGAGGAAACTCGCTGAAAAAAGATAGAAAACACTGAAATACACCTTTAACTAATTTCGTTGAGAGAAAAATGAATTTTCTGCGGGCGGGGAGATTTGAGCGCAGCCTTTCTGGGAACCTGGAATTGAATTTGCCTGGCAAATCCATTTTGCTATAAAAAAAAAGTCCTCCTTTCTCCTCCGGTTCCAGGGCTCGAAAATATTCTCTAAGTTCTCTGTCGGTGTCCTCGGAAAGATTTTTGGGGATTTCTAGAAATAGCATACCATCCATCCTGTTTCTGTAAAGAATATGTTTTTCTAGTTATTAAATGTAGTTATCAGGATTTTTGCTATACTTTGGAAATGGGAAGTGTCTGTTCCACGTATTGTGCATAAGCTCACCAAGAAAAATGTTTGAATTTTGTTATGCCAATATTTTTTTATTTTGATAATATAAATTAATGAATTTATGCACGAATTAAGGTTTTTTTTATGCGTGTACATCCGTTTAAAATACAATTATAGGGAGAGGGGGTCTCCCCGTGGTCTACTGGCTAGCGCCTTAGATTCATAAGCGGGAGATGGTGGGTTCGATTCCGACCGGCGGCAAATTCGTTAGGAAAATTCCTCACTGCACCCTGGATGTCTGTCGGCTCTAATGGCCAAGATGTCGATGTGCCGTAAAAAAAAGAAAAAAAAAGTAGCCTAATGCATTTACGGAGCTATCATAACGTCAACAGAAATAGCAGAGGTTGCTCCAAATGTGCTCTTTCCCCCAAAACATTTTCCAGCTGCCGAATCTCACGAAAGTTGTAAAGTTTAATTACCTATTCAATGGAACACGCAGAACTGAGATGCTATCTTAATTTAATAATGCAATTGAAAATTTAAGGGGATAACAACTAATAAATAAAACTTTTATCATGTTTATTTTTGTGATTTTTTTTTTACGGCTCATCAGTTTCTAGGCTATTAGTGCCATGTTATCTACAGGTTGCCACCCTTCATTCAACCATGGTGTAGGAGGGAATCAGGAGCCCATTGCTAAAAGTGGGAAAATTTTAGAATTTTTGAAATATTTCAATAATTATGAAAGGAAGCCAATTTCATTTTCGGCCCATCTGCTTCTACAGATTGCTATCGTAGTAATCCATAGCGTAGCAGGTAGGTTTCACTGATGTCAACCTGTTTTGGGGCGCGACTTGAACCGATATCTCTCGAATGAGAATCCACCGTGCTATAGCCTGTTCAGATAACTGAACAGTTCTATTCCGCATGCGCGAAATTTTGAGGGAAATATCCCCGAAGGTTTATGCTAACTCCCATTTCAAGGAACAACACAATACTGAGGGTGGTAACCTTTTAGATAGCCCCGCGCTAATAGCCAAATAGTTGGTGCGCCGTTAAAAACGAAAAAAAAAAACAAACACAATACGTGAAACATTATAAATACTGATTATGTCTCGTTTAAGACTAGAATAGGCTTTGAGAGGTTAGACGAAGCTAATACTAAAAACCTCCTAGTGATAAGGTTATAACAGAGAGAATTTTTACCGCCAATTTGTTGCACGGGGAATATAGGCCACGCCCTTTTCCCTCCAACTAAACCACCTATTTGAACAGGCTGTAGCTTAAATTGTTTTTATCCTTAGCTTTGGCTAAGAATTGATACATATTAAACACTATTTCTCCTTGCCCTACCTTTTAAATACTTTCCTGCTCCTAAACGAGACATAATCAGTTTTTATTGAGTTTAAAGTAGCGTGTTTTTCATTGTAATGGAAATGAAAATGGCGGAATCGTTGTGTATAATTCCCTCAGAATTTCGGGCATGCGGGATTAGAACTATTCCATCTAAATTTTTTTTTACGGCGCTTCGACAAACCTGGGTCATTAGCGCCGACATCCAGGGTGCAGCGAGGAATTTTACCAACGAGCCGTGGGATTAGAAAATTCCTGCCACCGGTGGGGATTGAACCCACCATCTCCCACTTATGAATCTAAGGCGCTAGCCACTAGACCACGGGAGACCCCTATTCCATCTAATTGAACAGACTATAGCTACTAGACCACAAGGAGACCCCTTATTTAGAATATTGTAGTTAATTGAGTATTCTATATCCTTATAGGGCTGTAATATCGAATATGGATGCAACTAGTCAGGATGAGTCCCTTCCTCTTGAATATGATGCTCGTTATGAGCGATGAGTGTAGTAAAAGCCTAGATAGAAGATGGCAGGCAGAAATGATTGATGTGGTGCTCTTGATGATTAGATAGCTGATGAGTTCCAACCGCGATATCTATAGGAACCTAATTATATTTCCCTTGCCCTATCCTTAGCCATCTAGCACTACCTACCTCTCTACCTCCCAATTACCAATCTTCTCACTCATTTTCTTCCCCACTCCAAACTTTCTCTTTCTCCTTCGGCAGCATACCACAAACCCCCGTAGTTTGGTATGTACTCCCTCTCAACTGGGAATGTTCCGATACCTTCAAAGTATCCATACCTACTCATTTTTATTTATTTATTTCAAGGTCTTCGCATCTGAAGCTATGAGCCCTAATACACATTACATTAGTTATCTATTAAATACATCTGCTCCGCAAGTATAGGTATTAGCAGGTAACGAAGTGTGTGACATCCACTGAGTTTGAACAAAGTTATTACATTTTTTTTTATTTTATTTTATTAATTTGTTTATTTGAAATCTGTACAAATCATTATAAGTACAATAATCAAGTTAGTTGATACAAATACATGCTATGTATAAATTGAACAAAACTGTAAAAGTAAAATAAAATAAAAAACTTACAAAAATTGGAAGAATCCAACCATTGTTGGCACTTCCAGGACTGTCTAAATAAATATTACGATGATTATGATAAGGTCAGGTGAGTAAAATGTCCCGGGACCACTGTCTCTTAAGCCGCCTGCGAGGATTGTCTGGGTGGGATTGGGACGATAAGGATAGACCTTCGGGATTGGGATGGTAGGACAGTTTTGAGTGGAACGTTCGGAAACGGGTTTTAGCAAGGTTAAGGACAAATGGAATGTTAAGGTCATCGTGCAGGGTTTTGTTGGATACATTAAAAGGGGCGTTAACAATTTTACGAAGGACTTTTGACTGGAATGCCTGTATTCTGTTGATGTTGGATGGTTTTGCAGATCCCCAGAGTTCAACTCCGTATGTCCATATGGGTCGAATGATTGTTTTGTATATCGTTAGTTTGTTCTATATCGATAATTTAGATGAGGGTCCAAGGAGTCGTCCAAGTAGTCCGTATCTTTTGTTCAGCTCTCGTCTGTTCAGTTTCGTGTGAGGGTTCCATGTCAGTCGGCTGTCAAGGTATAATCCTAGATATCGTACCTCGTTAGATTCTGGTAGTGGAGTGTCTTTGATGTATACAGAAGGGCATGATCTCCGGTTAAGAGTGAATGTCACCTGTTTACATTTTTCTGCGTTGATCTATATTCTCCACCTTTCACTCCAATGTATGATAAGATGTTCCTGCAGGTGTTGGGATGCTGCTGAAGGATCAGGGGAAGTTGATAGGATGGGAAGTTATTAAATAGTGCCAAAAAAACAATTTCTTACGCTGGATTCGTTGTTTATGTATGTAAAAGTATAAAGTATTTCTAAACCAAATGGAATAAATAAACTAAAAAACTAAAATAAAGATAATTGTACTCATTTCAGTGTTAGTATTAGGCATATTATTTTATATCTAAATGTTAATCATTTAATTTAAATTTAGACAAGGCTATTTAAATTGAGTTTGATAAGATTTGATGGTCTTTGGGATAGTTTGTATGTATGAATGGGGTAGACAAGGGAATGGTTGGTAGGTCATATGACCTACTCATATGAGTAGTATTCAAATCATTTTTCGATACTACTCATACAAATACTCCTAATACGCCGATAATTACTGATATCGATACTTTTAAACTTTTTTTTAATGAAACTTAAGCAGCAAATGTTGAAAGACAATAAAATTGTGAGGGCAAAAATTAAATATGAAGTAATTAATTAACAAATTTTTATTTGATTAACAAAAATTATGTTTTATTATTAAGTATATTCAACAAAAAACTCTTTAGCATCAAGAATGCTGAGAAACAATAACTGCTCTGGGAATTTTCGGTGACAATCTGTTCCTTGTTTGCGACATTGTTGCTCCGGCTTTGGAAAGTAAGCACTCGCTTGGAACCGACGTTGTGACTACAGTTAAATATTGTTGTGTATATTTGTACAAAATTAGACAATAATTTCACATCATCCCATTCTGCAAAAGGATTGCTTTTAAGGGAAGCTACTGGATTTGATAAATATAGAGAACTTCGTCGTATTGATGAGATTTTTTCTCCTTCTTTTGCCCTGTACTTCTCCTATCCTTATCCTCCTCTGGAATTCCAACGGGCTGTTACCCCGAAGACAAGAACTAGAACTGTTACTTACAGACCGTAACATAGACATTGCACTTATAACAGAGACACACCTACGAACTCAACATTACTTTAACATTGCAGGATACAAAACTTACCGTACAGATCACCCCGACGACAGAGGCCGTGGTGGTACACTGGTCTTGGTTAAGAACAACATAACCCATCACTCTCATTCCTATCAGTCTACTGCTTCTTTTCAATTAACCTCCATATCCATTCCTTTACCAAGATTTCATCTCGTCATCTCCTCTATTTATTGCTCTCCAAACCAACGGATGTATCACCCTGATTTTACTAACTTATTCCAGTCCCTTGGCACTCACTTTATCGCTGGGGGAGACTTTAATGCCAAGCATCTCCTCTGGGGAAGTCGCCTTACTAACTCGAGAGGCCGAGTTCTACACGACGTACTGCACAACGGTGAGTATTCCTACATTTCCCAACTTCATCCAACCCACTGGCCTTCCGATCCCAACAAAACTCCGGATATCCTAGATTTTTTCGTTACTTCTGGCTTGAACGGTATCTTCACGTCGGTATCTCCTCTCTTAGACCTCTCTTCTGATCACTCCCCTCTCCTTCTGTCACTCAGTACATCTCCTATCCCTATTCAAACTAAGCCATCTCTCACCACCGGACCCGTAGACTGGGCTATGTTCCAGTCTAACCTAGACAGTGTTCTGGACCTCAACGTAAAGTTAAAGACAGCGCAAGATGTTGACGATGCTGTGGACCTCTTCACTAAATCAGTCCAGGAATGCGCTAAACTTGCCAGCAAACCAACTCGCAATCGTCAACCGACTGTACGCCCAACCCCTCATCATGTACAACAGCTCCTCTCAGCAAAGCGACGAGCCCGGGCACAATGGCAACGATCCCATCTCCCTGCAGACTAAACCATTTTAAATAGACTAACAAGAAAACTAAAGAACGAACTGACTAAACTTGACAACCACCGACTGGAAGAATATCTTTCTTCTTTAACGCCCCGTAACCACTCACTGTGGGAAGCCACAAAAAGAATTCTTAAATTTCAAGCTACCTCCTCTCCACTCCGACGTGAAGATGGAACTTGGGCCAGAAGTGACGAAGAAAAAGCTTCCCATTTTGCCAGTCATCTAGAAGCAACCTTTTCCCCGAACCCAGAGTTAAACCCTTCCCATACTGAAGAGGTAATCACTTATCTTTCCGAACCCTTACCGATGTCCTTACCTCCACCTTCCTTTCACCCTTCGGAAGTCAAATACATCATTAACCATCTACCCCTCAATAAGTCCCCTGGTCCTGATCTTATCACCGCTAAAATCCTTCGGCACCTCCCCCATAAAGCCATCATGTTCCTCATCCTCATATATAACAGTGTACTTCGAACCACTCACTTCCCTTCCTCCTGGAAACACTCCTGTGTAATCCTTATCCCCAAACCAACCAAACCAGCTACCGAAACATCATCCTACCGCCCAATCAGTTTGTTACCCATCCTCTCTAAAATCCTTGAAAAACTTTTGTACAAACGTATCCTTCCCATAGTTGAATCCTCTGGTATCATTCCAACTCATCAGTTTGGCTTCCGATCACTCCACTCTACGACCCAACAAGCTTTCCGAGTTGTAGACACAATTTCCTCAACGCTTGAGCGTAAGGAATTCTGTTCAGGAGTCTTTCTTGACGTAGCCCAGGCCTTTGACCGAGTCTGGCATCCGGGCCTCCTTTATAAGCTCAAGCGTTTTCTCCCCATCACCTACTACTTAATCCTAAACTCCTTTCTTTCATCCCGCTTGTTTCATGTCCAGTACAATGCCTCAAATTCTACATCCCGCCCCGTGTCTGCTGGAGTACCCCAAGGCAGCATCCTAGCCCCTCTCCTCTACTCCATCTTCACCGCTGATATCCCCACTAATCCCAGTACCATTACAACAACTTTTGCAGATGATACTGCAGTGCTTTCATGTTCTGCCAACCCGCAGCAAGCCTCAGAAGCACTCCAAAATCATCTATTGGAAATCGAGATGTGGCTAAAGAAGTGGCAAATTAAAGTTAACGCCGAAAAATGTAAGCACGTCACATTCACACTGCGGCGCAGTGAGTGCCCATCTGTTACCCTAAACGAATCCCTCATTCCCAAATCCGATGTTGTTCGATACCTAGGCTTCCACCTCGACAAGAGACTTACTTGGAACACACACACAAAAACAAAACGACAAGAACTAAACAGACGCTACGGCCTACTTAGACGACTAATAGGTCCCAAATCAAAACTCAGTACTGAAAACAAACTAACAATCTACAAAACGATTATTAAACCGATTTGGACATACGGCATTGAACTATGGGGTACAGCAAAACCTTCCAACATGAACCGAATCCAAACCTTCCAGTCCAAAGTCCTTCGCCGGATCCTTAATGCTCCCTTCTACGTCAACAATAATATCATCCACCGAGACCTCGAAATTCCCTTTGTCACCGAATTAGCTAAAACCCGCTTCTCCACTTTTCATTCCAAGCTATCCTTTCATCCCAATCCCCTTGCCCAATCCCTTTCCACAGATGCGATCCCTTCCAATCCCCCGAGACGCCTGAAAAGAAAGTGGCCTAGGGACCAACTGTAACACTTAAAAACATTATTCATTCCTTAGGGAGTGACAGCAATGGCTGCCTTCTCCCCTCTGTTCTTCCTTGTGTATAGCGATGTATGAGATATTTATTTACTTATTGTATTTATGTATACAGATTGTAAATATTCAATAAAAAAAAAAAAAAAAAAAAAAAAAAAAAAAAATCTTTTGCCCTGGTGCTAATTCTTTATGATGTTTCCAAAATCATATCTGATTGGTACAGTAGATGAAGCTTCATCTTCTGACTCACTTGGGCTACTAAGTTGTAAGGTCAGTCTGATTCGGTTCGATACCAAATTACTTTTGTTTCTATACCGAGTAAGTATCGCAAGAATTTTTCGCTGATATTAGTAGTTGGTATCGAATCAAAAGTATCGAGTACCTACTCGTATTTACTTGTATCGGATCGTTTGTCAATTCATTCAACGTATAAGAAGTTTGAGAAAAGCGCTCAATAGAAAAAAAATCTTTTATTCCACGAAGTCGGCTATGATAGTGTATATTTTACTAGCTGAATGCCCGTGCTTCGTCACGGCAGATATGTAGTTTTTTTATTGCGTTAAATAATGTATCATCAACATTAACGCTACTGTTTAGTTTTTTGCAGTTTATTACAGCACAGTTCCCGTCATACTATGTTATACATTAATTGATAAGTAATCAAAGTATAATGTTTCTTGACACTGAGGCGCTCTGGACCAGAGTAAAAAAACAGATAACCTAGAATAATGAATATACTGTAAAATTTAAAGATTTCTGTTTCCAAGATGTCATTTGGATACACCCAATATATTAGCGAGCATTACCAAAAAGTGTTCTCAATGGGGATGCTGATGCAACGTAGCGGGTTACCTCTACTTGTTCCGGACACTTGTCCGGAGCGCCCCAATGTCAAGAAACATTATACTTTTATCACTTATCAATTGATGAATAACTTATAGTATGACGGAAACGGATCACTTATCAATTGATCACTTATCAATTGATGAATAACTTATAGTATGACGGTAAAATGAACAGCACAAAATTATGTAGTAGCGTTAATTTTGGTGATACATTATTTAACAAATAACTATTTCTCTGCCGTGACGAAGCACGGGTATTCAGCTAGAACAAACAAAAGTCCGTCACGCAGGAGCTGCATAACTAAGCACTTTCCTCAGAATTTGGGTAGTGTAGACTGCTTTCCAGAACAATTTGCTTAAAATATCGTACATAAATAAAATAAAAACGTGAATAGTTCTCTTTTAATTTTGTAATGAATAACTGATCAATTATTAATTTGCTTCCAGAGTTATGTTTACACATGGTACCTATTACACTACGTAATAAATACAAAAAACCTCATATTATCGTATTTTGATGTAACGCAGGAACAGGATACAGTCACTCTAGTGGTAGAAAGTGCTCCTTGCGGCGGCTTTGTGAACCTACGTCTGGCGGGCTTTTCTATTGAAATATATTACAAATTAAACCCCCGCTTTCCGATTGACCGATTCAGCTCATTTTTACAACACTTATTTCTCATGAGTTAACCACGACGTATACCGCGTTTCGTTACAATATAGCAGAAATTACGACCGGTATGAGTATATTAGGAATTTGGGTCCGGAGTAAACCCCCCCTTATAATGAACCGATTTAGTTTATTTTTACAACACATATTTACCTGTAGATTACCACTACGAATACCGAGTTTCGTCGAAATATACCAAAAATCACGGCTGGTAGTGGCGAATTGGTATTGTGGGTCCGGAGTAAACCCCCCCCCCCCCTTCTAATGAACCGATTTAGTTCATTTTTATATCTCACTTTTCTAAATATATAAATTTTAACGGGGGTCATTTTCGGTGTCTACTAGGTAGGATCAATAAAGATTTGAAGAAATTTTTCAAAAATTCCGTCATGAGTCCAACCTCAATAGCTACTTTCCTTCGGAGGAATGTGCTAAAAACAAAGAAAGGAAAAGTTCGTTAGATTATGAATAGCTTCGTTCGTTGTGTAATAAGAGAAAAATTGTTAAGTTATGGAATCAAGGAATTCGTGGGAATCGTTCTTCATAGAAGTTCTAAGTTTTTCCTTTTCCTTGAGAAATGGAGAATTCGGCCCGTTTCCCATTCCCTTTCGGAGTTGTGTGCAACCTCAAGAGTTATAATTCCTAGAGAACATGCCGAAATATTTATATAATACAATTAATCCGTCAGATTGAAATTCAGAATATCTGTTTAAAATATGCCTTTTGGGAGTTTGTAAACAAGAAGTCATGTTGGAAAAAAAGAAGGTGGATAATTTCGGATGATCACCAGATAAGATACGCCAATGTGCGCCACTTTTGCTCTTAACACAGAATTTAGATGGCTGATGTGCTCACGAAAGGGAACAAGCTTAATAAACGTCTCCGTACCAAAATAATGGTTAACAAACCGCTCTGTAAATAATCAGAAAAAGAAACTCAGGGACACCTCCTTGATCAATGATATCACATTGACGGTGTCAGATTTTGTCTAATCGCCTAAACCATCTTTACAGAAATTTACAACAAGTAAATTTGGAAAAACGATAGCAATAACACTCTGGATAAAATGAGGGGAGAAGGCAGACATTAAGCTTGGTCACATTTTTTTTTTTTTTTTTTTACGACACACCGACTTTTGGGCTATTAGCACCGACATCCATGGTGCAGCAGGGAATCGCCTCTATGGGCCCTGAAATGAAGAAAAATCCCTGCCGCCAGTGGGACTCGAACTCACCATCTCCCACATGAGAATCTAAGGCGTTAGCCACTAGACCACGGGGAGACCCACTTGGTCACATATAATACGATATTACAATATTTACACTAAGTAAGGGAACAAACTACTTAATTTAAGTTATCTAGTAACAATGACGGCGAAGGTGACGAGGAGAAATAATTATTACCTGAAATTATATTGGAAGACAGGATGCCACGAGGATTGGGGTGAGCTGGGAGTTACACCACCTCACGACCTCTTACCCTACTTTTGGCAAAACAAAAATTCTTTGCCTCAGATTCAATGGATCGCTGTGTAATATATCTGTATTAAAAGGAAGTGGACACTGTGCCCATACATTCGGAAAAGATATACTGCCTGATTCTAGATTTATCGGTGAATCCCAGAGCTGAGGCCAGGAGTAAAATCTCCAGATCCTTGTTATTTTTAGTGGAGCCAATAGGAAGGCAGCAGAGCATAGAGGTACTGGAGTTCGATACTATCGGCCAGCGAGGTATAAATAAGAGTCCAGGTAGTCTATACATAGCACTGAAATGCAGGCCTCCAGCAGCCCTCCTAAATATCGTCCTATATTACCGAAATCCAGGAGAATTTTAATCAGGACACTTGTACAGAAATAGGTCACAACCTCCAGAGTTTTTAGGTTATTGCAGAGTCATGCCTCCATATTCAGTCCTTTCCATTAACCCTGGATTGACACCGTGGGGTGGAAAATACCCAACACTTTGTTCTATGGCGAGTATCTTAATTTCTGTAAATCAGAGAGACTCCCTCCTTCTTCCTAAATATTCGGAAGAGCATTATCTGGTATAACCTAATATAAACAAAGCCACTTGTCTGCTAATCGCCGCATTAGAAGGTCGCGAGTTGTGTTTGGGGTATTTTTTACCCCACGGTGTAGTTAACGGCTAACTTTTTCGCTCATCTGATAACTCTTCACGGGTCGAACACTTTTATAATACGGCTTTCCAAGTGACAAAATCGCTTGAAAATATTTTCTCTTTGATCGGGGCTACCAACTGGTGAACGCTCATGTGCCAGTTAGTGCCCGACTGGAGAACATACCAATACCATTGAAGATGCTTGTTGTTTTGGGAGATGTATCAACTCCTGCTGGACCTTCAACATCTTTCGTTAAGTACCTTGGACAAACCCGTCAGATGTTTATTTCGTCACTGAAAGGATGACAGGAAGACGAAATCTCTATTCTCTGTGTGTAGAAGGGTGATTTGCCGCGATCACCGATCACTAAAATGTCTTAAATGTTAACGAGTCTCAATTGGACAAAACATTTTATATTCGTAAAATCCCTATTCTTTATGAAAGCCTTATACGACCACATAGTTGTTCTCCCTAAAATACTATACAGCCTACTAGTTGTTTGTCCAAAAGCCACAAACAGCAAAACTAATTTTCCCCCTAAATCCTCAATTCAATCAACCAGTTGTTTTTCCTAACCCTATACGACCAAACAGTTGTTATATTTAAGGCCCGAAACCACTGTTGCAAGGTTACATCAGGACTTTAGCAGTATTTTCCTTTTACAGGTGAGCTGTAAACTTAGTGTGTTTATAGTTTTCAAACTACCGAGAAACTAGTAAAGCAGGTTTTTATTTGTTGATCTTCTTCTACTTTATTAGTGCATCTTATATTTAGATTTTCCTTAAGGAAATCTAGCTTTAAAATGCCAATTATTAAGCAGCAAAACACACACACACACAAAAAAAGAAAAGCGTAGCATTGTGACCCTGAGTACACATATGCAAATTATTTGTTTTCAGAAACTATCAATTCAAATTTAACATTAGGGTTACCTATTAGCGTATTCGGGTAATTTTTATTGTCTTACATCTTCAGACCTTAATAACTTACTTTAAGAGAAGCAAGAGTTGAGGCCTTCAACTCCAAACAAACTGATAAGGAAAGCAAGCAGCATCTCCTTATCAAGCCTTTAGAAATTGACTAAGATTTTTACTAAGAAGACGCTTCTATTAGAAGATTCTGTAAAAATACTTCTTATAAGAGAAAATACCTATGCCCTATGATTATATATATTTTTAATAGTTTTTAATGCGTTTATATCTATACGTTAAATAATAAATGTATTTCAGGTATGTGATGAGTAGAGCCCGGAAGATAGGCGTTTATTTTTGGTTAAAATAGGCAGGCAAAAAGGCGCTTGAAATACTGAAAGTAGGCAGTATTGTAATTAAAATAGGCATTTATTAGGACTGAAGGCAAAGAGGAATCTCACTCATTATTAATGAAAATATGTATTTTAAATACTCATTCATTTCTTTATTATCAATTTATCACAGAATTAGTGTACTTACTCTTACTATCCCTTCTTACAAGCAACAACAAGATGCTTTTTCAAAGACCTAAGAAAAAATGTTTTTCATTATGGAAAAACTTCCTCTGCATTATCTTATCATTTCTAAATTCAGAATACCAGGTAACTACACCATTGTCAGAGAAAAAGGGGTGTGAGGAAGGAGACGTACTTCTCTCATCCTCTCTCTTTCCTCCTATTCATTGTGCCTGTGCATTCCTTCTATCAAGGAAGGTTCTGTTATTTACAGAGGGTCAATCCACGGGTTGGGAAAATAAGCTTTCGAATTGATAATTGTGACGGCAAAATGTAATTTAATTCGTGAAACCTTTTTTGTTTTCGACGAACTGAAATTCGAAATTCGTTATGTGCTTTTTAAAATGTTTAAATCGCAGAAAAAAATTGCATAACGAGCAAAAAAGGCAAAAAAAGGCTTTAAATCTTAAAATAGCCAAAATAGGCAAAAAAGGCAAAATAAAAATTGTCTCTACACTTCCTAAATGCACGGAAACATATTTATTTCTATCTGATTCTTCAATATATTCATTCATATAAAAAAGGCATTTTGCCTAACTTCCGGGCTCTAGTGATGAGGGTTTTAATAAACTTTATAATTAATATTTTGTGCTCAATGAAATTTTTTATTATTATTCGCCATTTTACACCTTTGAACATATAATTAAAGAATTGGTCTTTGGACGATAGTACATTTAAGTTATTTCACGTTTTCTGATCTAATTTTTAAAGCCAAAACTGCCATTGAAGTTTGCTCGAGGTTTGAAAAAAAATTTCCATGTAATATGTATCCCTTCGTTGATTTGTGAAGCAAGGGATTAAAACTGTTAATACTTCACCTGTAAAAAGACAGTTCTCCATTGTGCGAATTCGATCTTAACAAACTTGAATTTTCGTTACAGGTATAATATTTTTGATATAATAAGTTGATTGAATAATAAGCTTGATATAATATTTTTGATATAATAAATTGATTTGTATTTATCTTACTGGTAAACCTTTTTTTCTGTGTATTAATTTCTGTTTTTTCTTTGTTTCTTGTCATTTTAGCTGACGAAGGCTACCAAAGAGTAGCCGAAACGTCCTGAATATAGATTTACTTACAAAAATCGTATTGATGTTTTCTTAGCCGAATCCCAACTATTCCCTAATTCCTTATCACCTCGACGGCTATGTAATCTTCATGTATAATATTTTTGTGTCGAATTTCAACAAAATCGCACCACTTTTTTAAATCATAGAGCACAAATAGGCAAATAAATTTATAAAAATTTGAATTGCAGGTTTTCGTGACCGATGATGAATCGTCGGCATTTCTCGACACGTCTTCCGGTCAACGTCGTAAGCGGACCACTTCACACAGGAAAGGTGGAAAAATACCAAAATGACAACAGTCTCTTCCAATGAAGTACAGTTTGTTTTGTAAATATGGCAGGTTCAGATCAGATAAGAAATATCTTCAATGATGAGAACATATTTTTTTACAATAACCACTTCAAAAATTTTTTTTCGACTGGAAATCCAGAAACCAAAGTAAATATACATTAGATGTTTACTATTTTTATCTCATTGTTCTTTTCTCTTTGATGCTCCTTCGAAAAGATTTTTGAATTCCATTGCCTGCAAGAATGCATCTATAACTAAATGGAATTCTGATAGTTCCTTTTCTTTGGAATCGTTCACTTACTATCAGTTACTGCCTACCAAAATCTGGTTCCCTGATCTTCACAGTTCTATATTTATATACAAGAGTGTATTACACGCCCGACCCATAAGTCCTATTGGTCTGTATCTAGGCTAGAAGGACGGCTATTTGTAACTAGGTGTATTTTTAGTGACACTCCCGGCGATGAGTGTTCCAGCGGTCACATGCTTCTGGTCTAGATCAACCAAGGGTATTTATACGGAGGGGAAAATAGAGATCTGTAAGTTCTTCCCTAAATAGAAACCATTCGGTTCAAAGTAAACCAAGTTCAGAAGAAATCGAATCATTAATTCCAATATTCTATACTCATCTATTTCCATAAAAATAGTCAAAAACTCTCAATAATCCTTCTTGCTTATACAGAACATGAATAAAACAAATTCTGTGGCCTAAAAATTAATACAACCTGGCACAAATTAAATGGTCTTTAACTATGACATGGCCCTCTAAAACATTTAGGTAGATTTAATAAATTAAGGATTGATTTTACTTCATTTGTTCTATTGACCTGCTATCAACTCAGTATATATATATATATATATATATACTAGTATAGATTACTATAGCATCAAACGTGTTTATACTAGTATAGATTACTATAGCATCAAACGTCATTACTTATGTGACATCCTCAAGTACAGAGATGGGCATAATTTTATTTATAACTAAAACTACGAATTTATTCGTACTTCTTATATTTGTAAATACGAATATAAATAAATTCGTATTCATAAGTGTGAATACGAATTTATTTGCATTCACGTATATTAAATAAAAAAATAAAAAAAAAATTTTATTCGCAAATTTTCCTGCGAATACAAATAAATTCACAGAAGAAATTGTGAATAATCACAAAAAATGTGAATATTCACAAAAAATCAAGTGATTACAAAAAAATTCACATTAAAATACATATATGAATACAAATTTGTTAATGTGTGAACACAAATTTATTCACAATAAAATTCGCAAATAAATCATGAATTTATTCGTATTAAGATGATATTACGAAAGTTATTGAAGGTGACGCTTAATGGCTAGGTTTTCAGCGCCTAGATTCGGTTTTTGTATGGACCGCCAGAGCTACAGATGGCGGTAAAAAAAATAAATAAATTCGTATTCACACTTATGAAAAAGAATTTATTTATATTCGTATTCACAAATATATGAAGTACGAATAAATTCGTATTTTTATTTATAAATAAAATTATGCCCATCTCTGCTCAAGTTCCGTCCAACTCTTCAGAGTTTAATAGGGAAACCCACATTAGCAAAAGGCCTAAATTTGATTTATCCGATGTCTGGATAAATCCGGGCATATCGTTCCATAAAATATGTTAGCTATAATAAAGAAATTCCGCTTACTTCAGCCCAGAAGCAAACAAGATTTGCCAATATAAACACCGATTAATTACCATAAAATATAAACACCGATTAATTACCATAAAATATAAACACCGATTAATTACCATAAAATATAAACACCGATTAATTACCATAATTAACAAATTTTTATTTGATTAACAAAAATTATCTTTTATTATTAAGTATATTAAACGAAAAACTCTTCAGCATCAAGAATGCTCAGAAACAGTAACTGCTCTGGGAATTTCGGTGACAATCTGTTCCTTGTGGGCGACATTGTTGCTCCGGCTAAAAAAAAAACAAAAAAAAAAAAACACCTTCTATAACTTTCGTCATATCATCTTAATGCGAATAAATTCATAATTTATTTGCGAATTTTATTGTGAATAAAATTTTATTCACAAATTATAATGTGAATAAATTTGTATTCGTATATTTTAATGTGATATTTTTTGTAATCACTTGATTTTTTGTAAATATTCACACTTTTTGTGATTATTTACAATTTTGTCTGTGAATTTATTAGTATTCGCAGAAGAATTTGCGAATAAAATTTTATTTGTATTTTTATATTTAATATGTGTGAATAAAAATAAATTCGTATTCACACTTATGAATACGAATTTATTTATATTCGTATTCACAAATATATGAAGTACGAATAAATTCGTATTTTTATTTATAAATAAAATTATGCCCATCTCTGCTCAAGTTCCGTCCAAGTCTTCAGAGTTTAATAGGGAAACCCACATTACCAAAAGGCCTAAATTTGATTTATCCGATGTCTGGATAAATCCGGGCATATCGTTCCATAAAATATGTTAGCTATAATAAAGAAATTCCGCTTACTTCAGCCCAGAAGCAAACAAGATTTGCCAATATAAACACCGATTAATTACCATAAAATATAAACACCGATTAATTACCATAAAATATAAACACCGATTAATTACCATAAAATAAATTCCGCATTGCCATAAAGGTATATATTATTAAATATATGGCTTTCCAAGGCCTAAAGTATACCTTAATTAAGAACCTGTAATAAGTTTAATAAAGAAATCATGTTCACCCCGTGGTCTAGTAGCTAACGTCCATAGATTCTCACGCGGGAGATGGTGGGCTTGATTCCCACCGGCAGCAGGAATTTTTCTCATTTTAGGGCCCGTTAAGAAGGTTCCTCGCCGCACCATGGATGTCGGCGCTAATGGCTCAGTTGTCAGTGCGTCGTAGAAAATTGAGTTGTCATAACTTTAGCGATTTATTTTGCACTTCATTTGTAGTTGAATGACGCAAAAATTAGCGTTCTGTCTGAATTTATAGCAGAGCTAATCAAAATTTTATCAATTTTCAAAACTATTGGTTTTTCCTATGAAAAACTGTTTTTTTCGGGATTTCTTCTTTATGTATTGTAAATAACGACCACATTTGTAGAATTTACATTAAATTTCCAATAAGAAATTCCCATTATTGAAATATAGTCATGTCAATTAACATCTATAATAAAAGGCATAAAGACTTTTGTAATTAGTGTTTTCTTAAATCATTCAATACTTTCGTACGCAATTATTCATAAACTTACTAAACAACAAACGTTACACTAGACATAAATACTAACAATTATAATAAAAACCGGATAAAAAAAGTAGTTCGAAAGTAAGTTGTTGCTCTAAAAATAGAAATAATTTGTATGATTTGAAGAAATTTTATGCCTGAAGGTTAATGATTTTTTTGTTGATTGTACCTGAGTGTTCACAAGGCTAGAAGTGTAAATATTATGGTTTTTGTTGCATGTATTTTTATTTTACCCTTGTAAAAAGAGGCTGAGAAAATGGCTGACAGCATTGCGAATCCAGCCCATTGCCGAATTCTATCGCACCTAATCAGCTAATTGTGAGAAAACCTTTCTACAATCTTGAAGGCCGTGTGATGATGGAGTTACGCAACCTGACCTAGAGAAATAGTGAAATATTGAGTCATTTCTTTAAACAGGAAAATCTACTGGATATTCAAGAAACACTAAAACATTTCCGGAAAATTGTGACTACATTACTCCCATAGAGAAAATTTAACGCCACCTAAAAAGTGTGAATAGTTTCATTTGTGCTTGTAATTAAGAAATTACAGTTACCTTCCTCTTTGGTTATAAGAGTAAAAGATTTATCATGGAAAATATATTTTACTAAAGAACGTATTAGCTGTTTTATTTGCAAAGGCAATCATTTTGCTGCCGCGTGTCCTGTACAACACAAAGTTAATATAGAAATCTGTGAACCTGATCATATAAACGTCGATAGAAGCATTAAAAGTGTGAATAAAAGATTCACAAAAGTCACTGAAATAACTAAAGAGACAAATAACATCAGAGCTCATTCAAAGAATGATAAAGCTATACCAACTGATTCTAAAGAGCATCTATTCAAGAAAATGCGTCTATCGTAGAAGAAGAAACCACCGTCCGTCAGAATCCGCTCAATTATCCTATTTCGGAGCTAAGCGATGAACTTACGGATATGGACTTGGACTTGAAATTGACAAAGTTATTGCAGAATAGTGCTGCGAGATTAGAACTGATAGAATCACTGGACGCTTCAAAATCCCTATGGCAGATAGTGATATTCACTTAGATCTTCCTCCCCTAGAAGATATTGGACCTAAATGTGCAGCTAATTACTTGGAAGCAAATCAGGCAAGGACACCGAAAGGAAATCCAAAAGATAAAAAGTTGTCGAAGGTGGCGGGATTAACAAGTAAAGGAAAAAACACTCCGAAAACTGGACGAACACATACAGGAATCAGAAATAAAGTGATAGAACACAAAATAATTAAAAAATAGTGTTTCTTATTAATATACTACGGACAGCTGTACGAATTGTTATCAATAATTTTTCCTTTTTGGTTTAATGTGGTGAAATTAATTTTCTTATTCTTTGTTATTTACTTTAATGTTCATGAAGTTATTTTTATGTAATTTTCAAAACTGTATATTTAAATTGCACATTGTAATAATGAAATTAAAGGAGAAAATCGCCTAGTTGTGAAGCTCCTATAATAAAATAATAATAATTAAGAAATGCCTTCTTTATTAATTATAATTAGGAAATTAAGGCAAGACGACTGATTTTCAGAAAAAATCAATATTGTGAACGTTTTAGCGGACTTCATAGGCTGGCTCTGGACCCCAGAGGTCAAGGAGTCTAAATAACAAAATCAATGTTTGAAGAAAATGGAGTCAAAGTTTAACATATCGTCTCTACCATGTTAAACAATCGAATATGAAAATAGGAGCAAACTAGTGAACGAACTTATTCGGTACATTGACGAAGTAATATATTGAAAAATGTTCTCATTGGATACTTTATTTAAGGCGTTTAAGGCAATTCTGAAGGGGTTGGAGTTCCCATAGTTTGCGAAAAGTCCACAATCCAAGAGCAAAGTCTCGAATCTGAAAAACGAGAATTTTTATATTCGATAGTTTGACATGGTTTGGGACGATATGTGGTAATAGAAAGAAATAGATTTTTACAGATCCGATCATACTAGACGAATCCTCAGATCCTTAGCTGTTTATTATCGATGATACATAATAGGTACATCATCCGGTTTATGATTACAACGCAAAAGAATTGGAGAATCTGCATATAGACCCGTTCAATTCCTTCTGGACTTAATATTACAAAAGTGACAATACTCAAGTGAACACAAGCTAGGTGACAGCAACTGTCAAGAAAATCACTTGGATCTCTTTACCACTCATAAGATTACCGTGTTTACATTCCTGTATCTAGCTCATTTTTTTTTTTTTTTTTTTTTTTTTTTTTTTTTTTTTTTTCAAAAAATGACACTTAGACCCCTTGACTTCAGGGCCTCTCAAATATACACAATTAGAAACGAGAATAAACACAATTTTACATCTTGGAAATAGATTATGAAACATTTTTTTTTTAAAGCAAATATTAGGCAAACAAAGGTTTCTTTGAACAAATTCATAAGTAGTTGGATACAGAACTTAGTAGAGTAATTAACAAATTTAACAGACGCCCCAAGTAAAATAAATGGCAATGATTTATTTTTATTTAAGTTAATCTGTTTTCAGATTTAAACCTCTACAGATATAGTTGGAAGAATCAATGGCCATAGTTTACAATTAATTACAATTATAATAAATACATTTAAAATAATCATAGGCAGTGATTATAATTCTTCTATCTTAATAAACTTATACAATTTACAATGTATGCAAATTGTATTTGTAACGTTCCAATTTTTAAACTAATAATAAAAATATATTCTAATATTGTTGAAATATTAATAAATATTCAGCATACCGAGATATTTATCTACAAACTAATTACTAAAACATTTATTTTCGAAATAAGTCATTCATATAAGTAGATTAATAACAGTTTTTTTTAACTATTAAAAAACAGTTTTTTAAAACTTTTTATTAGGTAAAAAATGCCGCACTATCTCCCTAGAGTGCCGTAAGCTGAGAAATCAGACAGCTCTACAGTCTTTGCTTCTCATTTGTGCAACCCTAATATGTCGGAATTTTACAAAGCTGCATGAAAATGCTTTACATAATGGAACGGCATAATGGGCGTTTTGAACAGGACGTCGATGAAAGCAAGATTTCCCATTCAAAAGCAGATATTTCCATCACCATAGAGGTTAATCCTTTCCAGAGATTAGCTCTTTGGCGGGTTTATCCTCTCTGTTTTACCTCTAATCCCAGCGCATGTATGGAGACTCCTGCGAAGCCACTCAATTTCACCCAGTCCAGCTCTAATATTTGTTCATTAGCCGATTAAACCATTATAACACAGATAAAAATTAATGTTCAATTAATGTTTACTCCTTTTTTCTAAAAGTTTACCAATAAAACTTCAGTACAAACCTCATCAGCTTGAAAATTTTTCAGATTTTGGTAATATTTAGCTTACAAAATTGTCAGAATAATGCTTTGGGCCGCTATTGACGAAGAATTTGATGGGCCACAAAAATTAAAAACAGGAGGGACTTTAATTAACGTTAGTTTGTATTTTTTTTTTTTTTTTTACCATTTTCTTTTTTTGGGGCCCCCTTAACTAATAAAATATAATATCGATGAGTTTTTATGAGGCGGAACAGTTCTTAAAAATGCCAAAAAATTCGATTTTCCAACTAAAGTCTCGATACATTTTAGAACGAAAAACGATTTTTTTTTTTTATCTTTGTTTCAAGAAATTATGAAAAAATGTTAACAAGAGAAACAAAATGAACTTTTCAGAACACAAAATTTCATAGTCCATTTTCTCAAAACTTATGTTTTTCAAATCGGGCAATGCGCTAGCGCTTTCAATTTTCACCCTATCAACTTCAAATTTTAACTACAGATTCCTAGTGATATTTGCTAGTAAAGCGCGTAGGGGGTTTTTCCATTCATAGAACTATTACGATCTTAACACCGATTTTCGACGGATTTCTTAATAGGAAATGAAAAATTGTTCACCATATTCGAAAAAAACTAATATTTCTTAAAAATCCTCCGTACCTTACTAGATTTAACCTTCTTTCAAAATAATATGAGTTTTTTGTTCTAGATTAAAAATTGCCGCCTGCAGACTATCGCCCGTGAGAGGTTTTCCGTCCATCAGACTCAGCGCCGTCATTTTGTTTTCGAAGAATAGAAACTTTTTTTTTTTTTTTGGATACTTTAACATTTCATATACAACTAATGACATAAAGAATTGAGAAAAAAAAATGATTTATTTGTCATCAATAAATTGGAGAAAACGACTTTGATTTCCACACCTCAGGAAGAAGAAGACTTCGATATATTTATGGTTTCCGTTTGAAATAAAGTGCCCTGAGTCAACCCAAAGCCATACGTTTGTCATCTTGCTAAGGAGAGAACTCTGTTTTCACTCATTGTAAGTCAATAAAAGTTCAAATTTTACAAAAAATCGTCTTCGCAGTAAACTAGCATTTTCGCGGGTTGGAAACATGACTTTTTTCAATAATCGGTGAAAATAAACCATTATTGGTTTTAGCGCAACCCTTTTTTGGCCATTAGCGCCCCTTGACGTAGCTGCGGATTTTTTCGCCGAAATAAGTCATTTTGCTAAGGGCAGAACTCGGACGCTTTTTTTTTTTTTTTTTTTTTTTTTTTTTTTTTTTTTTTTTTTTTTTTAACGGCGCATCAACTACTTGGCTATTAGCGCCGGGCTATCTAGAGGTTACCACCAATTTATAATGCCAACATCACATGGTCGGTCACACATCGAACGCTAATTATACGCTAGATAATCCACCGTGATAGTCACTAGGGCCACGAGGAGATTCTGAAAATACTCCAATCATGAGGGTGTATAAGGGGGCTGAAGAGGCTCGCTCCCCCAGAGATTTTGATTTAATTGGTAAAATGTGCCATTAAAACCATAAAAATAAATTAAATAATAATACCAACAAGGTGAGGAATAAGCCTTCAAAGCTTCAAAAATTACTTTTAGTTTACCATCACAACGTTTCGGACTATTCGTCCATCTTCAGGAGATCATGTCCTGTTAATAATTACAGTTACATATTAAACATCATAAAATAATTAAAAATGATTCCTATAAGGAACTAAGTCAAATTACACATCAAGATCAATTAAAAACATTCATATTAGAAATATGGCTGTGAGATAATGAATGTTTTTAATTGATCTTGATGTGTAATTTGACTTAGTTCCTTATGGGAATCATTTTTATTTATTTTTTGCCGTTTAATATGCAACTGTAATTATTAACAGGACATGATCTCCTGAAGATGGACGATTAGTCCGAAACGTTGTGATGGTAAAATAAAAGTTATTTTTGAAGCCTTGTTGGTATTATTAATTAACACCCTTCATCTAGTCATCAAAATAAATTAAATAAGTTCATTTAGTTCCGATTTTTTTACGGGTGTAATAGGGTTTTAGTGTGCTAACTATTCCAAGTTCTAGATTGTTAGTATTCCATACCCCCAAATGCTTCCAGCCCCCCCCAAAATTATTTACAATACACGCCCCTGACTCCAATATTACATATACAATCTTCTGTACTGCAAACACTTTATTATATGAGATTATGGCTTCACGTTAAATTTGTAAATGAAAAACAATTTATTACTTTCGAGATTTCACAATCATTAGTAAAGAATATTTTTAAATAAATCTTTTTAAGCCTTCAAGAAGGAGAGAGAACAACACGGAGTGGAAGCTGGGAGCTGGGAGGGTATTGTGTTATTGTCACAAGGTACCGCTTACACAACTCCAGTTACATAATAAACAAAAGTGTTAAATTTCTTTCGAATCCAAGGCATGAAGAGAAAAAACACCAAAAATTAAATGGGCTGATCCTTCAGGTGTGACATTTGAAAATATTTTATTTAAAGAAACGAAAACCCGCTTTCGGGATCTGCCCAATGACGCAATCCGAACGATAAGAAATGTCACAGATAAGAAATGTCAACGTTTCGTGGCCATACCTGCCGAAAGCACAGGTCGTTAAATTTATATATATATATATATATATATATATATATATATATATATATATATACATATATATATATATATATATATATTACTTATTTTTGTAGATGACACAAAATGTATTTAAATTATCTACGGTCTAAGGAGGCATGGGGTCGTTCAAGCAGTCATCCTATCTTATTTAATGGGCCCGACATGTTTCATGCTATTTTCGTACATCTTCAGGGGAACGTCTACAACAAACATTACTTTTTGTAACTCCAAACAAACAATTTTTTGTGCAGAAGCTAAATATAAGAGCTATGGAATGTTCCACTAAATGCATTAAAACATTACTAATCTACATTAAATGTTAGACCTACCCTAATTTTTTTTTTTTTTTTTTTTTTTTTTTTTTTTTTTTTTTTTTTTTACGGCGCATCGACAAATCTTGGCCATTAGCGCCGACATCCAGGGTGCAGCCAGGAATTTTCTCAGCGAGCCCTGAGATGAGAAAATTTCTGTCGCCGGTGGGGATCGAACCCACCATCTCCCGCTTATGAATCTAGCGCGCTAGCCACTAGACTACGGGAGCCCCACCTACCCTAAATGTTACAATAATGATAGCCAAATTAAATGTTTTATAAAAAGGTTTTCAGTCCTACCTTGCTATTCACATGTAAAAGAACTAATCTGAAAAATGTCCACCAAATGTTTCATGGAAAAATAGATTAAGACCCAGATTTTAAATTTTAACGGGTAGATCTAACCAGGGCAACCAAGAAAGACTGATAAAGACACGGCCATTTTGGTAATCCCCGTACATTATAAGTTTTAAGCCAAACTCCAGAGCGAGTACATGGTGAAGAGAGGACTTCCTATCAAGTTAGGAAGGTATAGTCCAAGAGCCAGTAACAGCACGTTTCATGAATTGTTTTATGACCCTTGAAATTTGTGTGTTTCCTGGACAAACCTTGGAACACCAGGTACTGCGCATAGGGGAAAGTTGCAAAAAAATATTCCCCAAAAATAGAGTTTTATTCAGAAGCCAACTATCTTTAATGTAAAATTAAGACAATTTTACAATGAATAATAAATATGGCAGACACTTGTAAGGGGTATTACACGTAAAAAAAAAACAACTTAATTGTTTTTATTCTAATATTAAATGGGAGTTTTATACGCGCTATATTTAAAGCGGAACAGCTGGTTCTTGCTCACAAGATCATGTGAGCAAGAACCAATGAGAGCGCAGAGAATAACCACAACTGCGCGGTGGTCTCATTCGCTTTTATGGTTACACGCAGTGTATTGCAGTCTATCATAGGCAACATTTATTTTCATGTTTCCTGATAATTAAACCCCACAAAAGTGTCTGCCCTTTTGTAATTATTTTCAAATATGTTTATTGAAGACGCTGTTTAAATCGCAGCGTGAATAAAGCACTTTTTAGTGAATAAAGCAATTTAATATTAAAAATAAAAACTAGGTACTTTAGTTTTTTTTTTTTAATTTATATTTTAACCCCCTTAAAAGTGTCTGCCATATTTATTATTAATTTTAAAATTGCCTTAATTTGCTTCTGAATAAAACACTATTTTTGGGCAATATTGTTTTGCACTTTTCCCCTATGCCGCAGTACCTGGTGTTCCAAGGTATGCCCAGTAAACACATATATACCTTCTTATATACCCAAGAGGTACATTATAGCAAAATTTTCAGGGTTCATAAAACACTTCATGAAAAGTGCGTTACCAGCTTTCCGACTAGTAGGAATCATTTCATGATTAAAAGCAACTGGTGTGCTTTAATGTAAAAAATACTCGCGCTTTGCAACAGTTGATAATGGACCAACTTAACTATTTCCGTTGCTCTTTATTTTGACGAATAATTTTAATTTTCATGTAATAAATATTATTTTTAATAAATTTATAAATTGTTAAAGCCCCAATATTAATTTTGAAATACCCGGTATATATATTCTTCAAAGGGGGCGAGGTTAGCTCAAAGGTAGACTAGTAAGCTGGAGGCCTGAGTTCAAATCCCGAGGAAACACTAAAAATGTATTCTTCTAGTTCCTTTGGTCATGGATTGAATTCGGCCTCCCTGACCGTCCCTAGGCCGACCCAGCCTTTAATTCATTTATTAATGGGTACCTTGGTGCTAATGACTCTAGCAGTCGAAACAGCCAAGGGGAAAATATCCCTACTGTGGCGTATGGTCCTGAATCAGATACCTCTATAGTATCTGCCAGTCAGGGCTCCTCGTGGCCTGTTAGGGAACTGATTTTTATTTTTGTTTTTTTATATTCTACAAAAGTGGGCATTTGGGAAAAAATCTCAAGAAATTTTCCCAAAAGAAGGGGGGGGGGAATGGCTCTGTCAAGAAAGAAAGGTAAAGTTCGTAACAAGTGTTTTTGAGGCGAAATCGCGCAAAAATAATCAAAGAATATATCATTCAGCTTTAGACATATTTATAGAGTTTTATTATTGTTATATCTCACTTCTCTTGGATTCATAATGATTTAAAAACAATGTTTAAATTTTTTTATAAAATCATGATATTGCTAGGAAATACAACAAAGTGAATATGTATAGTTACCATTGATACTGTAAGCCATGATTTATTCAGGAGAGCTCCCGAAGAAGCCGAGTAAAACATAACCCACTTTTAGTTTCGAGATAAAACTAAAACCAACATCAAATTATCTCCTTCGTAAAAACGGTAAACACTCCCTTATCAGCATAGTAGTACTATTTTCTGAAGAAAAAAATCGTCTAAATAATCAGTACAAGGCTTCTGTGATTATTTACAACTAGCTGAATACCCGTGCTTCATGACGGCAGATAATTAGTTATTTGATTGCGTTAAATAATTCATCATAAAAATTAAAGCTACTACACAATTTTTTGCAGTATATTATATCACGGTTCCCGTCATATGTACTATATGTTATTCATCAATTGATAAGTAAAGTAATGTAAGCAAAGTATAATGTTTCTTGACACTGGGGCTCTCCGGACCAGTGTCAATAAACATATAACCTAGTAACCCGTCATCTATAAGTTACCACTAACAGAAGTTTAACCAGTACAGGTTAAAATTCGTTGTCAACAATAAATGAACGATAATATTTATGTTTCGAAGATGTTATTTGGAAACACCCATTATATTTGCGAGCTTAGCCAAGAAGTGTTCTGACAGGGGATGCTGATGGGTGAGGAGGCTGTGCAAGGGATATTATTACCTCGGATGGACCATCACCAGGCATAGCGGAAGCTCTATGAGGGATAAATTTCTTTCTAGTAATTCAAGGACTGCCATCTTAGTTAAAATGAACCGCAAATAAAAATAATATTATGAAATAGATACAGTACGGTACAGGGGTCTCCCGTAGTCTAGTGGCTAGCGCGCTGGATTCATAAGCGGGAGATGGTGGGTTCGATTCCCACCTCCGGCAGGAATTTTCTCATCTCAAGGCTCGCTGGGAAAATTCCTCGCTGCACCCTGGATGTCGGCGCTAATGACCTAGAAGTAGATGCGCCGTAAAAAAAAAAAAAAAAAAAAAAAAAAAAAAAAAAAAAAAAAAAAGTACGGTACAGCTGACTTGTTATCGCCCTAGCAACGCATGCTACCGAGGCATGCGTTGCTAGGACGATAAATTTGAATATAAAGAAAAACCTTTCTTAGCGAGTGATTACAGTATAAAGGGAGTGTCCATGCAAAATTTCAAAATTTTCTGACAAGTAGTTTAGGCTGGGCGATGATAGGTCAGTGAGTAAGTAGTATTTGAGAAATATATAGAAGATTATTATTAAATATTATTCACAACTACTGCTATTTTTGCTCGATGAAATTCGCTACGTCAGAATGGATATTTCGCAGAATGGCAATATTTTCCGACCAAGAAAGTAACTCTGTATTTTCCCTAAGCCTTAAAAAACCCACAACTTCTCACGTGAATCGAACCCATCTCTTTAAAGTGTTTTCCTCCCATTCTAACGAGAGAACCTAGCCTCCATGGCTGGGATTGATCTAACAGACCGTTCTGACGTAGAGGCTCGCCTTGTTGACTGCACAGATAAGAAATTGACTCCATCTACATAGCACAGGCAATGGAATGCTGAATTCAAACTCTTATATTCCATTTGTAAGTAAAGCTTTGAATTTAAGGTGAAATTAAAATAATTTATATTCACTTTAAATTTTACTAGCTTGCTTACATAACCAAATTTTCACCTCATTCATTCATGAAATTCGGCGGCAGACCAACCCGCGGTCAATTAAAATGCAAAGTATCGAATCTGAAAAGTTCTTGGTACCTTATAGATGACTTTATATATATTTTATCCTATGATATATTTTAATTAGACTTAATGCACATTCGTTACTATGATTATCTGTAATTCATAATTATTTTTCTTTAATTTTCGAGAGTTTACCATAACTTACATCAGTCTAAAAGCAACCAGAAAAATTGAAAATGAAAAATGCGTTTTTCACGTTCGATACTTCGCATTTGTATCGACGATATCGTACATTTATTTATTAAGAGTTTCAAAAATTTTGGCGATTTACTCTTCCAATTTATCATATGATATGGAGGGTTCAGAGCACAAGTAGACCAAATCCATTTTTGGCATTTTATGTTGTAATGGGATTGTTATTGTTTGTTTGTGTTTTAGGGCAAAAAACTACAAGGTTACCATTGCCCGAACTCTTATTTTTTTTTTTAAACATTATCTAATTTAATTTATTTATTTATTAGTTCTTGTAATACCCTGTAAATGTTTGATTGTTTTACATGATTGCCGTCTCAGTATTGGTAATGATATTAGATATATTAGGCCTTGGTGTTAGCAAAACTGTATAAATATATGAACACTGGTCGTATAAAAAGTATTAACATAATCATATACACTTAACATAGTATTAACATAATCATATACACTTAAAATTATACATTTTTATATTTTCAAAATTTTTATGTTGATATGTCACATATCATTTTAATTTTATTTTCTTCTTTCATTTTTTCCAATATAATTTTTTATACACACACATATATATATAGTAATGGGATTGAAGAGTATTACTAAAACGGCTCTTTTCAGTGCTACAGGAGACTAAGTCCTAACTTCATTATTTTGCCACTTTCAGCAGTTCTTGCTTCACATCTGGAAGTCATTCTCATTTATTTCAGGGCAGAAGTAAGCCAAGTCCAAGTTATAACTATTTTATGACCAAGGGTATACATAAATAATGTCAGTGTTTAAGTTATAACTATTTTATGACCAAGGCTATTCATAAATAATGTCAGTGTTTAAGTTTAAATCATTTTAAGACTTGTACTTGTAATATTTATCTGTACAATAAATACATTGTACAGATGGTTCAATATATTAATACATTATAGAAGTTGCTATACATCAGTACATTTTATAAATCTTGAACATTATGATAATAAAATTTACAAATCGTAATATAATAGCTTTATAAAGCTTGTAAAAAATATTTTTGAATTTCAGTTAATTGACTTAAGGTGCGCCAGTATAGTGTTAATATATTGGCTATTTTCGCCTAGTAAGTCGTGTAAGTCGTGAGGAATTGCTAGGTGGTTTCGTAATCTGCAGTCAGTAAGTATGTGTTTAACTGGTAATGTATCGTTACAACATGTGCATATACGGTCTGTCTTGTCGTTCCATTAGATAGGAGTGCGTTACTAAACTGTGTCCTAAGCGAAGTCTTGTAAGGATAAATTGTTCTCCTTATGTACAAGGAACCTACACCTGCTGTACCTCACTGATTTTTTTACTTATTGTGATATGTTGTGGTGCTAAAATACATTATACACGTATTTTTTTAAAAGCAAAATCTTATATTAAAGGGGATGAAAATCACTCTTAAACTTCACAGCAAAAACAGCGTTTTTATAACTCGAAAAGTTTTAGAATTGTTTTTAATGAAATAAACGACAAATAATGGTTCACCTGCGGTAGTTTTTTTTAATAGAGATATAAATACGCCGAAAATGCTCTAGCGTCCAAAACCTCACTTTTGATGCAGACATAATTCATGATATTTATATTTCAGCCACTAAAAAATGAAGGTTTCCCCATGGTAGGGTGTATAGCTGGCTCGATTCTAACCTAGATGCGGGTTGGATTCTCGCTTATAGCAGGTCGAGTTTTGTTTTTGTATGGGCTCACTGAATAAATTCCTAAATTTGGATGTTTAGGAAGGGCTGGATGTGCCTAAGGGCGGTCTTGACCCCCCAAATCCAACCTTCGAACGACGACACTACAAAATAAAATCCATATATATATATATACAGATTAGATGAAGATGTTAAGCAATTTTTAAAAAAAATACATTAATGGTTGCAATCTCAATAGTTATATTCCTTTGGTACACTTCTCGTTTTTTAAGAACCTTAAAAATGCAAAAATACAATCGGAGAGTTTTTTTAGGCAGGCGATAAAAAATAGTGCCAAGGCCGGGCTGAGTTTATGATTTTTGTTTATTGTTTTCTCTGAGTGTTACCTCATTCTTATGAATTAATGGAGTCGTTAAGTAAATAATCAATGTAAACAGAAGTGATTATGCGTATTTTGTAGAATTTAATATTACGGTGATCTAAAATGAAATTTAATTAGGCATGTTATTTGAAATTGGCAATCTTGTGATATTTATGTATTCAAAGAGTTTACTTGGAAAGGACAAGCATATATTATCCAATGCAAATAAATCTTTGTGTTGTTACAGGCAATCAATTTCATTTTAACTTGCTGCTGACCTTGAATAAAATGAGTAATGGCTGCAATAAATAAAACAAGTTATCTAGACTCATGTATTTTATTTTCTATCGTTATTATAGAGTTTTAACTTGAAACAAAGAATTATTAAAGGCCGAATCGCAGGATCTGCGTTATATTAGCGTTTTTCCACACAATGCTACGATCTGGTGTGTTTGGGAAAGCTTAGAATGAACATTTTTAATATTTTTTCTTCTATGGAACATAAGCAATACTTCCATGAAAACATGAAGTACTATTATGTTCTACTACTTTCACCAAAAACGGTTATAGACATGGCCTTGAAAATGGAATTTTTTTTTTGATTAAATTGGAATGTGTTGACCAACCTGACAAATAAGTGACCACAAAAGAATCTTCTACAATTAGAGTGGCCTCAATTTTTTTTAATACACATTTGACCTTCTTGAAAACCTGTGAGGTCGTCCCACATCACATGTTTACGCATATCAAAAGTGATTACGAAAAAAGAGTAAAATAATGTTTAAAATAAGTTTGGAGATTATGTTGCGGTTCTTGAACTGTGAGGAGCAAATATGTATGTACTAACTCAATAAGAGATCGGGAAAACATTACCCCATATTGACCCCCAAAAAATTGACCTTGAAATGTTTTTCAAGTTCAAATTTTTTTACTGCATATTTAGAATCTACGAATCTCGAGTAAAGAAAAATGTCAACGAATTTTTAAAAAATGTCAAAAATAGGTCAGAAATGACTCCTTATGGTCGAAATGATCATTAACAACGTATACGTGACAAATTGAGGGCGATTTTAATTTATTTATTTAAGGAGCTCCGCAACAGAAAGGTTCTCACATTTTTTCTGATCTGCTCACTTTTTTTTTTTACATGTTCTACGAACATTACCTTACGCGCAAAAATACCTCGTTTGAGTTTTTTCTTTAAAAAAAAAAATCAGTCCCTTAACTGGCCACGAGAGGCAGATACTATAGAGGAATCTGTTTCATGACCATACGGCACACCAGGAAGATAGTGTGGTCAGTACTATACTCCGGCCGCCTGATTTTCCCCTTTGCTGCTTCGACTCCTTGGGTCATTAGCACCAAGGTACCCATTAATAAATTAAATAAAAGGCTGGGTTGGCCTAGGAACGACCAGGGAGGCCGAATCCAAGCCATGAACAAAGACACTACAAGTAGTTTAGTGCTTGCTCGGGTCCAGTGCTCTACCACTGAGCTAACCTCCCCTCTTAACAAATTATAAGTATATTGAAATATGAACCTCTCAGCGGCATACATTTGAGGACAAAACTCATATTTTACAGTTGACAGGAATGCCTTCATGAGGTTATTCTCGAAGCGTATGAAGAGCTCTTGGCCATAAGCTTTCAATCAATGGTTGTTACAGGTTTGGTAACGGTGTCAGGAGCTACTGAAAGCGCTTTGCGCTCATAATAAAATACTCTTTTAATTTTTCCAAGAAATTAAATCATCAATGAATGATAAAATCATTTTAAATTCTAATTGTCCAGAACCTAGCAATTAGTAGATAATATTATTGATATATCTAACATATATTAATATCCAAATGTTTATTATTGAATTTATATTGATAGCTTAAAATCTCCATTCAAAACAAAATGGGACCTTAATTAAATTTCAGGTAATTATTGGGAGAATGACTATATTTCAAAGCAGACCTTATCTTGACAATCTTAACATTAATTGAGAACCAGGTTAATTAATGTCAGAACAATAAATAGATTTAGATAGTAAATTAAGATATTGGACCTAGCGGCTTGGAATTGAGCCATCAAATAGTGTGAGATAGGAGGCTGATCGAATAGTGAACTCACTGTTGTTAATTATAGAGGTGATGTTATGAATCAGTGGTGTGGTGTTCGCACCTAGATTGCTCCTTGTTCCTCATTGCGTGCAATCCATTCATGTGGAGGTTATACAGCAAATAATAATAGGTTATGCTTAACAAATACTTATAAATCCTGTAAATAGTGTAAAACTTTCGAGCATACACGCATATTTCTAGTAAATAATAATAAATTTATATCGTACTGGAAGCAAAAGATAACATGTTAAAATAAATACTGGCCCAAACCTTAACAATTTTTAATGTGTAGGTTGAATGAATAAAAGTCCAAATTAACATAGTCAATTTAATTAACATTTAGTCAATAAAATAGCTCTTCATGTTACGCACCAAATAAATATTTTCATTTGTTTAATTGTTTCTTTAATAGTTTTAATTTTTGATGTTATAGTTCTTTTATTTATTTATTTTTGCATCTTACATGTTTATAGAGCAAATCTCCCAGTTGCAGGCTTTAAAACCATATAAATACACCTAGATTCAGAGAAGAGGCGTTTTTCAAGGTTGGATGCAGTGGAGAGGATGTAGATTTGATCGAAATCAACGTTATTTCTATTCACAACAATTATTAGCAACAATTCTGCTCTAACATCTAAAAAATAAGAAAGAAATGTCTAAAAAGGAATTACCTAAATTATAACATTTTGTTTCGGAATTTAACCATTTCCCTGCATGCGCAAGTAATTTGACATTTAATTTAACCATTTCCCTGCATGCGCAAGTAATTTGACATTTAATTTAACCATTTCCCTGCTTGCGCAAGTAATTTGACATTTAATTTAACCATTTCCCTGCATGCGCAAGTAATTTGACATTTAATTTAACCATTTCCCTGCATGCGCAAGTAATTTGACATTTAATTTAACCATTTCCCTGCATGCGCAAGTAATTTGTCATTTAATTTAACCATTTCCCTGCATGCGCAAGTAATTTGACATTTAATTTAACCATTTCCCTGCTTGCGTAAGTAATTTGGCAATTAATTTTCAAGTGGCCCTTTTCTTTCCATAATAAATAATTTGTTAATGCAATTCCATTTGGCAGCCTTGTTGAAAATGGCCCAGAGCAACTTTTTCCCAAAAGATAACCTTTACAGAATCGGAAGTAAGTTCTGAAGGAATGAATATGCAAGAGGGTTCGGATTTCGTTTATAATTTTATCCGCTAGGAAGCGGTTCAAAAACCTAACAAACTTAATTAAAATTCAAATCAACCATTTCTCTTGACTTTTGAAAGCATCTACGCGGACTTACATAACTCAGAGGTATAAATCAACTGATTTTTAATACTAAGCTCGCGTTTGTGATATTCTGAACTAAGATGTTTTTTAAGTTTATGTGAAAAAAAAGTCTGCAAAAAAAAAAAAATATCAGCCGAAAAGTTCCTTCTATTTTGTCCATTCAATGCGATTTGGCAAGTAGAGTGTGTCATATACGAAGCCACAATAAAATAACATACTTTCGTCGATTGAATTGTTTGTGTCACAGGTATTTTTAGTTTATTTAAGTATTAATGTCCATTTGTAAAAAAAACAAAAACAAAAACAAAAACATATATTTAAATGACTCCATTTTCTTCCATGCATGAGATGGTGGCTTTCCTTAAAAAAAAAAATACGGGTATTTTCAAAGCCCTTTAAATTATTTTTAGTTTATAACCAATCTTTTTAAAATTCATACAATGCGTTTAGCTGCTACTGTTCGGACTAATTGGTTGACGTTGGAGTTCTTACGATAGATTACGGATACGAGGTTTACCTAAATGTCCCCGATAACTTCACACAAATGTATTGTCATTTTAATTTTAGTTTGCCTTCCAAAGTTGTTGTCCAGATGAAAGCAGTGCCCAACCAATCTTGTCAGCTAGAAATGAGGTCGGAAGGTAGAATTGGTTAGCAATTGTGTATGGGTTTGCTAACATCCGCTGAGTGACAGTGACTAGATAAGCAACGGTACCGAGGGAGGGAGGGTTGGGGCTAACGGGTGGGAATTCTTAGGGGGAGGGGGGCTACGCCTCCGCAGTGCTCCAGATAACTAGAACTATGCTTGTAGGGCCTGGGGGGTCACAACAACTTTTCTTCTTAGGGACCACAAGCATGTGTTAGTCGTGGTCTCGCAGGCCGAAAAAATAAATAAAAAACAATTTTGGCAATGATTTCTTAGGTTTTGGGATTGACATAATAAAACATTGAATAGCAACTTTTAACGAATTCATTCCTTATATTTTAAACTTTTTTGTCACTATTCGGGGCGTTTCAAACCAGTTGGAGTGTCTGTAGTCACAAGTAGGTGTTAAATTTAAATATTTTAGATTTTAATAATAATAATAATAAAAATATCAATACCAAAATCAATGAAGAATTTACTGTAATGAATCTTTTTGAGTCAAGTCCATTTATTGGCCTTAGTTTAGTATCAACTTTACTTATTAACGTGGTCAAATAATTCCAAAATATATAAATGTCAATATAATATTTTTCAATTTTATTTTTTTTAATTTTTTTTTACGGCGCATCGACAAATCGTGGCCATTAGCGCCGACGTCCAGGGTGCAGCCAGGAATTTTCTCAGCGAGCCCAGAGATGAGATGCCGGTGGGGATCGAACCCACCATCTCCCGCTTATGAATCTAGCGCGCTAGCCACTAGACCACGGGAGACCCCAATATTTTTAAATATTATAGTTTTTGCTCGATATGAAACTAAAAACGCCTAAGGGTGCACTAGTATTTTAATATACTTCCGGAAGATTGATTGGCCTCACAACTCATCCTTTATACCTCCAACAAGATAATCGAAGATTTCTATGCTTATTAGGTGGTATTTCTTAAACTAATTACTCATTTTAACTTCACTACGAGGTCATTACTGACGAGCTGTGGCTAGATCGGATCGGATCGGGTCGGGACCAATGTAGGCACTCACGTCGGCCGCTGTCGGTCAAGCGATATCGGATCGGATCGGGAGAAATACGGGTCCAATGTAGGTCTAGCCTAATCTAAACACTTTATTTGCCGTATCCACGGAAATACTAAAAAGGCTTGCTTCATGATATAATCATCAGTCTGATGTAAGTTTAAAAAAAATGAATAAATTGCAAAATATTATTATAGCAAATTACCGTATCAATTGTAGCACTGCACACCGCGGCGCGGTAGTTACTGATTTGAAGGAAGATCATCGGCCGCAAACGTCTCATGAACTGTTTCATTCGTTGTATCCTCGGGATCCCCAGAGACTCCCACATATCACATTTCTACCAGGAGCTAAATTGGCTATTCCCTCTTTATCGTCGACAGTACTTCCTCGGCTCAGTCCTTTACCAAGTAATTCAATCCCAAAGACCTTTTTATATCTTACAACTCCTTAAATTTAAATCCTCTGTTCACTCTCGTAACACCAGATCTCGTCCTCCCGATCTTTATATTCATTCCTACCGTACTGCATTATTCGAAAAATCATTTGTCACCCGTGCCACCTCGCTATGGAATTCCTTACCTCTGTATGTCCGCCATTCTACCAACCTATAAATCTTTAAATCCCGACTCTTCCATCACTTTCTATCCCTGCAAGTTTTACCCAATCCCTAATTTGTATAAAAGCTGTAGTATTTATAATTGTATATATTATATAGCTTTCCACTAGTTTGTAAATTTAAAATTATTCCTATGGGACATGTGTCCCGGAATAAGAATAAACATTTTTCATTTCATTTTAAAGTCCTACGAGCTGCAAATTTAGTATAGCTGCTCTGAATTAAGGTTGTATGGAGACAATTTTTCAGGAACGTAATTTTTATTTCCAGAATTCTGACATTTTACGTCATCACATTTGGATTATCTCGCAGGATCGAAGTGATAAACAGATTCTCCTAACCACGTAGGGCGAAATAACTCCATACTGGAAATCCACAAGCACTGATTTACTGAAAACCAATTCACGACCAAAATAAGACATGATTAATCAAAAACCCCTTATCATAATATATCAATCAAAGAACTGTTACCATCGGGAACGGATCTATTATCAATTATTTTACTCGTGCAGTAGTATCATGAATCAGATATGCCATTCTCTGTTGATTCTAAGAGAAAGTTCACTATGATTCATACAGAAAATGATCGTGAATGAGTCATTTTCTCCACCCTAAATGACCTATGACGGTCTCCTGCTATATTCTACAGAAGCGAGGGTTTCCTAACCGTCAGCATAAATACTAACAGTCTATTATCCATGATTTTCCGCCATTTTCTTTTAAACACCTTGTCGAATTGTATTTACATATATTGCCGTCATCACACGCCCTAGGCATTTTAGTTGCGAAATCTACTTACTTGCCTCATACTAGAACATTTTACCTCAGATCATTCCTTAACCTGGAAAAATGAAGGCAAAGCTTCCTTTGAAGTAATTTGTAATTGATATTAAAAATAATATATCAACAGAACCTGTTAAAGCTCGTTCAGATAGACGGAAAAGTTCAATTGCGCAATCGCGAACGTTTGAGGGAAATTTTCCTGTTACTCTCCCTGTAGTTTAGCTATTTGGAAAGCCATTTAATAAACTAAACTTTACATAAAACACTATAAAAACTAAAGTCTCGTTTAGGAGCAGGGAAGGTTTTGAGAGGACAGGCAAGGGAGATATTTATCAATACTTAGCCAAAGCTAAGGCTGAAAACAATTTAAACAACAGTGGGGATGGAGATAGTTAGCCTTTGCAGTGATACGATGACAAGGTATGGTTGGGATTCAGATAGGAGAAAAAAACGTCAGGCCTTCAGGAAGAAATCTGTATTGGACGTTTCGGCTGCTAAAATGCAGCCGAAACGTCCAATACAGATTTCTTCCTGAAGGCATGACGTTTTTTTCTCCTAGCCGAATCCCAACCATACCTTGTCATCGTAATTTAAACAATAGCCTGTCTAAAATGGTGTAGCTTGAGGGAATAGGTCCATATTCGCGGAAAACATTCCCTCATAATTTATTAGGTTGCTGCAAAAATAATGCACGTTTTTATACGACCGATTCGTTTCAGATGGCCAACAAAGTTTGGGTGGTCAACACCATCTTTTCTCGCAATGTACCAAGTTGTTTTGCGAGGGTTTTCTTCTACCAAAGACTTCAGTTGGTCGAAGTAAACAACAGAAGACCTACCGCGACCTTACTTGACTTCGAGATCAAAATCTCCAAGAATTCATTTTTGGGACAATCGCTGCACTGTTCATTCACAGATGTCTCCTTAACCCCAAACAACATTGGTGTTGCGCGATTTTTCGACCATGACGAAAATCTTGTTTTGACATGGTGAATTTCAAAGGTCCATAATCATATAATATTCGAGGAGGGAAAACCCATTAATAACCATTGTTTACAATGCATTAAATGGACTTTAGTTTATCTTTGTTTACTAGGCAAGCACTTCCCTAAACACAAATTAGGATGATTATTCAAAACCTGAATTTATTTTTCACCAACCCAATAGTATGGAGCTTGGTCCTACCGCCGCACGATGGTCCCAAACGACCGATTTCCGGAAAAAACGTGTAGATACTTGAATCTTTCTGATGTTGGTATCAACATGAAATGATTACGTATTACCTACAGTTTTTCCCTAAAGTTGGGCGTTTGGCACCACTGTGTGCCGAGGGAAACTTAGATAGCCCAAAAGGTCTGCCACTCAGTTCATAGTGGACCACTAAATAATTATTTGGTTCAACTAGTGGTTGACTAGTATAACCTGTAAGGGAGTGGGATAGTCCTTGTAGTGTGGATCAATCGCTGAAGCTGTTAGGTGTGGTCCCTACTTTACTTCGGGTAGTCTTCAAACAAATCTCCATCAGAAATTAAATACGTATTCTAACAAGTATCCAATGAAACCATATCGAAATGCTACAAGACTACAGTATGCAACAAGTGCATGTAGGGGGTAATCTATAACAGTGTAGCCTCTTCTGGAGCAACACAGCTGGGGAGAGAGAATCAATCTTGAGTAGGCGTGGTCCCACCCTCTTACAGGTGGTCCCGGCACCCTATCCAGTAGCAGCCAGCTTATTATCATATTCGCCTTCTTTAATATACCCTTACAATAAACTAAGAATAGATGCTTAATTAATTCTTTTTAGTAAAAACAACATTTCATTTTCATCAATGATTTCACGATCTGGGAGGGTAAAAAAAAAGCGGGGAAGAGGGTGCTCTTTGTCTGGGTTATTGCTTGTCAAAAAATAATTGTAAGTTTTTAATAAATGATTTAGGGTAAAAATTGAAATATCTTAGGATTAACACACTGTGAATAAATATAGCAGAATAAGAAAGCCTAAATTGCAGAATGTAAAAAAGGACTGCTATTTTTAGGTAAAACGAATAAATTATGTGAAGCAAATGTTCGACAAAGGGTTATAAATTATTTATATATACAAAAAGAGGGATTTTATTATATTGCACTAGTATCTCTAAAGGAACACAACTCAAAAATCGGTGTTTTTCAGTTATGAATATGAAAGATATGGTAAATATCTCTTTATCAACCATCAAAACTGTACAGAGATTGTACACAAGAGGGCACTTAAGTCACTCTTCCTGTCTTAATGCTATTCCCCCTACATAGGAAAGAGTGTTACATTTTCAGTTGAGTTTTATTTTAAGTTTATGTCGCTTTAGAAATACTAATTCGAGATCGGCCATAGCCACGTTGAGTGCACCAGTTCCCGTTGATCACCGAAGTTAAGCAACGTCGGGCGTGGTCAGTACCTGAATGGGTGACCGACCACGTGGTGTTGGCATTATAAAAGGCCGGCAACCTCTAGATAACCCGGTAATAGCCCAAATGTTGATACGCCGTTATACCTTAAAAAAAAAAAAAAAAAAAAAAAAAAAGAAACTAGTTCGAGATGATAATACCTTATTTTTCTTCTAGTTTGAAAATTGCTACCTTAACTTCTCTTACTGGAAATGTCTCCAAAGCTCACCTGTAAAAGAAAACATACTAATGTTTATTTTGAAATCAAAACATAAATCAGAATTTTTATAGTTCATAATTATGAGAAAAAATGAAACTAAGGCTCATATTATGAACTAATCATAATTATAATGTCGCAAATATAAATTCAAATGATTTCTAGTAAAACAGTGAAAAAACTGAAGTAATTATGTAATTGAATAATGGAAATTGAAAGCATTAAATAATTATGAATTTGCTTTCTTCAAACGAATGTATATGCTTTTTTCAAAGAAAATGACATTTTTTGAATACAATGAACATTTATATAAACAGAACAAGCATTTATGGAATATATATATATATAAAGAATACACATTGCAGCTGAACATTTTTAAATTTAGTTAAAGTCTTGAACTGGATTTTTTGCAAGAGGGAAAGAATTACGGCGTGAGAGGGGGAGAGATAAAGAGAGTGAGTGTTTCTATGTGTGTATGTGACAGAGAGTGAGTGGGTGAGTGAGTGAGGGAGTGAGTGAGTGAGTGAGTGAGTGAGTGAGTGAGTGAGTGAGTGAGAGAGAGAGAGAGTGAGCGAGAGAGAGAGAGAGAGAGAGAGAGAGAGAGAGAGAGAGATTACTAGAAGCCTTGTTAGTGAGTGAAACTTGACCTACAAATCGGTTGCCTTATGAATGAGCCAGCCTATCTAAGAATGAGCGCGGAGTGAAGGGAAGGAGGCAGATCGTCGGAAGGACGGGAGAAAGTGGTTTTGTAGTTGTTTGACCGGAAAAGAAAACGATAGAAGAATTGGATGGTTCGGCAAAAAAACTTGAAAGAAATTGCCCAGGTAACCCAGACTAAAGGATAGGGCTCCTGTTTTTCAGGTTTCTATACCTGGCAGGTCCCTCAAGGAGATTACTAACTATCAGTAAGAACATTTTTTTCTAAAGATAACAAAATTAGTTCATTTATTATAGCTGAGATAATATAAGTTTATTTTCAGCGCATTAACTTGGCTATTCCAGCGGAGATAAATATTGGTTGTCGCACTTAAATAATGCCAACGGCACGCAGTTTCTCCTTGCGGTCCCCCATCCATGTCCAACGATGTTTCACTTTGGACATCTAAGGGTGCGTTTACACTTGACACTTCTCGCAGGATATATATGTCAGGATATATATGTATCGGATAGATATTCTCTTTCAAGTTTACATACTGAGAGAAATAGCTAGACATTTATATCATGGATATCTATAGGATAGTTCTCGATTTGCGATAAATGTACGGCCCGTTTACACTCATACACATATGTCCTGTATAGTCCATTCTGCTAACTAACAATGAAGAAATTATCGAATCGCAAAATCGCAAAATGTTTTTTTTTTTTTTTTTTTTTTTTTATCTTTATAAGTAATATGCTTCCCGTCCCACAGCTCCGGTTTACTTTGGTACATATTGATAAGCTCTATAACTTCAACTTTTAACCAGTCTTTTTTTATCTACCGTATTGCAAGAGAAATGTACACGAACTGTTAAAACTCCAGCGCTAAATCAAATAGTTCTGTTGAAACTAGCAAATAATCAGTGTTTACATCTGTTGATATAGAAGTGTCGACAATACAGCTAGAAACCAAGTTATTTCTCTCTGACATTTATTCTTCTCTTTATAATCAGTGTTTACAGCTGACGGTATAGAAGTGTCGACACTTATAGCTCGTGATAGACATATATATATATATATATATATATATATATATATATATATATATATATCAGACATAAATTGTTCATGGTTATATTAGTCAGAATTTCTCTCTTATATAAATATCCTGCAATAACTATCCTAGTATAAACGCACCCAAAGGGAGCAGGGGTATACAGTGCAGGTATGGCAGCTGGAGAAAATATAAGCTATGTATACAAATAGTAAACGACATACTAGCATAGTAAAGGGGCCTTCACGCCTGCAAAAATGTTACTCAAAATTTTGAAGATGTTGGTTTTGTGCAAAAATATTGCGCGTGTGACGAGAAATATTGTGCAAAATAAGGGGATTCAAAATTTTGTGGGGCGTTCAATAGTTTTCTGAAAGTTTAGAAAATTTTTGCGGACCTGACAATATTTTGTGGCATGACAGAGTGCAGTGTGAAGGGCTGACAAAATATTAAGCATTTGCGTGTGTGTTTGTGCTTGTGTGTGTGCAAGGGTGTCATTCAGCGAGTATGCGTTTACAATACATTTTTAAGTATTTTATATCTATTTTTCATCTTTATTTTATCCTGTCTATTAAAAATATATTGATTTGAATAAATATTTTCTTTCAAATAATTCATTCTTCTACATTTTTACTTCAATGCATTTTCAATAGCATGTGTATACATAGACAACAATGGCCCAAGTGATTGAACTGCTATAAAAAAAAAAAAAAAAAAAAAAAAAAAAAAAAAAAAAAAAAAAAAAAAAAAAAAAAAAAAATATGATGGCTGTTATACAAGTTTGTGCAGCCTGAGGGGTTCACGACCATTCAATATTTTGTGCAAAAATAAGCTCAATATTTGTCATCAAAATGACAACGAAAATATTGATGTTTTCTTAGCCGAATCCCAACTATTCTTCATGATACATCATCTTAGTTTATTTAAAAATTATTATTATTTGTTATTATTATTATTATTATCGGTGTCCTATTTCATGTCGATGTAAGTTATGCTTATATTATTACATTTTTTTTTAATATATTATTACATTAAATTAACTCTATATTATTTGTGTATATGATTAAATTATTTTTATCTATATATTCACATCCCTCTAACATTAAAATGATACATAATGTTATTTGACGTACACAACTTCCATTTTATGAATCAGCATGTCCTGACATTGATAATACTATCCCGTGGTCCTGATAATGGTAGATAGCAATCAGTACTATAACCGGACAATGTATGCTTACTGATAAGTATCTATGATACAATAGATGGTTGATATGATACGCTGGAACAGTATGCTAAATACATTACACCCCATGAGTAGTGCTGTACAGGTATCACCCAGCGCCGTTCTTTATACTCCAGTATCATATTACAGTATAATTACACTTTAGGTCCCGTGAACTAGTAAAGCTTTACAAGATTCTATTTCAATATGAGAGATCTTCTAATTCTTTAAAATACGATTAAAGCGCATTGGAACAATGTGAAGATTAGGGTACTCACTCAGAGATGGCTAGATGGAATTTGGGACAATGATGATATAAATAAATAAAATAATAACAAAAAAAAAATTGTAAATATTAAATACAGTTATGATAAAGCTGTGATTAATTGTGGCGTAAGCCCAAACAACTCAACAACAAGTAAAATAAGATTTTAAGACCCTTGAGCTGGCGAAAGTTATAGAATCCTAAGTCTTCAACAATAAAACATACTATAAAGAATATGAATCTAAAAAAAATAAAAATGTTTATACTAATGCCGTATGTATACTTGTCTTTGCATACTTACAATATATATATATATATATGTATATAAATCAGTCCCGTAACAGGCCAAAAGGGCCCAGAGGGGCAGATACTGTAGAGGTATCTGATTCTTGGCCGTACGGCACACTAGGGAGATAGTGTGGTCAACACTATGCTCCGGCCGCCTGATTTTCCCCTTGGCTTCTTCGACTGCTAGAGTCATTAGCACCCAAGGTACCCATTATTAATTAAATTAATTAAAGGCTGGGTGAGCCTAGGGACGATCTGGGACCCCAAATCCAACCCTCGAACGGCAGCACTAGAAGAAAAAATCTTTAGTGCGCGCTCGGGTTTTGAACCTGGTCCTCCAGTTCATTAGTCGAGTGCTCTACCACTGTGCTAACCTCGCCCCCATATATATACATATAGGTGTTTAACGGCGTATCAACAATCGGGCTATTAACGCCGGGCTATCTACAGGTTGCCACCCTTTTATAATGCCAACAGCACGTGGCCGGTCACCCATTCAGGTACAGAGCACGCCCGACGTTGCTTAACTTCGGTGATCTATGGGAACCGGTACACTCAACGTGACTACGGCCGTTGGCTCTTCCGATATTATTATCAAACATATCTCAGCACTTTCAGCGCTTTTCCGCCTTCCCTCCACAGTCTCCATAGGAAAGAAACCTAGTTTATGACCCCGATAGAGCTTAGTTAACCCGATGACAAAATATGGAATTGCCGACCAGAACATTTCATAATAAAGTGTAGAGATTTGCACATTTTATACAAACTAATAATATTTAAAATGAGGTGAAGATAGTTAGCCGTTGAGGTGATAAGCAATCAGGGAATGGTGGGGATTTTGCTAGGAGAAGATCTGTAAAAATCTGTATTAAGGGGTAATACGTACTACCTTGTGCGATCAAAATCAATGCCATTTTCTTGAATTTATAAATAATAAATCAATCCAAATCATTGATTTTTTTTTAAATCAAACTTTTTATGTGGGATGTTACAGTATCTAAAAAAAAAAAAATGTTTCAATTCTTCGAAAAAAGAACTGGCGGGGTTGCCTCTGACGAACGGATACCTTCTTTTTTCACAGGCGATAGTCTGCAGGTGGTAATTTTGAATCTAGAACGAAAAAATAAAATTATTTTGAAAGAAGAAGGTTAAATCTAGTAAAGTAACGAGGAATTTAAGAAATATTAATTTTTTCAAAAATGGGGAACGATTATACATTTTCTATTAAAACATCCGTCGAAGATCGGCCATAAAATCGTAATAATTGAAAACTAAGTACATACTTTACTCGAAAATATCATTAGGAAGCTGCAGTTAAAATTTGAAGTTGATCGGACAAAAATTGACGACACCAGATTTAAAGAGGTACGAAAAATCTTGAAATCAGAATGGCGTTCACTCGGCATCAGGACTTCACTCGGAAAATTGCAGTTTTTGATCATTTAATTTTTTTTCCACATAAACACTCTTGGATAAAATTTTTGATAAGTTAAGGAAGAATTTTAGCACACAAACAAAAAATGCTTAAAAAAAAAAGAAAAAGAAAATACAATGTAGTATTAGCCCTTAAGGATGTTTCGGCTTCTCTTTGGTAGCCTTCGTCAGCAATGAATGCCAGCGGGTAGAGAAATACCAAAATTAGCAGTCAAGTGAGCACGTTGTGACAATACAATGAAAAAAGAATTTTTGTTCTTTTTGTGTTTACCTTTAATTGGTTGTTTTTGTTTTTTAAATTGCATTTAACATTAAAATGAGTATTTTAGTAAAAAATAGGAAAGAAAATAAGAAATATATGCTTTCTTAGAGCGAATGTTGAGAAAGAAGAATAAGATTTTTTTTTTTACTTTTACTTGAGGCGTTTACTAATAAGTAACACTTCTCACTAAAAAAGAGTCTGTTTACAGTTAAGTATTAGCGCTTTGGTGAAAAGCACTAATTAAAAGAACTCAGCTAGTGTAAACTAGGCATAATTTTTATTAAAGACTTCAACTTATTCCATGTTTACGTTATTTAGGTCACAATGTACATAAATTCATGAATGTTTTTTTCAGCATAAATCGGCTTACATTTTTGGTCTGCAAACTAATCTTTAAGAAAGTAAGCCATTCTTAAAATGTATTGTATTTATCCCTAGAGAGAAAGGTACACGGACCTCACCTGGAGGAGAGGGCAGTGAACCGAAACCCCGTCCAGGACGTCAGGTAGTGAGGTGGGGGACCGTGTTCCTATTGTCAGCAGACTCCACCTCTTCTATCAGTAAGGTAGATGCCGCGCTGTCCTCTTTGGAGGATGGGTGTGTCTGACGTCAAGCTCCGACGCCCCTAGTGACGTCATGCTCTTACGATATACCTCCGGGATCGGAAGGGAAATATAATCGATAGTCACTGACGTCATCTTCCCATCGACTTGTCTGTATAAAGCAGTCTGGTGAAGTAGTGCGGAATTTATAAGGGGCGATCGAAGAACCTGATTCTTCCTAGCTACGGTTGGGTGGGTTAAAAGGAGAAATTTAGCTGTCGAATTTGCACTTATCAAAAAAATTGACAAAAATATCTCCTTATATTGATCGGGAATGTCTACAACCTAATACCTAATGTGTGTGTTTATATTCATACATATTTAGATAGAAAGACGACGACCCTTTTTTTCTAATATATTTTTATGCACCAGAAGGTCAAATTCGAACAAAAACAATCACGTTCTACAATACTCTTTTATTGTGCTCAACAAACATTCAACAACCTACATCTGTGAGAATCTTCCCCAGGTAGGGCCACGTCTAGACTGATAAGACCAATCATGTCTACTTCGCATCAGCTGATAGAAGGTACTCTGTGGTGTAGGCTGTGATTTTAAATTATTTTATGAGCTCCTGAAGAGGCGTCATAGGAACGCGAAACTTGTAGAGCACAATAAAAGGGTAGTGTAGAACGTGAGTGTTTTTGCAAAAAGTCTTCTGCAGCATGTAGACCTATGATGAATCCATGAATGACAAAAAAAAAAAAATGAAGGCGCGTCTTTCTCCCTTTTAATAATTTTGCAGCACTAAATCACCCATTTTAGGCCAAATTTCAATCAATGTTCGTGATTTTTTTTCTTCAATTTCCACACTATTTAGAAAACACAATGCAGGAACAAAAATCAAAAGCATATCGTGTTTATTTTGTTTTGATATCTTTGAAATTTAGAGAGTTAGATACATTTACTTAAAAATTGTTTTCAGCCCAAAAGTAGTTAAAATGCAAACTTAAAATGGCCGAAAAAAAACAAAAAAAAAAAACTATGAGCCAGAACATATTTTTAGTGCAGGTTTGAACTTACCTAGTATTGGGGAATAACTGGTAAAACAATTAGGAAAATCGAAAATGTTGTGCAACATGGTCTGGTTGATTTCTAATGGATTGATCCTAGTATGATTTGGGAAGATAAAAATAAAAAAAGTTTAATATTTTGCGTACTAATGGCTTGCGATTTTTATCGGAAAATTAAATTTAAATATCAAGTTTTCCAATTAACAAATTAAAATAACTGCTGTAATAAAATATCCAAAAAATGATACCTTTCTCTCACTAATATAGGTCCAATTCCATTTTATCCGAATTTGACTCCAGTAACACAAATGTGTCCGACATCCTCCGCTTTATTTCCTGACACGAAATCGAAAAAAACAAAACAAAAAAAAAACTTATTTTTTCGTTACGTTTATGACGTTCATTTTGACACTAAAACAAAGAAAAGGAGGAAACAAGGGGTTCTATATAGGTAGTTCTGTCGCAAGACAACAAAAAATATGACCGTTTGATATGGAAATTTGTCATGGACGTTAAGTACAAAGCGGCTGAGGTCAAAACAAAAAAATAGGTGCTTTTATCGCTTTAAGGGCTGACTTTCAACCCCGGGTAAGCTCCTTTCCGTAAAATCAACAAGGGCACAGAGTATGTATTTGTATATACATGTTTGTATATAACTCAAGCAATTGTTTGGGTTTCGGCTAAGAGAATTTAAACTTTCCTTGACTTCTTATCACATTGCCGAATAAATATTTGCAGCTCAATATGTGTATATTTATGTCGGAAATGATAGCTAAGACAAAACAAAAAATGATGAATAAGAAAGGTCTTACAGTTTTACCTTGAGGGACACCCTGGGAAATACAGCAGCAACCTACGAGCCTTCATGTAATGGACGCTTTACCTGGGCTACCTGGTCTGAGAAGTGTGAAAGGAATACACCAAGGTAATAATGTGGCAGCTGTTTGGAATCCTTGTTCTATTATCTAGCACTGGGAGCAGTGTCCTCATGTTGTGCTTTGAACATAGAGAATAATTTGAAGAAATATTATTGATTAATTTTAAAAGTTTGATAGGGTAGAGGATCATAACGAATCATAGGTAATTACACTATATAAAAAACGGTACTATAGAAAAACAAATTTAGTGGCATAAAGTCAACTGTATTTGGTCTAAATAGATCCATTAAAAGTTTGGGTTTACTGCGTAAAAAAATTATACCATATAATAAAATTAAAAATAGTCATTCATTTAGGACAGAAGTCAAAGAGATCCAGGATGTTCAACGCTTTAAGATATTACTATTTTCTAAGTTTTAATTTCTTTATTTAGGCTTAGCAACTAACGCAAATAGCCTGATTAAAATATCTTTATAGAAGAGTAAAGAACTTTCTAAAATGAAAATATATAATTGTTGAACAAATACTACCAATAAATGTTATAGATAATTTGGCAAAGAACAAAAATATGTCACAAAATAAAACCAGAAGAGGAGTATCAATTGAAAAAAAATTAATGAAATAAGATAAAAATAAAAATTATATTAGTAATATTTACAAATTATAAGTACGACAGGATACCGCCAGTTGCCAAATGTAGCCTGAGGCTGTTTATATTTTGAAGATTAAAATTAAATTAGAGATACATACGAGTATATTAGTAGTATAGAAACACAAGAATACATATATTATTTTGTTATTACAGTATACTTGATAAATTGTATTATAGATGTTTATGATCTAAAAATGTTGTAATATTGTTTTTATACGTAGGCTGGTATGACTTCACTTTCTCCATTCTGTAAGTAAAAGTTTATAGTAAAAGTCCTGTTACACTATTTGCAAATAGGTCTGTATTTTCTATTCATTAATTACGAGTGAGTCTTGAATGTGTGTCCAATGCGTAGTCTGGTCAATATGACTTGGTCTCTCCTTGTTAGGGGCCATTTATGTTTAGAACAAGGTTCTACAGTTGGCTTTATTTCAAGCAATTTTTTGTCTGTAGTATTGTTTTTTATATAGCCGAATTACCAATGATTCGTTGTGATTTTCTGCCCTATCAAACTTTTAAAATTAAACAAGAATATTTCTTCAAGAGTTCTAACTGCACAACATGAGGACACTGCTCCCAGTGCTGTATTAGTTTGGTGTATTTCTTCGCACATCCGAGACCAGGCAGGCTAGTAAGGGAACGTCCCTAAGTGTCCGGAGCCGATTTTAATGAAACTTTGTATATTTATTAAACACGTGAAAATAATCGGTATGTATTTTTTTTATATCAGCCCAATCGCACGTTTAAGGGGTGAAAGCACCCTTCCGAAGGACACCTCAAATATTCTAACAAAATGAATATACAGTGGTGGGGGTCACCGATTTGGTCCATTTTTTTTCTTGTGATTCTAAATCGAAAAATAGTCGACACGTGTCCAAGAGTACCGTCCAATGTGCCTTAGGAGCTGATGAATAAAATAAAATAGGTTGAAAATGCTTTATTTTATATATCGAGCTTAGAAAATGATATCTACGTGATTATTTCATGAATTAATTTGTTTTACTGAGTAGATTAAAGGTAAAATACATTGGTTGAACAATAATTTATATTTCGTCAAATAAATTCAAAAGTATCCTTATGTTTGAAGTAAACTAGCATTATACATTTTTTTTTACACCAAAAATAACAGCAGATTTAAAATCAGCACCCCAAGAAACCCTAAAGAGGTAAATATCATCGAAAACAAAAAAATAATACTTTTTTCCTTCATTTACCGAGAGATATACTTGTCTGTTCAGGAGAGGAAAAATATATTATTCTAGGCAGTCCAGACGAGGCGCTGCTAGTGGAAGGTTCTCCTCAAGTTGAGGATGAAGTTATGTTTTAAGAATATTCCCCTGAAAAGGCGCAAAATGGTGCGAAACATGTAGGGAAGAGTAATAAAAAGTGTGAAATTGTATGGTGGTTATATTGACCTTATTCGATAATTCTATAAATTTGAGCAAAGGGTCATTTAATGATAAATTAAGTAGTATTTTTTGTTTTCAATGACATTTACTTCATTAGGGTTTCTCGGGGTCCTAGTGTCCTGTAGTGTGCCACACTAGGGTCGCAGTGTATCTGCAAGTCTGGACCCTAGTGGCCTTTTATGGAACTGATATTTAATTTATCTGATTATTATTATTATTAGAATTCAGAGCCCTACCTTGATTAAGTGCTACACAATATGGCCCATTGTGTAAAGTATCCATGACCTTATCGCCAGAAGATTTCCGAGAAAGGGCAGCCCTGAAAGGCCCGACCCTTGACAATTAGGTAGGGCTCTAAAAGGGAGATGGGAGATGGTATGGGGAGATATTTAATGATCGAACGCCCAGCCCTCCTGTCGATAGAAATTTAACCTCTCATGCTTCGGACCGAATAATTTTAGCATTCATTCAGAAATTTTATCATTCCTAATTTATTCCTTTGTGAAAGGTTTTGAGGATATAAGAGATAAGTAAAGTCCGATGATCGAGTACTGATTATGTGTAACCCTTCGAAATCAGGGTGCTTAATAGTTGTTCATGTGAACATGTATCGGTTAAGTTAAGAATGAGTAATAATTTCATCCACAGAAGTAAGCTTATCAAAACAAGGCAAATAGAACAAGAGACATTATAACACTATTTTGGCAAACTTCTTGGATCCGATTGACAGAAAAAAACACCTCCATTTTATAAAAGAATGATCATCTATTCGCCGCAGGAACCGACGAGACTTACAAACGGACAATTAATAACGAAGGAACAACCACAATTTTAAATATGCAATAGGAACTAATTTTACGATAAAACATTTACTCACAGAATGCATGAGTAGACGACCTCACCTGAACATACTCTACGACTCGTTAAGACATGATAGCTAACACATAAATTAATACCTCTGATGGACCATCACCAGGTATAGCGTAAACTCTATGAGGGACAACATCACAGTTTATTTACAGTAATTAAAGTTCTGATATCATAGTTTAAATGCACCGCAAATAATATAATATTATGAAATAGATACAATACGGTAACAGCTGACCGGTTATCGTCCTAGCAACGCATACTGCCTAGGCGTGCATGCTCTAATTAAAACTAACTAAAAAAAAAGTGTGTGAAATATTTGGCATTGCAAATACTCCACTTGTATAAGTTGCGTTCACCGTGAAGACAGGATTAGGACAATGCTTAATCTTAAGGGACTGATAAAGAAAACCTTCACAAGAAGAATATCCTTCATCGGGTAGAATATCTTCTACCGAAGAATAACCTTCAGCCTGTAGAATATCTTCTACCGAAGAATAACCTTCAGCCTGTAGAATATCTTCTACCGAAGAATAACCTTCATCGGGTAGAATATCTTCTACCGAAGAATAACCTTCAGCCTGTAGAATATCTTCTACCGAAGAATAATCTTCAGCCTGTAGAATACCTTCTACCGAAGAATAACCTTCAGCCTGTAGAATATCTTCTACCGAAGAATAACCTTCAGCCTGTAGAATATCTTCTACCGAAGAATAACCTTCATCGGGTAGAATATCTTCTACCGAAGAATAACCTTCATCGGGTAGAATATCTTCTACCGAAGAATAACCTTCATCGGGTAGAATATCTTCTACCGAAGAATAACCTTCAGCCTGTAGAATATCTTCTACCGAAGAATAACCTTCAGCCTGTAGAATATCTTCTACCGAAGAATAACCTTCAGCCTGTAGAATATCTTCTACCGAAGAATAATCTTCAGCCTGTAGAATATCTTCTACCGAAGAATAACCTTCAGCCTGTAGAATATCTTCTACCGAAGAATAACCTTCAGCCTGTAGAATATCTTCTACCGAAGAATAACCTTCAGCCTGTAGAATATCTTCTACCGAAGAATAACCTTCATCGGGTAGAGTATCCTTTACCGAAGAATAATCTTCAGCCTGTAATATATCTTCTACCGAAGAATAACCTTCAGCCTGTAGAATATGTTCTACCGAAGAATAACCTTCAGCCTGTAGAATATCTTCTACCGAAGAATAACCTTCAGCCTGTAGAATATCTTCTACCGAAGAATAACCTTAAGCCTCTAGAATATCTTCTACCGAAGAATAACCTTCAGCCTGTAGAATATCTATTACCGAAGAATAACCTTCAGCCTGTAGAATATCTTCTACCGAAGAATAACCTTAAGCCTCTAGAATATCTTCCACCGAAGAATAACCTTCAGCCTGTAGAATATCTATTACCGAAGAATAACCTTCAGCATGCAGAATATCTTCTACCGAAGAATAACCTTCATCGGGTAGAGTATCTTCTACCGAAGAATAACCTTCATCGGGTAGAGTATCTTCTACCGAAGAATAACCTTCAGCCTGTAGAATATGTTCTACCGAAGAATAACCTTCAGACTGTAGAATATCTTCTACCGAAGAATAACCTTCAGCCTGCAGAATATCTTCTACCGAAGAATAACCTTCAGCCTGTAGAATATCTTCTACCGAAGAATAACCTTCAGCCTGTAGAATATCTTCTACCGAAGAATAACCTTCAGCCTGTAGAATATCTTCTACCGAAGAATAACCTTCAGCCTGTAGAATATCTTCTACCGAAGAATAACCTTCAGCCTGTAGAATATCTTTCTACTGAAGAATAACCTTCAGCCTGTAGAATATCTTCTACCGAAGAATAACCTTCAGCCTGTAGAATATCTTCTACCGAAGAATAACCTTCAGCCTGTAGAATATCTTCTACCGAAGAATAACCTTCAGCCTGTAGAATATCTTCTACCGAAGAATAACCTTAAGCCTGTAGAATATCTTCTACCGAAGAATAACCTTCAGCCTGTAGAATATCTTCTACCGAAGAATAACCTTCAGCCTGCAGAATATCTTCTACCGAAGAATAACCATCAGCCTGTAGAATATCTTCTACCGAAGAATAACCTTCAGCCTGTAGAATATCTTCTACCGAAGAATAACCTTCAGCCTGTAGAATATCTTCTACCGAAGAATAACCTTCAGCCTGTAGAATATCTATTACCGAAGAATAACCTTCAGCCTGCAGAATATCTTCTACCGAAGAATAACCTTCATCGGGTAGAGTATCTTCTACCGAAGAATAACCTTCATCGGGTAGAGTATCTTCTACCGAAGAATAACCTTCAGCCTGTAGAATATCTTCTACCGAAGAATAACCTTCAGCCTGTAGAATATCTTCTACCGAAGAATAACCATCAGCCTGTAGAATATCTTCTACCGAAGAATAACCTTCAGCCTGCAGAATAAACCTTGGTTCAAACTCCTACCCTTGGGATGCTTCAACTTGACAAAAGCAAGAAGTACAAGCAACAGAAACTACCTTACAAGTGGTTCCATGTTCAATTTATATGCAGCAGCCAAAAGCCACTCTCACAAAAAAAAAAAATTATTAAAAAAAATAATAAATATATATATATATATATAAAAGTAAAACGAACAAATAAATAATAAAAAAAAACAATAAATACAAATAAAATAAAATAGAAAAGATAACTAAATATTTGCACTGATAACCAGCCTTTATTTTAGCGTTCTCCATAGAGAGGAAAACAAAAATACTTGGTCTTTAATGTCTTTCATTCTCGTAGGAGTTATAATGCGGTTCAAGGGAATTTCCAAAATGACAAGTATAACAATCAAACATATCCTTTAGTTGTGCTGATGTTGACAATGTGTACCTAAATTAATATTTTAGTAGATTCTTTAAAATTAATATTTGGTTTCCAGTTGTATTCCTCCTTATCTTTTATTGATTACAGGCGAAGACTAGAAAACAACCAAGGTGGAGGCTGGGCTGAATGATCAATTTTGAAGTCCTAAATAAATAAATACACTAGCTAAAAATTCAAACCCCTCTAAAAATACTTAAAAATTGGAATACCAAAAAATCCTTTCTTAGCGAATGTTTACGTTTTAAAGGTAGTGTCCATGCAAAATTTTAACTTCTTCTGTCAAGTGGTTTGGGCTGGGCGATGATAGGTCTGTGAGTGAGTGAGTGAGTTAGTGAGTGAGTGTTATTTGACAAATATACATATAGTAGATTACTAGAGCAAACTGAATTGCGCTTCCCTTCTTGATTGACACTACTAAAATATTTTACCTCGATTTAGTATTTAGTATTTGTTCTGTTGCCCAGACATTCTCTTCTCTGTTTTAGGCAGTAAATTCTGTTGCTAGGAACTGTAACTGCCCTTCGGCCGGATATAGGGGTGACTTACCCCCGGCTAGGAACAAAGGCCTTGGTTCCAGTCCGATGCCCAGGGCATTGACGGGGGAGAGCGAGTAACCTTGTCTCCGATGGTTCTTATCCTTTTCTAGGGATTAGGAAGTTTTTTTTTCTGGGGAGAGAGGGAGAGAGAGAGAGAGAGAGAGAGAGAGAGAGAGAGATAGAGTGAGAGAGAGAGAGAGAGAGAGAGAGAGAGAGAGAGAGAGAGAGAGAGAGAGAGAGATAGAGAGAGAGAGAGTGAGAGAAGAAGAAGAAGAGATATAGTCGTGAGGAAACTATATTTTCCTAGTCAGGAATCGACATGAAACTATAAACAGGAGTAAAAGATAAATGCGGAGAAAATATTTCGTTCTAGCCAAGCCTGCAGTATGTTGAATTTTTAAAATTGAAAAAATGCCCTACTTCACCATGGATATTTAGAAAAGTTGGCAACGTCTAGATAACCCTAACTGTAGATCCAAAGTAAAAAAAAAGTCCGATTTGCAGGATTTGCGTCATCTAAACGCGGCCACGTTCATATCTAATATGTCTCTTTTCTAATACTTCCGTAACTCCAAACGCAACCAAACTTTAAATATCTTAGATTAGATGAATATCAAACATCTGGAACAAGTTTCAACCTTAGATAAGATGAATATCAAACATCTGGAACAAGTTTCAACCTTAGATAAGATGAATATCAAACATCTGGAACAAGTTTCAACCTTAGATTAGATGAATATTAAACATCTGGAACAAGTTTCAACCTTAGATTAGATGAATATTAAACATCTGGAACAAGTTTCAACCTTAGATAAGATGAATATCAAACATCTGGAACAAGTTTCAACCTTAGATTAGATGAATATCAAACATCTGGAACAAGTTTCAACCTTAGATTAGATGAATATCAAACATCTGGAACAAGTTTCAACCTTAGATTAGATGAATATCAAACATCTGGAACTAGTTTCAACCTCAGATTAGATGAATATCAAACATCTGGAACAAGTTTCAACCTTAGATTAGATGAATATTAAACATCTGGAACAAGTTTCAACCTTAGATTAGATGAATATTAAACATCTGGAACAAGTTTCAACCTTAGATTAGATGAATATTAAACATCTGGAACAAGTTTCAACCTTAGATAAGATGAATATCAAACATCTGGAACAAGTTTCAACCTTAGATTAGATGAATATCAAACATCTGGAACAAGTTTCAACCTTAGATTAGATGAATATCAAACATCTGGAACAAGTTTCAACCTTAGATAAGATGAATATCAAACATCTGGAACAAGTTTCAACCTTAGATAAGATGAATATCAAACATCTGGAACAAGTTTCAACCTTAGATTAGATGAATATCAAACATCTGGAACAAGTTTCAACCTTAGATTAGATGAATATTAAACATCTGGAACAAGTTTCAACCTTAGATAAGATGAATATCAAACATCTGGAACAAGTTTCAACCTTAGATAAGATGAATATCAAACATCTGGAACAAGTTTCAACCTTAGATTAGATGAATATCAAACATCTGGAACAAGTTTCAACCTTAGATTAGATGAATATCAAACATCTGGAACAAGTTTCAACCTTAGATAAGATGAATATCAAACATCTGGAACAAGTTTCAACCTTAGATAAGATGAATATCAAACATCTGGAACAAGTTTCAACCTTAGATTAGATGAATATCAAACATCTGGAACAAGTTTCAACCTTAGATTAGATGAATATTAAACATCTGGAACAAGTTTCAACCTTAGATAAGATGAATATCAAACATCTGGAACAAGTTTCAACCTTAGATAAGATGAATATCAAACATCTGGAACAAGTTTCAACCTTAGATTAGATGAATATCAAACATCTGGAACAAGTTTCAACCTTAGATTAGATGAATATTAAACATCTGGAACAAGTTTCAACCTTAGATAAGATGAATATCAAACATCTGGAACAAGTTTCAACCTTAGATAAGATGAATATCAAACATCTGGAACAAGTTTCAACCTTAGATTAGATGAATATCAAACATCTGGAACAAGTTTCAACCTTAGATTAGATGAATATTAAACATCTGGAACAAGTTTCAACCTTAGATAAGATGAATATCAAACATCTGGAACAAGTTTCAACCTTAGATTAGATGAATATCAAACATCTGGAACAAGTTTCAACCTTAGATAAGATGAATATCAAACATCTGGAACAAGTTTCAACCTTAGATTAGATGAATATTAAACATCTGGAACAAGTTTCAACCTTAGATTAGATGAATATTAAACATCTGGAACAAGTTTCAACCTTAGATAAGATGAATATCAAACATCTGGAACAAGTTTCAACCTTAGATTAGATGAATATCAAACATCTGGAACAAGTTTCAACCTTAGATTAGATGAATATCAAACATCTGGAACTAGTTTCAACCTCAGATTAGATGAATATTAAACATCTGGAACAAGTTTCAACCTTAGATAAGATGAATATCAAACATCTGGAACAAGTTTCAACCTTAGATTAGATGAATATCAAACATCTGGAACAAGTTTCAACCTTAGATTAGATGAATATCAAACATCTGGAACTAGTTTCAACCTTAGATTAGATGAATATCAAACATCTGGAACTAGTTTCAACCTCAGATTAGATGAATATTAAACATCTGGAACAAGTTTCAACCTTAGATTAGATGAATATCAAACATCTGGAACAAGTTTCAACCTTAGATTAGATGAATATCAAACATCTGGAACAAGTTTCAACCTTAGATAAGATGAATATTAAACATCTGGAACAAGTTTCAACCTTAGATAAGATGAATATCAAACATCTGGAACAAGTTTCAACCTTAGATTAGATGAATATCAAACATCTGGAACAAGTTTCAACCTTAGATTAGATGAATATCAAACATCTGGAACAAGTTTCAACCTTAGATTAGATGAATATCAAACATCTGGAACAAGTTTCAACCTTAGATTAGATGAATATCAAACATCTGGAACAAGTTTCAACCTTAGATTAGATGAATATCAAACATCTGGAACAAGTTTCAACCTTAGATTAGATGAATATCAAACATCTGGAGCAAGTTTCAACCTTAGATTAGATGAATATCAAACATCTGGAACAAGTTTCAACCTTAGATTAGATGAATATTAAACATCTGGAACAAGTTTCAACCTTAGATTAGATGAATATCAAACATCTGGAACAAGTTTCAACCTTAGATTAGATGAATATCAAACATCTGGAACAAGTTTCAACCTTAGATAAGATGAATATTAAACATCTGGAACAAGTTTCAACCTTAGATAAGATGAATATCAAACATCTGGAACAAGTTTCAACCTTAGATTAGATGAATATCAAACATCTGGAACAAGTTTCAACCTTAGATTAGATGAATATCAAACATCTGGAACAAGTTTCAACCTTAGATTAGATGAATATCAAACATCTGGAACAAGTTTCAACCTTAGATTAGATGAATATCAAACATCTGGAACAAGTTTCAACCTTAGATTAGATGAATATCAAACATCTGGAACAAGTTTCAACCTTAGATTAGATGAATATCAAACATCTGGAGCAAGTTTCAACCTTAGATTAGATGAATATCAAACATCTGGAACAAGTTTCAACCTTAGATTAGATGAATATCAAACATCTGGAACAAGTTTCAACCTTAGATTAGATGAATATCAAACATCTGGAACAAGTTTCAACCTTAGATTAGATGAATATCAAACATCTGGAACAAGTTTCAACCTTAGATTAGATGAATATCAAACATCTGGAACAAGTTTCAACCTTAGATTAGATGAATATCAAACATCTGGAGCAAGTTTCAACCTTAGATTAGATGAATATCAAACATCTGGAACAAGTTTCAACCTTAGATTAGATGAATATCAAACATCTGGAACAAGTTTCAACCTTAGATTAGATGAATATCAAACATCTGGAACAAGTTTCAACCTTAGATTAGATGAATATCAAACATCTGGAACAAGTTTCAACTGAATCAGTCGTTTCTAAATACCCAAACTGAAAATTAGTTCGGAAAAGTAGTTTTATAGATTACAGATATCGCTTTAAAAATGGTTTCATTCGATTTCCTTACATTTAGGAACATATAAAACGAGTACCTGCGAGCAGGCGGGTTCGTATGCAGTATGTGCCTTGGAAGATACGGGTACGAGTACCGCCTGCAGCCGAGTGAGTTTTTTTCATTTCAGGGACCGTAGAATAAATTCACTCCTGCACCATGGATGTGATAATGCTCAAGATGCAGATGTGCAATGGGGACGGTTAAGAATTATGTGAAAAATCCAAAAATGTGTATTTATATTAAAACTATAGTGTGTTTTAAATAATGAAATCCAGGCTATTTTGAAGAAATGTGAGATTTTTGGCCTCAAAATGCACAGTAAAATTATAGAAGCGTAAATTCGCTTGGGTTTTTGATTGCCGCTCAAAATGCTCTATTATAATTTTTTTTTAGTATACGTTTATTTAACATCCGTGAGGGCGTAAAAACTATATAAGTTAAGTTAAGTTAAGTTAACCAGTGAGGGCGTAAAAACTATATAAGTTAATCGCCCTGAATAAACTGTAACCTAACCTTTAACATCCGTACATTTCGAGAGTACATTAGTTAAGTTTGCTCTCAAATGTAAATAATAATTATACAGAAATTAATTAATACAGATAGGAAATAATAATAATGATAATAACACATCTATTATAATAAAACAAATAATTGTTTCACATTTGACGCATCTACGGCTAAACAAAAACAGGCCGAGATCTCCAAGCACCCTACAAAAGAAAATAATATAAAATACGGTTTGTATTGTAATACAGTGTTGAAGGCATTGTCGTGTTAATATTATATTTAGGACAATGTTGCGTTTTTAGTAATGTAATTTCATAGGTATAAGTAAGTATATATAAGGCGTTGCTGACAAGAAGGGCGAACTCAAAAAGTTATTTTTCAGGAAAATGCGATTGAATTATCACATCACCATGGATGTGATAATGCTCAAGACGGGGGCGAGGTTAGCTCAGTGGTAGAGCACTGGACTAATAAGCTGGAGGCCTGAGTTCAAATCCCGAGCAAACACTAAAGATTTTTTCTTCTAGTGTCTTCGTTCATGGGTTGAATTCGGCCTCCCTGACCGTCCCTAGGCCAACCCAGCCTTTAATTAATTTAATTAATAATGGGTACCTTGGGTGCTAATGACTCTAGGAGTCGAAGCGGCCAAGGGGATAATCAGGCGGTCGGAGCATTGTGCTGACCACACTACTATCTCCCTAGTGTGCCGTATGGTCATGAATCAGGTACCTCTATAGTACCCTGAGGGCCTTCCTGGCCTGTTACGGGACTGATTTTTTTTTTTTTTTTTTTTTTTTTTTTTTTTTTTGCGATTGAATATATTTTCCATAAGGACGAATTCCACTAGATATTCAAAAGATTGTTTTGTTGTGGGATGTCTCATTGTTTATTAATTAATTTATAGTAATAAACAAATTATGTTTATGTTTTGTTGTGGGATGTCTCATTGTTTATTAATTAATTTATAGTAATAAACAAATTATGCAATATTTGAGCTGGGATTAGTTTGAGCTTCACTTTCAACGTAAAGAGCATTTTATTTATATCACCATTCAGCGGATCGGTAGTGGATTGTTGAGTTCTCCTTTCGTATTGGCCTTCCTATGGCAGTTTCCAGCCAGCTTGTTTTCATTCTCCCTGTATTTTGAGAAGAAAAGAAGGGCGAACTCGACATGAAAAATATACCTGTAGATTCTCTGAAGCCTCTGGATTCGGATGGCGGGGAAAAAAAATTAACCGGATGTAGATTTGGACCTTCGTATCCAGAACGCCTTATACGTACGCCCGAGCAAAAAACACCTATTTATAAATAAACGCACACTCACGAATATTCAATAATTTCATTTGATTATTATTATTATTTTTTATATGTTATGTGTTTTTTTTTAAATTTATTTATTTTTTGTTTTGTTTTAGTTTAGTTTATTTTTTTCTTGGGTGATTTGTTATACCCCAATGAACAGAAATCATCAATAATTGAATGAATTTAATCCTAAAATACTCTAGGGATAACTAGGTCATGGACTTGAATGTAGGGAAATAGTTTTCGAAGGAACTTGTTCAATTGCTTAAGTTTTCCGCCTTCAAACTTCACCAGAGAAAATCGACGGGAATAATAAGCAGTTCGGCTTAACTTATGAACATCCCAGCTGGAAATTAAATAATGCTGTAGTACAATAAAGAGTTAAACAAGAAGCCCTTGCAAAGGGATACAACTGTAGCTGAAGCTATATATATATATATATATATATATATATATATATATATATATATATATATATATATATATATATATAAGCCACTATTTTTCTCTGGATGTGGAGTCAGTAACAAAAAGCTCTTATAGCCATGTGTACAGGAACCTTAGCTCATATAGCTTTGAAGGAGCGCCATACTTATATCTGACAATACACATAGAAAAGCTTCGCCTCCTAGCACAACTCAGGTTATCTAACACAAAGCAAAGCAAAATATACATCCAAGGCAATAGTTATGTTTTTAATATAGATGAAACATGCCCATTATGCAATACAGGAAAAAATACAATAGCACACCTACTTACTGAATGCAGGATTCACAAGCCACTGAAGAAGAGCAACACCCTAGAACAGCTAAATGCTGTTAGCCACCAGACTCTTCGATATCTACAAGCTAGAAAGACTCTTCTAGGCTTAAATCAGTGCCAACCTTTAAAGTGTTTCCTTTAAAGTCGCCTAATTCGATGCTTATTATGTATTATTTTACAAGGATTATCATTTTATTTTACAAGCATTATTATATTACAAATATTATAGTCTTCTGGTATTGACCGTGTCACAAACATCTTTGCCGACGTTTCGCTAGTCATACTGCCAGCTTCCTCAGGGCTTAGTCTGAGAACTCAGGGCTGAGTCTCAGACTAAGCCCTGAGGAAGCTGGCAGTATCACTAGCGAAACGTCGGCAAAGAAGTTTGTGACACGGTCAATACCAGAAGACTATAATATTTGTAATGACTCGGACCGTGGAAGCCTACGAGCATTATTATATTATTTTACAAGCATTATTATTATTTGTTCTCTCATAAAAAGCCGTTTGTTATCTTAATAATTTTATGTATTTTTGTTGTGTTATCATTAGTATTAAGGAAATTGAAATTTAATTTTGTGAGCCAACTCCTTGCTGTAAGTTTTTGTACTTAAAAGCAATAAACACATTCATTCATATATATATATATATATATATATATATATATATATATATAAACTTAGCCCCGTAAAAGGCCACAAGAGCTCAGAGGGACCAAACATCACAGTACGGAGATGATGAAGTCCGTAACGCACGATTTGCTTAACTAAGTGGCACATTTCACACTAATTTATTTCCCTACCTGTTTCGAAAATCTAAAGAACGATCTAGATTTGTTTCCATTTTTCACGAAAATGGTAACAGAAATAGCTTTTGAAATAGTTTCACTAGGTTCTCGACGTTCAATTACTTATAAAACATGTACCTGCCTAAACTAAAAACTGTATAAGCCCAGTAACACAAAAAAGTATGCGTTGGGTCTTTTTCGCACGAATTTTGCCCAAAAAACATGTTCCGGTAGACCGATTCACCTAGTTAACGTACATGACCTTTTAAATTAAGTATTCTTGGGCCAAATTTCATCAAAATGGGGCCTGTTTTGAGCCTGTGATGGAGCGAACAGACACACACACATATATATATATATATATATATATATATATATAAATCAGTCCCGTAACAGGCCACTACGGGTCCAGAGGGGCAGATACTGTAGAGGTATCTGATTCCATACGGCACACTGGGGGGTCAGAACTATGCTCCGGCCGCCTGATTTTTCTCTTTGCAGGTACCCATTAATTAATTAAAAGCCTGGGTAAGCCTAGGGACGGTGTGGGACCCAAACTCCAACCCTCGAACGATGACACTAGAAGAAAAAATCTTTTTTGTACGCTTGGGTTTTGAACCTGGGTCCTCCAGTTCATTGGTTGAGTGCTCTACCAATGAGCTAACCTCCCTCCATATATATATATATATATATATATATATATATATATATATATATATATATATACATATACCGTTATTTTCGTGATCTATAGATTCTGGAACGTGGAATGTTCTGGTCAGCAGTTCCAACCATGCATCATAAGGTCGACCTCTCAAGTGGATTTCCTCTCTATGAAATAAGAGAGGAATCGCGCTAAAATGTAATTTACCTATTACTATTATAAAATTAAATATAAATAAATAAATATTTACTGAGAATTATTCAATTTTATAGCAGCTCGAGTAATTTAGGATAGAGTACACCCCCCCCCCCCCTGAGATGAGCAGAGTATGCTGGCTGTATTACCTTGATGGAGAGAGAGCAGCCCAGAAATACCTGGCATTTCTGGGATATTCCCGGGCTTAGGGCAGGGATTTCCAGCCCAGAAACAGGGGGGGGGCTCCTGCTCAGAATTCTCAGAATATTGCTAAGGGTAAATTATTAACCTTTATAACAATTTCCGTTTTTTTATGAGTCATATATATATAAAAATATATATTGTATTAAAATAAGATAAAACTTAAAATAAAAAAAAGTGAATTGGGGTATAAACAAATGTATTAAGAATTAAAACAATGCCCGGATTTTTCGGACTGGTGGAATCGGACCCCGGTGGAGTGTTCACGACATCCGACATCGTGACCCCAAATTAAAAAAAAAAAAATTACAAATTAAAAAATAAAATCTAGGTTATTTTTTTATCAATAACAAACTTACAATATACAAGACTATAATAAGACCGATATGGACATACGGGATAGAACTATGGGGATCAGCTAAGCCATCAAATATAAACATTATCCAACGTTTCCAATCCAAAGTCCTTCGTAAAATCCTCAACGTTCCTTTCTACGTTTCAAACCTAACCATCCATCGAGACACTGATATACCCTTTGTCCATGATTTAGCCAAATCCCGATTCCTGAATTTTTTCTCTAAACTCCCAGCCCACCCCAATCCTCTTGGCAGATCCCTTTCTTCCAATAATATTCCTGATAATCCTCCTCGCCGCCTCCACCGCCATTGGCCACGAGACAACTGATTGCAAGAAATTGTGTAAATAGTGAGTATAGTTCAATCAATTTTACATTAAGTAAGATAAGACCAGACCTGTCATTGAGAGTAGCAGTAATGTCCGCCTTCTCCCCTCATCTCATCCAGTATGTTCCTACTGTTTGAACAAATTTACTTATTGTCAATAAAAGAGAAATTTGATTGAAAAAAAATTGTTCGTGTTTAACTATTGGGCTATTAACGCCGTGCTATCTATAGGTTGCAACCCTTGTATAATAAAATCACCAAGTGGTCGGTCACCCATTCAGGTACTGGCCACGCCCGACGTTGCTTAACTTCGGTGATGAATGGGAACCGGTGCACTCAACATGGCTGTGGCCGTTGGCTGTATATAAGGTTATTAAAACATATACGCGTTTGATCAGCGCCATCAGTTTTATGTACGGTGAAAGGATTGTTAAGTGATATAAAATAAAAATATGTTTTTTCTACATACGATAATACATGCCTTAATTTTACTTTTTGTTCAATAAAATATAAGAAGGATTGAAAAAATAAATGATTTTTGTTGAGGAGCTCATCAAATGCATAGGTGTTTTCAAATAAGTCGCACTATTACTTTTAAAGTGACAAAACTCAAAATAAAACACAACTGAAAATGTGTCACTTTTGCTTATGTAGGAGGAATAGCATTAAGACAGGAAGAGTGACACAAGTGCCCTCTGGTGTATAATCTTTGAAGCTAGGCACATGGAGTTTTGATGGTTTATAAAAAGATATTTACAATGAATTTCATAGTCATAAGTGAAAAACACCGATTTTTGCGTTGCGTCACTTCAGAAATACTAGTGCGATGTGTTTGACTTCTGGGGGGGGGGGGGAATAATAAGAATGATACGTTTATTTCAACTGAACAAAGAGTTTCCCTTACTTCTGTTTAGATATGTTAATCACCGATCTAGATTTTTTAAAAATGAGTTACGGTCTGCTGTTCTTCTTCTATTTTTAAGTGGTAAACTAGGACAAAACGTAGAATTTTGGAACAATAAGGGATTAATTGGAATTCGGCAAGGAAAACATCAATTACATTTTTTTTACAAAAATCGTATTGATGTTTTCTTAGCCGAATCCCATTTAATCCCTGAAGTCTTATCACCTCGACGGCTAACTATCTAATCTTCATGATATAATATTGAGGTATTGATTAGGAAAATTGGACGAATGTTGTTGTTATTTCATATTTGGTGCCAAAATTCTTGTTTTAGTGGTTCATAAGAATGTGCAGAAATCAGCAGGAGGGCGAACTGTCCTACCGCTTTGAATACACCGGTTCATGTAGTTGGATCGAGCGAGATGAGTATTTGGATGGGTGACCGGCTGCCCTTGACATTATACATCATTGGAGACTTGCAGATAAATAGCCTATAAATTGATACTGCGTAAAAAAAAAATAAGTAAATAAAAATGATAGTTCCTATAGATGCCAGGCAGTTATAAAGAGAGCGTGGATTTGTTTTGCCGCATTTACTGCACAACGAGTAGATATTATCTGTCTAATTACTGAAGGAGTTAGCCTTCAATTACAGAGCTTGCAGTGTTTACTTGTAAACGGCTGATGGAATCCACAACGTCGACAACTGCAGTAAAGTGCAATGCGCAACAACTGGGAGAGTTGCATAATTTCCTGCCGACCTTTCCTTTAGATCCGGTACTCGTTCCCAGGGATCCATTCAGAATGAACTATTGGACCAAGCAGTCTGGGAACTGGTCCAGGAGAGATGACAATCGTAGAACCAGTATTTAACTTCAAAAATAACTGATTATATTTAGTATTTTGCGTTCATCTCAGAAAGAGAACAAGCCTACATTGAACAAGCAATTGCCACGGACTATAGTACAGGTATTTATAAATCTCGAACAATTGGACTAGTTTTTATGACTTCACGCCGTAAATACGCCATGACGAATACCTGGCCTTCGTGATCTGACTTGTTGCAGGAATCAAAAATCAAGCCAGGCGCAGGTCTATTAGTCCATGATCTGTAGAACAAAATGATAAGTTCTATTTGATAGTGACCCAATCTTCTTTAAACCAATATTTTCATGGTCAATTCAATTTATTTTATTTGTTTTTTGGAATCTATCCATTTGACACAGCTGCTTGACACTATACGTAGTAGTAACCTCAGTTTTGACGTGGACATTCTTCGGGAAGGTTCGGTTTAATACAATTAGGCTGTTTATTAAGCTTTTTAGCTCCTGAAGAGTCACCCAAGGTGAGAAACATTTATAGCTTGAATAAAATAAACCGAATTGGCATTGTTAATTCTGTTTTATTGACCTTCCGCCTGGAAAATATTGGGAAAAATGGTTACTTCGAACACACAGTTATTCAGAAAAAAAAAATTGAACATTGATTAATGAGATGAAGAAAGATATGCGTTGAGGCGATAAGAAGTGAAGGAACATGGGCGTATATATAAGGGGGGGGGGTTGGTCTGAGTGGGCTGCAGCCTCCCCGAAAGTTTTATTAAATCGGTCAAAATGTCTCATAAAACCCATAAAAATAAATTAAATAATATCATTTAGTTCAGAATTTTGGAGTAATAGCATTTTAGTTGGCTAACTATTCCAGGTTCTGGATTGTTCGTATTCCATACCCCGGAAATGCTCCAAGCCCCCTGCCCCAATGTGCTTCCATATACGCCCTTGTGTTGGAGTAACAGACTACATAATGTATGGAACTCCCCAAACTGTTCCCCCTCATAAAATACATTTCTTTTTCGTCCATTCATTGCTTAGTAACAATATTTTTAACAATAGTGAAGAGATGGTCGAACGTTGCTATTAAGAAGGTGTAGGCCAATTTGTTTGAATAAAACGAGATTTTATAAATAAAATAAGTCGTATTTATTGCCAAACAAATAAATACGACTCATTTTATTTATAAAATTTAGTTTTATTCAAACAAATTGACCGAACCCCGATAATCTACACCTTCATATTTTTAACAATGATGATTATTAGAAAAATTTAAATTGGGTTCGATCAATAAAAGAGGTCAAGTTGCAGGGCCCTCCCCAAAAACAGTTTGCCTATGAGAGTTATGATATCTTAATATTGGGCCAAGTTTTAGGCTCTTAATACCTTGTCAAGAACCTAATAATACCCTCTCACTTATTTGTGCATTCCAAAATGGCCAGTTTAAATGATGACGATCGAATTTAATATGAAATTTCAGGCATTCAAAGATTCAGGCCTTTAGGGTAACGATTCATGGGATCTGATGACTTGAAACCATCGGAGTTGTATGAATTCTATGTTATGATGTTATGAGTTGTATGTTATTATGAGTTGTATGAATTCTATGTTATGATGTTATGGGTTGTATGCTATTATGAGTTGTATGAATTCTATGTTATGATGTTATGAGTTGTATGTTATTATGAGTTGTACGAATTATATGTTATGATGTTATGAGTTCTATGTTATTATGAGTTGTATGAATTATATTTTGTGATGTTATGAGTTGTATGTTATTATGAGTTGTATGAATTCTATGTTATGATGTTATGAGTTGTATGTTATTATGAAGTACACTAATTCAAAACCCTATTCTACCTATGGGTTATGAAACATTGAAATTTCCCGGCCGCACTTTGTTATCGAGTTGACGACAGAAGCTGCTTCCACTCACTATAAATAGGGAGGAAACACGCTAAAGAGCCATTCACCTTGCGTTATTCCAAGAAGATTGTACCGCAGAATGGGTGTGCAGCTAGAGTTGGCAACCAGTGCTGTTGGAATCTAACGGGTCTATTTTCGGGCGTCTATTTCCCATTCAGCGATAATGACCTTCGCCAGGTCTCGATTTGAACTACCGATAGCACCGTTTCGATTAATCGATTTTTATTATCGAAAGGAACCTCTAAGTGACATGATATTCGATATCCATCGTACTAAGTGTGCCACCAAACCTCCACGTGAACGCATACTTAAATTAACTGCAAGATTTTTTTTAAGAATGCGTCGTAGAGGCGCCAGAAAAAAGTAAGGGTAGTGTCTAGCGTGAAAAAAAAAAAAATGGTTAAACAACTCAAATATCCGCTAAATTCGAATTTCCATGTTGAATCCGTTGTTGGAGAATGTAAAAAATTTCGTTGTTGAGGAGAATGTATCTTGGGATTTCGGCTATACTCTTATATATCTCGAATCCGGTTGGAAAGTCGTAATAAATGAAAAGAATCTTTTCGAATGCTTATATCTAGGGAACGGATGTTATTGTATTTACATATTTTTTTGCTGATTCTTAAATCGTAATTGTTGATGTAATTCTGCACGTTTTAAGTGATTTTAAAACATTTAAACAGGTTTTTATTTTACATATGGACAAAAGTCCATATTTTTACATATTCTGCCATAAATACATATCTTGGTATTCTTTTTATTTTGTAATGGAAAACATAAAGGGGATACCAAGATAGAAAATAATGCTTTACCCATTGAGTCTAGAACACTGTGTCTTTTCTAATTGCAAGAAGCAAAGGTCGCTGGCAGCCATGCTTCCCCGGCGCTAATGGTCAAGGAGCAGAAGCGTTTTAAAACAATATATAACAAATTATTGTTTAACAATTGTATTATTCCTTTAATCTACTCTCTATAAAAAATGAATTAGTGAAAGAACCATGTCTATATTACTGTCCAAACTTGAGATATAAAATAATGAATTTTCAACTTATTTTATTTTATTTCTTAGCTCCTAAGGCGCATTTGATGAATACCACCACCACTATCAAAAGGTCAAATCGGCCGAATATTTGACTGTCCAAAGAAAGTTATGAATAAATGCTTTTCCACTCTGAAAAGTGTGATTTCCATATTTGATACTTTGCATTTGTAACGACGATGTCATCGGGACCTTAGCATAAAATGGGTTTCTTCCTCATCGGGAAACGCGCTAAGAGACTTATAATAATGGTCCATATCATTAAACATTGATAAGAAACAATGAAATATGACTTGATGGTTGTCTCCTGATATTGAGCTTGATATATGCTCGGGATTGCGGTTCTGCGGCTAGGCCATTACAACACGACCTATATTCACTACAAGACTCCAATAAGCCCAAGGTGCTAGGGAGGTTTAGAGCTCAGCAAACAAACTATTGTCCACATGCAAATATAGGCCTTTGTAAACACAGCTCTCAGAGCATAACTAGATGCTTTTCTCATATGGTGCTCATTTGCATTAAAAAGCTAGTAACTGGGTCAGATTTGTACAAGAAATCCAAGGCCTTACTATTCACAAAAATTGACAAAGTGAAAACCCATAGCAGGCCAATACACATATTATTTAAGAAGACAAGAAATGGTTGGGATTCGGCTAAGAGGGGGAAAAAGTCCGAGACGCAGGAACTGCGTCATCTTAGTGCAGTTCTGTTTATATCCCTGGTGTCATTGCAGGAATGCTTAGAATAGAAGCAAACAATTTTTTTAAAATATATATTGAAGACGAATAAATAAATAATATATATTGTGTGAAAATTGTCAACACCCACTCGAACATGTCGAATAAAATATTATTGGCGAATAATATGATATTAAGGCGCCTAGGAAGCTGGCATATATATTTCTACTTTGGAGAAAGAATAAAATCGAGCAATGCTTACACTTACGGGACTGACGTAGAATAAACCTTCAATCACAATTCATACAATTTCCTTGAGATTCCCAAATATAATATGACAGAAGGTTTCTGCTAATGAAGCAGTCGAAACACTCCAAAAAAATAAAAATAAAAAAACTGAAGGTTTCCAAATACAACTTAACAAAAGGTTCCAAATACAACACAATCGAAGCCAGAGGAAGAGGCAGCAGGAATTGTGCTTATAAGAACTGATATAAGACTGACTTAATATTACATTCATTGAATGCAGCACCCATAATAATAATAATAATAATAAATATAAATAATAGAAATTCAAAGATAATCGTATTAAAATAGACAATGAACCAAAATGTAACAATGTTTTCTTATCTAGTAAGAAGGTCAACAAATAAAAATCCAAATTAATTTAATCTTCCATTTATTAAAATAAATCAACTTGTTTTACATCCTTGGATTTCTGTTCGTGAGCCTAAAAACTGCGTACAACCTAGAGGAACATAGGCAGAATTTCTGCTACAAGGACCACATCATACCTGAAGATCCCCTACAAACCTACTGACAGGGCCGCCACATTGGGGGGGGGGGCAACCGGGTACAGTTGTCCCGGGCTCGGGCCGATCCTCGCTAATTGGAAAAAAAAGTACCGAAAGTGACCTTTGCAACTCCGATTGTCGGCTTTTATTCTCATTTTGCTCAAAACTGAAGATGAAAATAATTTTAAAATGACCAAAGTCCTATAGCAAGATATTAGAATTTTCATTCTGTCGCTGAGAAGTGGGGGCCCGTGATCTGGTCCCGGGCCCGGCTCTGAGATGTGGCGGCCCTGCCTACTGATATGTTCGCCTACGATCCAATAGGCTTTTAGTAGTTTTTAGGCTCCTGAAAACGGGGCTGAGGATGCGAAACATGCAGGGCAATTTAAAAAAAAATTACTTTTATGTTAATTTGTACTTTTATTCAGAACGGTCTCTAAGTGTACATTGTACTTTTATTTCTTCGTCTAAAGGCTTTCATTCACGTGGAAATTGTACTGCGGCCAAAAGGATTTCCTCAGTACCAAATATAAACAAGGGATGATAAATCAGGACCTTGGAAGAGTAAGGGCGAATCAGAAAAATCGACTTTATTTTTTAAATTTTATTTTATGATTCTGAAAGATGAAGGTAACTTGACGCTTCGCCTTGTTTCTCTGATTTGCCATTAGTTCTCTCACAGTGTCAAGCTAAAGTGAATAGCAGCATTATGAAGAAAAAATTCTATGCCCTATTTCAAGGGCGAATCTCGGGTCTGAAACTCCCCTCCTAGCATTTTGTTACCCATAAATCACTAGTAAAATTGTAATTAAAACATTGACTTTCAAGTGCATACTTTTTCAATCAGATTGTTGAATCAGCATTCCATAGAGTAAACATTTAGTCTTGCTATCCTGAAGCGCTTTTAGAACTTAAACTTCGATTTCCCAACACCCTGAATTCGTGATTCACTCTTACTCTTCCAAGGTCCTGAAATGGTAACCACCATAACGATTACTTGAAGGTAATTGAATATTGGTTTACGGTTATATACTTCAGATTTTCATTGCTTACAGGTAAAATTTAGGGGGAAAAGCTTGAATGAAGATTCTGCATTGAAGAGGGCTGAATAATATACGTTGAAGCCCGAAAATAAATATATCTATGTGTTAAACAATCTCCGAAACAAGGGCATCCAAGTAAACTTGATAACACGAAAAAACTTTTGATAAATTTCTCTCTTTTTGATACATATTATCTGATGGAGAACTTAAGGCAAAATGATAATATTTAAAGTTACCCACCTCTTCCTTGTTTGGTCATGACTATCATCCTGGAATGCCTGAGGGAGTTCCTGGTCGGAGCATGCCTTCCTTCAATCTTGGGCGCGGCGATGTTCTGCGGCACAGTGGTGACCATGGCATGAGCCAAGGTAGGCCTGCTGTCCGGTGGGAGGTTGTCGTAAATGGACACAGGTCGGTCTCCAGGAGGCTCCCTGATGCGCACACGGCCTTCCATGGCGAAGAGTTGTCCAGAAGAGCCAAGAGTTTGGAGCTACATCACAACGCACAGAGATCGCGAACTATGATTGGAAGACGCGACGCATCCAGGACCAAGAGCGACCACACGTCCGAACACGAAGACAGCTGAAGACTGACTGAGGGACAGGAGTGGCGTGACGTCAGGCCCCCTCTCACTCTCCTCTAAGTTAGCAGTCTACTCCCAATACCCGCATCAATAAAGTATGGATCATAAGGAGATTTTAGAAAAAAGAAGAAAACAACAACAAAATAATGCAATTTATTCTATGAATCTGCAATTTAAGTACCTTGTGGAACGAAATTGAAAAAAAAAAAAGGTCCTTTTATTTAAGTTTATCGCGGATTACTTTACATTAACTTAGTTTTGTTTTTTCGTTTCCAAAGGTAAATACATTTATCTTTCTTGGAGTGTTATTGTTTGGCCTAGCCAAATTCTCCCTAGTTGCTGATTATTTTCTCTCTAAATCAGCAAAAGCGAACGGCGCTGTTCTGAATACTCGTTCCAGATCCAAAGCCGTGTCATGTGAAAGAAAAGTAATATTGTTTCATTCAATGACTGAGAGAACATTGTTGTACATAGCAGAAATATGGCATAACTATGCCATATAAAAAATATGGCCTTTTTTAATGACTATATCAGGATTAGACATGCGCGCCGAGGCTAAATTTTCCGGCGGCGGCGCGCTGGACTAAATTGGCCGGCGGCGGCGGTGCGCGCGGCGTGGGCTATTTTTTTTAACCCCCAAGGGAGATGTTAAAATTTTAATCACAGTATATATATATATATATATATATATATATATAAATATTTGTCCGCTATTTCACAGGCTTAAAAATGGTCAGATTTTGAAGAACGTTGGTACAATAATCGTCTAATTTGAAACGTCAAATTCGTTCACCAGTAGAATCCGTCCTCCGGTGGGTTTTGGTACGAAATTCGCGCGAAAAAAATCGTAGAGCATTCGCACGTTTTCGGGTTTATATTCTTGCAGATACTCGCGTAATATATACCTTAACATACGATAACTAACGAAACCGTTTTTAAGGCGATATCTGCAACAGTTTTGAGATAAGTGGAACAAATGTTTATGTAGCTCATTTTCGGTTTGGGTACATTAAAACGTGGGATTCCTACGTCTTTGGAATTCATCTAAACTAAGATGTTGATTACAATTGAAGTTAAGGAAGTATTCGAAAAACAAATTTTATTAGTGGACGTGAAAAATTTTCGGATCTTCGTATTTTGTAGTAAATATCTTTAAATAGGTTGGAAAGGTTCCTATTCGAAAGCTTACTAATGTCTCTACATAAATGGTTATTAAGTAATTTTTGACTGGGTGATGTCAATCGGAGAAATAACGGCTTAAAACTTCTAAAGCGTTTGCTTTGTTCTTTTAAACGGGGGTTTGTTTTCGTTTAACTCGGTTGTTTTGAATTGCAATTATCAGAAAAAGTAGGGTATCCTCGTGGTCTAGTGGCTAGCTCCTTAGATTTATAAGCGGTAGATTGTGGGTTCGAAGTTTCCTGTTGTGGCACCTTAAACTTCCTTTTGTTTGAGATTTTAATTTATATATTTTTTAGAAAAATCAAACCCCCTCAAAAAACTGTCTTTCTTGTAGTACACATATCGATTCTTGATTGGAGACGATTTCCAGACGGCATGGCACGTCCTGGAGGTCGAACATCGATTTGTTCCATAGTTCAATTTTAGGAACTGGCGAAATTGGTGTGAGATCAGAGTTGGGCAAAAATCATTCAGAATAATGAAAAGTCCGTCACGCAGGAGCTGCATAACTAAGCACTTTCCTCAGAATTTGTGTAGTGTAGACTACATTACTGAATAATTTCTTATGAGAACTGTTCAATTATTAATTTTGTAAATAATTTGCTTCCAGAGTTATGTTAATACATGTTACTGTACTACTTAATAAATACACAAAAACTTCATTTTCTGTCTTTTGATCTGACGCAGGAACAGGATACAGTACCCCTAGTGGGAGATAGCGCTCCTCGTGGCGGCTTTGGGAACCTACGTCTGGTGGGCGAATTCTAATGAAACAGAGTTTAAATTAAAACCTCCTTTCTAATAGACCGATTCATTTCATTTTTACAACACTTCTTTCTCATGAGATACCCACGACGTATTCCGCGTTTCGTTACAATACAGCAGAAATTACGACCGGTTTGAGTATATTAGTACTTTAGGTCCGGAGTAAACCCCCCTCCTAATAAACCGATTTAGTTTATTTTTACAACGTATTTCTCTCTTTAGATCAACATAACGAATACCGAGTTTCGTTGAAATGTAACAAAAACTACGGCTGGCATGGTCAAATTAGTGTTTTGGGTCTGGGGTAAACCCCTCGTTCCGGTGGACCGATTTTGGTGGTTAACGAACTCGTTCAATCGTTTGGTAATTGAACGCTATATACCATGTTTCGTGAAGAAAGAACAAAAACAAAATACATACATGTGCTAAAAGTTAAAAACTATCGATAGCTACTATCGTTAGTCATGAACTATCCATATATCGACAGTAACTATCGACTATTGCCCTTCCATACCCTCAATCGGCGCGCCGACTGAATAGGCTCGGCGGCGGCGGCGCCGCTAAAACCCGGCGTGGCGTAGCGGCGCCGGCGCGGCGCGCATGTCTAATCAGGATATAGTCATTAAAAAAGGACCAGTTATATTACTTTAAAAGGTTTCTATGTTTACTTACCACAACACCGATCATTTATGTCCGAATAGTGGTCAGACACACCTACAACACAAAGTTTTCCAAAGAATGCTTTCAGGTCTCCTCATGGTCTAGTGGCTAGCGCCTTGGAGTCTCATGTGGGAGTTGGGGGTTTGAGTCCCGTCGACAATATGGATTTTTCGCATTTCAGGGCCTATTGAGATATTCCCGGTTGCACCATGGATGTCGACGCGAATGGCCCAGATTTTGGCGCACCGTAAAAAAAAGAAGAAAATAAGAGAATGATTTTCTGATGACAACAACTCCTTGGTGACGTTTCTTATAATTGGGCTTAGACTAACACTTAATAATATATATAGGAGAGACAGTCTGATGAAATTAAAATAAGCATTCTTGACAAAATTTCCTAGTAAGCAAAGACATTCATAACATCTCTAATAGATCTTTTAGCCAGACTCCTGTGCCCTTTCAATCTTTTGGGACCTTGCTTGGATACAAAACTCAAATTAGAATTTCTCCGCATGATTCTTGATAAAAGTTTCAGGCAGCTACTTAGAATTTAAATCCCCTTATAATTTCTGGGATCTTTCTTCATCCGTTTCTGGCGGATGAGAGGCATTTTAATTTGTGTCCAATATGAGTGAATTGATTTATTCTACCTAATCGTATTATTGATGTCCAAAATATAAAGCTTTCATCTCACATACAAATTCTTATGTACTTAATTTTGTATTAGATCAGGTCCGGTGGCTTTATTTATATTGCAGTTTTTGACAGCGTCCTGAAGTTCTTCTAAAGTGAAGGTGCCATTTAGATCACGAATGCATTAAGTTTGATTGTTAACAATAACATTACTCAAATTACCGTGGATTAAACAGGCGAGTTAAAATCAAACAGGTGTGGCGAATCCTGAGCCAAGCCGATACCACCTCTGTTCTTCTATAGTCGACTTCCTCCATTGGACACATCTTAATCTCTCTTAATTTGATGTCTATGATACTGTACCAGAGTTAGTATAATTTGGATGAGAGCCTAAGGCGACGTCTAACTAGTCCGTATCTTTTCTTCAGTTCGTATCTTTTTCAGGTTATGAGGACTTGCAGAATGCAGAGAGGGCTCATTGGCTTGAATTGCAACTGAGGATTGCAAACGTCAGTGGACTGCATAAAATGATAGTTTCGCAAGATGTTGATATCCACAATCTTTTCAAAACTCCTGCCAAGATTATTATGCCAAGGTTTCTGCAATGCAACTGCTATTTCTAAGGAATGCATTTACTTAGAAGAAGATCCCTCGAATACTAAACATCAATACGTGACTAGTTGTAGAAATAGTCATTTTAAAGTATTTGTCGAACAATCTCATCCATGGTTTTATTCAAAAGTACGATTGATGGACTTTTGGGGCACAACGTTTTTGACGGGGTCTCCCCGTGGTCTAGTGGGTAACGCCTTAGTTTCTCATGCGGGAGATGGTGGGTTCGATTCCCGCCGGCAGCAGGAATTTTCTCATCTCACGGCTCGTTGAGAAAATTCCTCGCTGCACCTTGGATGCGCTAATGGTCAAGATGTCGATGCGCCGTAAAAAAAAAACCGCTTATGAGGTTGACCTTATGACGAAATCCGAAAATGCCAACTAGAAAATTTCTCGTTTCGAAACCCTTAGGCAGGGCCGCCACATGGGAGGGGGGACAACCGGGTACAGTTGTCCCGGGCCCGGGCACGGTGGGGGCCCGGGACAACTGGAAAAAAAGTACCGAAAGTGACCTTTGCAGCACCGATTGTCGGCTTTTATTCTCATTTTGCTCAAAACTCAAGATGAAAATAATTTTAAAATGCCCAAAGTCCTATAAAAAAGTACTAGTTTTTTGAGAGGAGATCGTTGACCGTAGATGATGCAAGGTAGGGATTGTCGGGGTTCGGTCATTGCTATTTAATAAAACTACATTTTATCATAAAAATGGTTTTATTAAATAGCAGTGACCGAACCCCGACAATCCCTACCTTGTACTAGAATTTTCATTCTGGCTCTGAGAAGTTGGGGCCCGGCTGTGAGAAGTGGGGTCCCGTGATCTGGTCCCGGCTCTGAGATGTGGCGGCCCTGCCCATAGGTCACAAAAACAGCGGTGGTTCAAATTTATATATATATATATATATATATATATATATATATTCTCACAGAGTGAAAAATGGTCCAATTCTTATGAAATTTGGTTCGAAAATCTTTCTCTTAATTTGAAAGGCGAAGTTCGTTTATCAGCAGAATCCGTCCACCAGAACATTGTTTTTCGAGCGAAAATCGCGCGAAAAAAATCGTTTTCGAGTTAATATTCTTGTAGGTACTCTTTTTATAGGTTCTCTAACGTAGGGAAACGAATGAAACCATTTTAAAGGTGATATCTGTAACCATTTTTGAGAAAAAAAGGATAAAAATAGTTTTTCAAACTAATAAATTTCAGTTTAGGTTCTTAGAATGGTTGGAAAATGAATTCAACTTGTTAGGTATTTTATTCTTTGGAAATCCATCTTCCACTTTATTGAATTTTCAAATATGTGAAAAAAAAAATCGTAATAATATACAAAATATATGTTTATTAAAATATAGTAATGAATATAAACAGATTTAGTTTCTCTAAATAGGTATTTACAATATCCCAATAATATCTACTCATAGTTTTTTAAGAAAACATTATAAGCTGAGGATCCTTTAGCATGAATAATGAAGACTGGTGAGCATCCGTCTATCCTGAAACTTTATTAAAATCGTATTAATATGATTAATCCACAGAAAATAATAAAATTATTTTTTTTCTAGCTTAGCCCCTGGTATGTATAAAGTGTCTGACAGACAAGAGGGAATATTCAAGTATGTTGAAAGCAGTGAGCATCTAGATTCTAGATGCTCACTGCTGCCAACATACTTGACTGAAATTTCCCTTGCGTCTATCAGACACTTTATACACTCCAGGGGTTAAAAATGTATAAAATATGCAGAATCCTTAATTAAACATTCATCAAGCAACATTGGTAATACAAACAGAGAGGATAACCTAGACAAAAATAAGTAAAGAAATAAAATACAAGATAAACCCAAAAAAAGTGATAAAAAAAAAATCAGTCCCGTAACAGTCCACTAAAGGCCCAGAGAGGCAGATACTGTAAAGGTATCTGATTCTTGACCATACGGCACACTAGGGAGAAAGTATGGTCAGTACTTGGCTTTGGCCGCCTGATTTTTCCCTTTGCAGGTACCCATAATTAATTAATTTAAGGCTGGGTAAGCCTAGGGACGATCTGGGACCCCAAATCCAACCCTCGAACGATGTCACCAGAAGAAAAACCTTTAGTGTACGCTCAGGTTTTGAACCTGGGTCTTCCAGTTCATTAGTCGAGTGCTCTATCACTGAGCTAACCTCGCCCCCCGCCCCCCCCAAAAAAGTGATAATGAAACTTAATACTTCTTTATTAATTGTTTGCTCCTCCCTCTCATCTAGTTCTGTTGTGCAACTAGACTGATGAAAAGGAATTATATAAATTTTAAATAACACATACGGGTAGCCAAAGGCAATATTTTATATCCCGAGCTTTATCTGTCATAAAAGGCTAAGACAACCCCCCTCCTGCCCGGATAACTCTCCTGCATCATTATATATTATTATTAATACAAAAATATAAATCAAGTACAAAAAACTTACTCAGGTTCTGAAAGAGTAGAGCGAAGGGTGTTACTTTTCTTGACTCGATGAATCTTTCCATTTAGGTCTTCATAGTGAATGACAATCGACTTGAGATTGTACTTATGTTCTGCATCCCACTCTGGAAACTCACCGAATACTTCAGAGAGCTGCTCCTCAAATCTAAAAAAAAATAACCTCTGCATTACTGTGTCCCGAGATAGACAGAATAGTTCAATTGCGTAAGTGCGAAATTGTGGGAGGAAAATTTTCACTTATGTTTGGGTATTTACAGGTGTTTAGAGGAGCTACTTTGTAATTTTTTTTGACCATTTTTTTGGGGCTTAATTGCTTTCTTAAGAAATAAAAAAATTATATCCATGGGGGTTTCTGTGGCAGAACGGGTTTTAAATGTGCCAAAAATTCGATATTTCAACTAAAGTCCCAATACATTTCAAAATTTAAAAACAAATTTTATAACAAGAAAGTATGAAAAAAAAAAAATAAATAAAGATTTCAGTACATTAAACTTTAAAGTCGTTTTTCTCAAAACTATATTTTCAAATCCGGTGCTAGTGTCTTCAATTTTCTCCCGATCAACATCAAATTTTAACTGCAGCTTCTTAATGATATTTGCTAGCAAATTATGTAGAATTGTTTTGATTCATTGAATTGCAATCATTTTATGACTGATTTCTGATGGTTTTTTTAATGGAAAATGAAGAATTGTTCACCATTTTCGAAAAAATTAATATTTCTTAAAAATCCTACGTACTTTACTAGATTTTATCTTCATCTTTCAAAATAATTTTAGTTTTTTGTTCTATATTAGGGTTACTGTTCTTCAGACACAGCGCCGTCATTTTGTTTTTGAAGAATTAAGACTTTTTTTTTTTTGGATACTATAACATCCCGTATAAAACTACATAACAACTGAAAATGGAGTCTCCTGTGGTCTAGTGGCTAGTGCCTTAGATTCATAAGCGGGGGATGGTAGGTTCGATCCCCACCGGCGGCAGGAATTTTCTCATCTCAGAGCTCGCTGAGAAAATTCCTGGCTGCACCCTGGATCTCGGCGCTAATGGCCAAGATTTGTCGGTGCGCCGTTAAAAAAAAAAGTCCGACTCGCAGGAACTGCATCATCTTAGCGCAGTTCCATTCATATCCCTATTGTCATTTGAAAAGCTTAGAATAGAAACAGATAATATTTTGTTCGGCCTTTGTTCAAAGGGGTTTATGAATTTACCTGGACGGGTCCGCCACACCCCAGAATCCTATTCTAGAGATACGTTTCAATGCATTGAAAAATATCAAAATTTTTCACATTTTCTTGTGTTCTTCTACTATAGTAATAATTCTACAAATAAAATCAATTAAAAAATAAAATAAAAAACCAACAGAATAAAGGAAATTGAAAATATTCAAAAGACGTCATCGAATCTCTTTCTCTTGGCAAGCTATATTTCTAACAATGAATTGTTTTTCTTATTTTATTTAATCTGTTTTATTGTCAAATACATTATCCAACTATAAGCAATTAAAAAATAACAAGGAATAAAAACAGACAAAAAGAACCGTTCGAATAAATGAAATCAATTACTTCAAAGTTTAAGCACTTATTTCTCCGATTGACAACGCTTATTCAAAACTTTCTTCAGAACCTTTTTTGTAGACCATTTAGTAAGCTTTCAAATGTTAACCTTCCGCTTCCCAAGATTTTCAACCGTTTTCGAGATATTAATGAAAGTATACGAAGTTCCCAAAACTCTACATGTCTGTTAAAAAAATATTTTATTCTAACCCTTCCTTATCTCAAAACGTAACCAAAATTTCAACATATTAGTTTTGATGAAATTCGAAATTGTTTGCACTCATAGGATCTATAAGGGCTTTTTCCAATTCCATTATAACGTTGTCCCTAACGTTCATGCAAATTTTCAGGTTGCTAGGAATTTACATAAAGGTAATCATATTTTTCTACCCATTTATTTCTAGCAACAGAAAATTGGTCTTATTTTACTTATCCTGTTTTACATACAAATACATTTCCCTAATATAAGAAATTACAAAAATAAAAACCAATAAAAAACTAAGGGAAAGAGACAAAAATTACAAAAAGAACGACAAAAACCCGTTCATAAGAACTAAACATACGTATTTGAAGTTTTAAGCACTTATTTCTCCAATTGACATCACCTAATCAAAAATCATAATTGTTTTAGAATCTTATTTGTAGAGAATTTAGAAAGCTTTCAAATAGTTTCTATCCACTTATCACGATTTCCCAACCGTGTTCGAGATATTAATGAAAGTATACGAAGTTCCCAAAACTTTTCATGTCTGTTAAAAAAATATTTTATTCTAACCCTTCCTTAACTCCAAACGTAACCAAAAGTTTAACATATTAGTTTTGATGAAATCCGAACATGCAGAAAATGTTTAAACTGAATCCCATGATTTTAAGTACCAAAACTAAAAACGTTATTCAGCAACTATTTTTCCAATTTTCTCGAAAACGGTTAAAGCTATCGCCTTAAAAATGGTTCATTCATATTCCTAGGCCAAGAAGCCTATAAAACGAGTACTTGCATGCATATGAAGTAAGCAGAACGATTTTTTTCGCACAACATTCGCTCCAAAAACCATGTTCCGGTGGGCAGATTCACCTGGTTAACGAACTTGACCTTTCAAATTAGACGAAAGATTTTTGTACCAAATTTCATCAAAATCGGACCATTAGGGGGGCCGGAAAACCGCGAACAGACATATATATATATATATATATATATATATATATATATATATATATATATATATACAAATTTGAATCCGTTATTTAGTTTGAGACCATTATTTTCGGTCTCTAGGGGTTCTGAAACACAAAATTTTCTAGTCGGCACTTCCAGATTGTTTCATGAGATCAACCTTATAAGTGGGGTTCCTCCCTATGAAGGGAGGGAGGAACCGCGCTAAAACAAAAAAATAAATAAAAACAACTGAAAATATTCATTTATTTGTAATTCATAAATTGGAGAAAATTACATTGATTTTGACCACACATTTTAGTATTACCCCTTAATCAACAAATCTTTACATGAAACACTATAAAAACTGATTAAGTTTTGTTTGGAACAGGGAAGGCTTTGATACGTCAGACTAAGGAGTGAAAATTTTGTATAAATACGTTGCCAAAGCTAAGGGCGAAAAACAATTTAAACTATAGCATGTTCAAATAGTAGTTGTAGGGAAAAGGGGAGGAAAAACTCCCCCTTTAAATATTTCAGATTGAATGATGTCGGTTAGAGTATTGTTTACCGCTGTAGTCAGCTTTTTAAATGGCTGCACAGAAGAGAGAGAGATTGAAAGGGAAACTTCTCTCAGAAGTTTGCGCGTGCGCAATTGAACTATTTCATCTATCTAATAAAAGATAAACCAGCAAAATTTAAAAAATATATATATATTTTTTTTTTCTCATTTTCTCAAAAAGTAATGCTGAGCACATTTACAATCCAAAATGAGGATGTAGAATTAATATTAGTTGTTGGAAGTTTTGATAATTTCACATTCAAATACATTAATTAACATACGTGTTATCTTCATGAAAATTCTCAATAAGATCAGATATTTTATATTCAGGATACAAAAGAACAACTGGCCATATGAGGTGATCTTCCTCAATGCAAACTCTACGGGGCATCTCAGATTCTGGTTTTTTCCAAAAAGCTAAAAAGAAATAAGAGAACATTAATCAACAAAAAACTATTAGAAAAAAAGCAGAAAATGAAGCGGAAAAAGAACTTACGCTCACTGTAAAATTTTATTCCGCGCTCTTCCATCATTTGAACAAGTTTATTGTGTTCTGAAGCTTCTGCCTTTTGCATGAGCTGTTCTTTCCTTTTGTTTCTCTCCTGTAATTTCTGAAAAATTAAATCGTTAAATCATTCCTCTTCGCTTCTCTTCGTTTTTATCTTCATATCTCTCTACTCCCTCCTCCCTCAGCCCCTACCTAAGCTTTCCTCATCTTCTTCTTCATCCAGAGCTTAGTGACTTCCATACGGATCCATTCTCCCCACAAAATTTTGTAATTGCTCACTCAGTACACAATTTCCATGAGTTAAAATCTGTATAAACCTAATTTTAATTTAGGCACTATTTGGAGAACGTAATGACCATCTCTTATTTAAAAAAATCAGTCCCTCAATAGACTATAAAGACCCAGGAGGGGCCTATACATTAGAAGCAGCAGATACTTGACAATATGACACACTCCCTAGATACAGTAAAACTTCGTTAACCTGGATCTCTTTAACCCAGACGTCCTGATAACCAGGACCAGTTTTGAAAACAAAATTATGTTGTTCAGTGTAGTAAATGAAGACATGCTTACAGACGATAAATTGCTATTCACAGTAGGTATATTATGCGAGTTTTCCTAGCGTTATGGTCAAGGTACAGTATCATTTTGTTGTTTCTTTTGCTCGTTGTCCGCAATTTAGATGACACATTATAACATTGTTGGGACTATGGGAAAAAGGATCAAAGCATTGGCAAGCATTAATATGGGAGAATCGTTAATAATATTGCTGCTGAGTTTGGAGTAGGAACATTGACCGTATCTGATTGGAAAAATACCAGAAAACGCATTGAAGGCTTTCGAAACCCAAACTCTAAGACATACTAAAGACTTCATTCAAAAGCCTTCTGGAGAATCCTGGAATGAGCCAAAGCTTCTTAACAGAGTAGAACTTCGTGAAGCTAATGGAATAAATACAGGACATCGCAACCTGAACAAGCACCTTCATATGATAAAGATATTCAACATCCCCATCTACAGATGGTGTTGAGTAGAAGAAGAAACACCGATGCAAATCATCTGTGATAGCGAACGGCTGGATCATATACGCTTTAGGTACTTTGGTGACTCAAAGGAAACCAACCTTAAACCAAGGGAAATATCGATAAGGAGACTTCTTGATTATTGGAAGGTTGAAGGTTCTTTGAGGAGGACTGTTCGACATTATTGTATTGTAAGGGTACCGTCCAGTGATTGACAAAAACCTTATTACTAGTGAATTGTGGAAGAAGTGAATGCCCACAACATCTATTGGTGAGAAAGATAACTTTGAAGTAATACAGTCCAGTCATCGAGAGTAGATAATACGCTGGAAGGCATATAAGAGGCAGGAGCACCAAATAATTACTCATCCGAATATTCTCGGGCAAAGCCTTTAAGCAGTTAAGATATGATAAAATTAAAATATTTTCTTCCTCTTTCAAATGTTGTCACTTAGCTTTTAAAATAAATAACTAAATAACTAAATAATAATAATAAATATTTTAATAGAAATAAATCTGTGAATACCTTTCCCTTAAGAGCTTCTCGTTTTATCTTCAATATGTCTGTATCATTGGTAGTGAGAAGCAAAGCATCACAAGTCTCGATGGCTTCGTCAAAGAGTTCAAGGCCAATACAAGCTTGAGCCAATCGTCTCTTTGCTTTCGGATAGTCAGGCATGTGTTCCATAGCTGATTTGCAGTCTTTGTAGGCAGATCTGGGAGAATACAAATTTAGTTTAGCTCAAATAATTGAGAAGAGTTAAAAAAACAGCAAAAAAAAAAAAAAAAAAAAAAAAAAAAAAAAAAAAAAAAAAAAAAAAAAAAAAAAGTTTAGTTGCCTAACTATATTGGGTTGCTTATTACACAACATACTAATCAACAAAAAAAACCTATCTCAAACAAGTAATATCAATATATAAACTAAAAAAAAAAAAACTAATAAAACTACGAAAATAATGGTAAAATTGATTGTAAAAATGCAAAAGAAAAATGAAAATACTTCTAATTATGGGAAATAAAAAATTATGATAAAAAGAATAAATGAATGTAATATATATATTGAAGGACTTCAGCCATATATGTGGTTTTGAATAATGGCCAGGGAGTCAACTAGAATAGATTCAGCTATGATTCCTAATTGATCCTTGCTGATTCCTGTTTCCTTGAGACAAGCTGCCGTCTCCTTCGGGATGGTGCCTCTGGAACCGAACCATAATCCTTGTACTCGGTACTCTCTGAGTCCAAAACTCTCATGGAATTTTTCCTTATAATAGTTCACGCACTTGTCGTAGATCACTTGCTTCTCAAGATTTATTCTTTCGCCTTGTTTATCATCGTTGCCTTCATATCGGATAGTCGGGTCTAATATTAGAGCCGTTTTGGCATTCCGCTTGAAGTCAGCCTTCGTCGTACCTTATGGAGCCTTCTTCATCGATGCTGAATACTTCTTCGAAGCAGTCGTAACCTTTTTCTTTTAAGAGTTCCATGAGTGAATGCTTCACATTATTATGGCGACGTGTAACCAAGAGCATGTTATGGTCGCAACTTCCCAGCAAATGTGCTGGCGTTTCTTTCTCTTTGCAATAAGTTATGAATTATGCATTTTTAATATTTAACCATTTAAGAATAATCATCTTAAAATTATACCATTTTCATAATTTAACAGTTTAAAATGAAGAAAGAATAAGTTATATATAATGCTAAACCTATTTTCAATTATTGCTTAATTTATTAAATGTGAGAAAAAAATTATTAAAAATTATTAACCGAGCAATAATTGAGCTGAGATTTTTATTTTGTTACATCCGCCCCCTGCCGTCAACCACCTATAGGCCAACCACTGTGGCAAGTTTTCAACTGTTGACTGGCCATGACTATCTCCAGGCACACCGCCTGGGCTTGGCAGAAGACGACACTTGCTCACTCTGTTAAGATGGTATCATGAAAGGGGACCACATCGGCATCTGCCCCGAACTGGATCCTCGGCTTTCTATAATTTTTTGTTATTGGGAGGCTCGACGGCAAATGCTTTATTCGGCAAGAGTGGGCATTGACTAATAAATAAATAAAAAAACAAAAAAAACAACAACAACATTTTGTTAAAGAAGTATTTTACTCTTGATACCTTGCTCCTGATATATGAGTTGCCTTTATTGGAATTTATTGAATGTAAAGGAATACAATGCATGTTCCATTATTAAATTCAACATTTTGTAAAATAAGAAATAAAATAGATTTAAGTAAACAAACCTGTAGTTCTGTAATAGCAAATGTGCAGCACCTCGATTGCTGTAGAGTTGTGCCTTCAAATGAGGATTGTCGAAGCTCTGCTTCAAGCCTTCAGTGTAGCCAATTATCGCCTTTCTGTATTTTTTACAATTAAAATTAAAGTTTCCATCTTCTTTGTAGGCAAGAGCCAATTCTGAAAATTTGTATAACTAGATTCAATTTGATATTACATTCTGAAAATATATATGGAATATTTCCATCATTATAAAAATGACCAATTTTTTCTGTGGGAAAAAGCTGAATAAAATCAAATAAAAATTTTAAAATATCTTCGATTTATTAATTGAGAGAAGATCGTTGACCGTTGGGAATGCGAAGGTCTTGGTATCTTAATGAAACTACATTTTGTAACACACTTACCAAATGTACCATTCAAAATCTTCCATGTATAATGTTTTCCTTTTTATTTAATTTCTTCTGCACATAAATTAGTATTAACTCTGTCCTCCCTGTTTTATTATTATTTTATGTTTTACAGCCCTTATGAATGCTTGAATTTCAAGCCGAAACGTCAGCAAAAAATAAAACACATTTTCTTACAAAAAATGTAGTTTTATTAATATACCACAACCAAACCCTGTAAAATTCTACTTTATAATCATGCTTTAAAGCACATAAACATAAATTTGACTTCGAAAAAATAAAGACAAAAACACATACCATAGAAATAGGGAAAAAAAGTTATTCCCTCAATTTCTGAAGGGAAAATGGTCAGCTAAACAAAAAGCATAGATGAAATCCAAATAGTTTCTAATGTATGAAAATAATCTGTTCAATACCTTCTGGTGAATTTTCTTCTGGGCTGTACTTGAGCTGCTGTAAGCCTTCAACCAAAGGTGACGGAGCCTCTCCACTTTCTGGAACTTCTTTCATGAAAAATGGATGTTTATGCATTTCCTAAAATGAAATAAATACCTGAACTACAAAAAATATTAATTTACAGACTTTATTTCCAGGCTAATAAATGTAAATTTCATGCCTTCATTAGTGCGAAAAAAAAAACTATCACATGAAAACTAGAGGGAATCTAACATACAGCATTTAGGGGTGGTGTTAGCCATGGACAACCATTGGGCCTCCAATGAAAATTAAACGCACAAATAAATAAATGAATGGGGGAAAAAATATCATAGTCATCATTATTGCTTTCATTTATCAGATTTATAGATATCAGACTATCAGATTGTGCAATTATTTGTATGTATCTAAGATGAAAATCTCTTGCTGTTGTTGAAATATTCTGACAACTTCCTTTTAGTAAATTATGTGACCTTCTGTCGACAAAGCAAGGTATTTTAAACCTTCTACTATTTTATAATTGTATTTAATGCCTAATAAATTGTATAAACAAATGCTCAAAAATTATTTCATTTTCTTTTAACGATTATATAATTAATGTAATATTAACACAATAAAAGTGAATTTATAATTTGAGCTTTATGCAAAGATTTCCTCCCTCGGTTATTTGTTATTCTGGTATATTTAATGTTTTCTCTCCCAGCAGATCTAAAGAAAATGTTGATATTCCGAAGAGCAGTAAATGCTTTTGTGTTAACAACACACAAGCATTATAAATGAAGAAAAATATATACATATAAATTGTATTCAAATAAGAAACAAACTTTATCCCATTGCTCTGGAGTCCATCCATCAGTATAAGGCTTCTTTTCCAAGTTTGCAATATATTCATCCAATTCTTTGTCAAGCCTATGAGCTAAAGCAATTCTCTCTTCTTCAGTCCCATTTTTATCGGACATTTTGAAATATCTGTAAAACAGAAACGAGTTTGAATAATTTTCAATAATTTGGGACTTATATAAAAATAGGTATTTATTCATAAAAGTAAGAATAATAAACTTCAAATTTTCGTGAAAGACAGAAGGCCAGAAATTAAAACTTCACTAAATAGTGTCAATGACTTTATTTCCTCTCTACATGTTTCGCACCTCTTAGGTGCCTCTTCAGAGCAATAGAAAATTCTAAGATTTGAGTAAAGGGTCAGTTTAGTAATTATAATGAATAGTAAAGAAAATAAATAGTTATGACCCATTGCACAAATTTAAAAAAAAATAAAATGTATGAAACAGTTTCCAAAAAGTGGATCAGTTCTTTGACAATTACTGAACAGGGTTGTCAAGTGATTTTTTTTTATATTTTGAGTTCCAGTAATCTTTATGATGGAAGATAGCTCCACAGCCAGTACGGGTGGAGAGGTTGACTGATACATATTGTACTTGATAAATTATGGTCTCCCTCGCAAAATTCTTAATATATATATATATATATATATATATATATATATATATATATATATATATATATATAATGACGTGTCATTGTATAAGAGAGTTCATGCCCTTGTACTTTAGGTTTCCTTTCTGCTTGTTTTCTCTCTCCTTAAAGTGAGGAAAACCCGTTTATCGAGTCGACATGATAAATCTTTAAATCCAGATGAAAAATGTCAATATTTCTAACATAACAAATAATTGATAAGTCAAATTTGTACATGTATACTATATATGAGTTTGAAATTATCTGTTTGTACCCTACCATCTACAAGAATGTCTGATTTTGATGAAATTTGATATAAAAATAGGATCCTATTGGAATTTTTTTTCCAATTGAATTTTTGGAAACATTCATGCAAAAAATCAAAGTTCCTTAAACATAAACTTTCTATATGAATTTTGAATAGGGGATTGAATGAACCCCTCTTGAAGATAATTTTTTTTTAGAAAAGCAGAAACAACTGAAACTTCAGTTTCAGGTACTTATATACAGCACACGAGTCTAAACCTCAGACCATAGCTATGCTTTAGCTACTCCAATTCTATACACCATCATATTGAGCTGTCAGTATTAGGAGATTTGTAACAGGTGAGATTCCCAGGTACAACATGGACTGTATTTCGAGATCAATTCACAATGGATAAAATAAACAAATTGCTGAGCCTGCACTCCTGACACACTCCTCTGTATTTTTAGGCCGCTGCTCTGCTGGTAGAAACGTATCAAATAAACTGTATTAGAAATACGTTCCTTTAATTCAAGAAGCCATGTAATCCAATCACTGTTTCGTCAAAGCAATCAACTGTTTGGTTTGAAATTACAATTATTTTTCTTTAATTCTATGAATTAGGTAATCAAATCACAGGCCATCTTAACATCATTGCCTTTTTGATTGTAACTATGTCAGTTTAAAAACGGATATTACCAATTTTTTTTTTCCTCTTTAATCCTTGGAATGAACTCACTGGAGATGATCTTAACAACATATCATTTAGGTTTGAAACGGTGTCTGCTTAAAATATTTCTTTAATCCTAATCACTGGCAGGAATCTCTGTGTCATTAAATTTTTGGCTTTAACCGTGTCAGCATTAATGTTGAAATTACTAACATTTTTCTTTAATTCTTGAAATCAGATAACCGAATCACCTTCAACTATGTATCCAACATCAAATTGTTGGTGTCTATTTAAAAGTTGAAATGGCATATATATATTTTTTTTAATTCCAGGAGCCAGTTAGTCAAATTACTAGCCCGATCTCCATGACAATTTTTTGTTGTTGTATCATATCTGCTTAAAATTTAATGTAATGCTAGTAGGGGTATATATTATGAGTTGGTTTTGAATTGTTTTATTTGAAATAGAACAAAATTAATTTTAATATTACAAATTCAATAGAACACGAAGGTCTGTTTTTAGAAGCTTATATCAATGATATGGACCAAACGTTTATCATTAATGAGCTTTATAAACAAAATTATTTTTGAAGTTTTCTGAACATTGGCGAGAGTCCATTAAATAGCTTGCTTTACTACAACTTGGCAGGGACTTACTCTTATCATAAAATAGATAGATTAATTATTAGAACGCAGATGTTGAGATCAATTAACTTCCTCTTAGTACATAAGTATTAGACCCTGTAAAATTTAAGAATACCTAGAATAAATAGAGAACAGGAAATTATTATTAACTCAACTTGAACTGCGACACTTAACATCATGGTCATATAACGAGTAACTTTGGTCTCTCTCCACATCCTGGCATTTATTGCTCAAGACAGAAGTCCGAAAGCAGACTGAAAAATTCACAACAGATTCCTCAAGAAATCTGTTCATTTTTTTAGAGAAAATAAACTTTTATAATGAAAATAGAACCAATATTATAAACAGCCCCAAAAATATTTCGGTGTATCCATTCAAATATGATCTTAACAAATTAAATCAGGACAGAACAACTGGGGAGGGGGTAATCAAAGACAAATATGATGTTACTATTTAAAATTTCATTTTCTTCTTTTTATTTGATATTAAATTTCCTTTTCTCTTACAATTGTGTTCAGGAAGAATACATTTACTACAGAAATTACAGTGATTCCAAGTTAATTTTACACAAGTTCCACATTTAAAACAGTGTCTGTAGCCAGCTCCATTTTTCGATGGACAAACATTACAAATATCACAGTGCTTGTTTATTTTGCTTCGCCAAGCACTGCATGTATTACAAAAATAGTAGCCTTCTTTTTGAGGAAACACGAAATCTCCTGGGTGAATATTAGTAAAAATCCTCACAGGACTCGGTTTTGTAGATTGTTTATCTTTAAATTTCTTATGATTTGTGTATTCGATAGGAAAATCAAGCATATTAAAGTTTGAAAAACTTGATAAAACCTGAGGCTCCATGAAATATGGTAAGATTAAAATAACTCTCAAGCCTTGGTCAGCATACGCTTCTAATGTTTTGACTGTCCTAGCGAGAGGCTCTGTTCGTGCTCCAAATGGAGGGTCAATTATTGTTAATATTGGCCCAACTTTCAAGAAGTTGATTAAGAAAGGAAGACTTTTTCCCTTATCACCCATGAAATGAAAGTTAAACATATTAAACCAAAGATATTGTTCACTATCATAAAACCAATGATATCTATGATCAATATCTAGGAGTAGGCTTTTATGAGAATCACTTAATAACTTTTCATGTATTGTTGGAGTTCCTATACATAGAACTTTATTAGGTTTCATTACCTTGATATTATTGAGGATAAAATTTACAGTATTTTCCGAAAACCAAAACTGTGCTTCACTTTTGCTCTTTGTCAAAGGAAATATGACATTCCTTGGAGTTTTTAATTCACTGTTCTTTAGAATTTGCTTTAACATATGATTTTTATGATCTTTCAATTCTTCAGGAAACACAAAGTTAAAACATGACAAACAGAAATGTTTTTTAGCAGTAAGGTTTTTAAATTGTTTTAATCTCCCTACAATAAATTCATGATCAATAGTTGGAAATGTTTTATGTTTCCATTCCTGTAGAGAAAGTATTTTAGATTCTGACATATTTTCCCCATCAGGTAGATAGAATGGGCAATCCTTTCTATCTCTATACGCTGAACAAGCAAAGAAGCTCTTAACTTTTCCTTTGACAACTCTGGAAAACTTCAAGGTGGGTCCATGTGCGCAGTTAGGGTTGTTATCTAAATTTTCACAATCCACATTGACGACAGACATTGTTTATAGGATACAATTCACGTAAGAATTCACTTGATCTAAAAATATAACATCAGTACCTTTTAATCAATTAGGACTTTTTTTGAGATGACAATCCTTTTGATTAATTGGACGTCAACTAAAAACGTGGGAGGTTACTAGTGGAAGGTTACAAGAGCGGTTAGCTGTACAAGGTTATAAACAAATAAAAGGTTGCAAACACCTGTGAAACACGCCGCGGGCGATTTTTTGATTTTGAGGGTACTGTTGACGTTATGTTAGAAAAGTTTAGGATATTATATTGTATTGATGATTCAGTGAAGACATGGATTTTACTTTTTTTACTATGCAGTTTGACTTCTTTGTGTTTAAATTCCTCGCATTTAAAGTGACAGAGAATGGAGATTTCGTTTTCAACTGAGACATGGATTTTTATGAAAGCAATTTCGGAAAGTTCATTATATTTGTATGGATATATATTTGTGATCATGATTAGAAGAACTTTCCTCCGTTCCTACTTCACTATTTTGTTTACCAACAGTGTTAATAACAGGTATTTCAAATCTAGTGCCATTCATTTAAAAAGCAAACGAAACTCAGCAGAAATGATGAAGCTCCGCCAAGACTCCAAAAATCACCAAGAAGCATTAGCTGCTGAACCATTTGCTTTCGTTCCCATTTCTACCATCAAGCAGATATTACTAAGCCATGATATAGTATTTACTGATGGACATACATGTATTTCAATGAAGTGTCCATTATGCAGTTTATCTGATGCTTCATTATATATCAATAAAATTTCAGGTTTGGCTAGCTTACGTATATTAATTTTAAAAATTCTCTGCTATTTTATAATCAAAATTTTATTGTTCCAGGGTCATTTATTTGCAGTAATTGCCAAAAATCGGGAAGTTGGAACTTGCTTGAAGTTTATTTAAGTTCTAGAGGGAAGATAGAATTACCTCAGGATGAAATGATTAGAGCTGGTAAAAGTACTTGGGCTACTTTACAGAATAAATTGATACCTTTAGATAAGAATTTTGTAAATTCTTCATTTTTGAATGAGTTAAAGGTATGACAGATTGTATAAATGAAAATATTTATTCTTATTCCAGGACTTTTGTCTCTTATGAACAATTTTACGTTTAACAAAATGGCTTAATGAGTTTGGCCTGATTATAATTATCATTTATATAATTTAATGATTTAAATAATACATCAAGTCTAAGCTCTAGTATACTAGGCATAAGGCTTCAAGGGTGGTTGCATGGCTGATCGACAATGGTAAGGAATTCAAAAGAGAGGTAATACAATTAAAACGGAATGAAGCTGTGCAGTGGGAATGAATATAAAGATCGGAAGGAAGAAAGCAGGAGTCATGGTCACAAACAGAAGATTTGAATTTGAGGAGTTGAAAGATCTAGGTAGATCTTTGGGATTAGTTGAATAGGTAAAGGGCTGAACTGAGGAGATACTAGCGAAGATAAAGAGGGAAAATTTGTGGGGATCACTGTGAATTCCATGATAAAAGTGTTCATGAGGTGGTGAAAGAGCTTGGACTTAAAGGTTTCCAGGGTTGTAGTATGACATATAGACAATGATAAGGAATTCTACTGAGAGGCTGCACAGATTACAAACATTTTTTTGAATGGTAATGAATATGAAACTTGGAGGGTGGGAGAATATCTTAAGTTCAACAATTTTTAATTTAATTATTTAAATTAATAATAACTAACTATTTAATAATTTTTAGGTGCCATTTCACCTTTTTGAACGTCTTGGGGCTAGGGTTGATGAAACCAGTAGCGAAGTATACTTTCCACTGATGTATGGTAAAGAACCGGTGGGTTATAAGACAATCAAAAGTGACCTCTCTGAAGACGCTTTTCCTTTTAAAGGAGGGAAAGGAATTATTATCAATTCTAGACAAAAGAGTCGAGCTTTGATCGTTGCCAAGCTGGCAGATTTCTTGGCTCTTTTACATTTGCCTCTGAACTTCGATGTAATATGCTTGCCTCATGGTAATAAATTACCTTAAAGGAATTAAAAGGACACCTTTTTTTTTTTTTTAAAAGAAACAATTAAATCCTCTTGTTATTTATATGTTTAGGCCAACAGAGTCTGCCTCAGGAGGTGTTGCCATTATTTGAACAATACAATGATATGATCTTATGGTTTGATAATGATAATGTATCTTGGGGGAATGCCAAAATGTTTGCTAAAAAACTATCCGAAACACGTTGCAGCTTTATCAGGTAATTAGTTTGTGAATTTAATGTTCTACGTCAGAAAACATTGTACTCCATAAGGGGATTGGATTCTGTACAAAATTATTTTTGTAGATATTTATCTCCTTGAGCCCTCTAGAAAGCATACCCTGGAAAGTGTACTTTTTTACGATCTTGCCTAAAGTTTAGGGTTGGAGATCTAGACTAGTGTCGGTTCCCCTGGCCTAGTCAAGGTTCTAGTGTTTTTTTTTTTTTTTTTTTTATATATTTTTAAGTTTTCCTAAAATACATGAAGTCTTTTTAGTCGTTGCCAATCCTATTTACTGCCTCTCAAAGTGCTCATCGAGAAATATGATAAATCATATAAAGGCACAAATTTTGAAAACGGGAATTAACAGAGAAAAAAGTTATGATTTCTCCCTTTTAATTTTTTTTTTTAATGGAGGCTGAATGTCCACAAGTTTAATGGGTCGTGGGTTTGATTTCCACTTTGGATAGTGGCATTTATTAAAAAAAAAAAAAAAAAAAAAAAGGAAAGGAATGATACCACCTCTAGTCTGGCTTGAAAAAAGTGTTAATCCATAGGTAACGCGTTTAAAAATTCTTGGTCATTAATAAAGGGAATTTAATGACTTTTCGACAACCCCGCCCCCCTTTTTCTTCCAACTAAACACGCCTCTGTAGAATCCTCCCCCCTAACACTTATCCATGGTCAGCTAAAATTTCCGTGGTCTTCCGTGGTAAAATTGTCCGTGGTCTTCCTCCACACATATCGTGGTTTTCTTTGAGCCAAATCCAACCATGTATTGACTTCTTATCACCTCGACTGCTAACTATCTTGATATCGTTAAAAATGATTATTTCATGAGCTGCTTTGCATAAACGTTAAGATAAGATATATTATCCGATCCATAGCATAGCAAGTGTGCTTGTTCCAGGGAACATTGTTGTACGTGTCTCACACGGTGTTCAATTCTCAGAATTATTCATCTGCATTTAAGATTTTATCCGTACAAACTACAGGTGGTACAGCAATTGAAAGACAATAATTACCGGTTACGATTAGGATTTTGTCAACAAATAACAACAAAAATAAACAATGACAATTAATTTCTAAACTAAAGTTGCGGAAACATGTTGCGTTCAAGAACAATGTTCCCTGGAACAAGCATACTTCTTGGTCGTCCTGGTGGTTCTTCTTGAGGGCAGATCCAGTCTCTTCAGAGTTATGAACACAATATTTTATCGCGTGTTTTGATGGCACGGTACTGTGACATCCTAAATCGTAAAAATCTCGAAACTCCTCACCAAACTATCATTTTTTTAAACAGAAATATTTTTATGACTAACAAGCACTGTTTTATATTCCACTGATTCTTGATTACTGAAATGGCAGACTGTCTACCTCTAACTGACATGAGCCCGCAGAACTGCGGGCTCAACAGTCTTCATACCACTTCTCATTTCAAACATTCCCATTTTTCTGTGTGACCCTGTACTTGATGAAGTTGAGGTGAAGTCCTGTACAATACCAAGAACTGCTGGAGAAAGAGGCTGTATTTCTACATTAAATAAATTATTAAAAAATATTCAGGAATGAATAGTGTTCTAAAATTTTAAGTATTTATAACCTAACTCTCTATCTCATCTCTGGCTATTTTTATTGTCCATTATTATTAATAATTTTATCCATATCCTTCTTAACCAGCTCCTTCCTCTCCAATCTTAGCTTATGGGAGTTATATCCATACTTGCAAACCAGGAAAAACAGTTGATCTCAGGCTGAAGAAAATAATGCACATAATCCTTCTACTCTGCTGTGAGTAATATCTATTGATAAATATACTGATATATTAAATTTATCGTAAAATAAGACTTTTCTTCTGCCTAAAACGTTCTCTGCTAAGATATATGAGATACAGAATTGAAGTGGCCAGACTCTGTCAAGGCCACAAATTGGTGGACGCTCATTGGGATTTTTCCACTCATTTTCATAAGTACCTCTTGAAATGTATTCATAAATTTAATAGATTCAAAATACATTTTTCATTACTTTCTTTGTTTTTTAAATCATATTTTACTGTGGTATCTATAGTATGCTACCCTTCTATCTAGGCGCACGTTAGTGTGCCAGGTCAGATTCCAGCCCACGCACACTCTGTGTATATTACACGAAGTATTGGAGCCGATTTTTACCCTCTCATAACTTTGAACTTATTAAAGATTAACTTATGAAATTTTATACAGGTATTATACTTATAGACATAAGTAAAATTGAAAAAAAATCAATCAATTCTACATTGAAGGGTTTCTGAGATATAGGTGACAAAAAATCAATAAATTTATATGACAGACTGACTTACTCATCAAAATTATTAGACACTTCCTGAAAAGCTAGAGACTTGAAATTTTGCAGGATGATAGACATTAGGATTTTAATAAAGGCAAAAATAAAAAAAAATACTGAAAAGTTGTGTTTGACTGCACTTGGGGGGTGTTCCTTCGAAAACCCATCATGTGGGGTATCAAATGAATCGTCTTGGCAAGAAGAATCTAAAACTAAAGGGAAAAATCCAAAAATACAGAAAGTTTGAGTTGGGGCCTTTTCCCAGGGCTTTTCGTATACACGCAGAAATACCCAACAAACAGCTTGATGCACTAACAAGCATTGTGTCCACGCATCATCCTCCTTAAGCCAAATGTTGACCATGCCAACTCAACAAAATTCACTTACAAATAGTATTGATATCAACCAAAAAAACTAACATTGAAAAAAAAAAGAGGCCAAGTTTTGGCCCCTACCAAAAACAGATGAAAGTTATGATATAGTATTGAGCCAAGTTTCAGGTTCTTAATACCTTGTCAAGAACCTAATAATACCCTCACACTTGTTTGTGCATCTCCAACTTGGGTAGTTTTTGTGGCCTTTGGCTTTTTTCTTTGTTTTCTGATTTAGGGTTTGGTATCTAAATTAATTTACCTTTTTCCCCATAGAAGGGTCTCCAAGTGTTGACAGTAAATTCATTTTATTGAATTAATAAAATATAAATAACAGTAGATCTCATTATTTCCTACAAAGCTTTGATGATTATATAGCTAAATAAACCACTTTGTTTGACGTACGCCCACACCAAAGTGGATACCTTATAAATCCAGTCTTTACGAATGAAAAAAAATTTGCATTGCATTGGAGTCTGTTGGCGATCCTGTAAAAAACTAATGGGTGTTTGATGGGCGTCGTATGGCAGTGAATGTATGGCTGTTAACCAATTCCTATGTTCATAATTGTTCCAATCCACGAATTGATTGTTTCAGACCTCTCGAAAATCAACCAGCTCCATATAATTGTTTAAAGAAAGGATATGATATATTAAGCGTTATAAAAAATGCTCAACCAGTATCGCATAGCTCAATAGTCACTTTTGCCAATCTGAGAGATGATGTTTTAACCGAACTCTACAATTCTGACAAGGTTATACAGTAAAAATAGTAATTTCTCTTCTTTTTAAAAAATATTTATCTGCAATTAATGTTTAGTTTAAAATTTAAATTGTTATCAGGTGTCAGGTGTAAAATGGGAAAGATTTCCGACACTTAATCTTATTCTCAAAGGCCATAGACGAGGAGAATTGACAATTTTGACGGGTCCTACAGGCTCTGGGAAAACTACCTTTATGAGTGAATATTCGCTAGACTTGGCCTGCAATGGGGTAAGTTTTAGAATGAACTTTGTTCAGTTTTCAATAGAAGGGATCAGTGCCAAAGGTGACTAACCCACAATTAGAAATAACTGAGAAAATTTTTCCGTCTACCTGAACAGACTATAGTGAGAGAAAACCCACTGTACTTATATATTTTGCTTTGCAATATTATAATATATTGTACATTTTTATTCCAGGTCACAACACTTTGGGGTAGCTTTGAAATAAGGAATCAGAGATTAGCTAAGACAATGATGACTCAGTTATTTTCTGCACCACTTGAAAAAAATTTAGATAAGTTCAACGAATGGGCAGATAAATTTGAAAGGCTTCCAATATACTACATGACCTTCCATGGCCAACAGCCCCTTAATATTGTAATGGAGGTAAGGTACATTTTATTTATTATCAGTACATATTTTTATTAGAAAGTCGTATCCTCCCTCTATCCATAGGGAGGAAAGCTACTTAAGGTTGACCCCCACATATGACACAATCTGGAAGTAACGACTAGAAAATTTCACGTATCAGAACGCATAGATCATAAAAATAACAGTGATTCAAATTTATATATATTTGTCTGTTCGCTCTCTCATAAGCTCAAAAAGGTCCGATTTTGATGAAATTTGATACAAAATAGGTCAAGTTTATTATCCAGCAGAATCCGTCCACCAGAACGCGGTTTTAAGGTTGAAATTCACAAGACAAAAATCATTGCTCTTATGGCTTTTTGTTATGGGAAATCGTGGAAAATCAACATTAACCATTTGACAGCTTAATGAATGTCCTAACAAAACGTTTCTGATGTAATTTTTAAAACCTTGTTGTTGGCTTCCTTTATTTGAACTGTACTTTTTGTCTGTTTCCCTTCGCTTTTTATTGTCTGTTATTTTTGTTGTTAATGGCCTACAGTGAGAATATGTAGGATACGTAAATGGTATTGGTTATAGTGTTTCCCTAGTGTGAATGTTGAGAAAGTAGGGGGGAGTCATTTCCGCTTAGGATACTTTCAGTTTCCTGTTGTGGTGCCTTAAATCTTTCTTCTCTTTGAGATTTTATTTTATATTCTTCACAAAAGATCAAATATAACAACAATTACATCTGTTCCTTTACTAATGGCTCTAGGGATATGAACAGGGCTGCGCTAAGATTACGCAGTTCCTGCGAGTCAGACTTTTTTTTAGCAAGTTCCCTATGGATGGGTATGTCACTTATGGGGTCGACCAAGTGATGCAATCCAGTTCTCCAACAATTAGCAATGTTATTTTCTCATCTCAGGGCTCGCTGAGAAAATTCCTGGCTGCACTCTGGAGGCCGGCGCTAATGGCCAAGATTTGTCGATGTGCCGTAAAAAAAAAAAAAAAACTTAAGCAATGTTAATGCTTTATCAATGATTTGCCCTACATCGCCAAAATACCTGCCATTCAAATTTGTGTGTATATTGTTAGGTATTTCCAATAATTTTGATTAAAAACTTATCGGGGGACTACTTTTCCCCCTTATTTGATTATGTTTCTGAATAGAGACTATGTTTATTTTATAAAAATCATTGGAAAAAATTGGGGTAATTTTTGAGAATATATGAAAAGTATAAAACTACTTACATAAATTTATACTTCTTCTCAACTAATGAAACTATATCAACAGTTCCGAAAATTAAAGCACTATTTTTAACAAATAATAATCTATGTTTCCTCGTCTAAGGGCCGCCACACACTATGAGGTAGACCGGACAGGTTCACGCATCCGGTGCACCTGTCCGGTCTACCTCATAGTGTGTGGCGGAATTTTACTACCCCCACTCTACCCTTTCCGGCGACCTCACACCTGATGAAAATTCGATTATTTCCGCCTCACAGGCGAGTAGACCTCATGTGTGTGTGGGGGTTGCCAGGTGTACCTGATGAGGTCTCAGTTTTCTGCAGCTCTGATTTGTGTTGATTTGTTTTACCTTTGTGGCCTTTTTATTTATTTATTTATGGGATCAATTTAAAGTGTAAAATGTCTCATAAAATTAACGAAGTTCTTAGTGATTTCATCGAAATTTATAAAAATGAACCATGTTTATGGAAAATAAAAGACGATGATTTTCACAATAGAAATAAAAGGGATGCTGCATATCGCAAATTAGTATACAAACTGCAGAAAATATATCCAAATGTAAACGAGAGTATGGCTAAAAGTAAAATTAATAGTTTTCGATCTAATATTCGAAAGGAGTGGAGGAAAATTGACTCCTCAAGATTCTCAAAGTAGCTGTTAGTTTTTCGTGTGGAGATATAGCGGCCCTCATTTGTGTATATTTCTTCTTAATGAAAGGAGATACAAGTGACAATAACTCTATGTAAACTGATTCGTTCATGCGCAGATAATTGCGATAATCTGTTGGTTCATCTCTTAATTCGTTCAGCAGATTGATATGGGTGAATTTATTTCTTCTCTGCAACCATTCCTTACGCCATTGTTTGCGTTTTTTTCGTTTGTTTTTACGAGTCTCAAATATTACTGCAAATAGAGAGATAAAGTAGATCATCTCCTGGAGGATCCATGTTGAAGACTGTCAAACCTGTCCAGTACACCTGAACAGTGTGGGTCACAGGTAGACCAGACAGGTGCACCTCACGGGTGTACCTGTCCGGTCTACCTCATAGTGTGTAGCCGGCCTAAGAAAAGAGTTTCCTAGGCTACTAGCATCTCTGAAATCCCTTTTTTAAAAGTCCATTGATTGTCAATCTATTATCAGCTGGAGTTTCATGTCTTGCATCGTCATGTGTTTGCTTTTTGTACAAAATGTAGGCTTAAATAATTTATCTCTGATTCTAGGCTGTGGAGCATGCTACTTACGTTCATGATGTTGCCCATGTTATTATTGACAATGTTCAGTTCATGTTGGGGCTGTCTACTAATGAGTCTGGGTTTCTTGACAGGTACTAAAGTAAATAATATTTAACATTTTTTTAATTTGTCGGAAAATCACCCAACTAAATCAGCTTTGTAGGAAGACAAAGGTCAAAAAATATACGTGAATTGATAACTATGCTCTACGAACACCTTTAGTGCCTCATCAGGAGCATTCTGAAAAACTATTTACAGCCAATGTAGCAGAGTAGGACAAACTTTGATTAATTATATTACTAATGACTAATGATTAAATGAGTATTTGGAATGTGACTAACGATTGACAATCATCATAACAATGGATCGATCCTTTTTTTAACTGTTTGTACTAAGCTTACACCCCCTGATTGCTAATGTCATGGGTTCGATTCTCTCAAGGGATAATGGCTTTTCTTTAAAAAAGAAATGGCATTACACCTATCCTGGCTAGAAAGTGGTGATAACCTTTATATAATCTGTCCCAAACATCGGTGTTATATATAAGTGGACATTGAAATTTAAATAAATAAAGAAGTTTACAATGATGAATGATTAAAGACTGAAAGAAGGTATTGATTTATGATTTATGGTTAACCTCATACAAATTTAGGGATAATTAGGGAAAAAAAAGGGTCTCTCTCTGGTCTAGTAGATATCACCTTAGATTCTCATGTGGGAGATAGTGGGTTCGAGTACTACCGGTGGCAGGGATTTTTTCTATGTCAGGGCCCATTGAGAAACTTCCAAGCTGCACCATGCATGTCTGCTAATGGCCCAGATGTCAGTGTGCCATAAAAAAAAAAAAAGGAAAAAAATAAGGCTTATCATATTTTCATAGTTAGGCGTAATAGTAATCATAATTAAACCTGTAATCGCAACTTTTCTGTTATTTCACTTGTTTTTTTGTGATAACACTCACAACCATAATTCATTTGATATTTGGGGTGTGGTAAAATCCTAATTACAGCTGTAATTACGATTATAATTGTAATTTCGATTAAGGCAAACACTGAATATTTTTAACATAGTAGTATTTAAAAACAAGAGGATATATGTGGCGTCACCTTTCAAAAAATATATGATGGATAACTAACCAAACCTAACCAAATTGTAAAACTATTCAGGGGACACAAAATACGTCTGAGCTAGTATAATTCCTTTAGGAAATTAATATTTATGAGGCCACACCAACATTCATTTTCTTATTTTTGATTACATTTAATGAATTTCCCAAAAAAGTTTTTGCTGAGAGGAAAAAAAAACCTTTTAGAAAATTAATTAATTTGGCGACAACCCATTTTGAAATTCATTGCCTTATATGTAAAAATTAATATGATAGAAAAGAAAAAAAAGAATCATTTCACATTTAATAAGTATATTTTTATAACTGATACTAGGATATTAGATTTACTCGACTTTGAGCACTAATTGCTCGTTTAACATGACTCTTGTACCCTAAAACTTTACTCGCTGAGAACCCTTATCTGTTGGCTCACAAAATTAAAAGATTGGCCACAGCCTTTCACTTCAATTACATTCGATTCACCTCCTAGACAAACAGCTACTATTTGAGATGCAGTTGATTTTTCCGATCCTGGTTTAAACTACTTTCTTTCCACAACGGTCAACTATTGTAAAGAAGAAAATTTGTCCAACAAATGATTAACTTGAGTAGTGATTAATACATTAATCATGACTAATTCTGATAATATTTTATCCCATGATTGATTAGTCATAAATAAAATTGAATCGATTTGTCAATCATTTAGCTGATTTGTGCCCTACTCTGCAGTTTAGGCATGTAAATCTTCCACTACCAAGGCCATGTCATGAATGTTTATTGAAAGGTGTACTTGCCTCTCTAGGCTTTAAAGAATGCTTCTTATAAGACACTAAAGTTGCGAAACTAGCTGAGCTTTTATTAATAAACCATATTTATTGAGTCTCATATATTTTCCTAATACCTCCCTGCTATAAAATATATTTTTTTAAATTAAAGGAAGTTATAATTTGTATACTATTTTGCTTTTTGTACCTGAAGGTTCTATAGGCAAGATGCACTGATTGCAAGCTTTCGGAACTTTGCTACTACTTTCAATTGCCATGTTACTCTTGTTATACACCCGAGGAAAGAACGAGAGGCTGAACAGCTTACATCGAGTTCTATATTCGGTGGTGCAAAGGCGTCTCAAGAAGCGGACAATATCCTCATTATCCAGCACAAGATGAGCCATGCATCTCTTAAGCTGCGCAAGTTTCTTCAAGTGAGTTATTCAATTTCAGTTAATCTTCCAGTAGTCGCGCCCACTGTTTTTTACATGTAAATTTATTACATGTATTACACAATACTGTGATGTTTATATTATTTAATCGTCCACAAACATGACATTGCCCTTTCTTTTTCTTCGGAGGTGGTTCTTCCATTGTTGCTTCTTGACTCATTGGGAATTTTCTTAACAAAAATTGTTTTATATTGGAAGTAAGTGACGGAATGCTTGCTCTGGACTGCAAATGTTCATTCGTGAACTGAAATGCAAGATTCTTCACAAGCTCGCATGGAGAACTGCGTCACTGGCAAGCACTTGAAACGTTTGACAAGCTAGAACTGAGGAATGCGTGAAAGGGTAGAAGAAGGTGTGGCAGGGTTTTCCCTTGGCATACGGGAGGCCTTTTGGCCATAGGTTTTCCAGGCATTTACTTACAAAAAGAAATGCTGGCTATGCCACACTCTGTACGCCAGCACGACTACTGGAGTGTTAATAAAGACCAGTCACCATCTACTGCGTCATTTATTTAACACTAATAAGTTTATATGGACTAACAACTTCATATGGACTGAACAGAGTCAACCAATTTTTAAGAAAGTCTGATTTCCGTCGTACTGCATCATATTAGCATTTTTCATAATGCCCTTACCTTTAATGTGATTTGAAAAGCCCTAAATTGAAATTTCCTGATATTTTTACTACTTTGATAAACATATTTTATGTTAAAAAAGTGGTTAGTAACCTAGTATTGTGCCTTTATATACATTAGTTCATACTATTTTTATTTAATGTGCATTTAAATGTAAATATTAGTTTGCCAGTTTTTTTATGTATATGCTATTTTTCAGGTAGCGAAGAATCGGTTCAGTGGTGATTTAGGAATTATGCCTCTAGAATTTGATAAAGAAGCGCTTAGTTTTCGGACTAAACAGAAATAGTATTGAAAATGTGATAGTAGTCATTATTTTAATTGTAGTTATTAGTATTTTATGATTTTGTGTGCAATTATTGTAAAAACTGTTTTAACTTACCTTCTTGTACATAACTATTCAAAAATTGTTGTAATTTATTTTGTAACTGTGAATAATAATTTATGCGAGTGAGAATTGTTACTGTATGTGGCTTGTTGTAATTTACTGTGATGTGTGTTTATACTTTTATAATGTTTTTGTTTGATGCATTGAATAAAGAATTATTGTTTCTTAATATCTTTTTGGAATTTTCATTAAACATACTGACATGGAAATAAAGAAGGGGTTTAGTAACCTTAACACTTTCGCTGCGGCTGTCTTTTTTTGAGAATACCTCAGTATCGGGTGCATTTTGTACTTACTTATAAACAATTTGTAGAAGAAAAAGTTTAAAAATTCATACAAAATCTTCCAGTCAGGCGATTTGAAAACGATAAACACTGTTGGAAAGCCCGAACAATACTGAAGGCAACTGTCTTTACCTGGAACTGTAAAAGTGAATCCCCTCCATTTACGAGCCTTTTGAATCTAAAGGGAAAAGTAATGGAGGAGTGTCCTTCCGAAGGGGGTAGGATCGCTAGAGTCCTTCTGTAATGACATCCGCAGCGAAAGTGTTAAAACGTTCAGGACCAACATCGTGGCATATGCGTCAGAGAAATGTGTTCTGAGGGCCCGGCATCATGGCATGTGCGTCAGCAGATATCTTGGCTTTCTTTTTATCCCCACGACTCTTGGCATTGTACTATACTCTTCGTAATTGGTTTGGGACCGCATTAAGTTATTCCTGGTTAGGTTTGCACGTCTGGTATCGTATTATACTGAATCCGCCAGAAAAATTCCTTCAGCGCGCTGTCGTGGCGTATTTTATATGATTCGCGTCTTGTAGTATTAGTCATGCAAATTTAGATGAACCTAAAAAAAAACCTATTCCAGATGATATCACCTAAATAATGATGGAATGACCTAGACATTCCTAATCTTTAAAATAGTAAATACAAAGAAAATTCGGTGTGAGAATTTTTCTATTTGTTTATTCTTTACGCTCCAAATTGGGCACCAAATTTATAAGAGAAATCCGGGTTTTAATAAAATGAGAAATGTGTCCTTTGTTCTCTCAGGTCAGCAATGTTCTATTGACACATTACCATGGGGCCATCAGCAGTGGCGGCAATGAAATAAGCCCCTCTTCCTGTCTTGTGACATAGAAAGATCTTGCTCCACTTTTAAGACAGTTCTCAGAGACAACAGGAAAAATTTCAACATCAAAAACAAGGGCGCTTAAATGTTCATTTACCGTAACAAGGGGCAATACCTATTTTATTTTCATATTTTCCCTTTTAGATTTTTCTTTGATTTAATTATTTTGTTTTTTTAACATAGTAAAGTTACTTTCTATAAGCAGTGAAATTCTTCCTGATGTTCCTTCTTCCTGAAGTTGGAACTCTTCAGCAGAGAAACTTCAATATGTCCTTTACACATTTATTTTAAATGTTTTGTTTTATATTCTTTTTTATTAACACCTTGATTGCGGCATGACGCCGTAAGTGCGTCATCACGAACCACTCGATGTGGCGACGTGATCTCCAACTTTGTTTTGTTTGGAGCAGGTCATAATGTCCTCAGGGGTTTACTCGACACACACAAGACCTAGAAATGTGGTCATGAAAATTCAAATATTGTATGTACATCATGGTTTCATAATATATTTCATAGCTAAATAACATTTATTTAGTTCACATTTATAAAGGTTTATTAATATTATAACAATATGTAAACTATTATACATATACAACTTACAACTTATGAATATACGTCTTTTGTTTACAGTAAAAATATATTTGTAAAAAATTGTTTTAAACAACAATTCAAAATACTTGTGGAATCACAAGCCTTTTTAAACTTTCATTTACAAATGTCAAAAAACTTGTTATAACTTCATTTAATAAAATACATTCATATCTTATTTAGAAATTTTGATTATAAAATACACATCAGTTTATAACCCCTTACTTTTAATTTAATTTTTTTTTGTTGTTATAAGTCTGAATTTAAATACTTTAGTTGAACAATTATTTATTTGGCCACACGTTTCTTAATAATATTTCCCTAATTTAGAATGGAGACACAGTTTATTTTTTTCGTAAAATGAACTGCCATAGTGTACTTTTATCATATTAATTTGGTATTTTAAAATGCCTTTTCAAGCTTTTAAGTAGAAAAGTAAAAAAAAAAAAAAAAAAAAAAATTGGTGCCATAAGTTGTGCAAGATAGGATTTTTTTCTTAATTTAATTAACTAATCTAAAAATTACTCATTAAGGATTAATTAAACTTGCGAAACCTTCCTCCTCCTACCTCCTTCCTGAATTATGTTACTTAAAAATTCCTTGGCAGTGACCAGATCTGTATTTTTACATTACGTTTCTAAATGCTTAATTTGTTTTTTTTCAAGACATACTAAACTTTTTACACCCCCGTATAAAAACCCCCCTTTCAGTGCTACAGTAAAATCAGACTTACAACTTTATCAATATAATATAAAATGAACAGAAGTATAAAAATCAATAAAAAATATTAATATCTTTTTGTATGTATATTTTTATATATATAATCACCATAAGAATATCTTGGCATTATTTAATAAATATATTTACAAGTTTTTTTAGTTAGTTAATTTGGTAATTGTCCTAAGCTATGTATGAAGAGACCAGTTATCTGAGAGAATTATTTATTCCGACTATTTAGTTACTGCGACAAGTGTTTGTTTATTTTAAATAAAAAAGAAAAGAAATAATTTCATTGGAAGAAGAGATTAGGTGAATACGATGAGCCTGAGGCCTAAACAGCGATGGAATAGTCCGATTGCTGGCCATGAGGACTCGGCCTCGCCCAGAGGCTCGACCTCAGTCCTAGTTTGAGCTTCTTTACTGTGTCTATGTCACATTCGGCCTCACTCAGCTCTGGCCCTCTCTCTCCTGTCGTTCTGAATGGAGTCTCTGCAATAGAAAGGGACTGCCTCATCGGCTTGCCTGGTGCCAGCCACCTATTTGGATGAGAAATTATATATTTTTAGTAGAAAATCACAGATAAATGGACAGTGCTGCAAATAAAGCTGAATTGTAGTTTTTTTTTTATTTTAAAATATTTATACTGTATAGAAAAATTGAATAAGTAATACAGTTCTTCCTTTTATATTCGTCTTCTTAAAGTGTTCTGAATTCTGTAAGAGTAAAATGTATTAATTAGCTTTCTACTAGCTCATCATATCACCCTCTGGACGCATAAAATTAGTTCAGTAAACATTCGTATTTTTTGTATGTACATCATATGTGAGGGATATTTAATGAAAAAACTAAGTTTTTCTCCTTGCCAGACCAGATCATTACAACGTATTTGTAAAACCACATTTTGTTTCCTTTTTCAAGTTTTCACCAAGCTATTTCCAAAAATATAAACCTTCTGTTTTTCTGTATAAAAAAAAATAACATCAACAAAATGGTTGGAGAAGTACAGTTTATAGGATATAGGATCAACACGGGATCTGGGATATATAATTTTAAGCAGTCAACAAATATATACTTATAAAAGTCCGTCACACAGGAGCTGCATAACTAAGCACTTTCCTCAGAATTTTTGGTAGTGTAGACTGCTTTCCAGAACAATTTGCTTAAAATATCCTACATAAATAAAATAAAAACATGAATAGTTCTCTTTTAATTTTGTAATGAGTAACTGATAAATTATTAATTTGCTTCCAGAGTTATGTTTACACATGGTACCTACTACACTACGTAATAAATACAAAATCCTCATATTATCGTATTTTGATCTAACGCAGGAACCGGATACAGTCCCTCTAGCGCTCCTTGCGACGCCTTTGTGAACCTATGTCTGGCTGGCTTTTCTATTGAAGTATATTACAAGGTAAACCCCCCTTTCCGATTGACCGATTCAGCTCATTTTTACAACACTTCTTTCTCATGAGTTACCCACGACGTATACCGCGTTTCGTTACAATACAGCAGAAATTACGACCAGTATGAGTATATTAGTAATTTGGGTCTGGAGTAAACCCTCCCTCCTAATGAACCGATTTAGTTTATTTTTACAACACATATTTACCTGTAGATTACCACTATGAATACCGAGTTTCGTCGAAATATACCAAAAATCACGGTTGGTAGTGGCGAATTGGTATTGTCGGTCCCGAGTAAACCCCCCCTCCGTATGAACCGATTTAGTTTATTTTGATATCTCACTTTTCTCTCTATGTTACCAGTACGAATACCAAGTTTCGTTGAAATATAACAAATATTACGGCTGAAATGGTCAAATTAGTGTTTTGGGTTCGGGGTAAACCCCCCCTTCCGGTGGACCGATTTTGGTGGTTAACGAACTCGTTCAATCGTTTGCTAATTGAATGCTATATACCAAGTTTCGTGACGAAAAAACAAAAACTCTGGTCGCTATCGTGTTAACAGACACACATATATATATATATATATATATATATATATATATATATATATAGATAGATATATAGATATATATAGATAGATATATAGATATATATAAATTTTAACGGGGGTCATTTTCGGTGTCTACTAGGTAGGATCGATAATGATTTGAAGATATTTTTGAAAGATTCTGTCATGAGTGCAACCTCAATAGCTACTTTCCTTCGGAGGAAAGTGCTAAAAGGAAGTAAATCCACATTTGTAATCATAAAAACCATAGTGTCCTTCCTATGGAGGACGTCAGGAGAATCTGAGTTAATTTTTCAAATTATCTTCTCCAGTTAATGGAGATGAGAGTGAAGAACTGTACTAGATATTAGCATAGTCATACAAGATAAATACTTTAATTTTATGAGCAATGATTCAAATAGGTGTAATACATTATTATATATTTTTTTTATTCATAAAAGTAATATGTTCAAAATTGTACTCCAGTTTAAATAAGTAATACAGTGTTTCTTTTCATAAAGATACAAAATATTACTGGACTCCAGACTTAAAAAGGATTTCTTGCAATTTGGTATGATCTATTAGGAAAAAGCAATTTTATTGAAGGGGAAAATCTATGATTTTTTTAAATTTGATTTTATTATTAGTTTTTTTTTTTTTTTTTTTTTTTTTTTTTGTCTTTAATATTTATTATCTTGGGAAAAGTAATTTTAATTAATACTGTCATTATAATATTCCTGTACTACTTATTTTTGACAACTTTTGAAAGTAAAAGATCTGTAGCAACAGTCTTGCACTAAGACATTGAGCAGAAGCTTGTAATGAGTGAAAGAAATAATTTAAAATGTAAATTTAATTGAAAAATAAATTTTGAGACATTATCGGCATTTATTATATTTAAGAAAAATTTAAATATGTCTGACAGCCAGAATACTTAATTTTTGTACTCAGGGTGCGATTCTTTTAGATTTACGCAATTAAAGAAGTAAATTGTATTTTACATAATTTTTATTTAAGTGATTGAGTATCTTGCGTATGATCGAATCAGATTATTATTATTAACCCCTGGTGTGTATAAAGTGTCTGACAGACACGAGGGAAATTTTAGTTAAGTATGTTGGCAGCAGTGAGCATCTAGAATCTAGATGCTCACTGCTGGCAACATACTTCACTAAAATTTCACTCGTGTCTGTCAGACATTTTATACACACCAGGGGTTAACTCAGTTTATTATGTCTGCTTATCAGTGATAGTGCAAAACATATTTTGCAGATTTATCAAGTTCTTAGTATTATTCTCCAGGAATGACGAAAAAGGGAACTAATATTATTGGAACTTGAATATATATGAGAAAACTCACCTGCAATTGGTTTCACAGGTTTTTGGGTCTGAAGCCCTAAACAAACAAATGACGACATTGTTGGTTATTGTTTAGTTTGCTCTTGGTGACACTACTCGGAGCATACTGCAATGTTGATAATGTACACTATAGTAAGAAGAAGTTTAGTTAAGAGTGCGATCCAATAGAATATCAGTGCTCAAATTCACACTGTTGAAATACTTCAAAATGTCTCTTGGGTGCATGTTAATTTTGTAATCTTTTTGGAATTTGTCAAACCGAAAATATTAATTTTAGTGATTTCTCAATGCCTGAGCAAGATATTTAAAATAACTTCTTAAAACTAAAAAAAGATTATTGCTCAATCCTATTTATGCAAATCATCGTGGTTAGTTGCCAAAGCCCTTCCAATATCCAAAAGTCAAAAATGACATACGTGGCTAGTGGGGCCACGAGTTAACTCGTGAGGAGCATCACAGGTAACAAGAGTGGAACACGAGCATCTTGTCTGGGGCCCTGCAGTCAAGCATGAGTTAACTTGTTCAGAGCAACGGAAGGGTTAAGGACAATGAAATCTAAGAAATAAATTGTATAATTGATAAATGGACTTGCAGAAAGAGCTCCACGGCCGGTAAAGGAATGCTATTCAAAACAAATCTATCACACCTCATGATGAAACAGGGCAAACCTATGCTTGAGCAGTCCAACAATTCAGTAAATATTAAACGGTTACTAAAAGAACTTTAGGAAATATAAAATAGAGTTACAACCAACATAACTGGCCTAATTGATAAATTTTATTATACCTAAAAAAAAAAAAAGAAATCAACCTCGCAATCCGATTTCATTGGATTAGGAAGTTCTTCTTTTTTTTTTTCTTTTTTTTTTACTGCGCTTCGACACCTAGGCCATTTTTGTTTTCAGTGACTTCTGGGCTATCTATAGTTTCCCACACTTTAATAATATCAATGCTGACCAGTGTATTCAACGTGGCTATGGCCATAGGAATTAGGAAGCTGTTAAATATACTCTTGATAAATAACACTTTTATGTGCAGACACACACACACAAATATCCAAGATGCACACACAGAAGTATTCCATACTTTTGGCAAAATCTATCTATTTTGACGTGAGGTACAGGGGGTTAGAAAAATAATGGTCATCCTGTGGCCTGATGACTCGCCAATGCGAGATCAGAAAAAAGAACCACCATATTGACCCCCACAAAATTGTAAAATATGAGTTATGGTCCTTCAATGAATGCCACTGAGAGGCTTGTTTTTCAATATACTTATATATTTTTTATACGAGAAGAGGATGCCCGGTGGCCGTGAGAGTTATGGCGTGTGCACTTAACACTCCGTGCCAAAGGTCTTGGGTTCGATTCCCACTATATGGGATGGTGGCTTTTCTTTAGAAAAAAGAAAAGGCATCAGCCCTAACCTGGCTAGAAAAGGGTGTTAACCTATAGATAACCGTCCCAAAATTCTTTGTTAATAATAATGGACGTTAAAATTTAAATAAATAAAATACTTTTTTAAAAAACATCTTTTAGGTTTTTTTAAAAAAAATTAAAACAAGGACTTTTTGTTTAAGACTGTGTTATTACAACAATTGGCCACCATTTGCCAATTGGAATGAAATGGCTGTACGTTGTTAATGGCCATTTTGACCATAAGGAGTCATTTCCAACCTACGGTGCCGTTGTGATTTTTCTTCCTCATGACTCGCAGATTTGAAATATGCAACAAAAAAAGTTGACCTTGAAAAACATTTCATTCAGGGACAATTTTACTGGGGTCAATATGGGGGTTATCATTTCCGATCTCGCATTGGATAATCATTTTTCTGACCGTAAGTAGACATATATACTGTAAGTGGGAAGACAGATAGGCCGGAGGTGGAATGACAGGCAAACTGAAAGTCAACAGACAGACAGGCAGGAGTGGACAGCCAGACTGGAAGTTGACCGGAAGCGATCAAGCTACTCCGTGATCGCATTTTTGTTCCATTTTCACTCACGGTTTCCAGGAAGTTAGGTTATGTCTAAAGCATGTTCTTAGCAAAAAACTTTTCAGATAGCATTGTAACAAATCTTGAAACAAATAAATAGCATGGAGCTGAATCATTTTTTTTAGTTATTCACCTTTCTTTGTTAATCTTGCGTATTTGAAGCAATTGTATGTGGTATTAGTTAATTAAATCTTACCTTGCTCTCCCCCCTCGCCTTGGTAGGGACTTAGCTTCTGACATGGGCGATATATCAGAAGAAGTGCTTGAGTGAGCTTGATATATGAATGCTGGAAAGTGAGAACATAATTAATTTATTTATTTAATATTATACCAGAAAATATTGATAGTGTAAATATTTATAAAATAAAACTGATTCAACAGCTCAGACAGACTCATTTGACTTATTTAAATGTCCTTTTGTTCAAATTCTATATCCTGATCCTCTCTCCTTTAACCCTTTAGAATGCTATGGACGAATATATTCATTCCACATCAAATTACTCTGAGTGCTACGTACGAATATATTAGAGCAGCTAGGAAATTGCTCACAGTACTATGATCCAATATATTCGTTTTCTCGTTCTTTCTATAATTCCTGCTTCCAGAAAGCCTTATGCTCTGTTTTATCACTCTGTGGAATTAGTCTAGTTACTTAGCTAGCCGTTAGATTGCAGAAGAATGTCCTTAAGTGTGTTTATTCCCGTATTATTGTGAGTTAAAGCTAACTTTTTCCGAGCGCAGTGTCCTTGACCATCCTTAGGATCCATTACGTTTCTACTGAGACTGTACCCATGGCTCCAGACCTGTAGGGGTTGAAGTATTTCTTCTATTGTTTGCGTACACTTTTACCAAAATATGCCAAATTTTTTAACACTTTTAGACTAAATTAGAAGTGGGAAATATAATCCTAACAAATTGGTCTCAGTAAACATTCTGATTTGTCACAGTGCACTTGTATAAACACGGTAATTTCCTAGTATAAACTCAATAATTTCCTCGTATAAACAAGGAAGAAGAGTAATTGAATTTGAATTATAAAAAGTCAGGTAGTTTTGAAAAAAAAAATGTGGAAGAGAATTATACTAATTACATACCATTTAGGTGATTTCTATATTTTATTCCAATATAACGTATCAGTTTTCTCATAGGCCATGCTTTATTAAAGAGGATCTCAGAGCTTTGAATTTATCAGTTTAAATGTTCAACATTTTGTTGAAGAAAAAAATAAAATGAACATTTCAGTACATTAAACTTTAAAGTCAATTTTCTCAAAACTATGTTTTTAAAATCGGGTGATAAGCTAGTGCCTTCAATTTTCACCCGATCAACATGAAATTTTAGCTGCAGCTTCCTAATGATATTTGCTAGTAAAGTACGTAGGATTTTTTTTGATTCATTAAGTTATAACGATTTTATGACCAATTTTCAACAGATTATTCAATAGAAAATGAAGAATTGTTCATAATTTCCAAAAAATTAACATTTTTTAAAAACCCTACATACTTTACTAGATATTATTTATTTTATTTTTTGTGTCCCGCTTCAATGGCGACAACACAAAGAACAGTATCCTCTGAACTTAGCTATCCCAGGAAATCAGCATGGTTATTGGTGTTGGAAGTGTGTGTGGTTATGTAATGGTTTAGATGTGGGGTTCACCTATAAATAGTGCTTAGTATCAATAGTGCTTAATCAATTACTAGATATTATATTTTTTGTTCTAGATTTATTTATTTATTTACGGAGCCCCACAACAGCAAGGCGATTTGCTCACGTAAATGGTTAATTAAACAAAATGAATATAATCAATATAAAATAAAAGAGTAAAAATTAGATTATAATAAAGTATTTAAATTATATAAAATTTACACAAAATTATTAAATAAAAATAAAATAAAGTAAATAAATACCAAAAAAAAATATAGTCTAATAAAAATAAAAAACAAAACAAAAAAAAAACAAAAAAAAAAACAGAAAAGAAAAAAAAACAATTACACAATCAATTAATAAAAATTGTGAAAATTATGATAATAATAAGTAATATAATTCTTTATTGCAAGATAAAAATCATTATTATGTCTTTGTGTCTGTATTGGTAGAGATTTGATAAGAGGACTTTATTTTCTATGCTTAAGCCATATCTAGGAGCGTGAACACACCCACACACACACATAAACACACAAACACACACACTCACAGTGACTCACATACACACATCCATACCTGCATATTACGACGCGTACGCAGGGCTTGTTAAGTCATATTTTGCCATAAAGTTTTAGTTTATGTAAGTGTTGTAGAACGGTAGCAATGTGTGGGCTTTTTTCGGAAAATAATTCAGACATGTGATATGGTATAGTTAAGTAGTCTCGTGTTTTGCATTCTGTTAGTAAGTGTTTAATTGTTAGTGGCCTATTGCATGACTGACATATCGGTCTGTCTTGTTTTGTCATGAGATAGGAATGTGTTAAGTGTGTATGTCCAATGCGTAGTCTTGTAATTACAACTTCATCACGTCTTGTTAATTGCGTATTAGCATGGCATTCATGAGTACTGCTTTTTATCTCCCTTAGGAGGTTATCTCTTGTGCTGTACCATGAGGCTTGCCATCCAAGACGGATATTTTCTGTAATTAGTAAATGTAAGGAAGTTAGAATCCACTGATTCCCGTCTGCTGGTGTGTTTTGCTTGTTCGTCTGCAGTCGTTGTTTGTCCAATATTTTCGTGTCCTGGTACCCACAACATTGTTACCAGTATGTTGAGCGTTTGAAGTTTGATGATCTGTTCTAAAATGTCAATGATGACAGGATTAGTGTTATATATTTGTAAGGAGAGTAAACAACTTAACGAGTCCGAGCATAGTGTTATGTTCTGTGTTGTAGTCTGTACGTTAGTTAGACCTAAGAGAATACCATGCAGCTCAGCGGTGTATATGCGGTAACGTGACAAGATATTTTTCTTCATTTATAACAGCAGCTGCACCGACGCCGTCATTCATCTTAGATCCATCAGTAAATATGTAAACTGTATCTGTAGTAGTTTCTCTTAAATGTTTGTAGGCTGTATCGTAAAAGTGTTTGGAAAGTGCGGTTTTCTTTTTAAATTTAGTCAATGTAAGATCTGTTTTTAAGATGTTTACTCTCCAGGGAGGAATGGAAAGATGTCTGTTTGCATGAGTTGTTTGTGTAAGAACATGTCCATGCTCTCTAATGTTCTAGATTTAAAATTGCTGCCTACAAACAATTGTCCGTGAAAGAAAAGAGTATAGGTTTGCCTGACAAAGAACCGTCATTTTGTTTTCGAAGAATTAAAACTTTCTTTTTTTGGCTATTTTCACATCCCATGCAAAACTTATGACATAAAGAATCGAAAAATATTCATTTATTTGTTATTCATAAAGTGGAGAAAATTACTTTGATTTTGATCACACAAGGTAGTATTACCGCTAAAGTAAGAGTAAAACTTACCCTGTTTCGCCTTTGCAGCGTCAAGCTGATTCGAAGATTCTGTTCTACTCGATGTAATCTGGTCTGGATCTGAATCAGACTCGTCAGTCTCTGCATCTGTTTTTCTACTCCGTCTTCTTCTTCTACCCTTCGCAGACTTCAAAACGATAAATCTATTAGTTTTAATTTAAAATATTAATAACTCCAAGTTAAGAAAATGAGGAATGTATTTGTAATAGTATTTGAGAACATGAAAGTAGTCTGAATTTCTGCATAGGACACTGTCAGTTTCCTGTTGTGGCGCCTAAAATATTGTTTCTATTTGAGATTTAAAATTAAATTTTTCATGAAATATCAAAACAAAACTTAACTGTCTCTATTCTAAGCTTTCCAAATGACACTAGTAGGTATAAGAACAGAAAGGTTCTAAGTGGACAAAGTTCCTGCGAGTCAGACTTTTTAACCCATTCGAGACGACGAATTTCTCTTTAAATTGTTCATTTTTGATAAAAAAAAACAAAAAACATGTTTACTATGGAAATCACCCAATTCATTAGTCGATTCACTTAAGATCATTGCACACTGGGTGTGCAGTTCGCTCTTCGGAAGATTTTTATTGTTAGGAGCGAATTGAGCGCCATTAAGTGTTGTTCTCTTGTACTTTACTGATTTAATTAGTTCACAAAAATCAAATTTTGACGACTAGTTTACTCAGAATAACTAATAATTGCACATAGTGTTATTGCACCCACGGTGTACAGACCGTATTATAGCCTCAGAAATCAATTGCACACTCGGTGTGCAATTGGTCTCGACAGGGTTAATGATGTTACCAGAAATAATTACAGTTAGAAGCTCCTAATGAGCCATGGATTTTCATTCAAAGGAATGAATCAACACATTATCTGTATACTACAGCCATAATAAGCCAATTGCAGTCCTGAACTTACCTCATTAGAGAAAATTGTTCAATTCAACTTATTTTAACCTGATATATGGCCTTAATAAGTTTATTTGTGGTTTAAAAATAATTAATTTAAATAAATCGATGGCCTAGAATGAAAACCTTGTATCTCAAAAATAAAATAAATTAACTTTTTTACCTAATTAGATGGATATTATGGTTACTGAGAAACCCTGAGGTTTGCTTCTTCGTCAATATAGTCCAGGATGAGTAAGATAGAGTTTCTTTGTGACTCAAGGATTGTCAAATAGAATCTTATCCATCTAATAACGTATAAAAGTTATTAACGTTATTTTTTAGATACGAGGTTTTCATTCTAGGCCATCGAAATGCTATATTATCCTGATAGCTTACATGAATAGGATGAGGAGGCCGGCCTGGTGGCACTGATGTGCAGCCTTCGGCCATAGCCTGCTCGTGGTACATGAAGCTGTGTAGAAGAGTATTGTTCGGCTCTGTTAACTGGAAGGTTGCATAAGGTGATATGTCCTCTGAAGTTTCTGAAACGCAATATGCTTTTCAATTCTAAAATAAGTTTTTAATATTTTTAGCATATCTTTTCAGTTAACCCTCCTCCCACAAGGTGTTTTTCAGTATACATACCACAAGGTGGTGTCGGATACAACACCTAGTATAAAAATCAATTAATTTTCCAAATAACTATGTTAATTGCGTAGAAATGAATACAAATTTAATAAATAAAGAATATTTATTATAAATATATTTATAATTAATTAAAAAAATGTAAAAAAAAAAATATTTTCACAAAATAATATAATTTTTTTTTAATTTTTCGGCAGGACGGACATATTACTCTGTTATATTCACCACAAATACTTTTATTGGTCTAAAGACGTGTTTGGTTTCCCATCCTGTTCTTTTTCCATCCATAGAAGGAACATTTTCCGAGTCTTTCTGAACTTGAAGGAGTTGGTTGTGGTGGTGTGCGTTCGGATGTTTCTGTATCTAGGATGCTGCAGATTTCATCTTGGAGTGTTTTTTGAATGAGGAGATTTTTCAACCTTTCATTCATGTAAGGTGTAACTAACGAGAAAGCAAGTCTTCAAAAAGCCTTCGGTTTCACTACACGTTTCGTCACTTTTAAATTCTTCATCAGTTCCTTTAGCATCTTACGGGGGCAGTTCGTGTAGAATTTCTTCAACGGCAACCGACAGACGATAACTTATCATATACCACTTACGTGTAAAACACCGGTAAATAGTCATGAAATAACTCCTTGAGCTCTACATACATGATGAAAAAGTTGTCACGTATACCACAAGGCGGTGTCGTATCCGACACTGAAACTCAGTTTTCCACAGATATACGAAAATTACGAGACTGAATAAAGGTCAATGACTTTCCTTTCTTGTTTGTTGTCTAGAGGATTACTGATAGATAGGGTAATTCAGGGTTACAACCCTCAATCTATGCATAGATAACCGCCGTAAAAGAAATGAAACGGAAGGAGTCGTATTCAACACCTACTTGTCGAAGGAGGAGAAAAAATATCTAACAAAATTATTCTTTAATTAATTAAAAGAATGAAAACGTATTTATTAGATCCGTATAAATCAAGGCCTTGGCATTGAAATGTTAAGCTTTGTGAGCCTTGATAATTCTTTTGTGTTGAAAGTATGTGAGGAATAAATGCTATGATGGCAGAACAATACACATTTTTTGTGAAGTGCAGTGCAATAGCATTTATTACACAGTTAAAAAAACTTTAATAATTTATTTTTATATTTTAGACACTTCAAATTTATTTTTACTATATTAAAAAGAAAAACTGCCGAATGGAGGAAGATCGGGGACCAAGGAAGTTTTTCGAAGCAAGGCCAACTGGAAGACCCAGGCTAACATGGAAAGATCACATATCCAGGCTGGGGCAGCAATGAGGACACGGGCTGAATGCCATGAAGGCGCTGGCCAGAAGCCATGATGCCATGGACTGAGGCACCTGGCACAAGGAGGAAGAAGAAGAAGAAGAAAAAGAAAAATACTAAAAATTGTTTTTACATCCACATGTACCAGTCAGGATTAAATAGAAAAATCAGGAAACTTAAAAATAAATTTAAACACGAAGAAGAAGGAAATGGATTCAGTTGAGACTAGCCGGCCAAGACTCCCAGTCATCCAGGCCAGCGGTTGTCCTAAAGCACTGTCATAGTTTTGTGAACAAACTTAGGATTCATGAGTCTTTGTAAGTTAACAATAAATACTACGATAGTGTAAGTTTATCTTTGCTTCTTCTGTTCAGTGAGTGGTCGAATTGTAATATATCTTAAAATGAAACAATGTAAATTTTTTTGGGAGAGACAGAGTAAAGTACTTAAAAGGCATTGTGTATATGAAGGGCGAACTCAACAAAAGGTAGTTTTCAGGAAAATGCGTTTGAATATTTTTTTGATAAGGACGAACTCCACTAGATATTCAAAACATTCTTTTGTTGTGGGATGTCTCATTGTTTGTTTATTAATTTATATTAATAAACAAATTATATAATAATTGACCAGGAATTAGTGTGAACTTCATTTTCAACGAATAGAGCATTTTATTTATATCATTATCCATTTTCTCATCTCAGGGCTCCCTGAGAAAATTCCTGGTTGCACCCTGGATCTCGGCGCTAATGGCCAAGAATTATGTCGATGCGCCTTAAAAAAAAAAAAAAAAAAAAAAAAAAAAAAAAATCATTATCCAGCGGACCGGTAGTGGAGTGTTGAGTTCGCCTTTCGTATCCGCCTTCCTATGGCTATTTTGAGATGGAAAGAAGGGCGAACTCAACATGAAAAATATACCTGTAGATTCTCTGAAGCATCTAGATTCAGATGGCGGAAACAAATAAAATAAAAAATCACCGGATGTTGAGTTCACCCTTCGTATCCCCAACGCCTCATATCTTTTGATAAGATTATTGTTTTAGTGCGGTTCCTCCCTCCCCCATAGGGAGGAACCCCGCTTATAAGGTTGATACAATGAAACAATCCGAAAGTGCCGACTAGAAAATTTCGCGTTTCAGAACCCCTAGAGACCGAAAATAACGGTGGTTGAAATTTGTATATATATATATATATATATATATATATATATATATGTATATATTTATTTATATATATATATATATATATATATATATATATATATATATATATATATATATATATATATATATATTAATATATATATATATTTGTCTGTTCGCTCATTTCTGGCTTCCCTAATGGTCCGATTGTGATGAAATTTGGTACAAAAATCCGTCGTCCAATTTAAAAGGTCAAGTTCGTTAACCAGCAGAATCCGCCCACTGGAAGATGGCGTTTGGGGCGAAATTCGCGCAAAAAAAATCGTAACGCTTACATTTTTGAGTTCATAAGCTTGTAAGTACTCGTTTTATAGGCTTCTTGGGCTAGGAAAACGAATGAAACCATTTTCAAGGCGATAGCTTTAACCGTTTTCGAGAAAATTGGAAAGATAGTTTTTGAATACCGTTTTTGGTTTGGGTACTTAGAATCATGGGATTCAGTTGAAACATTTTCTGCATGTTCTACTTTCATTAAAACTAATATGTTGAAATTTTTGTTACGTTTGGAGTTTAGGAAGGGTTAGAATAAAATATTTTATTAACAGACATAAAAAGTTTTGGTAACTTTGTATACTTTCCTTAATATCTCGAAAAAGGTTGAGAATCTTGGTAAACGAAAGAATACCATTAGAAAGCTTATTAAATGCTCTACAAAACAGGTTCTGATGAAAGTTTTGATTAGGCGATGTCAATCGGAGAAATAAGAGCTTAAAAGTTTAAAGTAATTGATTTCGCTTATTCGAACTGTTCTTTTTGTCTGTTTTTTATTCCTTGTTATTTTTTAATTGCTTATTGTTGGATAATGTATTTGAAAATAAAACAAGTTAAGAAAAATAGGAAAAACAATTTAATGTTAGAGATATGGATTTCCGAGACTCCAAGACCTTGTCACTAGCGGGTTCGTTTCTAGTGTAGCAGACCCTTCCAGGTAAGATTGTAAATCATGACCTTTCAAGACTTTACTACTCACAGGAATGGCGTTAGTGACCTTAAGGGTTGACACGCCATTATAATAATTAATTAAAAAAAAAAAGACTGGTGGAACCAAAATAATAACTGCTTCTATTTTAATCTTTCCAAATTAGACTAGGGATATGAACGGAACCGCGCTAAGATGATGCAGTCCTGCGAGACGGACTTTTTTATTTATATTTAAGGAACTCTTTTGGTACTCTAACTCTGAAGTGAAAAGGCCACTGATTGAAGCAGTGTCTCAAATGATTCAGTGAATGTACTGCTATACTAAATTTTATTTTGTGACTGACTTTTTAATTTGAATTTGAATGAATATACAAAACTTAAGGGGTGTTTTTTTTTTTTTTTTTTTATTGTTTTTTCACCCTTCACCTTAAAGAGTTAGAAATCATTCAAAAACACATTAGAAGTTGACAAATTTTCAAAAACCCAATATTAGCTAAACACAAAACTGGAAAAAATGAGAAGAGGTCCACAAATCATCACCTGGTATTTTGTCAGTGCTTGACTGGAGAGCTACTTTATGAATGGTGGCGTAATATCTTTCCCTCTGCGCTTCCGCATTTTGCTGATTGTCGAGTGCTTCTTTCATATTCCTCGCCTGCCCTGCAATACGGCACTGAGATCAGTTACTCTTATAAAATATTTTAAAAACTAGGAGGAATTGCTCTGGAGGTAACATACTTGTTCTTTGGCAAAAAAATATAGTCGATGCTGTTACTAAGAGGGATAGGATGGCCACAATAATGGGGACTATTACTCTAATGTCAGTATAGAAAGCACGTACAAAATGCCCTCTTCTTACCAGTTCGGGTGGTGGTACTTCTGGAAATTAAAAAAAAAAAAAATAATAAAAAAATAATTTAGGATGTTACAATTTTTGGAAAATCTCTTAATAAAATTTCTGACAAATTTCTAGATTTTATTATTATAACTATTATAAGCTCACCCCCATCTTTTGTTAGAGTATAGAATTGAAATTCTCCAACCGATGAGCCTGCGACATTATGGGCTTCGACTTGGAGCAGGTATTCGGTTGAAGAGAGAAGTCCTGGAACTGTGAATTTCTTCTGGGGCTGAACATTATTTGAAACTGGAAATATACACCAAAATAATTTAAAAATTGCAACCATAAATGTTAAAAGAACAATGTTTTTTAAATTAATTTAACCTTTAAGTAGGGAGGTGGGGTGTTCACAGCATCCCATGGCTTAATTTGCTCTGTGTTTTCAATTTATAGATTTTCATATCTTTGTACCTTCCTAAATAATAGTTGCGTTCACATTGAGATGGCTCTTGCATGAGATAGAACCTTCTTAGTTTGTCTTTCGGGTATTTTATTTTCTTGGTGTGCTCATAACACCCCTAAATCCCTACTTACGTTACAATAATATAAAATAGAATTTTTTGTTTTGACCACCGTTTGACATTTCATAAGAATAAAGAGGCTTTTCCAGCAAGGGTGTGAAGACGATGGAGAAGTTAAGTTAATTGATTTGGATGAAGAGGAAGGAGATTTTTTTTTTTTTTTTTTGAAAGCCCATTACATGAAACTGACTATGAACAGATGGATAAGGAATCACTAGAGCATGCTGAAGTGGGAAGAAGCCAGAAATAATAATAGTCCGAGAACCGGTAACCGCACGTTTCATGAAGGGTTTTACGCACCTTGAAATTTTGCTATAATGTACCTCTTGGGCATATAAGAAGGTATATATGTGTTGGCTAACTTATCGTGGATCACCAGGTACTGCGCATAAGGGAAAGGTGAAAAAAAAAAGATTTACCAGAAATAGAGTTTTATTCAGAAGCCAACTATCTTTAAACAAAAATTAAGACAATTCAACAATGAATAATAAATAAGGCAGACACTTTTAAAGAGGATAATATGTAAAAAAAAAAAAAAAAAAAAAAAAAAAAAAAAATCAAGAACATGTGAGCAAGAACCAATGAGACCACAGAGAACAACTGCGCTGTGCTCTCATACACTCTTAGGGTTACACGCAGTGTATTGCAGTCTACCATAGGCAACATTTATTTTTATGTTTCCTGATAATTAAAACCCTCAAAAGTGTCTGCTCATTTGTAATTAATTTTGATTATGTTTATTGAAGACACTGTTTAAATTGCAGCTTGAATAAAGCACTTCATTTAATATTAAAAATAAAAACTAAGTACTTTGTTTTTGTTTGTTTTATTTACATTTTAACCCCCATAAAAGTATCTGCATTATTTATTATTCATTGTAAACTTGCCTTAATTTGCAATTTTCTTTACATTAATGATAGTTGTCTTCTGAATAAAACACTATTTTTGGGCAATATTTTTTTCCACCTTTCTCCTATGCGCAGTATCTGGTGTTCCATGGTAAGTCTAGCCAACACATATTTATTTTCTTATCTAGAGGAACATTATAGCAAAATTTCAAGGTGCATAAAACACTTCATGAAAAGTGTGTTACCAGCTCTCCGACTATAACATTTCATAATCTACCAAAAGGTGGTGTACACATCATTTGCATGATATGTGATACATATCCTGAAGCTCCTAAGTGTTTTCTATAAATAACAGCGAAAATACAGTGGCCTCTTATTTATCATTGTAAACTTAAATTTTCCACCACCCAGCAATTCCTAAAAATAGTGACTGAATGTAATAATAAAAATATATAAATAAATACAATTGTATTACCTAATATCCATTCCTGTTCGTTGACCGTTTTATATCTGACAACAAATGACGTAATAGGACAACCATTATCTGGCCAGACATGGAGCCTTAGGATAAGAGATGTTGAATTGGGAGCGAGGAACTGCTCGGAAGGTGGTATTCCTGGATATTGGCCCTGTGTTCGGACCGAGAGGGGTCGACTTGGCTGAGAAGCTCCAAGTTTGTTATGACAGTTTAAGTATATTTGGTATGTACTGCCACATGTCAAACCCTGTAAAAATATAATAAATCATGTATTAGTTGGACAAATTTTCATTTAGAAGAGTTAATGTCATGATTACAACTTGTTATTGAAGCTCATCCATGTTTTAATGTTTTTATTAAAAAAACAAGGTTTGAAGGATGTTATAAAAACTTTTTTTGAGTTCTTCATTCAATTCAAAATCTATATAAATAAAAAAAATAGGTTTCATTGTAACTAACTTAAGGGATAATAGTACTTTGTAACTTTTTTATTACCATTTCCTTTTTTAAGGGCTTAAATGCTTCCTTAACTAACCAAAAATGATATCCAAGAGTGTTTATGTGGCAAAACATTTCTTAAAAATCCCATGTACATTACTAGATTTAACCTTCCTCTTTAAAATTAATTAATTTTTTGTTTAAGATTAAAAATTGTTGCCTGCAGACTATTGCCCGCGAAAAAAGAGGGTTTCCGTTCATCACAAGAGTTTCCGTTTGTTTTCCAAGACTCAAAAATTTTTTTGGTTACTTAAACATCCCATATAAAACTTATGACATAAATAATGAAAAAATATTGATTTATTTTATTCATAAATTGGAGAAAATGACTTTAATTTTGACCACATAAGGTAGTATTACCCCTTAAAGTCTTTAAAGAAATTTATGATTATTAAAAAAATATTTATTGATTATATAAACAAACAAATATTGAAATATATCATAAATTATTAATTACAAAACATAAAGTGAGCTCTCTTGCAGTAACTAATTTTGTTAATAAAATTAATGATTATTAACAAATTTACTTGGTGCTAATGACCTCAACAGTCGATGCACCAGAAAAAAATTAATAAATTTACTCTTGACAAAATGAACTGTTTTTGTTTTGTTATTTGTGAATGTTATTTTGGTAAAGAGGTTTGATCACTATGATTGGGACAGAAATTGAATTCTATTGAATTGTTGACTTTTCAGAAAGAGATGAATTCAGTAAGCTGAATATGAACAAAGTGTTCTGAGAGTGTATTTTATTAATTGGAGTAACAAAAAAATTTTTCCAGAAAATAGAGGATACTTAATTAAGTGTATATAATCTAATTGGAGACCCGGAAGCCGTGAGGGTTAAGGCGTGAGCTCTTAACACTCGGTGCCAAAGGTCGATTCCCACTAGGGGCGGTGGCTTTTCTTTCAAAAAAAGAAAAGGCATCACCCCTATCCTGGCTAGAAAAGGGTGGTAACCTATAGATAACCCGTCCTAAAATTCGTAGTTAATAATAAATGGACGTTAAAATTTAAATAAATAAATAATTGTGAACATAATTAATGTAACTCATTTAAATAGAAATTAGTTCACCCTTAATTCATGGCTTATAGTTCTTCTAGAAAGCTGTATTTCTTCTATATCACCATGAGCTTTTTTATAATAAAGGGTATATCCTAGAATTGGTGCTCCGCCATTTTCTCCGGGCTTCCAATGAAGGAGAATGCTGCTACTGGTTGCACTGCTCACGTAAAGAGTAGGTGTGCCTGGGGCAACTGAAAGAAGAATTTTCATTAATTTTGTTTTTTTCAATCATTATATATATATATATATATATATATATTGTAAATTGACCTCTTCTATATATATTTTCCTCTTCTTTTAGTAAAGGCCTTGCATTGCACTGATCCTCTTTTGTACATGGTTGGTTTAAAGATTTTTAAAAAACTTTTTTTTTTAATTTTTGTTAGTTTTGGACTTATTCATTTAAATGGTGACTACTATTTATAAGATAATTGAAAATAAAATTTTATTAATGGATGATTTAAGATTTTAGAATTTTAATTGTGAAAAAAATAATTTCGGAAAAGTTGTCTTGTAAAGAGAGGCCAAGTGCCAGAAACTAGTCAACATATGTAAAATAAAATGGTTTTTCCTTGTTTTGAAATGGTTCCTTTTAGGAAGTTTAAAACAATTTTTGTCCTATAAGGCCTTTACTAAAAGAAGAGGAATATAAATTAAAAAAAGTTTATCTACCTTGGACAATAAGTTGATAGTGAATTCTGTCTGAATCGATTGCGTTCTCTACGTGACAGGTGTAGTTATCTGTGTCACCTCGGCTTAAGCTCGAAAGAACTAACTCACCAGAATCCATAATCTATCAAATTAAAACTAATTATCAGTATAATATGTATATAGTAGATCAAAAGGAGGCAATTAAACATTTGTAATAAAAATTATTGAGAAAAGATGGTTGAAAGTTAAGATCGAGAAGGCCCGGGGTTCGATCATATGTTGAATAGAACTACATTTTATTAGTAAACGGATCTGAACTCCCTCTCCTCCATAGCCATGAGGAAGGCTTGCATGCCAAGCTGAAATGTTGGCAGAAATATAACTCATTTTATTAATAAAATGTAGTTAATTCATCATTCGATCGAGCCCTAAATAACTACAACTTCTCATAATATCTATGGCAAAAGTCTGGTGTAATGGAGGCTTTTATGACAAAGGTCTGGTGTAATGGAGTCGTTCGAAACATGTAGAGCATAATAAAGGAGTAGTAGTAGAAATTGAGTGTTTTTGTTTTAATTTGACCTTCTGCCACATATAAATAAGTAGAAAAATAGAGTCACCATCTTATAATATAATATTTTGTATATGACGACCAAATGTTTATATATATTAATAATTATTACCTGTACATTGTGATTTGGCATGGAATGAAGGAGAATATTATTTTTAAACCATTCCCTCTTAGGCATTGGATTTCCCACAGCATAACACGGTAAAGTTACGGATTCATGCCACGGTCTTCTTATTAACTGCCCAAAGGAGAAGATTCTTGCTGGAACTAAAAGAATAATTCTTCAAATATTGTTTACAGACAGAGAAATGAAATAGGTAAAGTGATTTTTAATTATAAACAAGATGGAACAATCAGTGATTATTATAAAAGTCAGAAAATTAATCCCTAAATAAATAAAAAATATTGGAAATTATAGGAAACAAAATTAACTAGTTCCTTGTGAATTAGGACAGTTATCCGATCCTCTAATGTTGACTTCTCCAGCAGTCGAGAGCGGTTGGGTTGCATTGACTTGTTCAGCAGTTGAGAGCTCCTCCTATCTCTCGCATTCTGTCTCTTCTCTACTTTAGAGATATCTAGCGTTACTGTAGCGTATTTCTAGAATTCCTGCCTATTACTAGAGAGTATTTGAATGAAGTGCTAGTTAAATAGTTTTGGTAATGTTAATAGAGGAGGGGGGGGGTTAAGGGCCTGTGAAGTTTTTTGGACAGGGGCCCGCAATTCCTCTGGGAGGCCCCAAAATTAGGCTTATAGATGAGAAGAAGAAGAACTATGCTTCACGGATGTGCTATAATTTCTTGATTGTACCTGGGATCGCGGTAAGTTTGAGAGAAAGAGCCGGTGGTGGAGTTGCAATGATTGCGCATCCGTGAGGAATAGTTTTCATTCTTCACATCGGTAAGCTTATTTTCAGTCTATACTTATTAATTTTATATATATATTTGTACTTTACGTATTTAAGTTATAAATCTGTATTAATCTACCTCTAGTCTCCTGTGGTATAGTGGCTAGCGCCTTAGATGGTGGGTTCGATCCCCACTGGCGGCAGGAATTTTGTCATCCCACCCCAAAAATTCTTCCTCTAGTTTAAGCTGTAGCTAGAACGCTCCCTTACCAAATGTGTATCTTTCAACCTTTTCCATGTACAATGTTTTTCTTTCTTTTTTCATTTCTTCGGTGTATTAAATAGTATGTATTAACTCTGACCTCCTTGTTCTACTGCCCTGATGAAGGCTTGAATGCCAAGCCAAAACATTGGCAAAAAATAAAACACATTTTCTTATAAAAAATGTAGTTTTATTAAGATACCACGATCGAACTCTGACTACGTCTACCTCCAGAGAAAGTTTATTATATATATTTCTTCATTTATAATTAAGTCGGTCAGATTGAACAAATTTCACCAACAAGTTGGCTAGATTGTAAAGATGTTCTGTTTCCTCAAATTTTCTTTACTAATCAGCAAGTTTTATATATAGATATTAATATATAATATTTGTTTTTATTGAAAACAATTTTAAATATTAAAAAATGGAATAATAAATGATGGAGTTAAGAATATACACACCTCTGCTGTTAGCCATGTGCGAGACTACTCGTGAACTCTGCCCTTCTCCAACTTTAGTAGAACTAGTCACCCAGAACTGGTACTCTACATGCTGCTCGAGGTGTTTAGTTTCGTAGTTCGTTTGGGAGCTCGATATCGTCATCTTCCCATGATTCAGCTCTGCCTGCCCATCCACAGCTCTTTCACCAATGAAAAAATTACGTGTTACCATTATTAAATCATTTCAACAAATAAAAACAAAAAACAAACAAACAATAGAATCAGAAATTTTATAGTAAGACTGTTTATCATGAACTAAAGTGCTAGATAAACAACAAAAAATGATAAATTTTTATTTGACAATGTTGTTTTTTTTTTTTTTTCTTTTTTTTTTTTGTTTTTTTTTTGCATTAAGTGAAATGTACAAACTTTTGTTGTCTGAGACTTTTTGATTGAAATTAACTTTACCTTGTATACAAGGTGTAACTTGTTAGGATTCCATTGGGCTGAATCGGTGGAAGCCAGGAGACTAGGAGTGCTTGAGGATTGCTCACCACAACCTTGATGTCTGCAGGAGGGCCGGGAGCTGAAACAGAGATATTTATGAAAATACAAGAAAATTCTAAAATTGTTCATGTCTGTTAATATTTTTTTTTTCTTCAAATATTTGGAGTTGAAGCTGATACTCATCAAGGAACGTTGTAAGAATTCAAGTCCCCTACTAGTAAAATAGGGTTGTTTGAACTCTTCAACCCATAATGTAAGATAAAATGTAATAGCTCAAAACAGAAGTGTAATTCTATTCATAGATGTTAACTCAACATCGATGTAATCCAAGTTCAACAACCATAAGAAAAAAATAAGCCATTAAATAATTTACTTTACCGTCTTCATCAGTATGGCAGTATGTTGGTTTTGTGTAAGGGCCATCTCCTATTCTCGTAAAAGCTAAAACTTGTAGTGAATAATTGGCATATTTTTGAAGGCCGGTCAAAATCATGGTTAGAGCTGATGTTTTTCTCGTTTCTAGGCCAACATCAATTTCTGAAATATAACATAAGTTATAATTGAATTTATTCAGAAGTGTTATTTGTTTATTTATAGGTCCGGTACTTTGCTGATTTTAGAAGGAAATGTATATTGAATACAAACATAAAAGAAAAAAATAATGAAGAAAAACATATCAATGTACTATCTAATTAAAAAAAAATCATTTAATTATTAATTGTACAAATTTTGAGATAACTCATGTTGTCAAGTACACAGTTAAATCTCAAACTTTATCAATTTTGGGTTTATCAGAGTTATTACAAATGATGAGCCAAATTCTAACATCAGGTAGCTATTTAAACTTTTTAAAGTTATTCTGAATCTTACAACTGTGATTCCCGAAAGTTCAGAAATTTAATGGTGACAGTGTACACGCCAATGAGTGAAATTTATGCAAATTTGCAAAACTGACTATTTTGTCTGATACAAATAAAAAAAAAATTCAAACAATAATATTAGAATTTTTATAACAATAAAAAATACTTGTATTATTAATTACACTTAATTTGATAGTTTAATTAACATATGCATAATATAAATAGGATAATTACCAGGGTCTTGAGTGTCATAAAGTATTTTATAACCATGAATAATGCCATTACAATATTGTGTTGGTGGAGGCTGCCAATTAATCTGCAGGGACTGTGAACCTAGACCAGTACATCTGACACTTTCAGGAGGAGCACTGGGAGCTGAAAATCAGACAAAAGTATAGTACTTTTCCAATAAATATAGAATTTTTAAAGTAAATATTTAGGTTTTTTGAGTGACTTGTTCTCTTCAGTTTATTTACAATTCAGGAGGCCCGATGGACATGAGGGTTAAGGCGTTAGCACTTAACACTCTAGGCCAAGGGTCGTGGGTTCGATCCCCACTAGGGGTGGTGGCTTTTCTTTAGAAAAAAGGAAAGGCATCAGCCCTATCCTGGCTAGAAAAGGGCGGCAACCTATAGATAACCCGTCCTAAAATTCGTAGTTAATAATAAATGGACGTTAAAATTTTAATATTTACAATTCTATTACTTGAAATAAATATATATATATATATATATATTCATACTAAGGTTTTTGTTTTTAAGACATTGCTGCGAGGCAAAACACTAAAAATGTTACAACACATATGCAGGCCGTCTGTATTTTTCTATTGGTACAATATAAGACACAGATGGTTTGTAAACATTTACTAGGTAATGGAAAAATAGTTTGTCATTACACAAACAAAATATTTTATTGTGGCTTTGAAATTTTAAGTACAAAAGAGAGTTTGTTGTGTAATTAGGGGAGTTTGTCTAATATTTTCTACGACACTTAACGGAGTATGCAATATGTGTTGTAAAACAGCCTTTTTAATAATTTTTTCATGAAGGAATTAAATACTCAATTTTTCTATAAATTATTTATTTATTTAAATTTTAAAGTCAGTCATTGTTAACTAAGAATTTTAGGGCGGGTTATCTATAGGTTACCACCCTTTCCTAGCCAGGATTGGCCTAATGCCTTTTATTTTTCCTAAAGAAAAGCCTCTACCTCGTGGGAATCTTACCCACGACCCTTGGCCTGGAGTGTTAAGTGCTAACGCCTTAACATTCACAGCCTCCAGGCCTCCTTCCATAAATTAAAGATAATTTGCCATTAATCACCCTGTCGCTTTGACAAGTTTCCAATTATTTATAAATTCTCAGTCAAAATTAATTTTTTATTATACTAAAAATAAATTAATTTGAATCTATTTTCGAACTCCTACTGTTCTTGTACTCACCATCTTCTAGTGTCTGGGCTGAGACAGGTTCCGAGAGAGGACCATGTCCTACCTGGTTGAAGGCTTGTACGACTATAGTATATCGGGTGTACTTCTCTAGTCCGCCTAGGAGGAGCTCGCCTGTTCCATCTTCTCCATCGCCACTCACTGCTGTCATGTTGTAGTTACTGTTCAAAGCACTAAAAATATATGATGAAAATCTTTAAAATATATTTTTAAACATTTAAATTTACATATTATATATTTAAATATATATATAAAATATGTATATGTATATTCAGGGTGCCCTAATGGGATAGATAGCTCAACCTTTTTTTTGAGCATTCGCTAACTAAGCAGAGGGCAGGCATACCAGTGGGGCTGCAGAGGCAGAGGAAAACAGTAGATCCGTAGGAAATTGAATTCAGCTCAGTAACGTGTATAGTTCCAATGGCCATGGATGCTGTGTTACATTGCACAGCCCAGAGTCCGAATCTAAAACAATATTGTCCATTTTATGGCGTCAGAATTTTGACTGAATCCCTGATTTATTCATTATAGCCCAGTGTCTTTGATGAATCCTTTGATCATCCAGGGTGCTTAACCGCCAATATTCCTACACATCATACCCATTGTAAATTCGGGATAATTTCCTTCAGAAACATGTATTTTACCATGACGCACATGTAGTGAAGAAACTCCTGCAAAAATTCACAGAGAGATCTGAGCCTGGAACGATTCCAGAATAAGGCCCTCCCTGAGACAAGGGAAGAACGAATAAACGAGGGAGGGAAGTTTCTGATCAGGGATTCGCCCTTGAAATCGGACATTGAATTTTTCATAGATGATAGTGCTATTCAATTTAACTTGAAACTGTGAGAGAACTAAAGGCGAAGCGTCGTTAAAATTAAAAAAAAGTAGATTTTTCAGATTCGCTCTTTCTCTTCCAAGGTCCTGATTTCTAATTGAAGTGGTTGCAGATTAAATATAAACACTATCAACCTAGTAGAGACAGTTCACAGTAAGCAGCCTTATCTCTGGAGATTATGAATTTTTCCACTGACTCAACCAATGAAATAATCCTGATATTAAATAAGTTAAACGAATTATTATTTTTAAATTTGTTTACCTAATTTCCTTATATCCGACATTGTATCCCTGAATGTCACCATGCCTGAGATCTGGAAGAGGTGGAGACCATGTGACATGGAGTTGAGTCGAAGATACTGGTCGGACAGCTAAGCTAAGTGGGGGTCCAGCAGGCCTCTGAGGCTCGGTTCTGACCCAGAGTTCAGCACTCGGAGCACTCCGACCCGCTGGGCCCTCTGCTATAACTCTCATCAGATATTTAGTTGCTGGTTTCAAGTTCTCAATCAGAGCTCCACGCACTTGACCACTCAACTCATTCTGCCTCCAAGATCCTAAAATTATATATTTATTTTTAGTAAAATATAAAATATTATATTTAATCATGAATTAAAGATCTAATTAAATCATCAAAAGCAATATGATTAATTTGATTCCAATTTATGTTTTCTGGAATACTTTTATTTTATTTTTTTATTAAAAGTAGTAAACTTATTTGTTCAAATATTAGATTATTTTACAATATTTCTGGTAACCTATAGATAACAGTTTATCTCTAGGTTATCTGGTTGTTGACACTGGTCCGGAGCACCCCAGTGTCAAGAAACATTGTACTTTGATTACTTATCAATTGATGAATAACATATAGTAAGACAGGAACCGTGCTATATTAAACCGGACAAAATTATATAGTAGCGTTAATTATGATGATACATTATTTAACGCAATAAAATAACTACTTATCTGCAGTGACAGGCATTCAGCTAGTATTATAATAAAATGTAATCACATTGAATATCTTTCACTAATTTATAGTTAGTTGATTGATTATAGACTGGATGATCTACCTGTTATGTATCTCCGATAATATACAGCTAAGGACCTGAGGATTTGTCTAGTGTGATCAGAACTGTAAAAATCTAGCTCTTGCTATTAACACGTGTTCAACTTTGACTCCATTTTCCTCTAAACATTGAATTTGTTACTTAGACCCCTTGACCTATGGGGTCCTCATATTCATTGAAATAAATTAAATTTTAAATAATATTAATCACTATAAAATATATAGAAAATAAAATTAAAATTATAAAATAACATTTCCTTTTTTTTCTGAAGGAGGTTACTGATGGGAATATTAAATTTCTACATTGAATTGTCAATTTACCTGTCGCTTCCTTGTACTGGACGATGTACTTTGTAACATCGGTAGGATCACCAGTTTGATGCGCCCACTGCAGATTAACAGACCTACTGTTCACCATAACTGCCTTCAACTCAGTGGGTTTCTCTGGAGGCTCTGATGGGTATGAAGAAATTATAAATACTCATAAATCAGTTAATGTAAACAAATCAAACAGAACAGTTTATTATTTTTGAGTAGACATTTTTTTGTCTACAATTAACTGTAATGACCTCCTTAAAATCTGAGGTGGTGAGATGATTTTTGCCTGTTTTTTTCGCTTGTGGATATATCTAAATTGATGAGTCCAGATCAAAGTAGGGCATAATCATAAACATAATTAAGATTATAATCACAGACCCTGGAGATTTGATTACAATTACTATTGTTATTATAAATCCCTAGATTATGATTACACTTGTTATGACATCCTTGGTTATAATGACACTCGTAATCACAATTTGTTTTTGTAATTACGACTGTAATCACTGCTGTTTCTGTGATTATGCCTATAATTACATCTATTTTTTTTCGGGGATTTGAACTGTAATCACTTTTTTTTTCTGTGATTACAGCTGTAATCGTTACCTTCCTGTAAATACGAACGCCATCACATTTTTCTGTACCCACAACTGAAAAGATTCAAACATAACACGCATCTGCACAGGAGAATTGGAAAACTATTTGCATCAAGATAATGAGAGTCATAGATATGAAGAGTTCTTAATACATACAGAGACTTCTTCCTCCGTTGTTATTAAGGTAATTACTGGTAAGAATCTGGCAATAATATCCTAATTTATAAAAATAAAAGACGGGATTACAGAGGTAATCACAGAAAAAATAGATGTATTTACATGCATAATCTCAGCTCTGATTACAGTCATAATTACAAAAAATGATGTAATTATGAGTGTAATCACAGAAAGGTTATGATTACAATTGTAATCACAGAATAAGTTTGTGATTACAGTCGTAGTCACAGAAAAAAAAACAAAAAACTGTGATTACAGTTGTTATCACAGAACAAAATATTTGTAAGTATGCTTGTCAGTTTATTTGTACAGACATAATCACAGAAACAGCTGTAATTACTTAAATATGTTGTAATTAGGAGTTTAATTATAATGAAATGTGTTATTACTAGTGTAATCATAATCACCCTTGTAATTACGATTATAATCATAATCATAATGATCTCCAGGGTCTGTGATTATGATCGTAATCGTAATTATGATTATGCCTAACACTGGTTCAGAGGCTACTAGTTAGAATGATAAATTTGTCACTATAAAATCTTATTATTTTTTTAAAAATGTATTCACTAAACTGATGTATACATTCTAAGCTATATTGAAACATATAATGAAGATACCTTGTACAGTAAGCTGTACCAACTGCTGATCTCTTCCGTATAAATTGGAAGCCTGGCAGAAATACGCTCCACTATCACCAGATTCTGCTCCGGCTATATGCAATTCTCCAAGAACAATGCCTTCAGGGGTTAAATCTGATTTTATATTTACCCTAAAACAATCACTGGAGTGAGAAATTGCTATTCATTAATTTATTGACAAAATTGAGAAAATAATTAAACACTTAATGTTCAATTATTCAATTATTTTTGGATACATAATATCCAAAAGTGAAATTAATTGCATCATCTATAAAAAAAATATTAGATATCTCCTTGAAAGTGGTTTCATTCAATTACACTGGCACACACAAAAAAAAATCTTTTCCAAAGACGCCATACATATATTCTTATGTATTCCAACAAGCTGAATCCAAACCCGGAGTCCATTTCACCCCATCATGTCAGGTTTAAGAGCATTTGAAGGTCAAATTTCGTATGAAGTCGTTCAAGAAGAAATAACTAAATGAATCTTGAGTCAAAATTCTTTCTTTTTTTTTTTGCAAAATAGACATACTTCTCTGTGAAATGACCTTGATTTTAAAATTTGGGGGGAAACGGACTCCGGATTCAGCGTGTCGAAATACATAAGAATATATGTATGGTGTGTCTTTGGAAAATACCACCTTTTTTTTTTTTTGTGTGTGTGTGTCTGTGTTATCAACGTCTAATCCTAAAAAAGATGTCCGACTCACAGGAACTGCGTCATTGCAGTGAATTTCCTTTCATATCCTTAGTGTCATTTGGAAAACTTGGAATACAAGAAGCTAATAACTTGTTTTGATATTTTGTGAAAAATTTAAACACCCCCTGCAAAAACACTCCACGAGCTGGCTGGAATCGCTTGTTGGACTTGGGAGCCAGCATTTGTCGGGGCCCTCGTTCAACTGGGATGGCTAACAGTGAGAGTCTATGCTACGGGAATCGGACCCACCCTTTTTCAGTAGTCCAATTAAGTCCCCGCCTGTTCTCCTCTGGAAAGAAATCGTAGGAGGTTTTTTCTTCGGGTTGGTGCCCATTCCTGCTGCTGGGGCCCTACCTAGGGTGCTAAAAAATGGTACTAGGGTGGTGGTGGAAGCATGGGCCCACTTTGTGGTTTGCCTGTCACATAGAGGCCATAAGTGTTAGAAGCACTGCAGTTGAGTGACCAGAACGTGGTAAGGTTCTGAACTGAGCGAGACTCATAGCACTCAGCTCCTGGGCGGAAGCAGAGCATAGTTAGTATCCCTTTCCCCGAGGATCATCTCGCGAGCCTCATGGTCTTGCAAAACTCCGGGGGTTGCAGAGATATCCTCATCTTTGGGGGGGGGGGGGGAGGCGAGGGACCAGTTTTAGGGCTACCTATTGCTGGGAACGATCATTTTTGCCGTTTCCACGTTCTATGACGCATGCTCCTGTTCAAAAGAACTCAAATGAGATTGCTCTGTCAAAAATTGTGTAAGAACTGTTTATTTAGGAGATGTACTAAACTTTCAAATAGAAAATATGCAAAAATCCCAAGAAAAGTCTAGTTATATATCAAAAACAGTAATAGTTTTGGCCTTGGAAATGGTTTCATTTGTTTCCTAAGGGAGGGAGGACTAAGTTTTTAGATGACGACTACTATGTATAAGAAAAGTTTGTGAAGAGTTTGCCAGAAACTAGTCGACATAAATAAAATGGTATAAATGAATTTTTGAAGCATTTTTTTTTTACCTATAAGGCCTTTATTAAAAGAAGAGGAAAAATATATGTGAAAGTGTTCAAGTTACGAGCGAATTTTAAAATGAAACGCCTTCATTTTATGAAGTTGTAATTAGTTCTTAACAGACCTGTAGTTTGTAGCTGGTGTTAAAGGCAATTTCCCTTGTCTCGTCCACCTTATATTGATTGGAATGTCTCCATGAACTCTACAAGAGAGAATTGCAGTGTCTCCTTTCTTAATGGTAACACTTCTTGAAGGACCAGAGAAATATGGAGATGCTAAAAGAATAAATTAAGAAATTATGTTTCAGTGTTTTACAACAGTTACATCTATATAATAATAATAAAAAAAAAAAATCTTAAATAGTAAGGAAAAAATAAATTAAAAAAAAAAACCTTTTAAAATGTATATGTTTTTATTAATTTTAAAATATCTGTTTGATATTTTAAAATAATTTAAATGTATCTATTTATTAATTTAATATTTATATATTATTATATAGGGTGGCCTCAAAGTAGTGTTTAAGCTTCAAGATACCTTAAATCCTGCTAAAACCACGTTTTTCAACCTTTATATGCCGATAACTTCTCAAATACTGGTGATAGGGAACAAAACTACATATGAAAGTTGTAGGCTACTAAGTTCTGCACATTTTGGTCCCAAGGAATCTAATTTTCATCATGGAATATGCTGATTAATTGGGCCTATCTTTAATCTATTAACGTTGGAAAACGAGACGTTTATAATCCAGCCCCTTCAGGAAGCACTTACAGAATCTTGTTGAGTAGGAACTTGTTTACCCATTCTTGATTTTCCTATGAATAAATAAGATGCATGTGCCAATTAGAACATAGGTACAACTGTATTACCACAGAGAGCCCTGATCAACGCTGGAAATTATTAAAGACATTTTGGCGGATGAAGGCTAATTATTCAAGATACACCAAACGAATCACCAAATTTTGTGATACAAAAATTCCTTGACTCCAAAATGTGCAGAATTTAATTGCCTACAACATTTATTTGAACCTTTTTTCTTTTACACCACCAGAGTCTCCGCTAGGGGTGGACAATTGGCCAGGGGTCCGTGGTCTCAGGGAGGGCCTGGGATCATTCTTTTACTCGCATTATAATTTGAAAGAACAAAATTTTATACTTAAGTATATTTCACATAATTACTATTGTGAACAACCAATGGATAACTTTCTAAATTCTCTATTTCTAATATATTAACTAGCTTTTGAATTTTATCAGTCCAAAAATGTGTAGCCCAAGAAAGTGCCAATGTATCATAGACAATACATAAATTTTCCACTCCATTTAATTACAAATGCATTTAATTTTCGTTTCTAGCGAAATGTCAGTTTTAAGTAGTTTTTGGTAATGTTAATGGAGCAGTGGGGGTGTTAAGGAGGCCATGAAGTTATTTGGACAGGTAATTCCTCTTGGAGGCCTTCAACACCAGTTGTTGAGAAGCTACCAGGAATGGAGTCTAAAAAATGTGGTTTTAGCAGGTTTTTGTCGGACCCATGTTGATAGGAACTTTTTTGCTCAGAATCGAACTTTGTTTAAGTACCTTGAAGCTTAAACAGAACTATGGGGCCACCCTATATATCAGATGGAATATAAGAAAATAAAACATATGAATAAATATTAATTCTACCTTCATATTTGAACACCTTTTGTGCCTCATCAGGAACTAAAAATAAAATTGTTTACAGCCACAGAAGGCAAGTCAACCTTCCGATGTCAAGACCATGTCACGAGTGAAACTAAGAAAAATGGTGCCTACCAGCCAGTTGATTTGAATTGACTGTTCACCAAAATTGATACACAAATTTTATGCTTATTTCTCGATGATGCACTAAAGGTGCAAAAATAGTAGAGCTAGGATCAAAAAATCATATTTATTAATTCACGTGCATTATTTATAGTATTCAATAATTATATAAAAGATGACCCGTTGTCTTACTGACAAAAAAAAAATGTTTTTCATATTGTATCATAACTTCTCATTGATTGAAATGTGAGATAAGATCACCATTGCTGTATGTGGTGCTCCTGTTCACGTTAGACTCAACGAGTTTAACAAATATATACATATCAATATTAAGGTATTATAGTTATAATTATACTTACAGTTTACTTTGAGCTGAATCACTTTTCCGATTCCATTCCCAATGCCATTCTGCGCCTGGCAGAGATAAAATCCTTCTCTATCTTCCTTTACGTTTTGAAGGAGTAAAGATCCGTTTGCCAGGATCTTTGTGTACATTCGGTCTCTTATTTCCTCATAGTCGCCAGACTTCACTCCTTTAATTTTTTTTATTTGGCAGACAAATATTAATGATGAAGTGAAAAATTACAATGTGATAATAATAAAGAAACAAAAATGTAACAAAAGTATCCGCATTTTTGAGGTACTTAGTTTTCTTATAGTATTTTCTTTTTCTTTGAGGTCATATCTCGAATGAGACTACAAAAGACACTGAAATGCAATAGACGTCAATGATTATAATCATTGACGTCTATTGCATTTCAGAAATCCTGATAATTATCAGGATTTCTGTTGTAAACAGCTGCAACTCTCAAAGACTGAAATTAAGCGAATTTTTATCATATACTTGATCGGAAGCATGGTACTATGAACTTGCCATGCAAAAAAAAAACAACAAAACAAATACATCATTGTGAGCTCTTAATCTTGGATAACAACCCTGGAGTTAGGTGCCCATTTTGCAACCTATTCGTCGTTTCCACAAACATAGTTGTAAAACCTCATTATTTAGCAGTCAAAATTGAATTTACATGCGACGTTTTTGGAATTTTGTCTGTAGCACATTATTAAGGCCATAATGTCGCAATACTCTGACTAGACTGCTGATACTGATGATTTTATCGTCAACACAAAGGCAATTTACGAGGAATGTGAACCTGCCATATACGTATCACCACTCCTTGAGGCATCACATAAAATGCTCAAACGCAAATGATTATCTATGAGTCCTCCGAAAATACACAAGTATACCCAAAAATGCCTTTAGTTCTTTCATGATAATGTCGTTTTTGAAAAATTGGTTCATTTGGTATTTTGCTCTTTGACAACCTCGTTTTAGGAAGAGAAGTTTATTTTACTTCCGGAAGCACTACGGGATGTTCCTCTTCTGGCTGCTTGTAGGTAATATACTAGTGGTGGAATACCTAAAAGGTTAGCTACCTACCCAGGAAAATTACAAATCTGCGCAGTATACGTCAAAACGATGAAGGGTTGTTATCTAGGGTTAAAGTATATAATTATATAAGTTAAAAATAAAATAAATAAATAAGCTACAAATAAAATAAAACAAATATTGTAGAACTAACAAAACTATAAAAGTATTCTTCCAACGGAGAAATCTTTTATGAAATAAAGAAATTCTACTATTGCCAATTTCATAATTTTTCTTTCAGCATCCTCTGCAGTCTGAGCATGAGTAAAATAACGAAAAAAAGAATTAAACAAACACAAATACTTTTGCTACATCTTATTAATAATTACATTTATAACACATTACCGGTGGCTTTCTTCCAAGTAACCGTCGGAGTAGGGACTCCCTGGGCTTGACAGTCGAGAACAACGTTCTTATTCCTTTCCACGCTTAGATCCATCGGTTCGACTATCCATCTCGGAGGAACTGTAGGAGTGAGGGCGTAGGTCAGTCTTATTTGGCAGAATTAATTCTATAGCGCATGCAGAGATTTTGTAAAAAATTGAGAATAAAAAAAGAAGAAATTGATACTTTTTTTTATATAAAAAAAGAAGTACAATAAACTTTAAAAAGTTGGAGTTATAGATATTTAAAAAAATTAAAAAAAAAAGCAAAGAATTATTATTTTCAAAAGAATGTTAAAATTAAATATATATTGGGAGAAAGTAAGAAAATGTTGAAAAGAATTGATAAAATGTTTTAAAATAAATATTGACTTTTTCATGCATGGATTAAAAAGAGAAAAGAGATTTATAAATAACTTTAAAATATAATTTAAAAGAGTTAAAGGAATAAAATCTGTTATAGAGATTTCAGAGATAGCAGAAATAGAATAAATTTATTTTAAGGGGAAACGGTAATACTACCTTGTGTACTAAAAATCAATGTAATTCATATATATATATATATATATATATATATATATATATATATATATATATATATATATATTTTAAAAAATGTAATCTATATTTTTTGATTTCTTATACCATAAGGTTTTTAAAGGGTTACACAGAGAAAACCATTTTTTTTAATTCTTCAAAAACAAAATGGTGGTTCAGTATCCGAAGAATGCAAACTCCCTTTGTTCGCTAATTTGCAGGCTCCAACGTCTAATCAAGAACAATAACCATAATCATTTTGAAGGAGTATGAAAAATCTAGTAAAGTATGTAGGATTCTTAAGAAATAAGAATTTTCATGAAAATGTTTGTTTTTTTATGAAAAATCGGTTGTAAACTCCTTATATTTAAGTCCTGTACTAACCAGAAAATGACATTAGAAAGCAATTGTTAATATTTGGAGATGATTGTTTGAAAATTACAGGCGCTAGTTGGGCATCCATTTAAAAAAAATAACAACAACATAGTTTTGAAAAAGAAACACCTTATTTTTTTTACGGCGCATCGACGTCTAGGCCATTAGCGCCGTCATCCAGGGTGTAGCGAGGAATTTTCACAACGCGTTGTGAGATGAGAAAATTCCTGCCGCTGGTGGGAATCCTATCCACCATCTCCTGCATATGAATCTAAAGCGTTAGCCACTAGACCACGTGGAGATCCCTAAAACGCCTTATTAAAATCAGGTAGAATACTGTTCAATTTAGATTTTGTACTTCAGCCTAAATTAGTTCAATTTTCAGCATTGAATCTCTTTTTTGAAATTTCTAAAAATATTTTGACTCTACCATCATAATTTTTGAATAGCTAAGAAAGCATTTAAGCCAATAACAAAATGTATCAAGGTAGTATTACCCCTTATTTGAAGACTTATATGAAATTAATTATTTTACTAGTTATGTTTAAATAAATATTATGAAGCGGTTATATGTCATCGTATAGCAGTATGCACATGCCTAATGCATGTACAGCCTGTTATCTGATGAGCATATAACACTGCCAATAAAAATGATCTCAGCATTCTTATTGACCAAGCTTGTGTATTTTTTAACTTCTATTATTTTTTTTTTGTTGTTGTAAAGTTATTTATATATGTATTAGTAATTTAACTTTTTAATTTAAAAGGGGAATGAACACATAAGTAGAGTGCATTTGCAGTGGAAGCCGTAAGCGGGAGAAAAATGATAAAAATATTAAAAATTTAAGTGCATTGTGCTAATAATAATTACAGTAACAACAACGATTCAAAAAAATTTAAATCTTAAAATTATTGGATAGGTTAAGTTAAAAGTGTAATTGCAATGCAAAAAAATTAAATAAAATTTGTGAATCAATATGAATGTTGGATGCACTGTGTTAAAGTTGCAGGATAAAAAATAATGCAATAAAACAGTAATTAAACAGGGGTTTTAATAAAACTACGAAACCGGAAAAAACATTTATTAAACCTAGATACCAAATGAGAAATGCAAAGCGTTGACGGGTGTTGACAAGTGGACTCTACAGTGCTTTTGTGTGGGTGTGATGGGTGAATATTAACTACACTATAATACAATAACATATATATTAATAAAAATATGAGAACAAGTAAAAAGTTAAAAAGAGAAAAAAACATGCAGAAGCGAAAAAGGCAAAGATGAAAAAGGTTCAAAAAATGTAAAACCAAAATCAAAACAAAAAAGTGCCAAATTACCTCAAGAACAAACCTTAGAAAGGAAGGGTAATCGATGTCCGCAGGTGTGCATTCCCAATTGTGCCAAAAGCAACGTATATGAAAAATGTGTTTATTTGTGTTTTGTTTTGTGTGGAGTTTTGTGTTTACCTTTGACCTGTAGCTTTGAGGAATACCTAGCCTCTGCGGCAGGGTTGGAAGCCACGCAGGTATACTCTCCGGAGTGACTCGAGTCGAGGCTAGGGATGCTGAGGAGACTCGAGTACATGTCCAGTTTGGTCAGGTTGATGGCCAAGTGCGCCGGTAGGGGCGAGTTGTCCTTGAGCCAGCTAATGGAGAGTGGGGGGTCACCTCGAGAGACCCCACACACCACTCGGGTTCTCGAACCCTCAGCAACGCCTCCTTCCGGAAACGAAAACGCTTCGATCGCCGGAGGAACTTGACGATTGAATCAGACAAAAAAAGAGAAAAAAATATATATTTAGAGAGAAAAGAAAAAGAAATAAATGAAAATTTCGGAAGATTGAAGTAAGAGAAAAAAAGGAGAAAGAGAAAGAAGAAAAAAAAGTAGTGAAAACTAATGAGCTATTAAGCTCGACGAAATACCGTTGACGACAAGACGCTGAGTGTGGACGACTTCTGCAGCTGGGTTCCTGGCCACACATGAGTAGTTGCCATTGTGCTCAGGTGACAAGCTCTGTATAACGAGAATACTATGGAACTGGTCGACCTTCTGGACCAAGAGCCTGTGTTTGGGATCTAGAGGTCTGCCATCTTTTAACCAGGTCACTGTGAGTGGTGGATCACCTTTAGTCACACTGCAGGTGAGAGAGGCTCTTTCGCCAAGGTGCAGAGTCTGGTCCGCGTTAAAGGGGCTTATCTTTGGTGGGACTGGAAACACACACAGGCACATATCACCTTCATCCAACTTACTAATATTATTTTTACCATTCCGTTTCTTGACTAAATTTTGTTCTTCTTCAAATTTATAGAAGAACATTGAAGCAAAGTAAGATGGATGATGGTGCTTAAAGAAAACAATAATTATGAAGTACAAAGAAAATTCTCAAAACCTTCATGCCCAATGTTAAGTAAAAGGGTTCTGAAATAAAACATTTCAAAATAAAAATAAAATATCAAAGCCAATTTATAAATAAATATAATTTTTCCTTTTTAAATTTTTCCAAAATGTAGTATCCCTACATTATAGGACTTTATTTTCTGTGTGCACCTTCAAATTTATATGGATTGCTAACTTTTTACAAATAATTTTTGCTTGTAAAAATATTTTTATTAATAATTTTCCCCATAAATGGAAAAAGAGGGGGAAAAATAGAAGTAAATAGATTGAAAATATACACTAATCATTGGGGATGAAATATCATAGTAACTGAATTTTGGCTTTGATATTTCATAATGAAAAACCAAAATTTTAAATAAAATAGTTTTTTTTCATGCATTTTTAAAATGAATAGATAAAAAACATCTGTACGTAACGAAAATTTATGTCTGCTCCAGGCTACTTAGCTGGAATTCTGTTTTTCTTTTAAATACACAGGCAGTACCTAGAATAGCTGCTACTTTTAAAAAAATATCTTGGAAATAATATGATGAAGATTGAGGGGAATCAGGTGAAATACCACGATTGAAAATTAACAAAGTTGGTGAAAGAAGCCTTATATTTATAAGGTAAACAAAATTTATAAGAATATTCCAAACAAATATTGTAAAACCTTTTACATTGTACATAAAAAATCCATGGAACTGGCAATTCGGCAAAGTTGCAAAGCCTTGTAAATAGAAAATCCAATACACCCTAGTTGACATTTTGCTTATAATGAGTTCTTAACAAACCTTACAGTGAGAGAGAAAAAGAAAACTGTGAGCACAGGAGGCATATTATTCCAACAGATTGTATAATACTATGTTCGGAGAATCTGAATTTCTGTTTTGAAGATATTGGTTGAACCATTGAGTAAGCAGATACTAACTCAATGAGTTAAACTCAGTTCTTCCAAATCTCTATGGTTGCCAAAGAAATGGCGACCATAGAAGATGAAATATTTCAGTGTACTAGGCATGTGCAGTGCCGCTAAACACTGCAAATTAACAGGCTTTTCCACAAGCTAAAGATAAAAAAAAAAGAATATGAATTGTAATCTCAAGTCTTAAAAGTAGGGGTTATTCCACTTTTGTTTCATAACGTGACGAATATCCACTAAGCATTCTATAAGATTAATGTAAGCAGATGGATTATGGGCGGTTTTTTTCCTATAGAGGAAAGGAAAAAAACGTGCTAAAATGATAATTTAACAAAAAGTAGACAGCTTAAACAAGAATAGAACAAGGGAATACGGACCTATAGAGTGCATCTGTGCACTCTTGTGGCTCTTGCAGCAGACTGGCTTAACCTGGAGATGCTCTGTATGCAGGCTGCTGGGCCATTTGTAAACACACTACCGTCTCTTTTGGTGTTGATATTCTTCCTGGAGCTCACAATATCAATTGTTACTTAGTAAATCTCCAGTAGATCCGCCTTTCTACCCTTGTTCGATCTATGGAGTAGTTCGAAATCTAGGGCTTTTGGGCGATGTAATTCCTGGATGACGTTCCTTTTAACTGTTGAGTCATTCATGGGCGTATATAAGGGGGCGGGGCTGAGGGGGGCTGCAGCCCCCCCCCCGAAATTTTGATTTGATCGGTAAAATATTCATAAAACCCTTAAAAATAAATTAAATAAGATCATTTAGTTCATAAAGCATATTCTATTTTGGGTGTAATAGCGTTTAAGTTGGCTAAAACTCTTCCAAGATCTAAATTGTTAGTATTCCATACACCGGAAATGGTCTCAGCCCCCCCCCCAGCCCAGTGGAGCCAGCCCAGCCCCCTCCAAAATTATTTTCTATATACGCCCATGGAGTCATTCCTAGAGAAGTACTCCTTTAGTCTGGTTCTGACTTTCCGTTTCCTCTGGCCCAGATAGTCTGAACCATTAGTCTCACACGGCAATTGGTAGACGCCAGATCTGTCAAGAGTATAGACGATGTATTTAGTTTTAAGGAGCCTGTTAGCTAGGCATCCGTTACTTCGAAATGCAGTTCTCACTCCCAATTTTCTCAGCTTAGCTCCTGTCTTTTCGGATATTGCTCCTTTGTAGGGTATGCTACATGGATAAGTTTTGCTTGTACGGATAGTAACTATTTTTGAATTTTGATTCTCAATGGTTTGATACAGTAACTTCATTAAATAGTCGATAAGCGTTACTCTTGGCAATGTATTTAATGCTGTCTTGTTCTTCTTCAAAATTATCGGCACTTAAAGGGTGTTTATCAATCTATCAATCATGAACACGATTCCTGTAACTATGAATGTGTGCTACATTCCCCTTTCACCTCAAGATTAAGGAAACTACCGGCACCCGAATTGTTCCTCAAGAATTTTATGGAACTGTTGCATCCATTGATATAAGAATGCAGTGCTTTGTTCAAGCCCTCCCAACAGAAAACATTGAAGAGGACATGGCCCCATACCGAAGAGAATATGGCACCATACCGGGATGTGTACAAGTCCAAGGCAGTTTTCTTGGTTTGGAGTGCCCAGTAATAATTTAAATAATGCCAACGACTCCTGAACAGCTTTCTTCCTAATCCTTTACATGCATTTATAATTGGATATTTTAAGTAAATTCTAGAAGTGTCTTACTCCTGTCCTGTACCAGTGCGATTTTACTTTACCTTTAGCTCTTGCCAAAATGCTTTCCTTTGCCAAAGCAAGCTATTTATATACTCAAACATACAAGCCCACCTTTCTTACTAAGTGTTTCTTTATTACCTCCAAAATATGCCATAATAATTCATTGCTAAAACGCCAGATGTTTCTCGGACCTAATCTTCTAAGTGAACACTACAGCCAAAAAGCTCTAAGCCATGTATTATTCATAATGCCCATTTTAATATTTCCCTCTTTCCTTTGTGACTTAAATTTTAGTTCTGCATTTCTTTTTTTTTTTCTTTTTTTTTTTTTACATTAAGTTCATAAATGGAATATGACTAGAAGTATTAAAGCCAACAAGAATGATTTAATGCCCCAATTAGAGAAGACTAACGAGTGAAGAGGCAGCAGGGCCCAGATGTTCCTACACTCAAACTAATTACAAGTTGAAAGTGGATCTGCAACTTGTGTAGTCCGGGAGTATCTTCAAGGCTATTGCTTAGTCAGTAACAACTCGGCTAACTTAACAGTCGCATATCTTCCATAAATATCACAAGACATAAAATTGCATTTATTCGAAATAAATTCGACGGGACGTCGGTTATCAGCGCAAGGACACCGTCATAACCAGAAGACGACATTCACAAAGACAAAGACGCTCACCCCACGCTACTCCCGCACTGGTGTGGGCTGACAAAGACGCTCACCCCACGCTACTCCCGCACTGGTGCGGGCTGACAAAGAAGCTCACCTCATGCTACTCCCGCACTGGTGAGGGTTGACAAAGACGCCCACCCCACGCTACTCCCGCACTGGTGCGGGCTGACAAAGTCGCTCACCCCACACTACTCCCGCACTGGCAAGGGTTGACAAAGAAGCTCACCCCACGCTACTCCCGCACTGGCGAGGGTTGACAAAGACGCCCACCCCACGCTACTCCCGCACTGGTGCGGGCTGACAAAGACGCTCACCCCATACTACTCCCGCACTGGCGAGGGTTGACAAAGAAGCTCATCCCACGCTACTCCCGCACTGGCGAGGGTTGACAAAAACGCCCACCCCACGCTACTCCCGCACTGGTGCGGGCTGACAAAGACGCTCACCCCACACTACTCCCGCACTGGCGAGGGTTGACAAAGAAGCTCATCCCACGCTACTCCCGCACTGGCGAGGGCTGACAAGGACGCCCACCCCACGCTACTCCCGCACTGGTGCGGACTGACAAAGACAGTCTACACACGCACTGGTGCGTCTCACAAAGACGCTATGTTTTTTCATAAAATTATCTCGCTAACTTCATAGAGGCATTTTCTTGTTATTCTACAACATACTCCTGTCCCCTCTATTAGGACTATTCTCACTAATGAGGAAAGTGACGTAGATAAATAAGAAATCAGATCCGCAGACTTCCCAAAACGGCCGTGTATTACATGTAGTGGTCAAACGGTTGAGAAAGCTAATATACATACGCCATAATCGTTGGAAAAAACAACGGAACACCAAATCATTGTAAGAAATATGATAAAATTTCAAATCATCCTTCTTTGAATGAAATCCTATTTCTTTCTATAATTGAAGGACACAAAGGGAAATTGGAAATTTTTTCCTTTCCGCTCCTTTAGGCCCTTTTATGTTCCCTTCCTTTTATTTCTGTTTGTTCCTCTTCTAATTATAATTTTTCTGGAAAATCCTTTGTCCTGACTGTTCATTAGGATCTGAGTTATTATTTGGAAATAATTGGAATCATTCAGACTAATTTCTATTCCTTTTATTAAACAGAATGAGGACGAACTTTAATATGAATAAATAATACTTAAAATATTTAAATATATGCTTGCAAATTCCTATGTAAAATGACCTCCTTAGGCCCATTTTGTTCCATCACCCATTGTTTTCACGGAATGGGTCTCCCTATTTTGGTCACTAATCAGTAACTAATATTAATGGTTAAGACATTTATTTGGAGGAGGGGGTAATTTAACCGTTAAATATTTTCTTTGGGATTGCAGACGTGAACATATATAAAACATATATAATTTGTAGCAAGGGGGCGGAAGAAGAAAAACCCGATTATATTTATTGTTTTCTTTCGGCGGGGGGAGGTAAATCTCCACCCGCCTACTAAGAATTATATATGTTTTAGACCTTTTCACCTCATATGGTATTTAACTGTTAAATTGTCCCCCTCCTCCGAAATGAACTTTTCGGCCATTAATATGTGGTGTCCCGAAAATACTGTGTCATATTCGGTTTTATATTTGGTGTCTTATTCGGGTTCAGAAGGTCATTTTTGATAAGAATGAACACAAATAGAATTGGAGCTAGATTTTTTTTTTTCGGAATAGTGTATATTGTGAGAGGTATAACTTGTTACTTGTAGAGAGCGTAAAGGGGGCTTGACTTTGCTAGTTCTACAACCATCACGGCCTCACTCTGCCTAGGCGCGGGACTAGGAGAGGGAGAAGTGGCAAGCCAGGAAGTCCGACATTGGTTAGAGGTGCCTCCACCTTCACCTACCCGTGCACAGCCAAGTGACAAGTTATAGCACTTACAATATAATCATCTAATTATTAATTGTTTAAAGTAAATTATCTCTTAAATATGTATACCACTGTCGTATGTGTATATTATATTCTCTGCTCACCTATTACATTGATCTCCCCACTCCTCTTGGCAGTCTGCCCCTGCTTGTTCCTAGCAGTACAGGTGTAGACCCCAGCATCTGCAGCCTTCTGGACGGGGTCTATCTGGAGGACTCCGGTAACTGGGTTCACTTTCTGTCGGAGGTCTTCTGGAAGTTCTCTTCCTCCTATACAATTCAGAAAATTTAGGAATATTTTTGGGTTACTCACAACATAGAGATAGTTGAATATACAATTATTTAACATCATATAATTTAATGTGCTTTATGGTAGCACTCAATCAAGAGGCAAAATGAACATAAGGACTTGAGGCAGCCGGTCCGGCACTTGGGGAAATTGTAGATGGGAAAAATATGTTTTACGAAATGGGGGTAGGAGGATGGGCCATACTCCCTGTCTCCTGGATTTGATTCATAAATAAAGAAGTATCAAATTCTTCTCATTTGCATTTTAGCACTTTCCTCCGAAGGAAAGTAGCTATTGAGGTTGGACTCATGACGGAATTTTTGAAAAATTTCTTCAAATCTTTATCGATCCTACCTAGTAGACACCGAAAATGACCCCAGTTAAAATTTATATATATCTATATCTATATATATATATATATATATATATATATATATATATATATATATGCATATATATATATGTGTCTGTTAACACGATAGCGGCCAGAGTTTTTATTTTTTCGTCACGAAACTTGGTATATAGCATTCAATTAGCAAACGATTGAACGAGTTCGTTAACCACCAAAGTCGGTCCACCGGAAGGGGGGTTTACCCCGAACCCAAAACACTAATTTGACTATGTCAGCCGTAATATTTGTTATATTTCAACGAAACTTGGTATTCGTAGTGGTAATATAGAGAGAAAAGTGAGATATAAAAATGAACTAAATCGGTTCATTAGAAGGGGGGGTTTACTCCGGACCCACAATACCAATTCGCCACTACCAGCCGTGATTTTTGGTATATTTCGATAAAACTCGGTATTCGTAGTGGTAATCCACAGGTAAATAACTGTTGTAAAAATAAACTAAATCGGTTCATTAGGAGGGCGGGTTTACTCCGGACCCACAATACCAATTCGCCACTACCAGCCGTGATTTTTGGTATATTTCGACGAAACTCGGTATTCGTAGTGGTAATCTACAGGTAAATATGTGTTGTAAAAATAAACTAAATCGGTTCATTAGAAGGGGGGTTTACTCTTGACCCAAATTCTTAATATACTCATACCGGTCGTAATTTCTGCTGTATTGTAACGAAACGCGGTATACGTCGTGGGTAACTCATGAGAAAGAAGTGTTGTAAAAATGAGCTGAATCGGTCAATCGGAAAGCGGGGGTTTAATTTGTAATATATTTCAATAGAAAAGCCCGTCAGACGTAGGTTCACAAAGCCGCCGCAAGGAGCGCTTTCTACCACTAGAGTGACTGTATCCTGTTCCTGCGTTAGATCAAAATACGATAATATGAGGTTTTTTGTATTTATTACGTAGTGTAATAGGTACCATGTGTAAACATAACTCTGGAAGCAAATTATTAATTGATCAGTTACTCATTACAAATTTAAAAGAGAACTATTCATGTTTTTATTTTATTTATGTAGGATATTTTAAGCAAATTGTTCTGGAAAGCAATCTACACTACCCAAATTCTGAGGAAAGTGCTTAGTTATGCAGCTCCTGCGTGACGGACTTTTTTTTTTAACATTTGTTAAGTGCTTAAATGTACTGACAATGTGTTGACTGCTGTTAGTAAGTAGGACAGTAATGTCCAGAAGAATGCCCAGTTCCTTTTTACTTGGGTTAGTTTAGGTTTAAATGTCAGGACCCGCTAAGCAGATATGACTTGATGGTTTTTCAGCCTCCATCATTATTTGTTCGTGAGTAACACTTTCGCTGCGGGTGTCATTACGGAAGGACACTAGCGATCCTACCCGCTTACGAGTGTCCCTTCGAAAGGACACTCCTCCATTACTTTTCCCTTTAGATTCAAAAGGCTCTTAAATGGATGTGATTAAATTTTACAGCTTCAGGTAAAAACAGTTGCCTTTAGTATTGTTTGGGCTTTCCAACAGTGTGTTCCGTTTTCACATCGCCTGGCTTGAAGATTTTTTTATGAATTTTTAAACTTTTTCTTCTATAAATTGTTTATAAGAAAGTACAAAATGTACCCGATACTGAGATATTCCCAAAAAATGACAGCCGCAGCGAAAGTGGTAATGCTTGTATTCCTTGCCTCGCTATTACGATTTATTTTCAGTGAGAATTCCTTTGAGAAAATGGCTACTGAGTAACCGATTGTGTGATGCCAACTGAAAGGAGAGTGTGGCAGCCACAAAGGTCCTCTAACTATCTACAGATGTTGAAGTATTTCCCTACAAGCCAAGACTTAGCTACTTATTGTCCACAAGGACGATGGATTCAATAGGGACTAGTGAGGTTATCGAGGTCTGTTTCAGATAGTTTTGTAGGGTTTCGTTAGCTTTATATATTATGCCTTGTTTATAGTAGCTTTGTATTTGTCATTGGTGCATTCCAATTTCACTAAACTGGTTTGGTCAGAAGTGAAAAGATTTACACTTTCGTGTGTCTTCATTGCTCAGACGTCGTTTTATCGACAATTATGGAGGAATAACTAAGGAAAAAAGTCCGACTCGCAGGAACTGCGTCATCTTAGCGCGGTGTCGTTCTTATCCCTAGTCTCATTTAGAAAGATGAAATAGAAGGAGTTATTATTTTGGTTCGAACTTTCGTAAAAGTTTTATGGCCCTTGACAAAGAAATATTTATTTAAAAGTTCTAACCCCCACCTATTCCTGGAGCAAATCCTCCTTCCCCCATCCAGCAAGATTTCACCTCTCGGCGAGTGATTAGATAGGTGTGACCTTGATTTTCCCACAAGACAGTGCATCCAATTGACGTAAAGGTTAGTAATACACGTACATTTTTCTAAGTCATTTTCATGAAATGTTAGTAAGATAAGCATCTGTCGTATAGGTATTAATAAAGACTCATTATAAATTTCATCAATTTGTCACAGAGTTAGTAACGAGCACCTAAAATATAATTACACCATTATTAATTATGTAAATCATTGCAAATTCCACATTGCTAACACAGTAAATATTTTAAAAAACGAGAAGGCATTGGGATATTATATTATGTATTATTATTATTCCGGTTATTATATCTTGAGAAAGGCCATGGGCGTATATAAGGGGGGGGGCTGAGGGGGCTGCAGCCCCCCCCCCGAAATATTTTTGATCGGTAAAAAGGTCTCATAAAACCTTTAGAAATAAATAAAATAAGATTACTTAGTTCATAAAAAATATTTTATTTTAGGTGTAAGCGTTTTAGTTGGTTAAAACTATTTCAAGTTCAAAATTCAAATGTTAGTATTCCATAACCCGGAAATGGTCCATATTTTTTGTTGCTCTACGTTATATGTTTTTAATTTGTATTTTTATGTATTAAATATTGACAAATATTCATTTTTTTAACAACAGATTTCTCCATTATCCCTGATAATCAAGTTCTGAGTCATTTTCCTGTGTATACGTCATATTGATACACAGGTTTGTAATAGTGTAGGATGAATTAGGGTGTTCCAGGGTTAAATATTATTAAATAAATAAATATTATAGAAAATTGTACAGGGTATAAATAATTACATTCCTTTACTATGGGGCTATGATATATTGTACAAAAATAAACATGCTAAGCCTCGTAAGATGAACAATGAAATACAACTCTTCTTTGTAGGACAAAAATTTACATATTAAGACAAAGTGTTCTTAGAATAATTTTTCCGCTTGCTTAAATGAAAAAAAAAAAAAGAAGGATTTTCCTATCTAAAAAAACGTTGATAGGACCATGAAGTTTTAAGTTAATCCTGGCTGTGGTGTTTTGAAAGGAAGGCCTAGAAGCCATGTTTTAGTTCCCGAGCTGCTTGCATCTTGCATAAAACCAGGCTCAGGTGTTGGTTAGGTACTAGCCATTAGTCGGGTCTCAGTGATCTTGGAATATTCATAATCTTGGGGGGAAAAATTAAGGAAACATTTAGGGAGTGAAACTTTAAGGGGACTCTTCCACAGAAAGGGTATTATAATTTTGGGGTTTTTCTTATCTTCTTTTTATTTTACTTTATAATGGAAAATATTGCATTGACATATTTCTTTCTTTCATCTTTTAAAGGATGTGGTCAACGTTTGATGAATTTTATATGAATATTATTATCAGTAGTATAACAAATTTAACCTTTTTGATATCAATTTTCTATTAACAATTATTTTTTCAAAAGTGACAACTTACCCGCTCCGTCCCGCATTCTACTTGAAAAATTACAAAATGTAAAAGTGTGTTTAACAAATTTTATTGTAAGAAAAAATTAATTTTTTAAGAGAATTAAGTAGAGGCCAGATGGAGTGATTCTCGAAGACCAAAAGGGACATTTTTTGACCTTCTGTCACTGGTTTGATTATTTTATTGTTAACTGATCTTTCAGCGTAATCAGAGATTAGAGTGTTATATGTAGAGGAGAGGGAGGTCAATTGAGCCATGAGGCAAGAAAAAAAAAAAGAAAAGAAAAAAAAAGTTAGTTGATAATGAAAATAACAGTCTTACAATACAATTGAATCCTTCAACAAATATCAGAAATAGCATACTACTCGACAAAACTAAATCCTTCTCAAGATAAATTTACGCGTTTAAGATTTGTCAGTCTTATTTTTCCAAGTGTAATCCAGATTTGAATGTTTAATTTCATCGATATCAGTGTTGATATTAAGTTTGATGAAATATAAATTATTAATTAATGTTTAATTGTAAAAGTTCGTCAACTTTTTTCACGTAATTTAATAAATAGAGGAAACAAAAAACAATAATCTGGATTGACAAAGTTGTTTTATATTTTATTAGCTTTCATTTAAAAAAAAAATCATTCGGTAAGATTTATAGGCAGCAGTCTTTTTTTGATTTACGAAATGTTTTTTGGCCCTAATGTGCGCCGGTGGGACTCGACCCCACTATATCCCGCATGGAAATGAAAGGCGTTAGGGGAGACACTTGTGCCAATATTATAAAAAATCTTATTTTAATTATTTAGTAATTGAGAGTGGATTTTAATATTTGTCCTGATCAATCATGTTAGGCTTACTTCTTCTCGTTCTTCAATCCCAAGTGGCAATCTTCATTAAAAAATATTTTTTACAAACTAATTATTAAAAATATCACAACCTACCTCTCTCCCACCGTATCTCCTCTATAGGATAGCCAGCTACCGGACACTTTATCTGGAAGGCCTCTCCCGCTACAGCTGTTACCTTCGGGATGAGTCGGATGTATGGTAAACCTGCAACCAATAGGAAGTATTGTGTTATATTTCAGGAGTTCCTCAAGGTTTTAATAAGCCCGTTATTATATACAATTATTTTTTATAAATTCACTTAAATGTACGGTGGAAGACCAATAGGTATTCAAACAGCCAAACATTATTTTAAAAGTCACCATAAACATAATTATTTTTTATAGAATATTTAACGGTTTCAAAAATATTTGAATAAATTGAATGTGAAGTCCGCTTCTACGCCTTGCAAAAAGCTCTCCGATACAAAAGTCTCTCCAGGAAGGCAAAGATTTTGTTATATAAAACTGTAATAAGGCCAGTTGTTGGGTACGGCAGGGAAACGTGGCCTCTGACCAAAGAAATGAGGAGAGGTCTGCTGGTCTGGGAAAGAATAGTCCTGAGGAAGATTTTTGGAGCAGTGAGAGAGCAGCACAGGTGGAGGATCAGAAGCAATGCCGAACTTACAGAAATGTATGGCGAGCCTGACATCCTCTATGTCATCAAGAAAGGTAGGCTACGGTGGTTAGGGCACGTGCAGAGAATGAAACCCTGTAGGCTGCCTAAATTGATGCTGAATGGTGCATCTGGGGGAAAAAGAAAGAGAGGCCGTCCAAGACGGAGGTGGCTTGATGACCTGGAGGAGGACTTGCGGTATCCGAAATTGGAGGAACCTGGCAGCAAACCGCGTGGAATGGAGCAGGATAAAGGCAGAGGCCCAGGTCCTACAAGGACTGTAGTGCCCAACAGTGAGTCAGTGAGTGAATGTGAAGTCCAAATGGTAACAAATTAAAGTCGGGCAAGCAAAATGTTTTCAGGCTTCTGGTAGGAATAATAAATGTTGAAAACAGACGGGAAGAAAGCCGGAACTCTCCACAGATAAATGTTTTAGTTGAGTAGAGACCTCTCAAGATTAGGGTGTTATTAAAGGAAAAAATCGAAAAATCCTGAAAAGTTGTGTTTGACGCCGCTCCCAGGGGGGGGGGGGTGCCCGTTTTGTATCATAATTGTTTGTTGTTCCTTTGTAAATCCATCATTCCTTCCGAAATCTAAAATTGGGGTATCATATGAATCGTTTCGGTTAGAAGAACCTAAATCTAAAGGGAAGAATCCGAAATTACAGAAAAATTGAGTTGAGACCTTTACCTAGGACGTTTCGTTTGCACACAAAAATACCAGACAAACATCTTGACGCACTGCCAAGCTTCATGAACCCCCGTCTTCCTCCTCAAGCCAAACATTGACGGCACCAACTCAAAAAATACTAACAAAATATTGATATCCCCCAAAACCAAACATTAGTTTTTTTGGGGGGGGGATACGGTCTATCTCCATATAAGATGAAAGAAAATACCCTAATATAAAATATCATGTGAAGGTAGATATGTACAGAAATCAGGAAAGTAATGAAATAAATAAGTTAATTACATTAAATATTAATGAGACTTTATAATTAGAAAATAATAATAGTTTTATATAAAATACAATAATGCATGCTGGTGAAGTGACGATTTCATGTTCAGATAATTATTTTATTACATTAAACACAATTATGTTACTCGGAACATTCGTGTGGTTAATGATATACTTATGACATTCGATTATTTGTTATTCATTAGATGTCTAAACGAGTGCTAATATGAATTAAACATAATTAATTTATTCATGTGTGTGTTCAAATTAGTTAATGTATGTCAGCTTACTGTCTATGCTTGTTAGGTATAATTTGTAATTCTCCATGACGTCAATAATTTCAATATGAGAATATTTTTAAGCAACATCAATACGATTTTTGTAAAAATACGGTACTAGACTAGACAACACACAACTGCAGAATTAATACACAGAATAGATAAACCAATAAAGAAATATGGCAGATCTAAAAATACAAATCACTTATAAGAACCTTTTGTTGTTAACGCCAATAAGTAACAGAACATTCTAAACAGGTAAGTGAGCAATACTTTTTTTCTAGAACTTAGTTCAGAGATAGGACAGAAAATCAAAAACAAAAAAAATTAAAATTAAATAATTACAAATGAACAGACAATAATAATGCCGCTGGACAAATACTAACAAGGAACATATCTCTTGCACAAGGAAATTCACACATATCTAACAAAAAAACGATGTATGACTGATATGTACACAACACATCTTGTCAGAGGACATGGCTCACTTTTACAGAATAATAAAAGTCCGTCACGCAGGAGCTTCATAACTAAGCACTTTCCTCAGAATTTTTGTAGTGCAGACTACATTACTGAATAATTTAAATGAAACTGAACCTACGTCTGGCAGGCTAATTTAAATGAAACAGAGTTTAAAGTAAACCCTCCTTTCCAATAGACCGATTTACTTCATTTTTACAACACTTCTTTCTCATGAGATACCCACGACGTATACCGCGTTTTGTTACAATACAGCAAAAATTACGACCGGTATGAGTATATTAGTACTTTAGGTCCGGATTAAACCTCAATAGCTACTTTCCTTCGGAGGAAAGTGCTAAAAACAGAAAAACATTTAATTGAGATTTTCATACAGAACAAATATTCCAACACTTACTTTACAAGTGCCACCTACTACTACAAAGAGTGTAGCGAAAATAATTGCAATGCCAACTAAGTTGAAATAGGTGATCTGCACTCAGCTTTGCCAGCTGGTCTAGTCCGTTTACTTCCCTTTTACATAACTTGTATGATTTCTTACCTATGATTTTTTTTTGGTTTTTTTAAAGGCGCTTCGACAAATCTGGGCCATTAGCGCCGACATCCAGGGTGTAGCGAGGGATTTTCTGAACGAGCCCTGGGATGAGAAAATTCCTGCCGCCGGTGGGGATCGAACCCACCATCTCCCGCTTATGATTCTAAGGCGCTAGCCACTAGACCACGAGAGACCCCTACTACCTATGATCTTTGCTCATCCTCTTTGCTCTTTCTAGGCTGCCAATGTTTACGAGAGAAGAAAGTCGAGCCAAAAGTTGACGGCGCCAACTCAAAATCCACTAAAAAAAAAAAAAAGTATTGATCTCCCGCTGAAGAAACTAACTTTGAAAAAAGAGGCCATGTTCCAGGCCCCTTCCGAAACAGTTTGCCTAGGACAGTTATGATATCTTAATATTGGACCACGTTTTACGCCGTTAATAACTTGCTATGAACGTAATAATACCCTCTCACATACGCCATGCCTGCTCACTCATACCCATCGCCCGCACTTCCTCAGTCTTGTCAGTCAGTGTCCAGCCTTGAAGGAAACTCCCCATTTTTACAATGTTCAAACTCGAGTACCGTGCGGTAATTAAATTCTTTTGTAAAGAGGGTCTTACTCCTGCGCAAATTAAAGAGCGCTTGGATTGTGTTTACGGGCAGTCCTCCCCCTCGTATTCCAAAGTGAAAGAATGGGCAAAATTATTTAAGTTAGGGAGAGAAAGTCTAGAAGATGACCCACGTCCCGGTCGCCCATTGGAAGCTGTCACTTCTGAAACAATCCAACTTGAGGAATCTGAATTGCTGTCTGACCGGCCACTAAAAACCAAGGAAATAGCAGCGAGGTTAGGCTTTCAAAACCAAGTGTTTTGAGGATCATCAAAGAACATTTGCATATGAACAAGGTTAGTGCAAGATGGGTTCCAAAAATTCTTTCAGCTGCTCAAAAACAGGAACGAGTTCACTGCTGCAATGAATTTTGTAAAGGAATACTACTGATAGATTTTAAAGAAAGGAATACCACAATGAATGGTGAGTATTATGCAGCCCTACTTCACCGGTTACGAGTCGCCATTAAAGAGAAGAGGCGAGGGAAGTTAAGCAGAGGTGTCCGCCTCCTTCATGACAATGCCTCTGTCCACACAGCATTGATTTCCAAGGGCGCTGTGAAGGATTGTGGATTCCAAGAAATCTCTCATCCATCCTACAGCCCAGACTTGGCCCCTAGCGATTTCTACCTTTTCTCAAAGTTAAAATCTGACCTTCGTGGAGGGCGATTTAACACCGACGAAGAGCTCCAAGCAGCAGTGGAAGAACATTTTTTTAACAAAGAAGAAAATTATTTTTTTCATGGTACAGAAATGTTGCCAAAGCGTTGTATTATGTGTGTTGAACTTAGAGGAGAATATATTGAAAAACAGTAAAACCAGTTTTTTTCTTTCACCTTTCCTTCTATCCCAGGCCGGAAACTTATGGACCTTACTACGTATTTCTGCATTTCCAACTTGGCCAGTTTTCGTTAAATGATGACCGTTTTATCTTACAGAGACATCATGCAGCCCCGATAGTTTTAAGTCATCAGAGAGTGTATAATAATCCTGAATCGTTACCCTAAGGGCCTGAATCTTTTAATGGCAGCAACTTTATAATAAATCCGATTATTATAGCGGCCATCAAGTTGGAATTGCACAAATAAGTGAGAGGGTATTATTAGGCTATTGACAAGATATTATGGGCTTAAAACTTGGCTTAATACTATGATATCATAATTTTCATAGGCAAACTGTTTTTGGGAGGAGCCTGGAACTTGGTCTCTTTTTTCAACACTACTTTCCCATTAGAGAAAAATCACTCAAAGTAAGTTCTTCTAATCAAACCGTCACATAATTATTGGTTGTTGGATTAACCCTATCTAGATAACCCCTCCCCGGAGGATATTAATGCTAGACGAAGTGCCGAATGATTGAACGAATCCTCCTAGGGCATTAGTATGCACTAGATCCTGGCTTAATAAACCAATCTACATTAGAATAATTAGTCTGACCTGTTTCCCCAGGACGTGCTTCGTCCAGCATTATATTATTACAGGTCTGTACTGAAGTCGGATTTACATTTGGCCGGGAGGGAAGCCATGTTTAATCAGAATTATTGCATTTACATCCATGATATAATCGAATAGTAGGAAAGTCAATCAATTTAAGAAAATATCAGAAGGATTCATCTAGTATATATTTGTCAAATACCAATCACTCACTCATTGACCTATCATCGCCCAGCCCAAACCACTCGACAGAAAAATTTGAAATTTTGCATGGACACTCCCTATAGAACCTAGACACTCGCTAAGAAAGGATTTTTTGATATTCGAATTTCCAAGTATTTTAGAGGGGTTTAAATTTTTAGTTGGTTAGAGCAGGCAAGCCAAGGCAGCATGCGTTGCTAGGACGACAACAGAAACCATTTTTAAAGGGATTTCTGTAACCGTTTACGAGAAAAATTGATAGAAATACTTTTCCAAACTAATTTTTGTTTGGGGATTCAGAAACGATGATTGGTTTAGTCGAAACTTGTACCAGGTATTTGACATTCATCTACTCTAAGATATTTAAACTTTGGTATCGTGTAGAGGTAAGAAGTATATGGAAAAAAAAAATTGTATTAATGGTGATACAAAGTCTTCGGATCTCAGTATATTTTCTAAAATATATCAAAACGGTTGGGAAATCGTAGTAAGAGGAAGGCGGCTAATCGAAAGGTTACTAAATTCTCTACAAAAAAGATCCTTTTGTAATGTTCGGTGGGGCGATGTCAATCGAAGAGATAAGTGCTTAAAACTTCAAAGTTGTTAGTTTTTTTTCTCTTCAACGTGTATTTGTATCTGTTTACCTAATTTTTTAAGTGGTTTTTGTATTTTTCTTTTTTTACGAACAAACACGGTTACCTCCACATGGTGTTTCCTGGGTAACTTTAAAGTCTGTGCAATAATAAGCTGTACAAAACTATGTAGTAGCGATAATTTTGATCATACCTTATTTAACGCAATATAAAAACTACTTATCGACCGTGGTGAAGCACGGGTAGTCAGCTAGTATGTAATATTTAAGGGCCCAGAAGTCAAGAGGTCTAAGTGAAATTTATGAAAAACATGAATTAGCTACAGGAATGGTTTGTGAACACCATAATTTTGTAGGTGGTAAAGAGATCCAAGTGATTTTCTTGACAGTTGAAGCCACCTAGCTTGTGTTCTCTTGAGTATTGTAACTTTTGTAATATTAAGTCCAGCAGGAAATTAAGGGATCTATGTGCGGATTCTCCAATTCTTTTGCATATTATTCATAAATCGGATGATGTACCTATTATGTATCACCGATAATAAACAGCTAAGGATCTGAGGATTCGTCTAGTATGATCAGATCTGTAAAAAATCTAGTTTTGCTATAACCACATATGTTCAACTTTGACTCCATTTTCCTCAAAACATTGAGGTTTTTGCTTAGACCCCTTGACCTCTGGGGGTCCTCATTTATTTTAATGTAAAATGCTTTGTCGACTAGTGCTTCTTCCGGAAATCATTGTTTTCTAACATCTGTTTCATAACGCTTGTATTTACTTCTATTACTCTGAAAGTGTGGCTGTATATTTTGTTTCTAAATTTGTCACAGCTAGGCGATTCAACTTCTACCAAGAACTATTCTTAACACTTTAGGAACTTGCAAGCCATTTTAGTGGCTTGGGCTCGACTCTCCCGTGATGCTGATTATAGTGGCTCGTCTTTGCCATGCCCACTTTACCACTTGGCCGACATTGCGCGAAGCTCTATTGTGGTTTTGTTTGTTTCCCATCTAAATTTGCCAAGCCAACGAAATATTTCCATCTAAATTGAAGTGTCTCCGTTAAGGCACATTCAGTGTTGGCCAAAACTAAAATAACGTTAGTTTACTCTAACTAAAAATAAACTCAGGTTATATTTTTAGTTTAGTTTTAGATTTGTATAATTTTTAGTTTTAGTATATGATTTTAGAATGGTAATTAGTTTTCTTTAAACAAAAGTGACCTTAATTTATAATTTAAGTTTAGATTTAGTTTTTAATTTACTAATTAGTTTATTGCATACTTTGATTCAGAACAAGGGTAACAAAATAGGTATGTATGTATTTTATTTTAAATAAAGAGTGTTTATTTATGAACTATAATGGGGATAAAATGAGGTTATAACTTACAACTTACAACTACAACTTCAGCCTATTTAAAATAAAATGAAAACAAGTTCTATTAGTTTTAATAATTTACCTAATTATTGAAATAACATTTGATTTACATTAAAATTCACGTTACTTTAGTAAAACGAAACTAAACGAAAGCTTTAATTTAGATTTTAATCAATTCCACATGATTTAGTTTATCTAATATCCAATAATTAATTTAATTTTAGTTTTAGTTTATTTTAGGTTGCAATTTTTAATTTAGATTTCGTATATTCTAAAAAGTGAATGTAGTTTTAATTTTAGTTTTTGTTTTTAGTTTTGCCCAACATTGGGCACATTCTGTTTAAATTCTGTTTTTTTAAATATTTTACATTTGTAATTATGTATTACTAGCTGAATACCCGTGCTTCATCACGGCAGATAAGTTGATATTTTATTGCGTTAAATAATGTATCATCAAAATTAATGCTACTACTTAATTTTTTGCAGTTTATTATGGCATGGTGCCCGTCATACTATTTGGTATACATCAATTGATAAGTAATCAAAGTGTAATGTTTCTTGACACTGGGGCGCTCCGGACCAGTGTCAAGAAACAGATAGTATAGGGATAATCCGTTATCTATAGGTTATCAGCATGGATGCATATAAGGGGGGGGGAGGGGTCTGCGCCCCCCCCCCGCCTAAATGTTGATTTTATGGTAAAAATGTGTCTTAAACCCCTTCGTATATACGCCCATGGTTACCAGTAATAGCAGCTTAACCAATACAGGTTAACTTCTGTAAAATGTACGTTACAATTTTAAAATTTATGTTTCTCATATGTCATTTGGAAACAGCTGTTCTTTTATCAACCTAGCATCGCATGCTGCCTAGGCTTGCCACCTCTAACCAACTAAAACTTGATACCCCTCTAAAAATACTTAAAAATTGGAATATCAAAAAATCCTTTCTTAGCGAGTGTCTACATGCTTAAGAGAGTGTCTATGCAAAATTTCAAATTTTTCTGTCGAGTGGTTTGGGCTGGGGGATGATAGGTCAGTGAGTGAGTGAGTGAGTGAGTGGTATTTGACAAATATATGGTAGATTATATATATTTTATAAATAAAAAAACTGCAATAGTTGCGCATGTATTAATAATAGACGGAATGTGCAGAATAAAATAATAAACAGCCTCGACATAGAGCTAGGTACTACTAGATTTGGGACTAATAATTATAATGACAAAAAAATGTGTCCTGGATATGACCGAATGGATTAATTGACAACCGTCCTTGGGACATAATCCCCCCCCCCCCCCCCAAAAAAAAATAATCATATTCATTCCCAGAAGAAACCCTGAGAAGAAGGTCTGGTGGAACGGACCTACAAGGTCATATGCAGAAAAAAACAAAGAATTCCAACGTCATTCTTCTTGAAATTGGGATGGAAACCCTCCCCTTAGACCAGCATCCTGTAAATTGAAGAGGAAAAGGGTGTGAATCTAGAGCAGAGGATGGGACAGCCGATGGAGTGGAAATTAATTAAATGGAAGAGGCTGGTGATAATCACCCAGTCTATGAATATTCAAGGAGTACCCCAGGGTAATGGAGTCTACCCTCTCTTATTCTCATTTTTACTCAAACTCAAGGAGGGTGTCGTCATTACACGATCGTTTCCTCATTTCTCGCCTATTTGTCCTTCGGCCGAATAAAAATATAAATAAATTCATCGATATCGCTCCAAAAGACAAGTTCCTGATCATTATGTTTGAACCTGTTTAGTCTACTGAATGAGCTAGGAGACATTTTTAACTTCAACTTTTACTGATGCATAGGGGTCAATCCATTTCAAATCAACCAATGGATGTTGCTGACGTGTTTTATTTAATTTTTAACAGTACAATTTCCATATGTACATATCGTCGATACAAATGCAAAGTATCGAATGTGAAAATTACAACTTTTCCGAGTGAAAAAACTTTTATTCATTACTTTCCTTTTAGACACTTAAATAGGGCGCTGATTAGATTTTTTGAAAGTGGTTACTCTCCCCTTTCACTGAGTGAACTTAGATTCGAGAATTTGTCGTACATCAGTCCAACAGCAATCAGTAAAGATTGAAAATGAAAAATGCGTTTTTTCACATTCGATACTTTGCATTTGCATCGACGATATATCTGGGAATATTATTTTATAATTAGTAATGCAGTTGTTAGCAACCATTTTGTTTTTGAAGTTCTGTCATTTGTTGCGCTTTCATAATTTTTGAGATGGCTTTGCTACAGCCGAGAGGCAACATTACATTGCGAATTTATTAAGATTTTCTAATAAATTATTGCCTTTGAAGTCACATATCTCTGGATAGGCTCAACGGATTTTAATGCATACGGGGTTGTTTTAAAGAAAATATAATATCCTAAAATTGTAATTTTTTATTTTTTTAATTAAGTGAATAGGGACGCTGTTTTTCGTTTTTCCCGTTTTCCCAAGAATTGGGGGGGATAGAGAAAACCGCGTGACTCCACAATAAAACGGGCACCGACATCTACAAGAAATGCTATATAGATTTCTTTGGACAATTTCATTGTAGATCAGTGTATGTGAAATACATGCAGATTCTCAAACTCTTATATATTAAAAAATAATTACTTTTAGTCAAAACACTATGATGAAATTTTATGTGTTGACTACTAGTTATAAAAATAGTATTTTGTACAAATTTCAATATTTTCGTTCAGTCGTTCTTGAGATTTATCCATTAAAAAATCGCCAAATTTGAAGAAATTGCGATTTTGGTAGACCTGTAAAACCTGAAGGAGACATCCAGAAGGTATAATTTTTTGTCAGTCATGTTGTCAGTTATATATCTTTAAGGGGGATAAATATTAAATATGTGGATCCACTCGTATATTAAAAAAAAATGTTAAAGTAAAAATCTCCACTTTTTTTACGATTCTAAAGTTTATTTTAGGCACTTTCCTGGATACCTTGCAACTTTTTGATAAGAACCTTAGTTGTAGATAGTTTTATGTAGAATAAAATGGTTTTCAGATCAAGTCGATAGCTTAATAAATAAATAAGATATTTAACTTATTGCTAAAATCTGAAAACGCAACAAATGACCGAACTTCACAAAAAACATTGTTGCTAAAAACTAAATTACTAATTATAAAAAAAAAAAATAGTTTCGAACTAAAACATGTCAGCACCAATCTTATTTATTTTTGATTGATTTAAAATGGATTGACCCATACCGTCTATTGGTATATAAATTATTAATTGGTGCTACCGTATAGCCGTTTAGCTTACCGTATATGTTGAGCCTAGCTGAATGCGAAGCTTTCCCTGCACGGTTCTCTGCTGTGCACATGTACTCTCCGCCATCTTCCACGGTGACGTGGCTGATGTTCACGTGGCTGATCACGTCACCGTGGATCGTCACATACTGTCCAATTTCGAACCTGCAAACAAAATATAAAGTGTCAGAATTAAATATAATCCTTGGAATTTTATATTTAATTATAACTATGCTGATTAAATAAAACTCGAGATGTATGGGTTCTGAAACCTAAAATTTTCTATTAGGCACTTCTGGATTGCGTCATGAGGTCGACTACATAATGTGTTAAGATATTCTATATGTTTCTAAACATGATATATAAGTGTAGTTTGCTGATATTGCTAGCTCTTTGAGCCAGCTTATGAACAACAAACACCAGCAGGATGTAAATCTCCAAAATTATCAAACAGGAATCCCTAGAATTATTAATGAGACATCCAGTTACGGCAATGGGATAATCCATTTCCTCGAATAATTCCCTTTGGCGAGCTTCATAACCTTAATTATCACCGAATATGTCCGACTCGCAGGAACCTAAATATTGAAGAGCGTTTTAACAAAGAGTCGTTCATGACAAAAATCTCACCTCCTACACCAATAACATCTTGAAGAAAAGAGAGATTTTCTGCACCAAAATACAAAAGTCCGTCACGCAGCAGCTGCATAACTAAGCACTTTCCTCAAAATTTTTGTAGTGTAGACAACTACATTACTGAATAATTTGCTGTAAATAACCTAGTATATAAATAAAATAAAAACATGAATAATTCTGCTCATTTACATTTCTGTAAATGTAAACTGTTCAATTATTAATTTTGTAAATAATTTGCGCCCTGAGTTACATTAAAACATGTTACTGTACTACTTATAAATACACAAAAACTTCATTTTCCGTCTTTTGATCTGACGCAGGATTAGGATACAGTCCCTCTAGTGGGGGATAGCGCTCCTCGCGGCGGCTTTGGGAACCTACGTCTGGCAGGCTAATTTAAATGAAACAGAGTTTAAAGTAAAACCTCCTTTCTAATAGACCGATTTACTTCATATTTACAACACTTATTTCTCATGAGATACCCACGACGTATACCGCGTTTCGTTACAATAAAGCAGAGATCGGTATGAGTATATTAGTACTTTAGGTCTGGAGTAAACCCCCCCTCCAAATAACCCGATATAGTTTATTTTTACAACCCATTTTTTTCTGTTGATTACCACCACGAATACCGAGTTTCATTGAAATGTAACAAAAATTACGGCGGGTAGTGGCAAATTGGTAATGCGGGTCCGGAGTAAACCCCCCCTCCCGGTGGACCGATTTTGGTGGTTAACGAACTCGTTCAATCGTTTGCTAATTGAACGCTATATGCCACGTTTCGTGAAGAAAAAACAAAAACTCTGGCCGCTATCGTGTTAACAGACACATATATATGTATATATATATATATATATATATGCATATATATATATATATATATATATATATATATATATATATATGTATATATATATATATATATATATATATATATATATATATATATATATATATATAAATTTTAACGGCGGTCGTTTTCGGTGTCTACTAGGTAGGATCGATAAAGATTTGAAGAAATTTTTCAAAAATTCCGTCATAAGTGCAACCTCAATAGCTACTTTCCTTCGGAGGAAAGTGCTAATAAAACATAGAATTTACCTGGCTTCTTCGGCACCCGGGAAGCTAATAGGAACTATATATGATTATATTGCAACTGTCACACTCCTGGATTTACTGATAATTGCTTGAAGATATGACATTATATTATTGTTATAGAATGTTTCAATACAATATTTGATTATGTTTAACTAATGAGTAATTTCATAGTGTCAGTATATAAATATGTATATTTTAGCGCGGTTCCTCCCTCCCCCATAGGGAGGAACCCCGCTTATAAGGTTGATACAATGAAACAATCCGGAAGTGCCGACTAGAAAATTTTGCGTTTCAGAACCCCTAGAAACCGAAAATAACGGTGGTTCAAATTTGTATATATATATATATGTATATATTTATATATATATATATATATATATATATATATATACATATATATATATATATATATTTGTCTGTTCGCTCTCTAAATAGAAGACGAATAGTCCGATTTTGATGAAATTTGGTACAAAAATCTGTCGTCCAATTTGAAAGGTCAAGTTCGTTAACCAGCAAAATCCGCCCACTGGAAGATGGCGTTTGGGGCGAAATTCGCGCAGAAAAAATCGTAACGCTTACGTTTTTGAGTTCATAAGCTTGTAAGTACTCGTTTTATAGGCTTCTTGGGCTAGAAAAACGAATGAAACCATTTTCAAGACGATAGCTTTAACCGTTGTCGAGAAAATTGGAAAAATAGTTTTTGAATACCGTTTTTGGTTTGGGTACTTAGAATAACGGGATTCAGTTGAAACATTATCTGCATGTTCTACTTTCATTAAAACTAATATGTTGAAAGTTATGTTACGTTTGGAGTTAAGGAAGGGTTAGAATAAAATATTTTATGAACAGATATGAAAAGTTTTGGAAACTTCGTATACTTTCATTAATATCTCGAACACGGTTGGGAAATCGTGGTAAGTGGATTGAAACTATTTGAAAGCTTACTAAATTCTCTACAAAAATGATTCTAAAACTATTTTTGATTAGGTTATGTCAATCGGAGAAATAAATGCTTAAAACTTCAAATACGTCTGTTTTGTTCTTATGAACGGGTTTTTGTCGTTCTTTTTGTAATTTTTGTCTCTTTCCCTTGGTTTTTTATTGATTTTTATTTTTTTAATTTCTTATGTTGTATTTGTAAGGAAAATGTATGTGTGTGTGTAAAACAGGATAGGTAAAATGAGACCAATTTTCTGTTGTCAGAAATAATGAAAAGTTTTGGGAACTTCGTATAATTTCTTAATATCTCGAAAACGGTTGAAAATCTTGGGAAGCGAAAGGTTACCATTCGAAAGCTTACTAAATGGTCTACAAGAAAGGTTCTAAAGAAAGTTTTGAATAAGCGATGTCAATCGGAGAAATTATAAGTCTAATGTATTTTTCAGTAAACAGGATATGTATAATTAAAAGCATTATTTTGTTTGTTAGAATTCGAAGATGCCGTATGAATATCTAGATTACAGTACTGGTTTTGATTTCGTATTTTAGAATTGTTCTTGGTATTCCCTATTTTCATGTATTACCCTTAGTTCTTTATTGCTAGTAGTTTTTTTTTTTTTTTTTTTTTATTGATTATAGAATATAAATCTATTTGGCAATAAAATAGGATTCGTAAAATTAGAAACAATATTTCGGGTATTTCTAAGCGAAATGCCTTGTAAGATTGTCTACCACCACGAACGGCGTTTTTCCTCTATTTACCTCACATTTTAATTGGTTGCTGTTTTTAGCTTGTTTCCTGCTTCACTTCACAGATAGGAAACACGCTTCTGACGTCGACCCAATGACGTAATCCGAAGTGCCTAATAAATGATTTAACGTTTTAGAACAGGTAGATATCGAAAATAGCTGTTTTTAAATTAGAATCTATTGTTGAGTAATTATATGAATCTTTGGATAAAAATTCCAATAGTTAAAATTGTAAGTATTAATGGAAATTGGAAAATATGTATTTAATAGAATTCAGAAAACCTTTTACAGAGAACTTTATTTTTTATTTTAATTTTATTGATCAACAGGTGTTTGCATATATTTGAAAACTCTGCTGATGTAACCTCTATGTCGTTTTTGTTTGAATCAATAATAAGAAATCCGTTTTTCAATGATTTTATGTTTTTAGGCCTATCTATAATTCCTGTGGGTTCATATGGCTTTAAAGTCTCAACAGGAATATTTGTGTAATCGCCCTTCACCGTTAAGTTATTAGAATCATGAGTGATTCTTTTTTGTGTTACAACTAACAATCTTTGAAAACGAAGTTTGACCATCCTTGGTATTGTTATTTTCCCTCTAATTGGCCGAGATTTTCTATTCATGATCTAATTCTCCTTGAATTTTTTGACTAGATCAAGAACCTAATTTAAGCAATCTTAAATTCCTTCATTTAATTCAGAAAGTTTATCAAGCTTTATATAGAAACTTTTGAGCTAATACGGGTGGTCTGTACCGAGTCCTTTGTATGTAAACACAAAGAGCTTTCTGAATAACGGTAAAGGGCAGTAAAAGTATATGACTTTACCTGGAAGTAGACCCTGCATACAGAGAATTGCAATACGAAACCTTTTCATTCATTCTTTCACCAGCTCCCGTGTAACACCTTAGATCTGTTTATATTGTTTTACTCAGTGTGAACAAGTGTTGAAAATGCCTGAAATTTTATATCTCTACAAGACTGTAGTGACATTCTAGTACATCCATCTTAATTTAAGGTAAGTTATTTTTTTATTATTTTTAGCGCGGTTCCTTCCTCCCCCATAGGGAGGAACCCCGCTTATAAGGTTGATACAATGAAACAATCCGGAAGTGCCGACTAGAAAATTTCGCGTTTCAGAACCCCTAGAAACCGAAAATAACGGTGGTTCAAATTTGTATATATATATATATATACATATGTATATATTATATATATATATATATATATATATATATATATATATATATATATATATATATATTTGTCTGTTCGCTCTCTAGGTAGAAGACGAATGGTCCGATTTTGTTGAAATTTGGTACAAAAATCTGTCGTCCAATTTGAAAGGTCAAGTTCGTTAACCAGCAAAATCCGCCCACTGGAAGATGGCGTTTAGGGCGAAATTCGCGCAGAAAAAATCGTAACACTTACGTTTTTGAGTTCATAAGCTTGTAAGTACTCGTTTTATAGGCTTCTTGGGCTAGGAAAACGAATGAAACCATTTTCAAGGCGATAGCTTTAACCGTTGTCGAGAAAATTGGAAAAATAGTTTTTGAATACCGTTTTTGGTTTGGGTACTTAGAATAACGGGATTCAGTTGAAACATTATCTGCATGTTCTACTTTTATTAAAACTAATATGTTGAAAGTTATGTTACGTTTGGAGATAAGGAAGGGTTAGAATAAAATATTTTATGAACAGACATGAAAAGTTTTGGAATTTTCGTATACTTTCATTAATATCTCGAACACGGTTGGGAAATCGTGGTAAGTGGATTGAAACTATTTGAAAGCTTACTAAATTCTCTACAAAAATGATTCTAAAACTATTTTTGATTAGGTTATGTCAATCGGAGAAATAAGTGCTAAAAACTTCAAATACGTCTGTTTTGTTCTTATGAACGGGTTTTTGTCGTTCTTTTTGTAATTTTTGTCTCTTTCCCTTGGTTTTTTATTGCTTTTTATTTTTGTAATTTCTTATGTTGTATTTGTAAGGAAAATGTATGTGTGTGTAAAACAGGATAGGTAAAATGAGACCAATTTTCTGTTGTCAGAAATAATGAAAAGTTTTGGGAACTTCGTATAATTTCTTAATATCTCGAAAACCGTTGACAATCTTGGGAAGCGAAAGGTTACCATTCGAAAGCTTACTAAATGGTCTACAAAAAAGGTTCTAAAGAAAGATTTTAATAAGCGATGTCAATCGGATAAATAAGTGCTTAAACTTTGAAGTAATTGATTTTCTTTATTCGAACGGTTCTTTTTGTCTTTGATTTTGGTACTTCGAATTATGGGATTCAGTTGAAACATTTTCTGCATGTTCTAATTTCATCAAAACTAGTATGCTGAAAATTTACTTACGTTTGGAGTTAAGGAAGGGTTAAATTAAAATAATTTATTAATAGAGATGAAAAGCTTTGGAAACTTCGTATACTTTCCTTAATTTTTTTTTTTTTTTTTTTTGTTTTGTTTAGGTGCATCTACTGCTAAGGTCATTAGCACCCTTCTGTTATATGTTTCCCTAATGTTGAATATAAAATGCAGTGCAAAACTGCTGCCTCCTTTCAAAAGGAAGGTAACATCAGCTTGTTTGTAAACAGTAGCCTCTCCCTTTGAATTTAACCTAAACAACTTTATTTACATATTTACATTTACTCATTCATACAAGACGCACTCACGCTAGGATAATTATTCATACACGCTACTATCACATACACCCACAAACACACACACACACACACACACATGCCATTTAAGTTGGTTGTATCCTTTTTAAAATATACCGGATCAACCTCTAAAGCTAAACTTAAACCTAGGAAGGATATATTTACATATTTACAATATTATATTCTATTATAGTATAATAATTCATACAGTAATTAATAATATTCTATTCATATAATAAATAATCAAACACACACAGAATAAATAGTTACACTAATCTAGTACTCGTTTCTAATATATCACTAATAAATGTTCAAAATAATTAGGATATATTTTTTTTTTTTTCTATATATGGAGATAAACCTCGATATCTTTTAAATACTCGATCAGTCTTTTCACAGATGGCTCAGTCCTACTCAACAGAACACTCAGCGTGTCTGGTAATTGGTGTCGCCGCCTAGCCTCCTGGAGCTCCCGGCATTCCTCCAGGATGTGCTTTACATCAAGGAGGGCACCACACCGCTCACAATTGGGTCGGCGTCGACCAACAAGATGGTACCCGTGAGTTAGACGTGTGTGTCCTATTCTTAAACGGGTTAACACCACATCATCTCGTCTTTTCATATTGTTGATAGGGTAATTGACCACTACCGAGCTCTCGACATTTTTAATAAAGAGATCCTTGTTGTTAAACTCCTCTTGCCATTTGTTTTTGACTATGAGTTTCATGTGCCTCTTTGCGTCCTTGATGTGAATTGGTGAGGCAGGCTCAACTGCCTCTGCAGCTGCCTGCCCCGCCAATTCATCTGCTTTCTCATTTCCTTCGATTCCCTTATGTCCTGGTACCCAAAGAAACGATACAGTCTTTCCCCTGGAGTACAGAATAGCTATTACGTTGAGGACTTCAGACACATGTGAATCCTTCGTAAACTTATTTTTGAGTGCAAGAAGGGAGCTAAGTGAGTCCGTGCACACTACTATTCTAATGTCGAGAGCTCCGTAGTGCTCCAGGGCTATTTGTATAGCCTGTAATTCGGCACTGAAAACGCTGGTATGTGGGCTCAAAGGAACAGCAAGGTGTCTACTGTTATCGATGAACACACCGCATCCAGTTCCAGTGTCTGTTTTTGAGCCATCTGTGAAAATTACTAGGTTTTCTGAAAATTTCGCAACTCTTTCATTGAAAATTGCCTTATATATTGAGGGAACCGTTTCGTTTATACTAAATCGAGTCAGCGTGAGGTCCATGGACAGGTCCGGGAGAACCCATGGAGCTACGACTGGAGGCCGGATCTCCATTAGATTATCCCAGGAGCTGCCATACGACTCAATTAATTCGTTTGCCCTTACGACTAATGGTCTAGTTATTGTTCGTCTGCAGCAATACATGTTTAATTCTGCGTTGTCCGATATGATTTCGTTAAGAAAATGGTGCCTATTTCCTCTTAGAGAGTTCACATACGTGAGTGTCATGAGGGCTCGTCTATGTTCAGGAGGAAGATGTCCTGATTCTGTGTAGATGGAATCCAACGGGCTGGTGCGGAATGCACCAATCGCAACCCGCAGCCCCGCGTTGTAGAGCCTGTCTAGCTGGCGGAGCCACGACTTGCGTGAAGACCCGTAGATTGCACATCCATAATCAACCCTGGACCTTATCAATGCGTCAAATATTTTCAATAGGATTTGTTTCTCAGCACCCCATTTAAATCTGGACAGTGTTTTTAAGACTTTGAGAGATGCCTCACATCTCTGAATGGTGTAGCTGATATGGTACCTCCACCTCAATTGCGCGTCCATTATTAACCCAAGAAATTTATGTCTATCTCTGAATGTGACCGCAGAACCATCCAGCAGCAATGGAGGATGATTATGCGGTCGCCGAAGCCTGCAGAAGTGAACGGCCACGGTTTTATCTGGAGAAAATATAAAACCTCTCTTTTTAGCTTCAATACAAACTGTGTCCATCGCCCCCTGCAGGCTCCGGGCTTCTTCGTCTTCCGGTAAATGGGTTGTGAATAAGGCCAAGTCGTCAGCAAAGAGTGATCTGCCTACTCCAAACTGCACATTATCAGCTATGCCGTTAATTGCGACAAGAAACAGGGTTACGCTGACGACGGATCCCTGTGGTAGTCCGTTTTCCTGTACGCGTAGCGATGACAGAGCATCCCCGATTCTTACTCTAAACGTTCTATCCTTGAGAAAGCTCATAAGAAATAGGGGCAGGCGTCCCCTGAGTCCCCATTCATTGAGCCTACGGAGGATATCATATCTCCATGCTCTGTCATAAGCCTGCTTCACGTCGAAAAAAACGGCGGTGAGATGGTGTTGGGAGCAAAATGCCCTCTGTATGGAGCGCTCTAATAGCGCCAATTGATCTTGGGTGGAGTGATTTTTCCTAAATCCTGCTTGGTACTGGCTAATTAAATTGTTCTTCTCAAGCTCGTGAACCAGCCGGTAATTCACCATAGCCTCCAAGAGCTTTCCCAGACAACACAACAGCGAAATGGGTCTGTAGCTTCCTGGTGACTGAGGATCCTTACCGGGTTTCATGATTGGGACAATTATTGATTCTTTCCAAGCAGCAGGGAATATCGCTTGGGTCCAGAGTTGATTATAAAAATCTAGAATCATTCTTTTTCCTGCTTCCGGGAGATTTCTTAAAACCTCGAAAGGTATCCCATCGCATCCAGGCGATGATTTCTTAGATGCCCCCTGAAGTGCCCTTTTAAGTTCTTCCAGGCTGAAGTGCACATTGTAATCACTCGTTGTGTCCTCGGTTTGTCCAAAATCCAGATGGATGGCCTCTTCCTTAGCTCTAGAAGCTCGGAAGTGGTCATCGTAGTCTACAAGGCTAAACGTCGAACCGAAGTGATCTGCGAATGTGTTCGCGATATTCAACGGATGATCAATGAACACTCCAGCGTTTTGTAGAACTGGGATCTGGGGTTTTGTGCTTCTTCCTCCTATCGCCCTTACTTTTCTCCACACATCATTAGGAGAGGCATTGCTTGTTATCGAGCTGACGTAGTTCACCCAAGAATCTCTTTTCTTTTGAAGTTTTATTCTTCTTTCCACCGCTCTCGCTTTCTTAAATGCAACGAGGTTGTCTTGAGTTGGGTGTCGTTTAAAGCGGTTAAAGGCTCTTTTTTTTTCTTTGTTAGCATCCCAGCAGTCCTCATCCCACCAAGGAACCGGATTTCTCCGAGTGTGGGATGAGGTATGGGGGATAGACTTTTCACATGCATCGTCAATAGCCTTCATGATGCCCTGCAGGGTTTCGTCCGTTGATTCTGCTGAGTCAGGGGGAATGAATACATCTCTAAATCTGTCCCAATCAGCCCGTTTAAATGCCCATTTGCTCGTTTTTTTACATTCCCAATATCTGCTTGCGTGGGTAACAACTATCGGGAAGTGGTCAGATCTATGAGGATCTTCAAGAACTTCCCATTGAAGGTTTGATGATATGGCGTTGCTGGTAATTGTGAGGTCAATAGCATCTAACGTTCCTGAAGATTCGGAGAAGTACGTTCTACGGAGTTGTACAATAAGCGACCCTGAGGGGTGCTTCTTCTTGATCCCCAGGAAACATTGTGCGTATTAAAATCACCGAATATTATGACTGGAGGGGGTAATTGTGAAATTACATTCATAACCTCTCTCACTTCATATCTTCTACCATCTGGGAGATATAAAGAACAGAGGGTGGCAGCTGTAGGGGTCTTCAGACGCACAGCGACGGCTTGTAACGGTGTGTCTAAGTTGATAGAGACCGCTCCGAGGTTCTCCATGGTGTAGATAGCCACGCCACCGTGGCTTCGACCACCCGGCAATACCTCGGGCTCTCTGTGCTCACACTTGTAGCCCGACAATGCTCTAGCGCAACCCTCAGGAAATTTAGTTTCCTGGAGAGCTACGACTAAAGGATTGTAGGTGCTGATCAAATAACGAAGTTCGTCGCTATGCTCTGAAAACCCCCGAATATTCCATTGTATAAATTTGTTGGACTGGGGCATCTTAAATCTAATAATTAGTATTCATTCCGACTCAGCAGGCAATTTCTTAGACCCACGTTTCTTACCCTTGGGCCAACCCTTTTTTCCAGGTAACACTGGTGTAAATGCGCCACCGTCATCATCCGCCACTTCCTCAACGGCATTTACGTTGAGGGAAGGCGGAGGAACGGACGGCAGAATTTCACCTTTCTCTACAATTTTAGGGGAAATTGTATTTCCCTTTTCTTTATTTTCATTCACCGGAGTGAATGAAGTAGATGGGGAGGGGAGGGGAACCGGTGAGGAAGGAAATTTTGGGGAGTCTGGGAGTTTGGGTAAAGGGGGAATGGGGGAGGGGATATTTTTAAATTTATTCTTTTCTGCTTTTGTATTTGTTTCAGTCTCATTTCTGACTGCACTAGAGTACGTACCTCTGCATGCATAAGAGGTACTCTTTACTAATACGCGGGCTTCTTTGAATGTCAGATTTTTAATTTCAGACCTCATTTTTTGGATCTCTTTTTCAATTTTGAATTCCATGCATTCACGAGATCGGGCATTGTGGGGACCGTCACAATTTGGGCATTTCGGCGGAGACGGGCAAGCAGACGAGCCATGTGCTGCGTGACCACAAACACATATCTCTATCTCCGACCTGCATCTTACCGCGGAATGCCCAAACCTTTGGCACTTAAAACATCTCATCGGCGCGGGTACGTATGGGCGGACTCTGAGCTTGTAGAATGCTGCTTGTACACAGGGAGGGAGCTCGGGTCGATCGAATGTGAGCATCACACTCCCTGTGAATTCTAGGGCTTCTTCATTGCCGTTCGTCATTCTCTTCTTTCGAAGGAATTTACGAACAGCAATGACGCCTTGATCCCTTAGTCCTTCTTTTATTTCCTCCTCCGATGAGTGCTCCAAATCGAAGCACGTAACCACCCCTCTGGAGGTATTCAATGTTTTGTGCAGTTCTGCCTTAACACTGAATGCCCCCAGGGTGTCTGTTAGAATGATTTTTTCTGCTTGCTGTTTGGTAGCTGCTTCAATCAGCAAGGCCCCATTTGCCATCTTGCTTAGTCCTGCAACGTTTCCAAAATTCTGAGAAACCAGTTTGTTAATAAGAAACGGGGACACTTTTGTAAATAAATTTCCCTCCGTTCGGCTTATTATAATGAACTTTGAAAATTTAGCTTCACTATTTGCTGGAATTTCTAAAAGTTTTCTCTTCCATGATTTTCTTTGTCTCTTCTTCTCGGGACTCTTTGTAGGCGTTATAAACGGCTCCAAAGTGAACCGAGAAGCACTGTTACGAATTTCGCCGTATTCGTTGTTTAACACTTGGATTTGAGAACTACCGGTCGTTTCACGTCCAAGTGTTAGATCTACACTGTTCCCATTAACACCATTTGGGGTGTTCTGGGTTGAATTTTTATTAGATAGGGATTGGTCCAAGTCCATGCAGAGGTCGCCCAGAGGGTCCTGCTTACCCCCTGGGTTGTCCGTAATGAGGAGTCCGGCTGTCTCGTTAGTTGACGTAGGGAAGGTTAGTTTAGGTGACTTAGACTCCTAATCCTCGCCACCGAGTCTGCTGGTGGGGCTGCCACCTTGGCCGGCAGACCGGCCAGCAGTAGGGAAGGTGGCCCAACTTCATAGTGGACCCCCGCCTCTGCTTTTCGCCGTTCATGTACTGTACAAGAACGTTACCAGGGGGTACCACGGGGAGGAAAAGCAGTAGGCGTTGACGGGAATCAGGTATACTAGGAGATGCTAAGCAGTGGAATAGGGCACTATAGCTTAGCAGAGCTCCCAAAAGAAGTCGGACGGCTCCCATATCCGCACGTCCGCTCCAGCAACCCTTTAGCCCGCCCATTTACCCCCCTAATACTTTCCTTAATATCTCGAAAACGGTTGAGAATCTTGGTAAACGAATGGTTACCATTCGAAAGCTTACTAAATGCTCTAGAAAGCAGGTCCTGAAGAAAGTTTTGATTAGGCTATGTCAAATGGAGAAATAAGTACATATAACTTAGAAGTTTGATAAACGATAATTGATTTCGTTTATTTATACGGTTCTTTTTGTCTGTTTTTATTTCTTGTTATTTTGTTATTGCTTCTAGTAGGAGGATGTATTTCTCAATAAAACAGGGGAATAAATACAAATTCTTTGGACCTGTAACAGAACTGAAAACGTAGGGTCAGTCCGGGTCGAGGTAGTACGCCGGTTCAGGTAGGCTTTTATTGCACTTCATAAATCAAGATTCATTGTTCTCATCAAGCATTCTAGGACAGCTGACAGTTACCTTTACCTGTAGGAAGTCATGCAGCCAAATTCTATACTAGAAATATAATTATATTTTGTGGTTGAATGTGGCCGTAGTTGAATAAAAAATAACACTACTTTCTCATTTTCATGTACAATTTTATTTTGTTTAATTGCATTTAAAAGTAAAATGGATATGTTAGCACTGCAAGTTAAGTAAATTAGAAATATATTCGTAGAAGAGTCTTCGTAGACCGAAACTTGGGACGGCAGAAAGAGTAATTTCTGCTTAGGATAGTTTCATCCCTAGCCGAAAATCTTGTTTTTTTTTTTCATATTTGTTTACATTAGGAATGATCCAAACAAAGTAATAACTGTTTCTATTCTAAGTCTACAAAATAACACTAGGGATATGAATGGAACCGCGCTAAGATGACGCAGTTCCTGCGAGTCGGACTTTTTTTTATTTGAAATCTGTACAAATTGTAATCTGTACCTGTACAATGATCAAGTATGTTGATACAGATATTGGTATGTAAAAATGAACAAAAACGGAAAAATTAAAACAAAATAAAATCAATACAAAACATGGAAGAAGCCAACCATTGTTGGCACTTCACTAACTATTTGAATGATTCTAGAGTGATCATATAAGTACACTTTCTCGGAGCCACTGTCTCTTACGCCGCCTGGGAGGATTGTCTGGATGGGATAGGGAAGATAAGGATTGAACTTCAGGATTAGGATGGTGGGGAAATTTGGAAGGAACACTTGGAATCGGGTTTTAGCAAGGTCGAGGACAAATGGGATGTTAAGGTCATTGTGTAGGATTTTGTTGGATACGAAGAAAAATTTGCGGAGCAATTTTGACAGGGAATGCCTGTATTCTGTTGACGTTGGATGTTTTTGCGGATCCTCAGAGTTTAAGTCCGTATGTTCATAATGGTCGAATGATTGTTTTGTGTGTCGTAAGTTTGTTCCGTATCGATAATTTAGATGAAGGTCCAAGGAGTCGACTAAGTAGTCCGTATCTTTTGTTCAGTTCTTGTCTTTTCAGTCTTTGGTGAGGGTTCCATGTCAGTCGGCTTACAAGATATAATCATAGAAATCGATACGTTGGTATGTAGGTTTCTGAAAATAGGATATCGTTATATGCGTAAATACTCTGTTTCTCTAGGCGATGTTAATATATTTCAGCGGAATTGGGCGCCAGGCTGACCTTGAAGTTCTCGAAGGGGGGAGCCCTTTAGTGGGTGTTTAGGAAAATTAATTACTTCCACTTATGCTGAGCAGAGTATCTTGCAGGAGTTCAGAACCAGGGGGGGGGACAAGAGCTCCGAGCTTTCGGATTAAGAGGAGAGAAAGAGCGGGAAAGCTCTTAAGGAACTTCTGGCGGGAAGTTTGCCTGTAATGAGAAAGATTCCTTGTCAAAGGGCTCACCTGATTGGTGAAGGAAATTGCTAAACTTAACGTCGTTTAGAACAGCTGATGAGTTCTGATTTTTAAGCGGGAGATTATGACGTTGTATATAGGAGTCATTAGGTGCTAGCGGAAGTTTCAAAACAGTAAACACTCCAACGTTGGATTTGTAAGCGTGAATCCAACGTAGGCTTTTGGCGTCACAATTGATGTATTCCACTCTACATGTTTATCCATCAATATTGGATGTTTACAGACTTCCAATTATTTTTGTTGCTTATATGCTTAGAGTTTACTCCATGGACGGGTGTGAACAAAGCTTTCTGCGTGCGAAAGCGACTCAGTTTGTAGGTGTCTCCTGTGTCAGTATAAGCTGATTAATATTTCCACTGATTAAAGCATTAATCCAGTTTGCGGCGTTAAGAATATGGGGTTATCATACCGTTGTAAAATAAGATATGTCTTAGCCTGCTGGCGTCGTATATGACCATCACATATGAAATCATATTTGGGATTCCAAATTTGTATGTCTGAGTTCTACGTTGAATGTTGATGTCCAATGTAGCAGGAAGATTTGGAACCGTAATAAAACTTTGCAGGAGGGCTTAACCCCAAATCACCTAAAAAATTGAACTTTTTTTTCAATTTTAAAATTTCATTTATTTTGTTCATGTGAAAAAATAACTTAACCATTGAAAATTCTGGGTAATTTATTTCAGAAACATGGTTTTTACCATAACACACATATCGTGAAGAAACTCCTACAAAAATTCACAGAAAGGTCTGAGCCTGGAACGATTCTAGAATAAGGTACTCGAAACACTCCCTGAGACGACGGAGGTACGAATAAACCAGCTTGGAGGTTTGTAGCCAATCCTCAAAACTTCTTAATTTTTTCTTTCAGTTTGCCTGTTAGGCCCCATGACGCACATGCGGCAAATGGGGCCACAGCGGGGTGTTTCGTGATGACGCACTTGGCTCGGCATCGTACCTAAATTTGGAGTAGATACATCATAATCTCACATGCACATATAGTATATGTGCATGTTGAGACCCCTTACTATAGGTTTATGAGGAATTGCATTTCTACACAACAAACGGTTAGCGGTGACGAAGTTTACCTCTAACGGTTAGCGGTGACGAAGTTTACCTCTAACGGTTAGCGGTTAGAAAAAGGGATTTACAGCGTGAGTTAAGCCCGAAAGATTTGTAGTAGCTACACAAATTGAGTCCAACCGGATAGAAATTTCGATCCAAACGTAGATTTCATTTCGATTCGATAAGTACAATTTGCTAAGTGAACACTCCTTTTTACTTGGCAGGATTTTGTTTCATACTAATTGTACAATAAGTAGTATAATGTTTTTTTTTGGGGTTCATATTTTTGGTTGATGGGAAGGCTCCTATTTACAGGGATGCTGCCACCCTCCACGGTGGTATATTTCGCCGGATTCACCTCCGGCTTCTTCAGGCTATCACCCATCCTCGGTGTATAGCAAGGAAATGGCGTTTGACAAGACTCTTCCTTGAGTTTTCAACCATGTTGAGTTTTATTAAGCGAAAGTTCTCACAAGAATTGAATGAATCCTTTTTGGCGAATTGGATGATAAAGCTTTTAGAATAAAAGAGACGACTCGTCACGGGATTGGAGGAAGGAGACAGCCCTGGGATCCAATCAGATGACAGGATTGGAAGAGGGTGGGCTCAAAGGACCAATCCAATACCATCTTTCACCTTTTGTGCCCCGACCTTATGCACTAATAGAAGTCTTTCATGTTTGCGCCTTTCCTTGGGTCCGCACACTTCAGCTCTTTATTCATTACTCATAATAGAACACCAGGGAGTGGGGAGTTCTTTACTAGGCTTCGAATAGACCTTTTCAGGATTATTACAATATTATTCATTACCGGTAGGTCTGGTCAATCAACTTTCTCAATTCGACGAAATCCTTTATTACTACAACTTTGAAAAATTGTCCTCTTTATTAAATATCTCAAATGAATTTATATCGGTTTTATGTGTTTCCTCTCACCATCTATGTTCACACCACATCTGTCATCTGTGTGTATCTGCAGAGGAGATAATTGCTGAAGCGAAGTACTGGCCACACTATGGCCCTTTTGTGGGGATTGGTATATATACACATACACTTATATATAGACTAGCTGTTACCCAGTGTGCCATGCTACACCAACTTTCTGTCTATGACTCTCCCCGTATGAAGATCTACTTGATACCTAGTTGTCTATACCCAGTTACGAAAATCGGTCAAACGATGTGAATTTGTTTTAGTTCATAATGATACCGGCAGAGGCCAGCACAACAGCACTTCATCTAACAGCCGACAGAGGCCAGTAGTAGTCGTCATACCGGCAGAGGCCAGCACAACAGCACTTCATCTAACAGCCGACAGAGGCCAGTAGTAGAGGATTCAAAATGGCCGTCACAATCTGAATGGTTCAGTGTAGCCAATTTTTCTTGAACAAAACTTTAGACCTTTTGACCAAATTTTGAAATTTGACTAATTTGACCTAGACTAGGAGATTTCTCGTATCAAGACCTACCTGTGTGCCAAGTTTGGTCAATATCGGTCAAACGGTGTAGATTTGTATTAGGAACAAAAAAACAAATAAATAAACAGAAAAACAGACAGACACGTGATTTTTATATATATAGATGATACAAGTCTGTAAGTCTGTTTGTGATGTACAGTGTAAAAACTGTACAGTGTAAATTAAGAATTAATATTAAAATAGTACCAAAGAAAAAAATAAATTTGAAAATAATATAGCAATAGCTCTAGCACACATTTTTTTAAGCATAAAGTAAAAATGTTCAATAAAAAAAATTATAAGAGGCTATATTTAAAAAAATGATAGTGATACTCTTTAGAAGAAAATACTATTTAAATCCACAGAACAAACTATCATAGATGTATTCATTACACTTTATCTTGTTTAGGGAATATTTTACTCTTTTTGAAAATTTTTGTGGTGTTTTGCTGTTCGATGGGTGTGACACCGGAATGCCTAATTTATCTAAAACTCCTTTGAAGTTTCTATTCTGTTGGGATTGACTTTAAAGAGGCATGTATATAGGCAATAAGATCTGTTTGTTTGTGAACAAAGTTTCTGTCAATTTGTGAACAATGTGATTTGTGTTTTGTGGTTGTGTATGTGAACGAAGCCTGTAATTAGGCTGGCGTAATATCCTGGCTTATGTGGCAGTTTCCACTCCCTTCTCATTTCCTGCAATACCAGTGTGATCCTGAACCCAACCATTGTCAACCATTGATGTTCTTCGACATTGATGCTTATTTATTTAATTTATAGAGTTAAACGTCAGTCCTCAACTTTAAATGTGAAAAAAATATTTGTATATAAAGATGAATGAAGCTTGGAAAAGAAAGAAAAGTTAAGAGAATAACAAAGAAAAAACAAACAAAAAAAAAAAATAAATAAAATAGTCAAACGGACACAATTTAATAAATTACATTTTTGAGTATAATGAAGAGTTTTTTTTAAAAATGTTTGAGTAGTGCATTGATGTGTGGGCTACCTTCTGTCAGTATGTCGCGTAAGTGGTAGGGTATGGTCAGGTTATTGCGCTGTCTGCAGTTGGTAAGTATATGTTTAACGGTCAGAGTCTCGTTACAATATCTACAAGTTGGTCTGTCCTTTCTGTCTAGTAGGTAGGAATGGGTAACATTGGTGCTTAAATACTGAGACTGTGAATGGCATATTTTATTCTTTCTTTGTTTTTTATTTACAGAAATATTAAAATCTACAGTATATGTATTATGTAATTTGACATAGGTATAGGTATAGCTTGACCACGCCTCAGGTGCCACCAGTTGTCAACGGAATACCTTCCATTAGGAAGGATTCTAGGATGACCTGGAGTTACATTACGCCATCCAACCACACCCTGCGACTAGCAGGGAGGATTGGAGGCGAATGAGGCCTGTGATATCACGAGGAGAGAAGATATCCATCGATATCACTCTCCATTATCATTATTACAATCACACTGACATTTGAGCACTTCACGACACTTCACTGCGTTAGTAGATCCCGGGGCCACTTCCTATGAAGACGTCTGGGAGGAGAGGAAGGATGATTGGTGCTGGATAAGGATTGAGCTATAGGATTAGGATGATTAATCAATTTATATTTTATTAATTTGTTTATTTTCAATTGTTATTTCGACTGCCTTTAAGAGTCGCCGAACATAATTTCGGTACTATTTGTAAAACCAGTCGACTTATTTTCATAGGTTATACTAGTTTTGTGTGGATGTTTGTAACCTAAGGCTAGTTTTCGATTAAACAGATAACCAAAATTAGTTCATGTTGTTAAACAAACGTTGCATTTGTCAAAAATAAATGGATTCTTTCCTAACTTTTACAAACCTCAAATTATAATATTATATATTTTTTTGTTTAATAGTTTTTCTTGTGGAATTTTTTTTAATATATTGTTTTGTGGAAATGTTTTTTGTTGTCCACTAAACGTGGTTTGATTGAATTTATTACTATTTTTCTCAAAGAATCATGTTGTTCTTAACTAACAAGGCGAGTATACAGCGGTGGGGTCACCGATTTGGCCCATTTTTTTTCTGGTGATTCTGCATCGAAATATAGTCCGAACACGTCCGAGCGTTCCGTCCAATGCGCCTAGGAGCCGATAAATAAAATAAAATAGGTTGAAAATGCTTTATTTTATATATTGAGTTAAAAAAATGATATCGCCATGATTCTTTCACCAATTCATTTGTTTTATAGAGTAAATTAAAGAAAAAAATACAATCGCTTGACAATAATTTATATTTCGTCAAATAAGTTAAAAAATATGCTCACTTTTTCAAGTGAACTAGTATTTAAACATTTTTTTACACCAAAAATATTAGGAGATTTAAAATCAGCACCCCCAGAAACCCAAACATGGTAAATATCATCGAAAACAAAAAATAATAACTTTTCGGAGTCCCTCTTGTAAGAATATATCTATAAAGCTGGAATACATGAAATTCAGTTCCGAGAGTTAAAAGCTAATAGATGAAACTAAATTTTCAAAAATCCCAAGAAAAATGCTGTGTTTCATATTTTCTCTGACAAGTATTATAGATATGGCATTAGAAATGGTTTCATTAGATTTTCCACGTCTAGTTACTTATAAAAAGTCCGTCACGCAGGAGCTGCATAACTAAGCACTTTCCTCAGAATTTGGGTCGTGTAGACTGCTTTCCAGAACAATTTGCCTAAAATATCCTACATAAATAAAATAAAAACATGAATAGTTCTCTTTTAAATTTGTAATGAGTAACTGATCAATTATTAATTTGCTTCCAGAGTTATGTTTACACATTTTACCTATTACACTACGTAATAAATACAAAAAACCTCATATTATCGTATTTTGATCTAACGCAGGAACAGGATACAGTCCCTCTAGCGCTCCTTGCGGCGCCTTTGTGGACCTATGGCTGGCTTTTCTATTGAAATATATTACAAAGTAAACCCCCCTTTCCGATTGACCGATCAGCTCATTTTTATAACACTTCTTTCTCATGAGTTACCCACGACGTATACCGCGTTTCGTTAGAATACAGCAGAAATTACGACCAGTATGAGTATATTAGGAATTTGGGTCTGGAGTAAACCCCCCCTCCTAATGAACCTATTTAGTTTATTTTTACATCACATATTTACCTGTAGATTACCACTACGAATACCGAGTTTCGTCGAAATATACCTAAAATCACGGCTGGTAGTGGCGAATTGGTATTGTCGGTCCTGAGTAAACCCCCCCTCCTTATGAACCGATTTAGTTCATTTTTATATCTCACTTTTCTCTCTATATTACCACTACGAATACCAAGTTTCGTTGAAATATAACAAATATTACAGCTGAAATGGTCAAATTAGTGTTTTGGGTTCGGGGTAAACCCCCTCTTCCGGTGGACCGATTTTGGTGGTTAACGAACTCGTTCAATCGTTTGCTAATTGAATGCTATATACCAAGTTTCGTGACGAAAAAACAAAAACTCTGGCCGCTATCGTGTTAACAGACACATATATATATATATATGCATATATATATATATATATATATATATATATATATATATATATATATAGATATATATAAATTTTAACGGGGGTCATTTTCGGTGTCTACTAGGTAGGATCGATAAAGATTCGAAGAAATTTTTCAAAAATTCCGTCATGAGTCCAACCTCAATAGCTACTTTCCTTCGGAGGAAAGTGCTAAAACGTGTAACTGCAAGCTTAGTAACGCAAAATCGCAACGCTTACGATTTTATTTGCCTGAATTTGGCCTAAATAACCATCATATGTTTCGGTGGTTAACAAATGCGACCTTTCAAATCCATCAAAGCATATCTGTACTAAATTTCATTAACCTCAGTTATTTTCATGAGCTATGGGTCTTCAAACGTAAATTTTTCTCGTCTGCTCATCTGGATTATGAGGTAAACCTCATAAGCAGGATTCCAAGTGAAGAATATTTAGAATTTTATCTTGAAAAATGAGTGTCTTCTAGAACTCGGCAAATGGTAGCCTGAAGATCAAAAGGAGAGAGACAAGTTCTCGCAAGAGTTGACTAAAGGCCGTGCTAGACACCTACAGATCCAATCAAGAGCCTTTAGAATAGACCGCCGCCATGTCAAAGGCTACAGCGTTTAGGCGCCGTTTAGTCTCCTTTAGACAGCGCCTTAGCTGATATTTTCAATGAATTTACTAATCCAATTTCATTTATTGGACTCTACACTAAAGACAGTATTCACTCGAATTACCTAAATATTGATTTTAATTTTCTATAGGTACATTGACTTATTTATTAAAAAATTACTATTTTTTTAGTTATTGAGCTTTTTAGAGAGTTTTCATCCTCCCTTCGTTGGGAAGAGACCCACTTATTTCGTCAACACAATCCGAAAGTACCGTCTTTGAATTTTTGTTGTTCGATACCACAAGATGGCAGATTAAGTAGAAAAATTGGCGATAAGTTTGATATTCATTCCTAACAAGACTAAGCTCACTATATTTCCTACAAAAAGGATTCTTTTCCAATTTTTGAGGGAGCGATCTCAGAGCGAGAAATCGGAGCATATAAGTCATGAATGTTGGTAACGCTCCTTTGAACAATTTTTTTTTATAAGTTTTACATTTTTTAATTGGTTGTTATAGGTTATAACCCTTTTCTATCCAAGATAGATCCGCTGGCTTTTTTCTCCCATAAAAGCCACTGTGTGCTCAAGTCTTACCACTCAAGGCCACCGGAACACCAGTTCTCTTGTTTTTTTTTTACAGCACCTGCTTCTAGATTATTGTTTTTAGAGTATGTTTACCCCAGATATAATGACTCAAATAGATGAACTAACAACCAATTCATTCGAACTTCAACCTCAACTAGCTCACCACTAAATTATATCAACTCAATATATATATATATATATATATATATATATATATATATATATATATATAGGTAGACAATAGACTCACCCTAATCTGGCGGGGTACAGTCGGATTAAAGAAAACGCCGGATTAGAGAATTCAGATTGAAGCGGTCCCATTTATTTGGAAAACCTTATTATTTGACGATATAATAATATGTACTATTTTCAATATTACATATTTCAAACGGCACAAATTATTAAAATTACTTTTAAAACTTGCATCCCACTCGCGATGAATGTTTGAACTAGCCTGGCTAGGTAGTAACATTTATTTTCTTAGAATAAACACAAGTTCCTGCCTCTAAAACGAAACTATGCCTTCTTTGATTTCCATTCAATGAAATATGACGAAACAAATGTTCTGCTACCTAGGAAGGTTTTTTAGGAACCCTCGAGCGGATCTAGCGCCGGATTAGAGAGAGCCATGGATAAGAGAACGCCAGATAAGGGAGAGCCTACTGTATATAAATCTACAACAAATAATTAAATGCTTAGAAATACTATTTTCTAAATCCCAAAAGAGAAAAAATGTCGCAGAAATGTTTTTGGTTAAAGGGTGAACAGAAAGTGAATTCGAGCATTAAACTGCGGGGATATTGGAGTAAATTGTTTCTTCCTCGTTCTCGCAAGGAAATGGAGAAAGAGAAAGTGGAACAATAAAATCCTTGTGCTTGAAATAGGAAGAGGAAGAAGTTTGCAGTAGCTGCGGCGAAATAAACCGTCCCGATTATCCAGACTTTGGGAATCCATAATTAGATGAAGCCTTGTTCAGACTAACTTCTCTGCCAATTTCCATCCTCGCCAGCCCCTCAGCGAGTTAGATGCTGGAGGCTTAACTCGCTCCACGTGCTCTTTATGTCCTTGCAGAATACGGTATCCATGATACTCCACGAGTTAAAGGATACGCTTGTTAATCACTCACCTGTTCGATCAAAAACCCTCTTTGCTTTCGTTCATGTCATGAGCATGAAGGGGCTCTTAATATTGGTACTTTATATCGGTTCCTTCCTCGACCCAAAGAAGAAACTCGGCATTCTTTGCGGTAATCTTAACTCTGGATTGACATCGTGGGGTGAAAAATACCCCACACTTTGTTCTATGGCGTGTTTCTTAATTTCTGTAAATCAGACAGACTCCCTCCTCCTTTCTAAATACTCGGAAGTGCATTACCTGGTATAACCTAATATAAACAAAGCCAGTTGCCAGCTAATCGCTGCATGAGAAGGTCACGAGTTGTGTATGGGGTATTTCTTACCTCACGGTCTAGTTAACGGATAACTTTTTCGCTCATCTGATAAATCTTCACGGGTCGATCACTTTTATAATACGGCTTTCCAAGTGACAAAATGGCCTGAAAACTGTCCAAAATAGGTCTTCTCTTTGATTTGGGCTACCAACTGGCGAAAGCTCATGTGGCAGTTAGAGCCTAACTGGAGAACTTACCAAAACCACTGATGCTTGTTATTTTGGGAGATACATCAATTCTTGATGGACCTTCAAGTTCATTCGTTACCTCGGACAAACCCTTGAGACGTTCATTTTGTGACAGAAAGGATGACAGGAAGACGAAAACGCTATGCTCTGTTTGTTGAAGGGCGATGTGCTGCGATCACCGATCACTAAAATGTGTTGAATGTTAACGAGTCCCAAAAGGACAGAACGTTGGATTTTCATCAAATTCCTTCTTTATGGCCTTTGATCATTCTAGTTTATTGGTCTTGAAAAATATTTTCAGTTTAGTAATATTTTTTTCAGGGGAATTATTTAGTGTACGAACAATACTGAGTTTTAGTATTTCCTAGCTATTTTAATAAAAATTGTACAGATTTAATGCTGTTTGAATTTATTTCTTGATGCTCCTTTTATGTACGTTGTTGTATAAAAAAACAAAAGAAAAATATGAAATTTAATCGCTTTTATTTTTATCAAAGTATGGGGTAAAATTTACCCCACGGTGTCATTAACGTAGATGTCAAGGCAGTGTCAATCAGTGTCAGTGTGGGTTAATAGAAAAATGTGCTGCAAAAATAAACTAAATCGGTTTATTAGGAGAGGAGAGGGTTACTCCGAACCCAAATTATCAATTTTCCACTACCAGCCGTAATTTTTTTTTATATTTCAATGAAATTCGGTATTCGTTGTGACTATATACAGATAAAAATGTGTTGTAAAGATAAACTAAATCGGTTCATTAGGAGATGAGGGGGGGGGGGGGGTTACTCCATATGTCGTGTGTATCTAATGAGAAAGAAGTGTTGTAAAAATGAACTATCGTTCTATCGGAAGGGGGGGGGGCTTCGAAAATAATTCACCCGCTAAAACGTTGGTTGGCAAAGCTGCCACTAGGAGCGCCTCTGTTTTGTTATGACTTTCTTAATTTAGGAAAGTTAATTCATGACAATTTTTATCGGGAGGTTAATCATTTAATAAGTAATCTGCAAATGAACAAAAATGCCAAAGGGTCTCTCGTGGTCTAGTGGCTAACGCCTTGAATTCTCATGCGGGAGATTGTGGGTTCGAGCCCCACCTACAGCAGGGATTTTTCTCATTTCAGCGCGCGTTGAAAATATTTCTTACTACACCATGGATGGCGGCGCTAATGACCAAGATGTCTGTGTGCTGTATAAAGAAAACAATATCCTACACAGGTGCTCTAGGAATTTCCATGATGAAAAATAATTGTTTTTATAAGCGCAAGAATATATAGATAATGCAGTGAGACTACTAAATTGAAATAGTATAAAGTAAGACACGAGAGAAGCCATATTAGAATCTATAGTGAGGGAGGAGAGAGAGTTAACAGTATCTAGATAAAAGATGGCCCAAGAAATAGATTCTATGAAGGATGAGTTATATCTTGGATATTTTCCAACTAGTCCATCTTTTTCTTATCCAGTTTTTAGATACAAACTATATAATGTTAAAGTGTTATACCTTTTATATATATTAACTATAAGGATTCGTTGTTGGGTCAAAGTATATTATTAAAAACTTTCTGCGCCCGCGACTTCGTCCGCGTGGAATACTGAATTTGGGCAGTATTTTTTGGATATACATATATTTTGGATTATAAACGCAGTCGTTTTGGTATTTAAAAAAAAAAATTGTTTTACAGTAATGCTTCTCTATACACGACATTAGACGTATAGCCGTCGGGGATCAAGCATACAGGCTGCTAGGATTGCTAACACGTGACAGAGCCACATAAAGCTGACCGTGCGAAAAACAGCTAATACTTATTTCTACAGCCACAACTTTTAGCGTCTGACCTTGGGCTTTATTAATTGTCGTCGGCGTAAATCGGGCGTTTTGCACCTCTGTCTGCGACTTTATTTTCAAATATTCATTTTTTAGAAGAATTTTTATTCGCCAGAATCACATAGGGTACCGGGTTTTTATCACGTGGCTAGTTAATTCATCCAAAATAGCACAAGCTTTGGATAGATGACAAACCGACATATTTAACTTAAGTCAAAACAATAAGCACTAGTGGTGGTAACTTTAATACTAAATGATAATGATGATGATTTTGATAATGAAACAGTCATTAAGGAAATAATGACAGGTTCTATGGGTTCTAAAACGTGAAATTTTCTAGTCGGCACTTCCGGATTGCGTCATGAGATCAACCTCATAAACGGACATCCTCCCTAAACGGGGTCCTCTAAGATTTTAGATCTATCTATTTCCGACAATAACCAAGAAGTTCTGAATATATTAACGTTGGCATACAATGACGTCTGGGATACGTCATCCATTTCATTTGCCGTTGTTTAGTAACAACGGCAAGACAAATTATTGTTGAGCGATAAATTATCAAGTTAAAAACAGCCTTCACGACTGCCCTTTACCTCTCAATGTTTGGTAGCTGGTTGGTGTACGTTCATCTTCATGTAGGAAAATCAAAAAGGCCAACCTTCACCGACCAGAAACGTTTATTTTACAAAGCGCTTTCGAGATGAGGTTTCATCATGAGTGCCTATAGAATGCGTCTGCGTACTAGTATGGCTCTCGCAGAAGACCCCAGTCTGGGATGTTATGTAAACATACTAACTATCAGGCTGTACCGTATGAAATGTCACTTTTGTTTACTTTCCGATTTAATCCTTTCCCTTTTTTATTTCATAATTTACAAACATCATTGTTATTCATATAGAATTAAAGCTCTTTTATTCCTATTATTTAATCAGTAACTTGCGTACTGTGTTGTGTGAACGATCCTCTGAGAAAAAAATAAAACTTAAATTATGACTTCAACGGAAATCCGTATTATTTTTCGTTATGAATTTAAGCTCGGTCATAGCGTTGCTGAGGCGTACATAAACATTAACAAGGCGTTCGGGGAGGGAACGGTGAATGAACGAACTGTTTACCAGTGGTTTTCCAGGTTTCGAAGTGGAAATTTTGGCCTTGACAACGGGGAGCGAGGAAGGCCAGAAACCAAGCTTGACAATGACCACCTGAAAGAAAGGTTTGAAGCTTGTCCCTCAAAAAGCACTAGGGAATATGCCAAAGAACTCGGAGTAGGAGCCACGACAGTTTCAAGACATTTGAAGGAAATCGGCAAGTCCAAAACTGACATTTCATACGGTACAGCCTGATATTGTGTAAATAGCATTGCTGTAAATAATGTATCTTTCTTAATTCTGTACACAAATCTACTAAATATTGTTTTACGTTATCTTCAAACTTTGGTTGTATTTAGTTCTCTAATGTTACTAATAATTGTGGACATATAAATTTGTTTTGTGTATGTTGTTTTAAAAAGAGCAAGTCGCCGTCGTTCCGGAGCTTGTAAAATAAATTAAAAAAAGTCACCAGTCAGAATGAAAATACATAAACCGCACTATTTTAGTGAACACCAATGTTTTTTTTTTAAAGAATAGGAGCCTTCAAACGTTTACTTTAGTTTTGTCTCTACCCAATTAGCCGATTAAGCTATTGTAACCCGTTAAGCAGCCTTCATTATAATTGGAGCACTTTGACAATTATGTATAGAAATGGCGAACGGTTCTGAAAGCGAACCGCTCTTAGAACGGAGCATTAGACCTAATGATCTGAAAGTTTTTAATTGGTGCAGGTGAAGAGCGAAAAGTGATGGAAGGAATTATAAAAAGTTCGCCCCCCCACACCAACCCCTACAAAATTTTTAATACCCCCCTCCCCCCTCTTGTTCAAACTTCTAAAATACCCTCTCTCCAAGAAACCATCACTAAAAAGCTTTTACCTCACCTTTTAACATTATTGTTCTTTTTTTTTTTAGTTAAATACTTTAAAATGAGTTTAAGACGACTTCATATTTTCACAAATGTGTCTTCGTATATATATATATATATATATATATATATATATATATATATATATATATATATATATATATATATATATTATCAAGAATCAAAACAAGACACAGTTTAATATGTCCTCTATATACTGACGACGATTTTCGAAACACAATAGATCATGCTGTTTTAGCACTTTCCTCCGAAGGAAAGTGGCTATTGAGGTTGCACTCATGACGGAATTTTTGAAAAATTTCTTCGAATCTTTATCGATCCTACTTAGTAGACACCGAAAATGACCCCCGTTAAAATTTATATATATCTATATATATATATATATATATATATATGCATATATATATTTATATATTTGTGTGTGTCTGTTAACACGATAGCGGCCAGAGTTTTTGTTTTTTCTTCACGAAACGTGGTATATAGCGTTCAAATAGCAAACGATTGAACGAGTTCGTTAACCGCCAAAATCGGTCCACCGGGAGGAGGGGTTTACCCCGGACCCAAAGCACTAATTTGACCATACCAGCCGTAGTTTTTGTTATATTTCAACGAAACTCGGTATTCGTTATTTTGGTATATCGATAAAGAAGTGTTGTAAAAATGAAGTAAATCGGTCTATCGGAAAGGAGGGTTTACTTTAAACTCTGTTTCATTAGAATTAGCCCGCCAGGCCTAGGTTCCCAAAGCCGCCACAAGGAGCGCTATCTCCCACAAGGGGGACTGTATCCTGTTCTTGCGTCAGATCAAAAGACGGAATGTGAAGTTTATGTGCATTTATTAAGTAGTACAGTATCATGTATTAACATAATTCTGGAAGCAAATTATTTACAAAATTAATAATTGAACAGTTCTCATAAGAAATGTAAATGAGCAGAACTATTCACGTTTTTATTTTATTCACATAGGTTATTTACAGCAAATTATTCAGTAATGTAGTCTACACTACAAAAATTCTGAGGAAAGTGCTTAGTTATGCAGCTCCTGCGTGACGGACTTTTTTAATGGTAAGTTGGTTTCTAAATAAGACATACAACAGCGAATTTTAAAACTAAGTATGACACATCAAAAATAAAAATGCCTTCAAAATAGATAATATAAAAGATAACTTCTCAAATTTCTTAATAACATTCTGTTTGTAAGATCTTACAGAAAACTCATTTTCTCAGGACTGGTAAATTATAGACTAAAAGTTCAGACCAGAGATGGGCATCATTTTATTTATAAACTAGCTGTTACCCAGTGTGCCATGCTACACCTACTTTCTGTCTATGACTCACCCCGTATCAAGATCTACTTGATGCCTAGTTGTCTATACCCAGTTACGAAAATCGGTCAAACGATGTGAATTTGTTTTAGTTCATCATGATACCGGCAGAGGCCTGCACAACAGCAGTTCATCTAACAGCCGACAGAGCCCAGTAGTAGTCGATTAAAAATGGCCGTCACAATCTGAATGGTTCAATGTAGCCAATTTTTCTAGAACAAAACTTTTGACCTTTTGACGAAATTTTGAAATTTTACTATTTTGACCTAGCCTAGGAGATTTCTCGTATCAAGACCTACCTGTGTGCCAAGTTTGGTCAAAATCGGTCAAACGGTGTAGATTTGTATAAGGAACAAACAAACAGACAGACACGTGATTTTTATATATATAGATAAAAATACGAATTTATTCATACTTCATATATTTGTGAATACGAATATAAATAAATTCGTACTTCATATATTTGTGAATACGAATATAAATAAATTCGTACTTCATATATTTGTGAATACGAACATAAATAAATTCGTACTTCATATATTTGTGAATACGAATATAAATAAATTCGCATTCATAAGTGTGAATACGAATTTATTTTTATTCAGATATATTAAATATAAATAAAATTTTATTCGCAAATTTGTCTGCGAATAAAAATAAATTCACAGAAAAAATTGTTAATAATCACAACAAATGTGAATATTTACAAAAAATCAAGTGATTTAAAAAAAAATCTCATTAAAATATACGAATAAAAATTTATTCACATTATAATTTGTGAATAAAAATTTATTTACAATAAAATTCGCAAATAAATTATGAATTTATTGGTATCAAAAATTAAGAATTTATTCGAATTAAGAATTTATTCGTATTAAGAATTAAGAATTTATTCGTATTAAAAAAAAAAAATAATAATCACCTTCAATAACTTATCACTTCAAGTTTTTTTTTTTTTTGTAATCACTTGATTTTTTTGTAAATATTCATTGTAAATTGTTGTTGTGATTATTTACAATTTTTTCTGTGAATTTATTTTTATTCGCAAAAAAATTTGCGAATAAAATTTTATTTGTATTTTTATATTTAATATATGTGAATAAAAATAAATTCGTAGTCACACTTATGAATACGAATTTATTTATATTCGTATTCACAAATATATGAAGTACGAATTTATTTATATTCGTATTCACAAATATATGAAGAACGAATTTATTTATATTCGTATTCACAAATATATGAAGTACGAATAAATTCGTATTTTTATTTATAAATAAAATTATGCCCATCTCTGGTTCAGACGTCATTTTCGTCTGTTCTATCATTTATATCTTCTTTACTGTTTGAATATTTAGAAGTCGAATACCTGAAAACCGCCAATAGTATGCCGTGCATTTTGAATATATGGATTCCTTTCCGGCATCTACTTTTTCATCCTCTTTAGTGTCGTTGGTTTCATAGCGTACCTTGGGTTCGAGTATATATGCCGTGTCTTCGTTTTTAGGGAACGCTATGATGTGTGCATATCGTGGTGTTCCTTCCTCATCGATTCCGTACACTTTTTAGAAACATTGATATTCCTTTTCTTTTCGGTGTTCTATAATTCTATGCTTCTTTTTGGTGTCTTCGGGTGACGAGGAGCATGCTGTTAGGACAACTCCCAAGCACATGGGCTGGTGTTTCCGTCTCTCTGCACCATTGCGACAGAGGGTGCCCCAATCAGCTGCTCCTGCCAGACCAGTAACACCACAAAGTGGCGCATAGTTAACGGTATGTTTCAATGCGTTCGTCCATTAGGAACTAATGGGGTGAGTAACAAAAAAATGACCGTTTTATAGGTAAAAATCAAAGTTTATTTTTCTTCTACTTACAAGGCATTTAATAATCAAAATATATACCATTGCGTTCTATGGTTTGACGCCTTTTGGAAGCCAGCTGATCCTAGATGGTACGAAGAACTCACGATCGCCATTTTCAACTTCATTCAAGTTGTTGTTTGTTTTTGTACGAAGGAAATGAGCCATTGATCTAAGCAGGTGATAGTCTTATGGTGCTAGGTCTGGACTCTATTCCTGGGGAGGGAGAAGCTAGATTCCATCCGAATCAGCTAGTTTCTTTTGTAAGGTAAGTGGCGTGGGGTCTGGGATTATCTTGTTGGAACAATACTTGCCTCCTTTTGACTAATCCTGGATACCGCTGAACCAAAACATCGTAAATTCTCTGCAGTTGTACTGAATAGAACCTCTTAGAATTGCTGTTCGTAGGATCGGCTTCAATAGCAGTGCGCGGAGTGATCTGTTTCACTACTGAAACACGCCCTGATACAGATTCCTTTTCAAGGCTCAAATCACCGTGCATTAAATTTTTGGAACCACCTTCTCATTGTCCTTTCATTCAAAGAGTCTTCATCCTCAAATTCAACCACTAAACGAAGGCTCAGTTGCTGAAAACTTCCGTTTCCAAAATTATGATAATTCCGTACAGTAGTGTCATTGTGAACAAAGGGAAGCTATAGAAGTACTAAGCCCGGATAGAGGGCATGCTGGTTATCAAATGATTCAGACGGGATCAAACATGAACTTCTTATCACAATTCTTAGCTCCCAAATGTAAATAAGAGAAGAATTACGATGCAAAGTTCAAACACAAAGAAAACGGTATTTTTTTCTAACTCATTCTATTAGAAAGGAGTTTTTTTTCTCTCAAATGAATTTTTTACCGTTTGGAAACTCCTTAAAGCGAACCACGCCGATTCCTTGCTATTTGGACGTCGCCCATTCGTCAAATGACTTTTCACGTAGCGTCCTTCTAATTATGTTTATGCTATGATTCCCACCGATGTCTTGGATATTCATTTTAAGTCTTCTACAGCATTCTTCCGATTCGCTTTCGTAGTCGAAGAGATTTGCAAATAATTGGTCAGATACTTTATCCAGCTTCTGTGCTATCGACTAAAGCTGTAATGGAGCTTCCCATTCGCTCTTCATTAGTCCAAGACCTCTAAATCTACGAGGAGCTTACAACACGGCACTAAACGTATTGGCAGGGAGGCCCAACATTGCTTTAACGGCTCTATGAATTATAGTATCCACTCCTTCCAAAAAGGTAGAAAGTAATTTAATTAATGGCGCCGTTTGAAGTAGATATACTAAGGCAGGAAATATATATTGGTTGACAATATTCAATTTCTGATACAAAGTTTCTTGAGGAAAAAACAAAACAAAAAAAATAAAACCCTGGTGTGTATCGTGTTAACGATAGTTCATGAAATGCTCGCCGTCATTCTTTACATTGGCATAAATTTTTTATTTATGAAACGATTGACATGAAATAAACAATAAATATTAAGTTAAGCTTACCAAAATATATTAGCATCTATTTCTAGACCATTAGCACCGGGAGTAGATGTAATATAGGGTTTCTGGCGCAGTCTTCAAAATTCCCTATTTCCCCGAAAAAACCTGATCGTCGATTTTTGTAGGATTTTTCATTTTTATCTCAAACATCTAATTTTTTTAAAAAATATACATTTTCTAACATATTTCTTTAAAACCTAACAAATAAAAAAAAAATACATATTTTTAACATATTTCTTTAAAACGATACAAAATTGGGATCACCCCCAAAAAGTAAAAATATTATATAATTAATTTAATTATTATTTCCATTTGTTATACACGTTTAATCATCAATATCACTTTCAGATTTCTTAGATTTAGATCTATTTTCATTTTTATTTTCTCGGAAGTCAATAATATGAATTTTCTTCCCATCATTTAATTCTTTTAAACCGTCATAAACGAATAATAGTTTCTGTGAATTTAATTGTTGAATATCTTTTTTATTTAATTTGTCATTAAATCTATCTGGTAGATAAACTTGAAATTTATCTTCCTTATCTTTTAACGTAACAACTATACGTTTTCCAAATTTTGTAATAGTTTCTTTAAATTCTTTAATTGAATAAGATTGACCACATTCCAATTCTGTTAGTTTCTTTATTGGAGTATTTTGACATTGACCAACTCGTTGGATCTTTTTTAATACTTCCATTTATTAGAAATGAAAATTTATTTAAATATTTTTATAATGTCCTAATGCTCTAGTATGGATTCCATCTTCTAAAATATAACGTTTATCATCATCTGGTGATAAAGCTTTTTTATTAACTTGAATTGAATATATCTCATGTTTATAACTCCTGATTTGATTCATTGTTCTATAATGAACTCTTTTATTGAATAAACAATCTTTATAATCTTCAAATGATATTTTCTTATTTACAACACATTTCTTTACACCTTTTGATTTCTTACAAATAGATATCTCATTTTTATGAGAATACATTTTAGATCTTAATCCAATAAATTCTGTCATAATAACTCCATTATTTTCATCTTTCATTTTACCTAATACTTTCTTATTTACTCTAGGTATATTGAATCTGTTATCAACAGGAAAATCTGAAGTATCGAACAGATCAATCATTTTTTTCATGTCTTCATAAAAATCGTCTGTTTTAATATTATATATAAGACTGTCTGTATCCATGTACATTAATTTAAGATCATTTCCATATTTCCGTTTCATAGTATTGTAATGAAAATCATACATTAAATGTTTCGATAAATCTAGAATACTCATTCCTACATAAATCGGTTTATTAAATTTAACTTTTGTTTTGTTCATATGAATTGCTGATAGATTTTCATCAAATATTGTTCTTCCTTTAAAATTTGGTTTTGATATTAATTTCTCAACTTTCCCATAATTATTACACAATTTCACATCAATTCGTTTTCTTATATTTTCCATAGTTTTTCCAAACACTGAATTATTCATTAGTTTATAGAAATCTTTTTCAAAATCATTTACAGCTCTAGTTCTCATTTTCGTATTGAGATCAATATATTTTTGTAACCAATTCGATTGTTTAAATTCTAATACCCTATGAACTTTTTTTAGCTTTAATCCCATATCCAAACATTGTTTTAAATTTCTGTAATGAATCACATATTTTTCTTTATCAAATAATGTCGTTAATAATTTTACATGTTTTGAATTACCTGGTATTCCATTTTCTGGAGCTAGAGGTAAATCAGAATGATCATCATGTAACTCTTTTGGATATTCAAGATCAACTTCTAGTATATAACCTTTCTCTGAATCATCATCTAAATTTTCCATTTCTTCTGGTTTTATCCATTTAAATCCTCCATAAGGTAAATATTGACTCATCGCCCAACCATATAAATTATTTGCATCTAAATACATTAAATAACTAGATGGTAGATTTTTATCATATTTTTTCATATATTTATTATTTGCTTTAGAATATCTATTACAACATTGAGATATTCCACCACGAGTTCCTTTTTCCAACATCAAAATCATATCATAATCATTTAATAATTCCAACTCGATTTCTGTCGTTTTTAACATCGCATCCCAAGATAATCCTGGAGCTGTAAAATACCAAGCTGGATCAAGTTTATAAGTTTTTAAACAGACATCTCTAAAATTTTCAAATATATCAGACAATATTAAAACATCTGATTTAACATATAAATCTGAATACTCTCCTAAATTTCTAATTTCAAATGTTTTCCATACTTTTTTCGCATGTTTATAATCGTTTTCAGAAATATCACAATCATTCAATTTACTATAAAATTCTTCGATTGAAGGTAATTTTGACTCTTCAAATTTTTCTTCTGAATCCATGTAATCATAAGGATACACACCTTTTCTCGTAATCAAATCTAATTTTTCATCTTTATAATATTTACTGGTTTCTCTAAACATAGATTTCAAGAATTTATATTCTTCTAACTTTTTACCTTTCATTTCTTCAGGAATTTTTCTTAAGTTCGTAGATAATGAATCTAAACTCGAAGCCATAAATCTGAATGAATCAACAAATCTAATTTCTAATTTATCAACTTTCTGTGTGAATGAAATATATTTTTCTTCAGTATTTGGAATTACCTCAATATTTTCTTTAAATTTCCCCATCGCTTTAACAAATAGATGTGCATCATATCCAGATAAATTATGAATGAATACTGGAACAAATGAAGGATTTTTATAATTCAAATTACAAATTTCATGAGCCGGACCTCGATATTTTCCAGTTAAATGATCATGATCTCTTACCTTTTTTCCTAATAACCCAATAGGTTTTTCCCCATATTTCTTATAATTATTCCATGTTATAATATCCTTTTCACATATATGACAAATATCAGTTTTCTGAAACTGTTTTTCTTCTTCAAAAGTCATTTCCAACGGTTTAATTTCTTCATAAATCTTTTGAATATTTTTAACTTCCTCATGAATCATTTCTACAAATTTATCAGTACAATCAGATCCTCTATATACTACAGGTTGTTTGTAATCATAATTTTGATATTTTATATAATAACAAAAACTATTCGGTTCATGTTTTTGATATTTCATAGTATAAGAACCTGATGAATCAGGTTGACAATTATCAATTTTTTTAGTTAAACATTCAAAATCTGCATATATTACGAAAGGAACTCTTAACGATCTGTTATAATTTTTGAAACTTAAATATTCACCTTTTTTCGGCATTTCAATTTTTACCGCTGTTTTAGTTTTACAATCAAGTTCATGTTTTTCTAATTTTTCAGCTGAATAATAATATCTTAAACATCTTTCACATGGATAAATTTTTACTTTCATATTTGTTAGTTGTGTTTTGACTAATCTAGAGAGATCCTTAATCCAACAGTAATGATCATTTTCATTATCTTTAATATAAAACAGATTTACATGTTTGTCTAATTTGTTTTTAGTTATCCTTAGAGGATGAACAGATTCTTCATATCCGTAAACATTTATAGATATATTGTTTTGTTTTTCGAATTTACTAATATCTTTAAAGGAAACTGGGAAGTTGATTCCATCAAAATTTAATTCATCTTTATACATTTCATATTTTGTAACTCTTTGAGGATCCTTGTCTACTGGATGTAATGCTGATAGAACTGACCACATAAAACATTTATTATCATTATTTTTTACATTAATAATTGCTTTTTTAGATTTTATTTTTTCTGGTAAATCGATATATGAAGAACCTCTCAATGGATTATATTTATTGATTCGAAGTTCTAAATAATCAATACTTACTAACTCCCATCCTGAACCATTTTTTTCAAAATCATCCATTTCTTTTATCAATTTCTCAATAGCACTATCATAAAATGTATTTAGATCTGAAGATTGTAATATGATTTCATTTTTAGTTTTAAATGAAAATTCTTCCAGAAAATAGTGTGCTCCACCAAACCATTTTTCTCCCCCCCTTTTTTTAAAGGTAAGGAAAAATTTAAGATTAACTTTCAAATCCATATTTTTTACATTTTCAGTTATCTTATCGATTATTATATTTCTTTTATCTTCCAAGAATTCTCTCGGATGAAAAAATCCTTCCATATTCCTAACTATATAGGTTTTTAATCTTGAAAAGCTGTTTCAATTTCCTGAATTTCTTGTTCATCATTAATGTTTACTTTCTTGTGTGCTAAAGATTCAATATGTTTCTCTTTATATGATTTTTTATAATATTTATTACAATCATCACATTTGATTTGTTTTTCCCTAGGAGGTTTAGGTTTTGAAAATAAACTTGGATGGAAATTGAATTCATTTATTGATGTTTTTTTGGATTGATTTATCGATTTTTTAATGGATTCATTTATTAATCTCTTTCGGTTTTTCTTTCTTTTTTCATCATTAGTGATCAACTTAATAAGATCAGATTTATTCTTTAATTTTGAAAATCCTTTAATATTACGTGATCTACAATAATCTTGTAATTGTTTCATCGTCCATAATTCAAAGTTTTTATCAGGTTTTGGTCTAGAAAACAAACTAGAATCAAAATTGAATTCATTTATAAATTTCTTTTTCTCTATTTCATCAATAATATGATTTATAAGATCATCTTTCTTATTATATTTAAAATATCCTTTAATATTGTGAGATTTACAGTAATCTCGAAGGTTTTTGAGAGTTTGACTTCTCAGTTGGTTCTCCATTTATTAGAAATGAACTTTTTAAATCCTGCAAATTTTTCCATCCTAGAAATTAATACATTTTTTTAAACTGATTCAAAATATATCCTCTAAATTCATTTTTCTTTTCAATTATCTCAAATGGTTTCATCTCTAAAAATTCATTCCACAATTCTTCATTTCTTTTAGATTTTCTTATTCGAACATTATGTTTAATTTCTAATAGATCTGCAATTTTTGCAATAAAAAATTTATATGGTAGGGCTTTTCGTTTATAATTTTCATTAAAAACTTCAAACACTTCTTCAATTTTAATTCTATCTTCAGGTTCATCTATTAACTGTAATAAATGTTCATGAAAATATCTCTGTCTATATTTAAAATTATTATGAGGATTTCTTGTTGGTGGATAACAACTATAACAACGATTATCTAATACCGATTGTTTACAACAGATCTGACAAAATTCGAAAGGTTCTAATTCCTCCATTTATTAGGAACGAACTTTTTTAGATCTTACAAAATTTTACATCATCATTTGTTTTAAAATATACTCTCTAATAGATTAATTTATATTCAAAGTTATTCCATATTTTCACCATTCTCTTAGTTTCCTTAATTTCAATATTATTTCCTACTTTTAAATAATCTGCAATCTTTTTTACTAAATATTTATAAGGTATATATTTACCTCTATAATTATTAATAAAAGTTTCAAATATTTTTTCAATTTCAACCTTATCATTAACATTTTCTATTAAATTATTCAATTTTTTACGAAATCTATTTATTCTATACGATTTACGATTATATTTACCTATTTTAATGTCTGTTACACAATTATAACAATTATTATTTAATACACTATACCTTCCACATATACTACACATTTCCATTTCTCCATGATCCAAATTTTCATCTATAAAGTTTCCTTCTGTATCTGAATTTTTTAAATCGTCTCCATAAACTGAAGTTAATTCAAATTCGTCTTCGTAATGTGGAGGTAATTTAAATTCTTCCATAGATTCTTTTTCTTCTAATAACTTAATTAAAACAGATTTCTTCATGTTATAATAATTTTTTATTTTATACTGACTTCCCAAACGTCTTAATTCAACTATTTTTTTATCACTTAATTTTTCTTTAGTTTTAGATTTTTCTAATATTAAATCAATTAATGATTGTTTTCTCAGTTTAGAATAACCCTGATATTTATTTTCTTTACATATTTTTTGTAAATCTTTAACTGTCTTATTTTTCAGGTCTTCCATTTATTTAGAAATAATTTTTATCAATATAAAATTTATCATCGAAATATTTTGTTAAATATCTTTTCAAACTCAAATATTCTCATTTTAAACCTCTGATTATTGATTAAATTAAAATTAATTCTACATTCATAAGGTATTTCATAAATAGTTACAAGATCATTAAATCTTACCTTCTTCATTTATAGTTTTAAAAAATTCTATATTTATATTCAAATTCTTCAAAACAAGGGGGTCGTGATTTCCGACCCCTTTGAAATTTTTGCAGGTTGATAAAAAGTTAATATAAATTGTTTCTACTGAAATATATCAAATTCTGAATGTATCAAACCCATTCCTAAATGTCTTTTAATTTTCATTGCATTCGTTGTCAAATATGCCGCAGTTCTTTCTCCTATATCAGCATCACTCGAAATAACTCTTTCCCATGCTTTATTTTCTAAAATTTTGTCTGCGATATGTCTATCTGATACTTCTTTATGATCTCTATAAGATATATCATGTTCTTTTGCAGCTTCATCTAATTTATTAATTGGTTTATCACCTCTTTCCAATCTTTCATTTAATTTAGTACCTGGACCTAAATAGTTATAACCCGGATAATGTAATTCGAATGGTAATCCACTTAATATTTTATTAAACAATCCAGATCCTATAGTTTCATCCTTAATTATTTTATGTGGAAGAGCATTCACTAATCTTATTAAATATTCAGTTCCTTTTCGATCATCAATATGTTTTTCTAAAAGATTTGTTAAAAATCTGATAATACCGACTTTTTCATTATGAAAATTATTATCTCCAGCCAATTCTGAAGCATATATTAAATTCAATCTTGAAATCAATTCATTCAAATTTTGTATATACATAACAGAATGTTCATTATAATTAACTATTCCTCTTCCGGTAACCGGAATTGTCTTTAATTCTTCGTATATAGGTTTTAATAAATTTTTATATTTTTTTGATTGTGGAGCTTTTGGTCTATTTGTTGACGAGTTATTTTTGTTATATAAAACCTCACTATTAATTAAAATTTCTTTATAGGTATTAAATTCTTCTTGTGAATATAATTTTTCACCTTTATTATCAAATAAGTTTTCATAATTTTGTGTTAAGAGAACCCATAATCCTTTTGTTCCAATATATTTTTTTCCATCAATAATTAAATCATTTCCATCTATATTAACTTTATTCTTTCCGATTTTAAAAAATAATTTTTTTTCATCGTAAGTAATTCCATAATGTTTATCAGTTAGTTTTGGTAAATATGTTGCTCCAAGAGGACCAATTATTTGACCGATAACAGATGATGAAATATTCAATGGAGTATCTGATTCATTTAAACTGTCTTCACTTAAATCTGACTCGTCTTCTGAAACTTTTTCCATTGGAACAAATGTAACTCTCTTTTTGTCTTTTGAAAAAGGTGTACTTTTTGCAAGTGGTGTATCTTTATCGTATAATTCTCCTTCAAAAGATGTTTCTTCTCCCGAAGGTGGAATTTCCATATCTGCTATGTTTCTTGTAAACGGTACAAGATCTGTAATTAATGTTTTATTTTGTTCTAACACATTTTTTATACTCTTGTCGACTTGAGAAATCTTTTCATTAAAAGTATTATCAAGTTTATTGATTGCACTCGTTATCGGTAAATATTCTTTACCTTTTAAATCTTCTTCAAGTATTCTTTGTTTTCTGGCATGTTCAAATTTTTTAATTAATCTATCTCTTATCTTAATAGTTTGTTTTGGATCCATTTATTATATTAAAAAGTTCAGAACGGTTTAACTAGATTTAACTAAGTTAAACATTTCGTTAAGTTTATTTGTCATGAATCAGACTTAAATATATAATATTATTAACATTTTCATTATTTAATAATTCATGTCTTTCATTCCTAATAGTTACATTTATTTTTTGAATTTTATGAATATCGTTTCTAATTGGAACATAAACAATTTCTAAGGGTTTTTCTGAAATCTTTGATTCAAAAGGAACATTCGGGAAAAAACTATATACTAAATCAGTTTCTTCATGTATGTGTTCATTAGAAGAATGACTCACTAAACTAGATTCAACTAAATTACAATGAATTTCGATAACATCAAAAGGTCTTAATTTAGGTCTGAATTTTCCAACATGTACTGTGTTACTTGCATAATCTGTTGAAATTTCATTTTTAGTTGGTATTTCGAAACCAAAAATGTTTTTAAGATTTACGTCCAGATCAAATGGATACGGTGAAAACATTTTTACCTTTCCATCATTATTACTTTTTATATAGAACTTTTCGTTTACAAGTTCTTTCTTTATTAGATTATCGATTTCTTTTAAACTCCAAAATCCTTTTTCAATTTTAATATGTTTTCTTGATTTATTAATATCGAATGAAATGAATGAATCTTTTTGTATGTTAGGAATGTTATTATCCGAATAAAAACCAACAAGACCTATTTTATAATTTATATTTTCGTCTAGAAATATTGGATGTGCTAATTTCAAAGTCAACTCAGAAGTTTTACCAGTTATTTTTAACAATTTCATCTTATATAAATTACTCTATTTATAATGGAAAAAAAGTATCGTATAAAAATTTACCACGAAGATAAAAATAAGACTAACAATAAACCTTTTCCATTACCATTAAGATGTATAATTATCGGTAGTAGTGGTTCTGGAAAAACAACTTTATTAACAAATTTTATTTATGGAGATTGGTTAGATTATTCTAAATTATATGTATGTAGTAAATCTTTAGATCAAGATATTTATCAAGAAATGATTGAGTTGTTTAGTGATATTGGAAATAAAATAGGAGAGGATGTAGGGTGTTTTTATAATGATATTGAAGAAATGGAAAATGTAGATACTTGTGAACCGAATAGTTTAGTTATCTTTGATGATATTATATTTGAAAATCATGAAAAAATTAATGAATATTTTGTTAGAGGTAGACATAAAAATATTTCTTGTATTTATTTAAGTCAATGTTATAGTAAAGTTGATAGAAAGTTTATTAGAAATAATGTTAATTTTATTTGTTCTTTTAAACAATCTCTTCATTACACTGAAATGATATATAAAGATTTTGCTGGAAGTGATTTTTCATCCTTTGATATTTTTAAAAAAATTTGTAATGATTGTTGGGGGGATGATTATGGTTTTCTATCGATAAATACATATAATAAATTAAACAATGGAAAGTATATCCATAAACTAGAGAAATTTATCTATTTTAAAGACTAGATTTTATCCTATAATAAATGGTACTTATATATTGTGTAAAGTGTAAAAAACAAACAGAAAGTAAGAATTATCATGAAGAAACTTCTAAAAATGGAAAACTCATGGGTAAAGGAATTTGTGAAATTTGTGGAAGTAAAAAGAATACTTTTTTAGGTCAAAAAATGAAAAAGAAATGAGTGTAAAAGAAGGAATAATTGAAGAAATTCATAAACCGGTTAGAAGAAATTTTGAAAGAACAAAAATTATAACTCGAGGAATAAATGACCTGTGGCAATCTGATTTAGTTGAGATGAATACTGGAAGTTTAAAAGGAATATCAAAAATTAATAAAGGATTTAAATATATTTTAACTGTAATAGATACATTTTCTAAAGTTTCTTGGGCAATTCCTGTTAAAGATAAAACTGGTAAATTAGTGACTGAAGCATTAAAAAGTATATTGAACGATAAAAATAAACCAAAAAATTTACAAACGGATAACGGAAAAGAATTTTATAATAAAGAATTTCAGAATTTAATGAAAGAATATAATATCAATCATTATTCTAGTTATAGTGAAATAAAATCTGCTATAGTAGAAAGATTTAATAGAACATTAAAAGAAAAAATGTGGAAAGAATTTTCTAAGAGAGGAAATTATAAATGGATAGATATTTTAGATGATTTGATTAAAACATATAATAATTCCTATCACAGAACTATAAAAATGAAACCTATAGAAGTTAATAAGAAAAATGGAGAAGAAGTATTAATGAATATTTATAATGATAACAATGTTAAAAATGAAAAACCAAAATTTAAATTAAACGATTATGTAAGGATAAGTAAATATAAAGGAATATTTGAAAAAGGATATACACCTAACTGGTCTACTGAAGTTTTCAAAATAAATAAAATAATAAATTCCATTCCTATTACTTATAAATTAAAAGATTTGAAGGAAGAAGAAATCGAAGGTAGATTTTATAAAGAAGAATTAATGAAAACCAAATATCCACATGATTATCTTGTTGAAAAGGTTTTAAAAAGAAAAGGGGATAAAGTTTATGTCAAATGGTTAGGTTTTGATAATTCACATAATACTTGGATAAATAAAAAAAATGTTGTGAATTAAATTTCTTTTTCACTGTGTAATTCCTCTATTTTTATAATTAGATATTCCTCACTAAATTCTTCATTATTTATTCTAAAATAATTACCATGAAATTCTAAATCATTTTTTAATTTTTCTTTTATTCTAGAATATAAATTAACACTATTTGGATCATAGAATTTTATTATCTCCTCACAATCTTGATGTTCTAAAACTATTTTATCAACAGCTCTTTTTAAATATACTTTTTGACATCTTATAACATAATAACTATATTCACATTCATAGTCGTTTAACTTAAATAATAGGAAAAAATGTCTTAATTTTTCATCTTTAGTTTTAGGTACAACATCAGATTTGATATTTGTTATTTTATTATTTAAATTTTCAATTTTTTCATCTTTCTTTTTTATAATTTTGTCTTTACTGTATAATTCTTCCTTCAATTTATACTCCCCTGTTTTTCTAATTGTTTTGATAACATTGTAAACCCATTTTTGAAATTCTTTTGCTTGAGGTAATTTCGATTTCATAATCAAAGAATATAAACCTAATTCGTTAATAAAAATAGTATGTGCTTGCATATTTGAAGAGTGCTCTTCTAAGGAGCACCCTTCTAAAATAAGATTTAGATTTGTTTTATGTTCTTCATCAACAAGATTATATGCTTTGGTTATTTTTTTATACTCTAATAATTCAGCAATATCTCTAGCTTTAAACCAAGGATCGTTATTTTCATCTAAAATCATAAATATTTCTTTATTATTATAGTTAAGTTTGTTGTTCAGAATATTTAGAATCCCCTCCATTTATTAGAAACGAACATTTTTAAATCCTGCAAAAATTTCCCAGTAGAAAGAATTTATATTCTTTTTTATTCATTATAAATTAAAGAAAATGAGTGAGTATAAACCTTTTAAAATTTCACTAACGGAAGGTCAAAAATCTAAAATTATTGGTGCTGTAAAAAAGAAAACTGATGTTACAATCGATACAAAAAAAGGAAATAATTCAATTTTGTTAACTCAAAGACAGATCGATAAGATTAACAGAAATGCTAAAGACGGAAAGGGAACTAGAATTAAATTAACATATAAACAATTAAGAGAAAATGAAAAAGATGGTGGAATACTTCCTTTAATTTTTGCAGGATTAGGAGCTTTAGCTGCTTTAGCGAGTGGAGCAAGTTCTATTGCAAACTCGGTTATCGATAAAAGATATAAAGATAAACTAATAGAAGAACAAACAAGACATAATAAAGAAATGGAAAAGAAACAGGGAGGAAAACTTGTAACAGTTAAAAAAAAAAATAACTCCTTTATCTAATTTTGATATCGAGAATATCGTTAAGAAGTTAAACATAAAACATTTTAGAGGAGTTTTTATGAAAGATGAACTTCCGAAACATCCTAGAAATATTGAGTGTGGAATTGTAAACATTGATAATTCTTTCGGAAATGGTACTCACTGGGTTTCTTATTATAAAAATGGAAATAAAAAATATTATTTTAATTCATATGGAAACTTACATCCATCAAAGGAATTAGTTATATATTTGGGAAAAGATAATTTAATATATAATGAAGACAGACTTCAAGAAATTAATGATCCACCTATTTGTGGACATTTATGTTTGTTAGTTCTTAAATTCTTTTCTAAAGATATGGATTTTAATGAAATTTTAAATATAATAAATAGAAAGAAATGGAATCTTATTCAAGAGTTATTTTAAAATTTGATGTTTTAGGAAATCAAATTGTTTTTCCGGAATCTGGCGATATTGATGAAACGAAATTAAAAAGTGATATTGTAAATGAACTTTCAAATTCTTTTAGAACAGAATTCTCAACATTCCAAACAAAATTAAAAGATGATGAAAATAAATTAAAGAATGATTTAAAAAATGATTTTAATAATAAATTAAAGAATGAATTAAAAGTAAAAGTTGATGAAATTATCGGTTCATTGTTTACATTTACTAAAAGTTATATTGGTTTTAATAAAAAAAGACTTGTCAGTGTTTCAGAAGGAAGAGATAATAATGATGTAGTTATTATGAAACAAGTGAAAACGATGATAGAGAGGGCAATTAATGAAAATAAAAGAGATAAAAGAACAACTGATACAAAAGAATTTGAAGAGATCATCGATGAGAAATTATTTGAATATACAACTAAAGAAGATTTAGATGAAAAGATGAAAAAACTCACTCAGGATTTAATTAGTGATGTTATACCAGTACAAGTTGATAGTGATATAAAGAACAAAATGGAAGAATATTTGAAAGAAGAAGAGTTACAAATACATCTTCAAATATTTTCTGACACTTTATATAATAGTTATTACCCACAAGTAGAACAATTTATGAAAGATTTAAACAATAAAATAGAAGAACTGGAAAAAGACATAGCGAAAGAAGAATATAAAAAATCACTAAATGAAAGTATTCTTAAAGAAATAGAAATAATAAGAAAAGAATTAAACACAAAAGTATCAGAACTGCGAAGAGAACTTCATTATATTGCTTTACCTTCCGAATAGTATTATTTCCTAAAGTGGTGACAATTTTGAAAATTAAAAAGATTTTTTTCTTAATAAATGGAGACAACACAAAATAATGATTGGGATGAAATATCTTCATTTCCTGGTTTAACAACAGAATTTTTAATTGTATTTCAGAATAAATTAAATTGGAAACTTGTTTCACAATACCATCCGTTTAAATTAGAAGAATTAGGAATGTTTTCAAATAAAATAGATTGGAAAATCATTTCGCGATATCAGAAAATCGATGAACAAAAGATCGAGTTTTATTACTCATTATTTGATTGGAACATTATGTCTTTTTATCAAAAGTTTTCTCCAGATACTTTAATAAAATATAAACATTTGGTTAATTGGATAATAATTTTCGAAAGAACTGATATATCAAATGAATTTAAACAAGAACATTATGAAGAATTTTCGAAATATTATAAAAATAGATTTAATGTTGATACTGTACCTTCATTAATAAATTATGTTTTTTAAATTTTCAAACCTCGTCACTGAGACGGGGTCTAATAATTATAAACTACTTTTTAAATTATAACGATTTTTTATCTTAATAAATGGAGATGTATTCAAAATATAATCCTAATATAGAAAAACAACAATTTAAACATTTTTTCCCATCGAATAATACCGAATTGAATTTTAATAAAGAAAATCAGAGAATAGAATTCTTAATCGATGTTGGTGATAATTTTTTAAGTTCCCATTTTCAGTTTGTTATTTCAGGTTCGTTCAATGCCAAAGATGGTGAACACTATGGTATGAATTCGGGAACTAAATTAATAGATAATTTTATTCCTTTCTTATTTCGAAGTATAGAAGTGAAAAAACATAACAAATTAATTGATAGAATTGAAGATCCAGGTATTATAAGTACTGTAAAACATACGATATCACTGTCTCAAGATGAAACTTTGTCTAAAATGAATGGTGCAGTGAAATGTGATCATAAATATGGAAAATTTAATTATTGTGGAACCTTAAACGATTTAGGATTAGGATATTTTGGAGGTATAAACATACCAATATACAAAGGAGGATTTTTAATAACATTTCTTAGAAACACTGATGATGACGGGATTTTTCTATCACTTCAAGCAGATGGAAAGTCTTATGCACCTACAGGTAAAATTACAATAACTGATTTTTATTTACGTGTTCCTATCATAGAGTATTCAACACCTTCAAAAATTGAATTAATTAATGAGATGGACAAGTTTGGTGGAACACAAGAATTTGTATTTAAAACTTGGGAGTGTATTGAAAAAACTGGTATTATGGGATCAAATTTAAGTTTTGATATAACTAATATTTATAGGAACATTGATAAACCGAAATTCATAATTGTAGGATTCCAAACATCGAGAAGAAATGATCAAAAGAAAGATCCTTCTAAATTTGACCATGTTGATGTTAGAAATATTAGAGTTAAAATTAATGAAACATATTATCCGGAAGAAATGTTAAATTTAGATATTAAAGAGAACAATTATTCATTATTATATGATATGTATAAAGATTATAAAAGGTCTTATATCGGAAATATGAATATGCTTTATGATCCTGATGATTTCATAAAAAATAGACCTTTATATGTAATAGATGTTAGAAAAGGACCAATTAATATTTCAAATAGTAAAAATAATATTATTCTGAATGTTGATTTTCAGAATGTAGTTCCTGGTGGTACAAATATATATGTGATTATTGTTTCTGAGAAAAAGTTGAAATATGATTTTATAAAGAATGATTTAATAGAAATTTAGAATGACAAATATTATAAGATTTATTTATGTCTCTCAAGACTTTGAAAGTAATGGTTAATTTTTTTATTTTTAATTTTTTCTAAAAATGTGCAAAAATACCCCGTATTCTCCTTCCTCTCTCCTTTTGGCTTCAACCTTACTTTGTTCTTTAGTTACCTTTGTACTTCCTTTGGAAGTGTTCAACTCGTTATTTTTGAGTTGCTTGAGCCCATCACGGACCATCAGGCGTTTATAGCCGTCTGTCAACTTTTCAGGCTTGGTAACTTTTTTTAGATTTTACAAAGTAAGGTGAGCGTGAGGTATTTTTGAGGAAAATGGCATGCTCTATGAGATCACCGCATGCGTCACATCGTTTCCGGTGTACCTATGGCCATCTCGGTACATCGGTGATGAGATACATTTGGTTCTCTCACTTTTCCACGTCTGAAATACTATTGACTGTTGTATATATACTAGAATCCTGTATGAATGATGAAACCGAGAACTTACGACTTTAATAGTCTATTACTTGTTATTAGATTGTTTATTCCATCCAAGTATTTGTTTGTTATTTAGTTAATAGTTTTAAATTATCAGATTAATCTATTTTCATTAATTAATATTTAAGAAATTCTCGAAATCAGTCGAAAATTAACAAATAGAAAGGTTGTTAGTTGTTGGTAGTTCAAAAAATCAATACCAGACTGCAGCAGCAATCAAGCGAGTACACCCACCGGAACCTCCGCCCATATGTGATATCATTCAGATACCCCGCCCCACTTCGATAACAATGGTGGATTTATATAGAGCATTCTCAGTGTACGAAAATATAATTGTAATAAAGGTTTTTATAAAATTGATTAATTTTATTTGATAAATTTTCATTTCTAATAAATGGAAGTATTAAAAAAGATCCAACGAGTTGGTCAATGTCAAAATACTCCAATAAAGAAACTAACAGAATTGGAATGTGGTCAATCTTATTCAATTAAAGAATTTAAAGAAACTATTACAAAATTTGGAAAACGTATAGTTGTTACGTTAAAAGATAAGGAAGATAAATTTCAAGTTTATCTACCAGATAGATTTAATGACAAATTAAATAAAAAAGATATTCAACAATTAAATTCACAGAAACTATTATTCGTTTATGACGGTTTAAAAGAATTAAATGATGGGAAGAAAATTCATATTATTGACTTCCGAGAAAATAAAAATGAAAATAGATCTAAATCTAAGAAATCTGAAAGTGATATTGATGATTAAACGTGTATAACAAATGGAAATAATAATTAAATTAATTATATAATATTTTTACTTTTTGGGGGTGATCCCAATTTTGTATCGTTTTAAAGAAATATGTTAAAAATATGTATTTTTTTTTTATTTGTTAGGTTTTAAAGAAATATGTTAGAAAATGTATATTTTTTAAAAAAATTAGATGTTTGAGATAAAAATGAAAAATCCTACAAAAATCGACGATCAGGTTTTTTCGGGGAAATAGGGAATTTTGAAGACTGCGCCAGAAACCCTATATTACATCTACTACCGGGTTATCTATAGCTTGCCACCCTTTTCAACATCCATGATAAAACTTAAGCTGGTACAGGTGGGACTCGGACGTCTCCCGCATTATGATGATTTAAATTTTACGTCCATTATTGTTAACTAAGAATTTTAGGACGGGTTTTTTATAGGTTATCACCCTTTTCTAGTCAGGTTAGGGCTGATGCCTTTTCTTTTTTCTAAAGAAAAGCCACCACCCCATAGTGGGAATCGAACCCTCGTCCCTTGACACAGAGTGTTATGTACTCACGCCTTAACACTCACGGCCATCGGGCCCTTCTCTCCCGCATTAGAATCCAAGGTGTGTTACCAAATGGACTACGGTTTGACCCACAGAGTCATATGATTATAAAGTGATTATAATCCTTAATGAATATCTTTTGCACGAACAGCAAAAGGTATATTTGGTATATTTAGACAGAAAAAATGACAAGTCATAAATTATTTGAAGATGAACTTTCTAATGAACTCGGTAGAAATATTTTATAAGTTTTTAAACACTGCAGTCCTAACAAGATTATTTAATTTTGTCAAATTATTTCAAAATAAAAACTGTATTTTACATTATAAATACATAATCTCTACTATTAAGTCTCGAGTTAATTCAGTACAGAACAAACAATTCAACAAACCCTAGCGGTATTTAGACAACTGTTCAAACAGACATTTTAAACACTAATTTATGCAAATTAGTTAAATTATTAAATTATTTATGCAATTCAATGTTGTGTTTATTTTAATTTTTTGTTGCTCGTTTTTGTTATAAGTTATCTGATAAACCTCCCTAAGCACGGGAAAAGACTTGGTCTTGAGGATAATGAGATAAGATTAACTTCTAAGGACCCTGAGGAAAACTTCCCTCGCTTTGAAGTGAGAAAAGCCGAGGAAAACCCCAAGGCTTTATGTTTTGTCCAATAATGGCCGAGGTAGAGTCATACCTTAAGGGGGAGATGGATAAAGATCTCTTTCTTGAAATGTAGTGGCTTTATAAAAATGACAAATATGTACTCCTAGAGGAATATGGAAATTGCTTCAAAAATGATGATTATAATTCATTTTTTTAAATATTTTCTTTTAAAAGGCATGTCAGCCACACGGGCCATTTATGCCTTGATTGGGGTGACAGATAGCGCCACCACCACCGACAGGACCCGACCAGGCGAGGGCACGCCCACCGATATCGCAGGCCCCCCACTCGATGAGGGTTTACAGTAAACTGTAGATATTACATGCCACGAGCTTGTGGACGAGGGTCTGGTCGGTGGGACCAGGCCGACCAGACCCTCCAAGCTCATGGACCCTTTGGTCCTGAGGGCCCACGGCACCAGAAGACCCACCCCCACCTGACCGGCACCATATCAGAGCAGGGTCGCCCCTACCACCCCAATTATTTATTATAATCATATATATCGAATCAAATTATAATTCATTGTTAAATACTGCGAATAGAGGGACCGAAAGCACAATTTATACATTATTGTTCAATTGGTAAATGAGGTGTCTAGGATCAAAACAAGACACATCACTACTTTTGATTTTAAACAATTGATTTTAAAAGTTCAAAATGTCCTCTATAACCTGGTAAAGAAAAGGATTTTCAAAACTCCATAGATCATACTGTTTGTTAATGCTGAAGTGAAAAGTTGGCTTCTAAATAAGACATACATCAGTGAATTTTAAAACTAAGTAAGGCATATTAAAAATGAAATATTTTTTTTTATTTTTATTTTACACAGGGACTATTCAGTGTGTTTGGACAAAGAAGTCAAATTAGCAACCGTAATTCTGGATAAAGGTGCAAATTGAAGAAATCGATCCTGAACGTCAAAATTACGCCTCGAATTAGGAAAATCAATCATGATCATCGACTCGAATTAGGCAAAACGATCCTGAACATCGACGCAAATTAGGTAACCCGATCCTGGTCATCGACTCAAATTACGCAAATCGATCCTGATCATCGACTCACATTAGGCAAATCAATCCTGATCATTGAATCAAAATAGGCAAATCGATCCTGATCATCAAATCAAATAAGGCAAATCGATCCTGATTATCGACTCACATTAGGCAAATCAATCCTGATCATCGACTCAACATAGGCTAAACGATCCTGATCATCGACTCATGTTAGGCAAATCAATCCTTATCATCGACTCAAATTAGGCTAAACGATCCTGAACATCAACTCAAAATAGGCAAATCGATCCTCATCATCAACTCAAATAAGGCAAATCGATCCTGTTCATCGACTCAACATAGGCAAATCAATCCTGAACGTAGATGCAAATTAGGCAAAACGATCCTAAACATCGACTCAAATTAGGCAACAATCCTGATCATCGATTCTCATTAGGAAAATCAATCCTGATAATCGACTCACATTAGGCTAAATGATCCTGAAGATCAACTCAAAATAGGCAAATAAATCCTGAACTCAGCCTCAATTGGGGCAACTCCCTCATACATTGATTAAAATAAGGCAACTTACTACTGTACATATTCTCAAACTTAGGAAATCGATCAAGAACATAGACTCAAATGAAGCATAAAATAAATCCTGAACATAGGTTTAAATGATGTAACTTACTCCTGAACGTAGACACAAATTAGGCTAATCAATCCTGATCTGAGACTCAAATGAAGAAACTTACTCCTGAACATAGGCTCAAACTTAGGAAATCGATCATGAACATAGACTCAAATGAATCATAAAATAAATCCTGAACATAGATTTAAATGAGGCAACTTATTCCTGAACGTAGACACAAAGTAGGCAAATCAATCCTGATCTGAGACTCAAATGGAACAACTTACTCCTGAATGTAGTCTCAAACGAACTTACGACAATTTCATGACACATTCCAAAAAACAAATAAAAATTCATTAGAAGTCAGTATGTCGACAATAAAATGCGATAACGTACACACTGATCGTCCATTAATTTTGACCGATTGTTACCATTATTTAAAATCTTACTCAAATAAAACATTTACCATAATAGATTCTTATTTTTATGATTTAATCTTTTAATAATCTGTCAGTTACCTTCTTCTGTTTTTATTATATATAACTGATATAATTGATTTATTTCCAGTCATTAGTTTATTAAAAAAAACCTCCATATAAAGCTCCAGGGTTGTCAATCGCCTTCGTTATGGTCTAGCAATATAAATAAATAAATATGTAAACACATGTATATATCATATGTTGACACATTAAACATCTCAGCAGCGGTTTCCATATCAAAGTAAACATTTGGCTGAGATTGCATCTTGGCTAGTTACTGAATTATGTTGGCACAATAAACATTTTGGCTAGGAATGTTTAGATAGTTTTCTCTATATTTAGTAATAAAGTAAGTACTCTGAAGCCCATTTCTTAGTTTCATATAGGAGTATTACTTCTTAAACTGCAATTAGTTTGGAAACATCAAAATAGATTTAGGAAATTGTTTGGTTATAAATGATGCAAAATAGGTTCCGAAAACTTAAAGTAATCGTTCTACTTGAAAGGACCTATCTGGATCAGCTGAAGATCTGGGAATTGAAGCTAGAAATGGGTTGGTATCTGACACATCCAGGGCTTTGCTGAATCTAGCATTAGGGAAGGACTGTGAAAGGAAGCAGAGATAGTATGTACATTGGTGTTCCCAGAAAGTGGCGAAGGGTTCTTCTGGGGGGGGGGGGGGAGAGCCTTTACAAAGAGGGAATTGGTATTTTTCTGGATTTACACCCTCCGGAGAAGGATGGCGTGAAGGGCTCAGCGTCCCTTCGCCGCTTATATTGAATTCCTATCATGGATTAGAATGTCTCTTTCCTCCCAACATCTCTTCTCTATCCTAGGGGCTGCACTATCAGGAATTCTAGTCGCAAATAGTGCGAATTGCCTTGAAGGATTGTAGTGTTTCTTTGTCGTGGTATAGTGTCGAAGAAGAGGTACAACCGCCTTGCTTCATGTAGTCAAGTTGGTTGAGACATTAGGTGGTGTTTGTTATTTTTATTAAAATTAATTATTTAGAGGACTAATTATTATTAGAATTAATATTAATTTGTGTGAGAGGCATTCAAATATTTTAATTTTTTTTGGTGACAATTATTATACGCGTCGCGTGTATTTTTATCTAGGAACCACCGGTCCTCTAATCTATGAGAGACGGCTTAGTCCGCCATTCCTAAGACTGACTTCAATGAGAAAGGTTCTATCAGACTTACCACCTCGTGTCCATGTGCTTGATGCTCCCGACACAGTTATATTCGGTGTTTCTTATGCCAGTAGCTTCTCTCACGGTCTATGGCATTCCACTTCCCTTGGCGTTATCAAGTTGTCTTTTTCGGAGCATATTCTATGCCCGATTCGAGCTTTTATTCTGCAGGCTGCCTGCTCAGCGAATGGTTAGATTTTCCCATAATTCCCTCAATTCTCTCCTTAAACCTCTTCCTTTCTTCTCATCCTTCAATGCCGTGTACCTGGAGGTGAATGTCTCAATGGTAAAGCTGATTATTCTATTTACTATATGTATATTATTATTTTATGTTATCTGCATTCATTTGAGCTCACCAGGGCAAATATTATTATTTTTTGCTATTTCGTTACTCTAAAACATGGTGAAATGAAAAAAAAAAATTTGGTTAACCCTTTGTAGGGCAGAATTCGCTAGTTACGTTAAAAGACATTTAGTGGTACAAATGATGCCTATTTACTCTCCCTAGAACACCTGTTACTTTAGATAAGCTAATGATAAATGTTATTTCCGGTTTCCAACATTAGTTAAGGTAGTCTGAGCAAAATGTTATCTGAATCCTTCATTAAGGGTAACACAAACCACAATACTACTTTTTTCTCCTTTTATCGAAAACGACTGAGTAATAAATACATATAATCTGGAATGTATCATTCGATTTCTCACAACATATTTTTAAAAAAGTATCAGTTGCAAAAAAACAAAAAACAAAAAAAAAAAAACCTTGTGCGTTGCTGATTAAAGATTCCGCCAAATAATGAACATTAAATTACGTTTTTGAGAAAATACGTTTCTGCTAATTTTATTAATACCTTTAAAAAAAACCACTAATGTATTGTATATCTGTGCTATTGTATATTGGAAGAGAAATAGCGAATCTGAAAAATCGTTTTTTTATTATTTTATTTTCTGCGTCAAAAAGATGTAGGTAACACGACGCTTCACCTTGTTTCTCAGTTTCGCCTTTAGTTCTCTGATTATTTCAAGTTCAAGTGAATAGCACCATCATCTATGAAAAGTTCAATGTCCGATTTCATTGGGCGAATCTCGGTTCTGAAGCTCCCCTCCGAGCATTTGTTACCCATAAATCGCTTGTTTATATCAAAATAAAAACATTGAATTTCAATTGCATACTTTTGCAATGAGGTTTATGAATCAGCATTCCATAGAGTAAACATTCGCCATTGCTATCCTGAGGCCCTTATAGATCTTTGATTTCGATTTCCCAAATCTTTCTCTTCCAAAGTCCTGATATACATCCTGAGTAATAACTTTCTAGATGTCAATATTATCTTTAAAATTTGCATAATAAGCTTATTTGTTCGCGTCTTCACTTAAACCGATTAATTAATGCCCCAGTGGCAAAAGTAATGGTCCTATATTTAATTTTGTTTCTTAAATTCTCTACAAACCCTTAAACAAGAAACTATGGATTTCAAAAGCCTCACATTCTCAGTTCAAAAACTTGTCTTAAGTGAATCAGGAGAACCCCTTCTCGTTTCCGTGCTTCAACTTCAACCTCTTCAGCTGATTAGCTGAAACTACCTCGAGATGAAGAGCTGAAGTGCTCCACTAGAGTTCCGACTAGGCTGTATTACTTCTTGTTAGAAGCTCTTTAAAGTAAAATAAGATTATAAGATTTAAGTTAAGATCCTCGAGAAACGAGAAGCAAACAACTCAAGTAGGATTTAGTCAAATAAATCTAATGCTTGACATGAACAACTTGATTTAACTATCTTAATGTATATATGCTTAACGTCAACTAAACTTTGATTTTCGTACCGTAAATATATTTTTTTTTATGTATATATTTCTTTATTGATTATTACATCCTGTATATAAATACATCTTGTAATATGATGAATGATACAATATGGAGGTTCTGTGCTCAAGGCCTTCCAACTTCATCCTCGATTACACCAGAAAGACGCTCAGATGACGTTGAAAGGTGCCTACTCAAGCTCCCTTCTGCTCCGACCAGTGGCTGGAGTCGAAGAGAGATCGGTGAGCTACAGAAAATTGTCGCACTTGAATAAAGAGAAAGCCATTGCTAACACTTCACTTGGTCACTGCAGCAGATCTCTAGGCCAATGTCTTTTGAGTCGCCTCGGTGGATAATATATTATGTACACAAACACAGCAAGCCTTCATTTATCGCTGTTAGTTAACCAAAACGTTGATAACACAGCCACACACAAAAAAAGTCCGTCACGCAGGAGCTGCATAACTAAGCACTTTCCTCAGAATTTGGGTAGTGTAGACTGCTTTCCAGAACAATTTGCTTAAAATATCCTACATAAATAAAATAAAAACGTGAATAGTTCTCATTTTGTAATGAGTAACTGATCAACTACGTAATAAATACAAAAATCCTCATATTATCGTATTTTGATCTAACGCAGGAACAGGATACAGTCACTCTAGTGGTAGAAAGCGCTCCTTGCGGCGGCTTTGTGAACCTACGTCTGCCGGCTTTTCTATTCAAATATATTACAAATTAAACCCCCGCTTTCCGATTGACCGATTCAGCTCATTTTTACAACACTTCTTTCTCATGAGTTACCCACGACGTATAGCGCGTTTCGTTACAATACAGCAGAAATTACGACCGGCATGAGTATATTAGGAATTTGGGTCCGGAGTAAACCCGCCCTTCTAATGAACCGATTTAGTTTATTTTTACAACACATATTTACCTGTGGATTAGCACTACGAATACCGAGTTTCGTCGAAATATACCAAAAATCACGGCTGGTAGTGGCGAATTGGTATTGTGGGTCCGGAGTAAACCCCCCCTTCTAATGAACCGATTTAGTTCATTTTTATATCTCACTTTTCTCTCTATATTACCACTACGAATACCAAGTTTCGTTGAAATATAACAAATATTACGGCTGAAATAGTCAAATAAGTGTTTTGGGTTCGGGGTAAACCCCCCCTTCCGGTGGACCGACTTTAGTGGTTAACGAACTCGTTCAATCGTTTGCTAATTGAATGCTATATACCAAGTTTCGTGACGAAAAAACAAAAACTCTGGCCGCTATCGTGTTAACAGACACATATATATATGTATATATATGCATATATATATATATATATATATATATATATATATATATATATATATATATATATAGATATATATAAATTTTAACGGGGGTCATTTTCGGTGTCTACTAGGTAGGATCGATAAAGATTTGAAGACATTTTTCAAAAATTCCGTCATGAGTCCAACCTCAATAGCTACTTTCCTTCGGAGGAAAGTGCTAAAAAGAAGTTTAGACCCAGAGAGCAGGCCATGTTTACTTTATTTTTTGGGGGTTACTGAATCCAAAAAAATAAAGGGGGGGGGGTCAGAAAACCCCCGCACATTTTGTTTAAGCCTAACCCCCCAAAACTCACAATTTAGGATATTTTACACTATAATCATTTTATTTAAGCCGTTAATCAATATAAGTTGTTTCCTGTGCGCTGCCTTACAAAGCTTAAAAATATAAATTTTTTGAGGCCTCAAAGAAGTCTTTTCTTCTTCTGATGCATATTAAGAGCATATTATTTACTCGTTATTTTACATATTAAAAGTGAATATTATATATGTGTAACTAAAATCTGAATGGCTTACAAAAAAAAAGTTGATTTATTAAACCGACATTTGCCCTAAAAATAAAACCTATCTACATTAACAAGTCTACCTCTTAAAACTATGTTCCAAAATATTTCTCGTAAAACGTACAGTGCACTATCAGTAAATTTTATTTCAATCAATTAACAAAAACTTCTTCTATAATTCACCATATAATAGAAAATCATTACGTTTTCAGGAAAATTTTATTTTATTCTGATACTTGCCTGAAAATTATCGTAGAGTTTAGTACCATGCCTCTTTGTAGTGTATACCATTAATCTTCGGAATTTACAATATTGTATTTATATATTAGTTTTTTTTGTGATGAATTGCCATTGTCGCGTCCTCACAAATGTATAAATAAATAAATTCTGATGCAAACAATCTTTAAATTCTTATACAAAAATTGACCCAACGCCCTCGGAGGGGATTCTTGAACAGATGCAATATTTAAAATCCTAAAATACAACCCTTTAAAAATTTCTCCATGTTTGATTCGAGCAATGTAACAATTGAAGTAAATTAAATAAACGTCGTAAAATAAATTAATTAGGCTTCTCATCACACTATTTTTTACTCGTTTTCGAGATATTGAGCCTCGAAGATTAACTTTTTCTTTCCCTTGTTTATTAAATTACTTGTAAATGAGTTAAAGTCACCAAGTTTTACGATCCGCATATAAATACCCTTCGTAATGAATGGAAGCATTTTCCAACTCCGATAGAGGTGGAAGCACAAACTTTACTTAAAGAATAATTTAAAAAAAATAGTTTATATACAAATTTTAGCATCTTATTTAAATCATTACAATTATCTATACTAAATATTATTTTGATTAATCACATTGTTGATTTAAGATAAATTTAAGATATATGAAGATGTTAATAAAGATTTGAATGTTGAATTTCAACGATATCAGTGCTGATATTAAGTTAGATGAAAAATAAAATGTTAGAACATAGTGAAACGTCTTCAATTTAACTTCTTTACTTGTAAGTTAATTAACAAGGAGGTTAGGGGGAGTTTTACCTTACCTAAAGAAAAAAAAATGGAAATCGTGTAAGATTTAGAGACTTTAGAATTTTTTTGAAACACGAAATGTCGTTTGGCCCAAGGTGCTTCGCGATCTGGTTGCGAAACTAAATTTTTTTTTTTTTTTTTTTTTACGGCGCATCTACATCTAGGTCATTAGCGCCGACATCCAGGGTGCAACGAGGAATTTTACCAGCGAGCCGTGGGATGATAAAATTCCTGCCGGAGGTGGGAATCGAACCCATCATCTCCCGCTTATAGAGGCCAAGGCGCTAGCCATTAGACCACGGGAGACCCCACTAAAATTTGTTATTGCTGATTCCCTTGGAAGGATACTATCTTGCTGAGGCAGAAGATTTTTAAAATCGCTCTGTAATATTCTCGTTTATTGGGTCAACATTAAGTCAATATCATCTTTGTGGTTTCGGAAAGTAATAAAGTCAACAGAAAACCAATATAGCTGTCTATCTCTTTTCATTTTGTTGCTTAAAAATCATTTTAACAAGAGATATAATTTTGAAATATATCTCTCCTCGTGGCCGTCAACGCCCTTCCATGTAAACAAAATTTCATATGAGCAGCCATGATTTTGGACTAGGAATGACTTTTCTTTATTACCATCCATGGGTTTTTTCCCTTACATTTTTTTATTTTAGAGATAAACTTGTTCAATGTAACGAAGGTAATTAATTTGAAAATTTCAAACTATATTTTTTTAGTCTGTATCACGAAGGAATGGCGTAATGACGTCATGGAATAGTTAAAACGACCGACTCGCAGGAACTGCGTCATCTTAGTGCGGTTGCGTTTTTATCCCTAGTCTCATTTGGAATGATTAAAAAAGAAATAGTTATTACTCTGGTTCGACCTTTCTTGAAAAACTTTTATGGCCTGACCTAGCAGGATCCGCCAGCCCCCTTCATCTACTTCTATAGATACTTATCTCACAGTTCAATGTATTGAAAAATATCAAAACGTTTACCATTTTCTTGTATGTTTCTGCTATAGTACTAATTCTACAAATAATTCCAATTAAAAAGTGAGATAAACAAGTACAACACCCCGTTCAAAAGAACAAAACAAACACTTTTTAAGTTTTAAGAACTTATTTCTCCGATTGATATTGCCTAATCGAAAATTGCTTTAGAACCTTTTTTGTAAAAAATGTAGTAAGCTTTCGAATGACTACCCTCTACTGACCACGAATTTACTAACCTTTATCGAGATATTAAGGAAAATATTATATTCTAATCCTTTCTTAACTCCAAACGTAACCAAAATTAAAATACACTTGTTTATATGAATTTTAAACATGCAGAAAATATTTTAAATTAATCAGATGATTCTAAGTACCCTAACCAAAAACTTTATTCCCCAAATATTTTTCCATTTGTCTCCAAAACAGTTAAAGCTATAGCCTTAAAAATGGTTTCATTCGTTTTTCTAGGCCAAAAAACCTATAAAACTACCAAGCATATGAAGTAATCGTAACCATTTTTTCGCGCGAATTTCTCTCCAAAACCATTTTTCCGGTGGACGAATTCTGCTGGCTAACGAACTTGACCTTTCAAATTAGACGAAAGATTTTTGTACCTAATTTCATCAAAATCAGACCATTATTCACTGAGCTAGAGTGCGAACAGTCAAATATATATATATATATATATATATATATATATATATATATATATATATATATATATATATATATATATATATATATATATATATTCAGATGGAACGGCATTTTTCTCCAGCTGTGGTAGTCCTCACTTCCTGGAATATTTCAATGGGTTCATCTCCATCTTCGTCAGCCAGGTCATTGTCGATTCTTCCTCGGTGGTTGCCGAGGGAATGACATTTTTCTCGATCTGGGCGCCTTTTCTCCTCTCTAGCCCCAGTATCGGCGGACCAATGGTGTTAGTTGTGATTCTGTCCGTCAGTAGCGCTGATGGTATTGAGTCTTTTTTCCCTCGCCGTAAGGTTGTATATGCTTGATGTTCTTGTTTTAGCGCGGTTCCTCCCTCCCCCATAGGGAGGAACCCCGCTTATAAGGTTGATACAATGAAACAATCCGGAAGTGCCGACTAGAAAATTTTGCGTTTCAGAACCCCTAGAAACCGAAAATAACGGTGGTTCAAATTTGTATATATATATATATATATATATATGTATATATTTATTTATATATATATATATATATATATATATATATATATATATATATATATATATATATATATATTTGTCTGTTCGCTCTCTAAATAGAAGACGAATGGTCCGATTTTGATGAAATTTGGTACAAAAATCTGTCGTCCAATTTGAAAGGTCAAGTTCGTTAACCAGCAAAATCCGCCCACTGGAAGATGGCGTTTGGGGCGAAATTCGCGCAGAAAAAATCGTAACGCTTACGTTTTTGAGTTCATAAGCTTGTAAGTACTCGTTTTATAGGCTTCTTGGGCTAGAAAAACGAATGAAACCATTTTCAAGGCGATAGCTTTGACCGTTGTCGAGAAAATTGGAAAAATAGTTTTTGAATACCGTTTTTGGTTTGGGTACTTAGAATAACGGGATTCAGTTGAAACATTATGTGCATGTTCTACTTTCATTAAAACTAATATGTTGAAAGTTATGTTACGTTTGGAGTTAAGGAAGGGTTAGAATAAAATATTTTATGAACAGATATGAAAAGTTTTGGAAACTTCGTATACTTTCATTAATATCTCGAACACGGTTGGGAAATCGTGGTAAGTGGATTGAAACTATTTGAAAGCTTACTAAATTCTCTACAAAAATGATTCTAAAACTATTTTTGATTAGGTTATGTCAATCGGAGAAATAAATGCTTAAAACTTCAAATACGTCTGTTTTGTTCTTATGAACGGGTTTTTGTCGTTCTTTTTGTAATTTTTGTCTCTTTCCCTTGGTTTTTTATTGCTTTTTATTTCTTTAATTTCTTATGTTGTATTTGTAAGGAAAATGTATGTGTGTGTAAAACAGGATAGGTAAAATGAGACCAATTTTCTGTTGTCAGAAATAATGAAAAGTTTTGGAAACTTCGTATAATTTCTTAATATCTCGAAAACGGTTGAAAATCTTGGGAAGCGAAAGGTTACCATTCGAAAGCTTACTAAATGGTCTACAAGAAAGGTTCTAAAGAAAGTTTTGAATAAGCGAAGTAATGTCAGCTTTGGATTTGTCGATTTCCTTCAAATGTCTTGAAACTGTCGAGGCTCCTACTCTGAGTTCTTTGGCATATTCCCTAGTGTTTTTAATTGCTTATAGTAGTCAAATGTATTTGTCAATAAAACAGGATACGTATAATTAGAATCAATATTTTGTTTGTTAGAATTCGATGATGCCGTATGAATATCTAGATTACAGTACTGGTGTTGATTTCGTTCTTTAGAATTATTCTTGGTATTCCCTATTTTCATCTGTTACCCATAGTTTTTTATTGTTAGTAGGTTTTTCTTATTGATTATAGAATATAAATCTATTTGGCTATAAAACAGGATACGTAAAATTAGTGACAATATTTCGGAGATTTCTGAGCGAAATACTTTTAAGATTTTCTACCACCACGAACGGCTTTTTTCCTCTATTTTTATCCACTAGATAGGCTTTATTTTGCATATTATTCTATATAAGTTTTATTCAGCAGGGGATTCTGATGAAATGTCGTGTTTTTGCTGTGGATTTTAAATACGATGTATCTAAGATTGGATAACATTAGCGAGTCTACATAGTTAAGAACCGACGACGGAGGATTACTTCTTGCTATGATTTAGTCTACATATGTATATTAAGTCCTAAATCCAAAAAATAAACTTCACAACGGTTAGATACTATGAGCGTATATGGCGGTTCAATGCCCGTAGAACACAATGGGGCCGCAGGAAATATACCTGCTAAGAGTTAATCCTCAAGAGCTGTAAATATACCCCAGGTATCTGCCGACACAAATAAAATCACAGATCCAAAAATAGGTTATATACTAAATATTCATAAAGACTACTTAGTTGTAAACCGATTCATCAATTAGCAATCAATAATTTTCAACAAAGGTTATATACTAAATATTGATAAAAAGTATTTAATTAGAAAAAAATCAATATTCCACAAGACTTGTTTTTGGTCCATTTGTGTCTACTCCGTAGACTTAATTAGGTATATTATTCTATTGTAGTTGGGCAACTAAACTTTGTTTTATTTTGTTAAATAAAGGTTTTTTTTTTACTTGTTATTCGTCAAGACTTTTATTTGTCCTTGTGTATTTACTAGATACGTTTTATTCGGCATATTATTCTATATATGCTATATTAGGCAGGGTATTCTACTCAATCTTGTGTACTTCTTCTTGATCCTTCTGTACATGGGCGTATATAAAAACAATTTCGGGGGGGGGGGGCTGAGACCATTTCCAGGGTATGGAATACTAAATATTTAGAGCTTGGAATAGTTTTAGGCAACTAAAACGCTATTGCACGTAAAATAAAATATGTTTTATGAACTAAGTGATCTTATTTAATTTATTTTTAAGGGTTTTACGAGAAGTTTTTATCATCAATTCAAAATTTCGGGAGGGGCTGCAGCCCCCTCAGCCCCCCCCCTCATATACGCCCATGCTTCTGTATCCTCTAGAAAGGCTTTATTAGGCATATTTTGTATTGATTTATAGAGCTTTGCTTTAGAATGAGAGCCAGATTCTGTAATTTCCGCTTCTGTGTAAAAGTTAGCTACTGTCGGTGTCCCTGACGCCTTAATATCACTTTTATTCGAGATGTTCGAGAGGATTTTGACAATTTTCACGAGATATATAAAAAAAATAAGTTTATTTCTTTTCTAAGCTTATCAAATGGCACTAGGGACATGAACGGAACCGCGCTAAGATGCTGCAGTTCCTGCGAGTCGGACTTTTTTTTTCGTCGCTGGGATGATATTTTTGGATGGAACGGAATTTTAGCGCGGTTACTCCTTATCTCCACAGGGAGAACCCGCTTATGAGGTTGACCTCATGAGCAATCCGGAAGTGCCGACTAGAAACTTTCACGTTTCAGACCCTATAGATCACGAAAATATAGGTGGCCCAAATTTTTATATATATATATATATATATATATATATATATATATATATATATATATATATATATATGCTTGTCTGTTCGCGCTTTAGCAAGCTCAAAAATGGTCCGATTTTAACGAAATTTGGTATAAAAATCTGTCGTCTAATTTGAAAGGTCAAGTTCGTTAATCAGCAGAATCCGTCCACTAGAAGATAGTGTTTGGGGCGAAATTCGCGCAAAAAAATCGTAACGCTTACGTTTTTGAGTTTATATGCTTGCAGGTACTTGTTTTATACGTTTCTTGACACAAGAAAACGAATGAAACCATTTTTAAGGCGATATCTGTAACCGTTCCTGAGAAAAGTGGAATCAATGTTTTTGTAAGTCATTATATTTTTGTGAGTATTTAAAATCGCGGGATTCAATTGAAATATTTTCTACAACTTGGAAATTAATCCCAACTAAGATGTTTAAATTTTGGTTATATTTGGAGTTAAGGAAGTATGCGAAAAAAATTATTTTATTAACAGACATGAAAAGTTTTCGGATCTTCATACATTTTTCGTAAATATCTCGATAACAGTTGGGAAATCGTGCTAAGTGGAAGGTGACCATTCGAATGCTTACTAAATTTTCTACAAAAAAGGTTCTGAAGCAATATTCGATGGGGCAACGTCAATCAGAGATAAAAGCGCTAACAACTTAAAAAGTGTTTGTTTTGTTGTTTTGAAAGGGTTTTTCTCTTTGTTTATCTCACTTTTTAATTGGTTGTTTCTTGTTTTAAATTGCATTTATCAGTAAAATTAGTATAGTAGTAAAATAAGCTAAGAAACGGTGAAAGGAAATGGTAATAATAAGTCTGGAGTGGCTGTGGCAATCAAGATGGCTGTGGCTAATCATGATGACGTAGTTTGTTTCGAATTCTCCTGTCTTATAACCTTCCTCATAGCCTCTAACTGAAGTTATCGTTATTTCTTATTTTATAGAAAGATTTAACCCACGACAGAATGGAATTTTATTCGCCATGAAGCACATATTTACAGTTGGCTATAACAGTAAAACGAATTTGCTAATAAAACAAGATACTTAAAATGACAACGAATTTTTGGTTGTTTATAATAGAGCCTTTTCAGCAGTAGTCAAAGAGTAAGTACGTTTTCAGTACATAATTGTATTGACTTATACAGATTAAGAATTATCCGCTTCTGTGTAAGTTGGCTACTGTCAGTTTCCTGTGATTTGTGATGCTAATCGATTCGATCTCTTCGATATGTAACCGCGCTAAGATGACGCAGTTCCTGCGAGTCGGACTTTTTCACGAGTGGTGGTACTACTTTCACTTCTTCCTGGTTCAACATCATTGGTCCGCTGATACTGGGGCTACTAGAGAGGAGAAAAGGCGCCCAGATCGAGAAAAATGTCATTCCCTCGGCAACCACCGAGGAAGAAACAACAATGACCTGCCTGACGAAGATGGAGATGAACCCATTCAGGAGTAATACCGCTGTTGAAAAATGCCGCTCCATCTAAAAATACCGACGAAAAATAAACATCAAGCATACATATATGTATTGCATTTCCAAGTCAAATCCAAATTTTTGAAATTGTTTAATTCTTTAATTTACTTTATGCCGACGTCATAGAGCAATGAAGTAATAGAAAGGAGAATAAAATAAATGAAAATAATAATAATAATAAAAAAAAACAAAAACGCAGAAAGAGAGAATTTATTGGATTTTGTGTTGACCAATTCACGCCGGGACAATAGAATACAAAGTGTGCCAAGCGTCCGGACGAACAAAGCCCTGTTTCACCGGCGGATCCTTTTAGCGTTATTTTCTCTCCAGGAAACAATCAAGCTCGGATTCGCGGGTATATTTCCCTAGTGTGCTGGGGGAAAGAATTAACTTACTAGGCCGTTCGTATCCTGATAGTAATGCCCTACCGGGCTGCTATTGTACTAGAGCTGAAATATTACAATGTTGCCTTGTCGTAAATCAGGTATACCTCTATGGAATGTGATGGCATATCTGAAAAATCGTTGGGCACTCTTCCTGTATTTTAGGAATCTTTTATTTGAATTGTCTGTGGGCCCCAGGTTATTTTACTTACCTGTCCTCGCTAAAATCATTGAAATATTTAGTTAGGCAGCTAGTGAAGTGCCAACAATGGTTGGCTTCTTCCAAATTTTTTATTGATTTTAATTCATTGTAATTTTTCCGTTTTGATTAATTTGTTCTTATAATTTATTTATTTATTTACACTTTATAATTTATGAAGATTTAAAGAAAGAAAAAAAAAAAAAAAAAAGATGTCTAACCAGAATTGGCAGTTAACTACGTTTTCAACAGCAAACAGTAGTTACTAGGCGTAACTAAAAACTACAGTTTTTTTAGCGAACAACTACTTTTTTTCAACATGCAGTTCTGTAGCTAAAAACTGATAGTTATGTGCTCGTAACTACAAAATACTAGCTGTAGTTAAAGAACGTAGTTTTCTACGATTATTTTTAAATAATTATTCGTCTATTAGATCAAAATGTTCTCCCTTGTCTACTATATAGCCGTCAAACTTGGTTCCTAAACTTAAAGTGTCTTGACAAACTTATAAAAACTCTGGAGCATAAAAGGAGTAAGACGGGACGAAAAAATAAGAAGTGCAATTATTAGGGGAGGCATGGGTTGTACAGAAATAGTAAACAACTCACAAAAATGGACATGGGCTGACCACCTTATCAGGACATCAGATAATGGACGAAGATTGTGACACTTTGGGAACCCCTAAGTAGGTTTTGGAAGAGAGGTAGACCTTTCACAAAATGGAAAGTCAACATTAACCCCTCGTTGGTCGCGCCATTTAATTTTATTTAATTCTGACATTTTTACTATTCGTCATTTGTTCATTCGCACAGCTTAAGAAATTATTTTCGAAGAAAAAAGTTGCCACGCTAACACTCTACAAAACGTTTTGTTCGAAAAACAAACGGGAGCGTGAGGGAACCGCTTACGGCGCGACCACTCGTGTCACTGCGCGGGGGAAGCTTCGAGGCCTTCCTGGACTCCTCTATCTCGCCAAAAACGCCGAAGAGAAGATTCGGTTGAAGGATGTTGCTAGAAGATAAAATAGATATACCCAAAATGTTTGCAGACTCGGTCAAACTTAAATATGTAACGAGCATTGCGAGTTCACATACTCAAATTGTATTACGAATTCCCCTGATCTTGATCCAGAATAATGTTATTTCGTACAATTCATGCATTTTTATATTATTTTAGACATTTTTTTTTATTCGAACGTTACAATTTTTTTTCTCATTTTATATTTTTCTTTAATTCATTTTTTTTCTCATCTAAAAATGTTTTATTTTCTTTTGTAATAAAAAAAAAAATACGAACTGCATTTTTCACTCAACAAATTTCTTTTTTAAAACCAAATTAAATTGTATTAATTAAAGCATTTTATTGTTCATTGCCCCGTTTTATACATTTCACTCCAATAATAACCTTTACCCCTTAATAGCACCTTAAATAGAATGATAACAATGCAAACAATTTTTAAAAAATATGATGAATAATGCAGCTAAAAAATAATAGAATAGCCAAAAACTTAGGCGTGAGGGAATTGCTCACGCGCGACCAACGGTGTCCCACGAAGAGTCGCGACCAGTGCCGGGTTCAAAAACATGCTGGTTTTTAGGATAGATCCAAATGGATGGAATTGGGAGAGGGATTTGTTCAATAATGGACCCTTGTTCATATAAACTCCCTAAAGACTTTTCTTTATTTATTTTCTTATTTACTAATAAGGAAGTAACTTATCTTTTATGAGAGAAATTTTTTTTTAAGTATTATTATATTTTGTTTTTTCCTCCTTCCACTTCTGTATTAATGGAACAAATAATGGCTTTATTATTATTTTCGGGGTGGGTTTTCTCTGTTTCCGTGTGATTCAATTTACTTCCGTAGATTTGTATCCAACCGAAATAAATAATTATGTAAGTAAGCGTGCGTAGATAGATATGCTGGATATTTAAGAAGTATCGGACGATTTTTGCTGCATCCAGTTGTACAGCGTACTGTTAATAGTTCGCTTTTGGTGGATACCATGTACCCTGTGTATTTCATTCGTTATTGTGTATTTCTTGGGCAATTTCTGACAGGAGCGGGAGAAGTATAACTCTCCTACAAGCTGAAGCCAGTGCTTGATTGTATACTTCATAAATATCTTTAATCTTACGGGCTAATCATCGGAGCACCGCTTGCATGTCAGAGTAAGTGTTTAGTGTACTGTGTGTGCGGTGTACAGTTACTCGGAAAGGGATGTTCATAAAGCCCCAAGCAATTGCGTCAGAGTAAGTGTTTAGTGTACTGTGTGTGCGGTGTACAGTTATTCGGAAAGGATTGTTTATAAAGCCCCAAGCAATTGCGTCAGAGTAAGTGTTTAGTGTACTGTGTGTGCGGTGTACAGTTATTCGGAAAGGATTGTTTATAAAGCCCCAAGCAATTGCGTCAGAGTAAGTGTTTAGTGTACTGTGTGTGCGGTGTACAGTTATTCGGAAAGGATTGTTTATAAAGCCCCAAGCAATTGCGTCAGAGTAAGTGTTTAGTGTACTGTGTGTGCGGTGTACAGTTATTCGGAAAGGATTGTTTATAAAGCCCCAAGCAATTGCGTCAGAGTAAGTGTTTAGTGTACTGTGTGTGCGGTGTACAGTTATTCGGAAAGGATTGTTTATAAAGCCCCAAGCAATTGCGTCAGAGTAAGTGTTTAGTGTACTGTGTGTGCGGTGTACAGTTATTCGGAAAGGATTGTTCATAAAGCCCCAAGCAATTGCGTCAGAGTAAGTGTTTAGTGTACTGTGTGTGCGGTGTACAGTTATTCGGAAAGGGATGTTCATAAAGCCCCAAGCGATTGCGTCAGTGTAAGTGTTTAGTGTACTGTGTGTGTGGTGTACAGTTATTCGGAAAGGGATGTTCATAAAGCCCCAAGAAATTGCGTCAGAGTAAGTGTTTAGTGTACTGAGTGTGCGGTGCACAGTTATCCGGAAAGGGATGTTCATAAAGCCCCAAGCAATTGCGGACATCAGTCGTTCCCTGCCTAATTATTATTTCTCGGAACGACCGTAAGGCCAAACGAACAAACTCAAGAACGAATGGAATCTTACCTTATATCATCTGTAATGTACAAACAAACGAACAAAAAAATTCACCAACAAATAACGAACATGGTTTTGATATACCGTTTTTAATGATAAAAATATTAGTTTTGAACGATTCTTATTTGATCCTGCAATAGTAAATCCATAGTAAGAATGTTGAATGTAAGAGGAATAATCTCGTAAATAAACATGAATGAGTGAAATAAGAGACTGCCTGAAATAGTATCTTGTACAACTCCTTTATTCTTCACATCTGGAAGTTTTCCAACTGTTTTACTCTCACCACACACTTGTTGAATTGCTTCTTTAACCAACCGGAAGACCGTAAATTATCTTCAATAGCTGCTTTTATTTAAGGAAAATTGTCATATTTCCGCTTACCTACTTTTCATGGTTTGATTTACGATTTAATAACTGTTCGAGGGTAATTCTTTTCGGCCGCATGGATTTTTTTTTAAAGTTTAAAAAAAGAAGTTTTATATTAATTCATTGAAAGATTTATTAAGACGAAGGCTATTTTTTTTTATATATCGCTAGTGTGCATGAAAAGTGACACAACTCAATATCATTTTTTTTTTCTTCTTTGTTTTTTATTTACAGAAAAAATACAATCTACAGTATATGTATTATGTAATTTGACATAGGTATAGGTATAGCTTGACCACGCCTCAGGTGCCACCAGTTGTCAACCGAATACCTTCCTTTAGGAAGGATTCTAGGATGACCTGGAGTTAACCTTGTGCCATCCAACCACACCCTGCGACTAGCAGGGAGGATTGGAGGCGAATGAGGCGTGGCCTGTGATATCACGAGGAGAGAAGATATCCATCGATATCACTCTCCATTATCATTATTACAATGACACTGACTTTTGAGCACTTCACGACACTTCACTGCCTTAGTAGATCCCGGGGCCACTTCCTATGAAGACGTCTGGGTGGAGAGGAAGGATGATTGGTGCTGGATAAGGATTGGGCTATACGATTAGGATGATTAATCAATTTACTATGGAAAGATGAGAAGCGGATAGGGATTATATCTTGGACAAAAGGAATATTTAGGTCATTATGGAGGGTGCGATTCGAAACAACAATATCATTAAATTTTACATTAGAGTCAATAGAAGTTTTAGAGATTTTTGAATAGACGAAAACACGGAAGTATTTATGTATGTTAGAGCATGAATAAACCGCAATACAAATGATAGGGAACCTCTGAGCCATTTAAAATTGATTTAAACTACCTCTACCACTGTTCCTGCTTTCACCGCACAGAGCGGCCAAACAACATTTTGTGTTTCAAAAAAGGCGAATCTTAACCGATTTCAATGCATATTTTTTTGAATGAAAGCTAATGAAATTTAGAACAACTCTGTTTGGACAGAGTTTTGTTTTTTGTTTCCCCTGTTTATTAAATTACGTGAAAATTATTCACGAACTCTTACAATTGAACATAAAATAATATTTTGTTTTTCACCTAATTTAATATCAGCACTGATATCGTTGAAATTAAGCATTTAAATCCTGATGGGACATGGCAAAAATCAAAATATGTTTTCAAATCATTCAAAAATCATATTATTTTAATTAATCTAATTGTTGAATCAAGATAAATTTGCGTTTTGAAGATGTGTCAGTCTGTTTATTCCATGTCTAATCAAGGTTTGAATGTTTAATTTCCAAGATATCAGTATTGATAGTAAGATAGATGAAAAATAAAATATTATTTTATGTTCAATTGTAAGAGTTCGTGAATTATTTACACATAATTTAATAAACAGGGGAAAGAAAAAACTGGGCTCACAGAGTTGTTCTAAATTTCATTAGCTTTCATTTAAAAAAATAGTCATTAAAATCGGTCATGGATTAGAGGCTGTAGCCTTTTTCGAAACTCGAAATGTTGTTTGGCCCCACTTAGCAGCCAGCGTAGCTATGGAAAAATGACATAAACCGAAATCTTGCCGCCTGCTGAGATAACTGCACTTTTACTGTTGGTAGGCACACCACAAACGAACATATTACTGTAATCAAAATGAGTTTTTTTTACCCCGGTGCTCCCAGCCCCAGAAATTATATTCTATATAAGCCTCGGACACCAATTACCCGGCAAAGATTGACAAAGCAGGGGTCTGCAAAGGCTCTGTACATGCCCGAACAGGTATAAGACCAGAACATAATCCAATATCCACAGACTCTTCTAGTGTAAGCGTAGGATAAGGTCTAGCTTTTTTTTTTTTTTTTTTTTTTTTTTCCTAAGGCAAATTCAACCACACGGGTCATTGTTGCCTTCTGAAATTTAAAGTCTTATATTATATATATATATATATATATATATATATATATATATATATATATATATATACATATATATAAGGTCTAGCTTTAAGTCCAGCTCCAGGTTCCAATCCGTTGGGCCTGGAGCTCTCTATCAGTCCAGGCTACGAACAGTTCTAGTTGGAAATTTTTGGAACAACATTCTTGACTTCGTAACTTTGTTGGGGCTGGTTAGGAGGTGAACATATCAAAAGTATAAATAAGTTAAGGAGAATATATGAAAATTTGTACGATTGTTTTGCCTCGATATCCAACAAAAGTAGGATCGCTGTTACATGTTTTCAGGAAAATTCTAAACAAAAAACGAAGATTGGTTAGGTAGAAAAATTAATCTTCCCAATGACGTTTTTGAAATATGTAGATGAGATAATCATCGTGAAGCAGGTCCTTCGTGTGGAAGTCCGCAAGTAAGTTTCGTGGAAGCATCATACTTCCGTAAAGGAAGAGACGAGTTGCAGACATAGTAATGACCAAATCTCCGAACGAAATAGAGTTTGCCGCTAAGCTTATTTCGAAGGACGTTTCAAGGAGAAAATGCGCCAATTAATCAATATGCCAAAACCATTTTTTGGTTCCACTAACGACGATAATATCGCTCGCAGATTGTTTGGCAACCTAAAATTAAGTAGCGAAATTACTGGTGGTGCTAATGACCTCAGCAGTAGATGCACCCCAAAAAAAAAAAAAAAAAAAAAAAAAAAAAATTACTGGACATATTTGTCAGCTCCAAACCCGAAAAAATAATTGAAGCAATCCTTTCATCATACTTCATTTTAAATAAAAATTATAGTATTTCTTTACTATCTGAAGCATTCGTAAATATCATATGTATGTTTCCATATACATTTTATGTAAGTTTATATTATAATAACTTATTTTTTCATGTCAAAACTTATTTTTTCTCCCATGTTTGTGTTTTACAATAACAGAAAAAGATAATAAACCTTGTCTAGACAAAAATACGATTTTTGATTTTTTACCCCATATAATCGTGACACTGTGCGCCGGTGGGATTAGAACCCATCTTCTCCCGCTTGAAAATCTAAGGCGTTAGCCACTACACCACGGGGAGACCACACAATGCATTATTGTACCAAGTATCATCAAGAACGAGTCATTGTTATCGATAGTAGAGCACAAACACTTATATAAATCACCTCTGTGTAGTTATGTGTGTAGAGTCGATTTCACAGGCAGTTTTTCTTCCTGTAGGGAAATTCAAAGAAATTACAAAGCGAAATTTTAAAATTTGCGATAATGTTGAAAAGGATATGTATTAATTTTAAATACGCTTAAGTGGCTCTTTTTCTTCAAGTCATATCAAGCTAAGGAATATATTTCAGCTGGGCCCACATTTCAGGGCATTTTCATCCTGTTTTCATTCCTCCTTCGGGAATACAACTTATTTTATTCGATCCCCGCTACCAATCCATCGCAGACTTTTCTCCGTTGTCGAATTAAAGTAGAGAAAACTTTCCGAGTATGAGTTATACTCCTGCCTTTGAGAAATGAGAACTTCGGGGAACAGGATAAGTTGAGAACTGATGCGGTGGCTCGTCTTCTTGAAGAAGTTTTAAGCGGTTCTGGACGTCTCTGTCTGGGAAATGGGACCCCTCTTGAAGGTTCTTCTGGGAAAAGGGATCTTCTCTGAAGTACCAAGCCCGGGAAAGTGTCTTGAAGAATGGTCTCCAAAGTCCAAAACCTTTCGATACTTCGCTTCTAACTTCAGCTTAGGCAACAAGTGTCAGTAAATAACACTTTATAAATGGTTTGTGCTACAAGTTATTTCTATGGTCTAATGTTAAACATACTTAACAACATAGTAAAATTTTGTTTTTTCAATAATTTCGGTTTTCTAGAAATAACACGTGAATAAGTTTAATTTTAATGGTAATTAAATAAAGTCTGAAATCCAGGAAAATTTATATACTGTGCGAAACTAAACAGGTTAAAAATACTAAAGGCGATTCACTCAAAACAATTACTAAAATTAATTATAAATCAGAATATACAAGGTTTCATATGAATTTACATTTTTTATAAACAATTTTACAAATTAACAAATTTTACTTCGTTAGATTGATATTTTTAAATTTTGTAATATAATATAGGATTTTGTTTAATTTTTATTTTGTTATATTTATTTATTTTATTTTATTTTTTTGTGTCCCGCTTCAATGGCGACAACACAAAGAACAGTATCCTCCGAACTTAGCTATCCCAGGAAATCAGCATGGTTATTGGTGTTGGAAGTGTGTGTGGTTAAGTAATTTTTTAGATGTAGGATTCACCTTTAAATAGTGCTTAGTATCGATGGAAATATAATATCTTATTAGCCAACATTGCAGACGTTCATCAAATAAGGTTGTATAGTCCTGTATTCTTGAGGTATGTCAGTATATTGTTGATGTATTGGCTATCATGGCCTAGGAGTTCATGCATATCATACGGGATGTTGTAATTGCTTCTTCTCTGGCAGTCAGTCAGTAAATGTTTAATCGTAAGTTCTGTGTTACATATGTTGCATATTGGTTTGTGGCGTCCTGTCATAAGAAATTCGTGGGTGAGTCGAGTATGTCCAATTCGTAAACGAGCGAGAACAACTTCTTCTCGTTTATTGTCGCGAATACTGGATGGCCATTCCTCAACTGTATTTTTTATAGTCGGAAGTTTATTGTCAGTTAGATGTGTCCATAAGTATTGCCAATGACGTTTCATGGTTGATTTTGTAGCTGTTGTTAAGTCTCTGGCAGTTATTTGTGGTACGTCATAAGTCACAAGTCTGACAGCATTTTTTGCCTGATAATCGGCAATTGAACTTTTTCCGAGTTCTTCATGTCCAGGTAGCCAGTACATTGTTGTGTTTCTGTTTAGGGTTTGTGTCTTATTCAAAATTTCTGTCAGTAGTGGATGGGTTGTATATCTGTCTGTAAGTGCTTTCAGTGCGCTTAAAGAGTCAGTAAATAGTATTATGTCTCTGTAGTCAGTTTCGGGTATGTTTATATTTATTGTTATATTTAAGCCACGAAGTAAAGCATGAATCTATTGTTGTAATATATTTTGTTTTATTTATTTATTTATTTTGTTTATCGCTTACAAGGTTTCCCCATAGCGAGGAGTAGGCCTTATATAATGTGATTAGTATAACTAATGTTAGTATTACTAGGGTCATGCATTAATCTACTTTTTTTTTAACATGCACCAATATCTTAATAATATTTTTAACTTAATAATTTACAAAAATAACTTATTTACATTTATTTAAATAAATATTGTTTTGGCAATCATAATACATAAAAAATATTGTATGTAGCCTAGTTATTTATATTTATATACTATATAATATATTTAAAAATAGATAAACAGGAGGAAAAATAGGAATATTCAAACAATAACAAAACAAAGTAGAATTATTCTCCGAGCAGTGAAGCCCTCAGCTTTAACATATTCTTAAGGTATAGAAATATTTTGAAATAATCCTCTTTTGAGGCTCTGTTTAGGATCTCATGCAATTGAGCGTTATCTGCTGGGTAATTCAATGGTAGATATTGCTCTCTGATAGGCGAGTAAATTGGGCAGTGCAACATAATATGATACAAATCTTCATAGGCATTCCATCTACAAAGGATACACATTTCTTGAGGATTAATGCTATAATTAACACTTTTAATACAAAATTTAATATTAAAGTTGCTAGTAGTCCTGAGTTGTGCAATAATTTTGAGAGTTACAAAAGGTAATCTTAACGTTAAAAAGTCATGAGGATGTCCCGTGGATGGTGTAATAAATTTATATATTGGACTATATCCTGAATTTCTCATTTTATCGAGATCTCTATTTTGTCCAGCAGTTTTATAAGCATCCAGGATATTACATATGTTTCCTTTAATTACATTTGGATCCTGCGTTAACCAGATATTTATTTGGTCCAATGAATGAAATATATTTTTGACTTGAGATACCCAATTAAATTTAACATTGTTTGTGGGGGTTTGGTCTAGTGCTAATAGTCGATTATAACATATTTTTGGTAATCTATCATTGGGCATAGATAAAATCTTATAGAGCCACGAAAGCATAGATTTCATAATTAGTACAGAAACATAGTCACCTCCAACCTCTAATCGAATCATGTAGTTCGGAGTACTTCGAATTAGTTGAAATAATTTCTTGTAAAACCCAGTTTCTGCTAGCTCCAAATATCTCAGATACCTCAAAGACCAAACTGGAGCTGCATACACTAAATTGGATCTAGCCAATGCATGGAAGAGTTTAGTTGTGGCATCCCAGTTGTGACATTTAGACCCTACCAAAATTTTGAAAACAGTAGATATTGCAGATTTAAATTTTGTAATTGCATAAATTGTTTCCTCTAGAAATAGTGCTGACGACGAGAACAAAACACCAAGATAAACAAACTTCTTGACTTGCTCAATTTCTTGACCAGAATAATAGAATTTGGAGTCATTTTTGCATTTGCCTTTGTGAAATTTCAATATTTTTGATTTTGATATATTTCTTTTTAAGGTCAACTGGGGAGTCCGCCAAAATAACTAAATCATCAGCATACAATAATACTATAATATCTTCATTCCCATTTATACTTAAACCACTAGCTCCTTTGTTTCTGAAGAACACCTCTATATCTGACAGAAAGCAAGCAAACAGAAATGGACTCAAAACCTCACCCTGAAAGAGACCTTCGGTTGCCTTTATTTTAGAAGTAATTTCGGATCCTCGTTTTATTTGAACGGTGGCGCTATTATATAGTTTCATAAGTAGCCGCAAGATTTTTGGGCTCATTCCTAGCACATGAAGCTTATGCCAGAGAGAAGAATGAGGTATGGAATCAAACGCCCTTCTAAAATCAATGAAAGCTACATAAACAGATCTTTTCGCCAGTCTTAAGTGCATATGAATGATGGCTGTCAAAATAAAAACATTGTCCATGCAACCCCTGCCTTTGCGAAAACCGGTCTGACATTCAGGTAGGACCTTAACATCTTCATCCCATATCAAACATCGGTTTAATAAGATCTGGGTAAAGACCTTCAGGATAGAATTCGCCAATGCAATCCCACGATAATTTATGGGATCACGTTTGTCTCCTTTTTTGTATATCATAGACATATGTAAATTTGACCAACTTGAGGGAAATGTTTCCTCTGATAGGATTTTATTAAAAAAATTCTCGAGGTAATGTAACCACATTTCTGGGAGAGCCTTATAGAAATCGTAAGCAACCCCATCAGGACCAGGTGATGAACCAACCTTACAAGAATGCAAGCTTTGCTGGATTTCCTCTTCAGAGATATAGGAATCAAGCAATGGGTGTGTAACGCCATAAAAGTTTGTATCTAGGCTTATTGTAGCTTTGTAAACTGATTTAAGGTAATTCTCCCAATTATCAGGGCTAATGAAATTACAAGTTGTATTTTTCCGGTTAATTTTATTTACAGTATCCCAAAATGTTTTACTATCCCTAATATTTCCAAACGAGTCGGCAATTAATTTGTAATAATTATCTTTTTTCTCTCTTATCAGAGACTTATATTCTTTCCTTAACAAAATATATTTATTTAAGTCTGATTCCGAGAAATGATTCCTTCGGCATGTCTTCAAGCACAATTTTAGTTTTTCCCAGATATCTATGCATTCTTTGTCAAACCATTTATTTATCCGATAGAGAGGCTTTGTTTTTGTATATGTATGAATAACATTCATATCTGATACCTCAGCGGCATCTTTAATAGTATTAATGAGCGTATCATTCATAGAATCGACTGATTCTCCTGCAGATCCTTTTGGTGTATTAGCCATCATCACATCAATGAAAGTTTTAGTTTTATCGGCGGACCATTTGATAAAAGTTTTAGTTTGAATTTCTGATAATATTTTAGTTCTTTGAGGAAAGTTATTTATGTTGAGCGTTAATAATACTGGCAAATGGGAGGAAGTATGAATAGTTTGTAAGACCTCTAAGTCACAGATAGAATTTATATTAGGTAATTGACACCAGACTAAATCTATGACGCTGTTTCCGACGGGACTGAAGGATGTGAACCCAGCAGGAGTATCACTTAATGTTCTCCCATTGATCAGGACAAATCCGTGATTAGACATAAAATCGCTTAAAATACGCCCCCTCGTATTAGAAGCTTTATCATAAGAATCGTGATAGAAATTGAGATAGTAGGAGTCAAGATTATCTGGAAGGGGATCCTGGATACCAGGGCGACAATTAAAGTCACCACCTATTATTGTAGTCGCACTGGGTTCTGGTTTTAAATCTGTTAATGTTTGGTCTAGCATATCTAGAAGAACATGTAAGTCTAATGAAGGCCTAAAATATATTAAAATCAAATAGAGTATCTCTCTCCTAAACGAACATTTAAGTACTATCCAATGGTTAGTTACATCTATAACTAGAGGTTTAGTTAGTTTGGGATTAGTTAGTATTAACTAAGTAACTAAGTAACCCACCACTAGCTCTCCCACGAGATTTCTCTTTGATAGCTGGTGCAGCCGCAGCGATGTTGGACTTGGAGTCAGCTGGTAGAGTAGGTGTAAGCGTCAGCCAACTCTCCGAACAGCACACGAGTCCGTAATCCGTAAACTGGTTCACTTCTTCCAGAAAATTCTTAAACCCAGTTGAGTTCCAGAATAATATTTTGAGTTTTTCATTCAGCTTTCCTTTTCTTGTCCGATCTTTATGGTGTTATGATTTGGATTAATATCTTTATTAGAACCGTCAGTTTGATCGGATGTTCTTCTTGATCCAGACTTTTCACCATCCACTCAGGAGGTATTCCATCTGGGTTTCCTCTTCCACTTCTTCTTTGGGGTCTTGACTACTTCCGACTCTGTTTTTTTCTCCATATCCTCTTCACTCTTATTAAATTCATCGGAATCTGTGTAGTATTTATTTTCCAATTTATGGTAAAACATAAAGAGGTCTTCATCATAATTTATTGTAATAGCCTTCGAAGTTTCTATTTCTTTGGCAAGTAACCTACCGCCTTTGAACCATACATATCTGAGCGCTCCATTTCTTTGTAATTCTTTACATTTTAGGTAAAGGGAATAATATTTCCGTGACATGGTTTCGCTAACAAAAATCTTTTCATTTCCATTGCCCTCTTTATCCGAAGATATGCTTAGTTCTTTCCAACTAAGGAGAGATCGCTTTTCTTTGGCATTTTGTAAGAACGCCTCTTTGTCTAACTTCCGTAAAAAATTTACAATTATCGTTTTAGAATGGGCGCCATCTTTTTTCTTGGGTCGGTAAAAGCAATCAAAATCTGTTTTCACAAAAGGTAATTTAAGGACTCTCCAGATATTTTCCAATAAGTTCTCAAGATTTTCATTAACATTATAGGGAATATTTGTTATACTAATCGATTTAGAAAGTTTGTCCTGCTGAGAAATATCTAATGTTTTCTCTAGGCTATCTACTTTTGATTTTAGTTTATCATTTTCTTTTCTCAGATAGGATATTTCTTTTTTATTTTTATTTATATCTTTCCCATATGATGCTAGGTTATTCAAAGAAGTCATCATTTGAGTTTGGTCATTTTTTATTTTTGCAATTTCCTCTGACAGGCATTCAAAATTCCTTAATATCGCATCTAACTTCTCTTCCACAGCCATGATTTGTAAGAAATTTAAATAGATATAAAATAAACAATTGATTTATGTTTCTGAAGGAATTACTGTAATTCTAGTAGGCATGATAAAGGTTTAGTATACCACAGGGATTACAGGTCCAACTCTCTCAGCATCAGTCAGCTCTCAATCAGTGCGGGGGGAGCATCTTGGATTATAGCAGTTTTTTATTAGTTTATATCAAGTTTGTTAAAGTTTAAACATTTCGAATACATGCTGAAAGTATCTGCAGTTATTGTTTATAAACTTCAATCTATTTATAGCCAACATTAAAGCAATTTATTTATTATATGAGTGCGATCATGTTTACTATGGTCCATGCAAAGGTTAATAACTTATAACTGTTCGTGCTCGTGACGTGTTGTGACGTAGCTTGTGACGTATTTGTGACGAGGCGCTCACTCACTGTGTGACGTACAGTTGCAAATGGCCGATCAAATTAATTTAATACAAAGAAATTATAATTATGTTCAAGATATAGAAGTGACATAGTTCAGTGATTTACGTCTGTATGTGATCTTACTTCAAAAGAAATTCCAGAAACCTAGAAATGCCGGGTTCTCTTGACATCAATCTGTGAGATGTGAGTTGAGTTCCTCAGAATTGGTAAGTACACCATGCCATTAAAACACTAAAACTAAAACATTTCCTCTGACAACAGTTTTATTTCAACGATAAAATCCGAAAAAAACTGATCTCTACACACTACTTTGCCACCACATATTTACTATCGTGCTTTATTTTTAGTTGTTTTAAACACAGAGCATTTAACTTAGCATTAACCTAAGTATAACCTTCCCGACCTACTGTATTGTTGTAATATATTTTAATATTTAATGGTATAAATAACAAATTATCCTACTGCGGGTTATGTAAAATATTTATAATATATATTCTATATAATTCTATTGCTTTCGATTCCCACTATGGGGTTGTGGCTTTTCAATAGAAAAAAGAAAAGGTATCAGCCCTATCCTGACTAGAAAAGGGTGGTAACCTACAGATAACCAGTCCTAAAATTTTTAGTTAATAATAATGAACGTTAAAATTTAAATAAATTCTGTTGCAAAAATATAAAGAAAGCCCAATGAACTTCCTCAACAAGACAAACTTACTAAACAAATTTTAGTAGTATGGTGGGCCTTATTCATTATAAAGCATGGCCCATTATGTTAAGTATTTAAATATCTTTATTTTAAACTACAAATATAAATATGAAATTACTTAATGTGTGTGATTGCTTTGAAACCTGCTAGCATTATACCCCCTCTACCGGGCACTCTCCCACTCCGGCTCTGACTCCCCACCACATCTCACCTCCACGTCTGGATGCCTCCCTTACGGTCCGCCCCTCTCCAGAGGAGGCTGGAGAGTCAGCCAGTCGAAGCCGGACCACCACTAAAGACTGATCACCCATGTCTGCACGGCTCCTGTTACCTGCCTTACATTTAGACTTGCTTTGCGCCCTGTTGTCTCTATTATTTCTAAACAGTTTATTACTAACAGATTATTTACGCCATTTGTAGAAATTTAGTAAAGCTTAACACTCCTGAAGAGGCATCTAAAATGGTGCGCAACATGTAAAGCTAAATTTAATAAATAGATTGACATTGCAATTATATTTTTATTACCATTTCGCCAGGCCAAAATTTTAACATTTGGTAGGAAGTTCGCTTACAAATTAAGACTTAAATTCCCCATATTTGATCATATAGCTCCAAGACTTATTTCTAGATTGCTTTGGCCAATTTCCAATAATAAAAAAATATATATGCCAAGATCAATACAAAATAATAAATACCTGCTGATATTTTAGGCGATTTAGTAACTTCAACCAGCTCAAAATATACAATTGAAGATGATGGAGCCTGAATGATGAAAGATATTTTCCAAAGGAAAAGGATAAAGAGCTAAGCAGGACTAGCTTAAGGATACAGGATAACAAGGAGGTCCTTAGAGGGAATCCAGCTTTCAAGGATTTCAGTATTCTTCTGAATGTATATCCCAAGGGCTAACCATAATTTAAGAATGTTTTTCATTTTATATTATAGATAATATTAGTTCTTGGTATAAAATTTATTCAGGAAACCTTCAGCATTTATATATATATATATATATATATATATATATATATATATATATATATATATATATATAGCTCAGCAATATTGAAATTACATTATAATATATTAATTGAATGAATGATTTGTAGAAAGTAATCTTTAAGGAGAAGCAGGATAACTTAAATCGGAAAAGGTAAGAAAATTATATAAGGAAAAGAACGCTACTGTACTAGAAGAATAATATAGAATAGAGGCTAGCAATTGAAGAAATCTGTACCCCGGAGGTAATGGACACCATGTCCATTTTTTTACGAGATTGACTTAACAACAAGTTCTTATTGTGGATTTTTTTATCCATCTGATGGTATAGGACACTATATCATGTTCCAATAAATAACAAGATAAGACAGTGAAACAAAAATTACGTCCGTTTTTATTTGAGGTAAAACACGCCACGTGGATTTTTGGTTTTGTTTTACTATGATCAATACTTCAAGTTAGTTACCAATGTCAATAACAATGTTAAACATTGTCATTAAACTGTGGGTATAAGTAACGAAAAAACAAATTTTAATAGTTCAAAGTCATGTAAAATTGGCTCTCCTGAACAAAAACAAATATGCGACATGGTGTACTTTACCGCCGGGGTACACAAATAAAGTGTATACAGGGTTTACCAAATTTAAATAGCAAAACATCAGAAGCGTATAGGGGACCGAAAAACTAAGACAAAAGGTACTCTAGAGATTTGATCGTTTTGCTTCTTTTTGGAGAAAATCGCAAAGAAGAAACGAAACGAGGTTTCTTTTTTGTACTAACTTATTTAAATTTTTAATGGAATAAATTGTCGTTGCTAATTATTTCAAGGAACCAATTAATAAGATTTAATCTCTTGATGCTGATATAGTTTTCCTGTACGGTATCTGCAACGGTAGAGCTTTAGAAGCGGTTGGAGAGTTTGCAATAGAAGCGGTTCGATTCTCAAATAGAAGAGTGCCTAATCGACGAATATTTTTTGTATATTTTAATAGACTACGAGAGACTGGGTCATTCTTACTTAGTAATGAAGTTATTCTAATCCTGAAGTTATTCTAGTCCTATAAGGACTGCAAGTGACCTGAATGTATTTTATCGGACTCCAGGACTGGACATACCTAAATGCTGGATAACTAGCTGTAATCCTATCTAAGACCGATATGAACTAAAGTAGAACATGAACTAGAATAGCTACTATGAACTGGAAGGCAGATTGTGCTGGAGTCCGTAAGAGGTGATATACTGACTGGAAGGGACCTGACTGTATTTTATCGGACTCGAGGACTGGACAAACCTCAATCCTAAATACCACGTTGTAATCCTATCTAAGACCGATATGAACTAGAGTAGAACATGAACTGGAATAGCTACTATGAACTGGACGGCAGATAGCGCTGGAGTGCGTAAGAGGTGATATACTCACTGGAGGTGACCTGACTGTATTTTATCGGACTCCAGGACTGGACAGACCTAAATCCTGGATAACAAGTTGGGCCCTTAGAAGGCACAAAGCCTCGCTCACTCACTCCCTGCCCCGGCTCTCATGGAATAATACTGGAAATTCTTTTCTCTACCCACGTACTTTTCTCTTCGTTACAACATTTATTCCTTACAAAGAGAGAAAAAACGTGGATTTTATTTTCTTGGAGGTAGTATTATTAAATAAAATAATCTCTAAGGCACAAGAGCGCGGAATTTTTGCGCCGATGCGTTGCCGTTTTCATTGCGTCAAAACACAGCGTTGCCAATCACCAAATTTCAGCGTTTTCTGCCTTATATGAATGCTGTAAATATATCTTGTGCTGTAAGTCTATTACACATATTTGTCAAAAAGCACCCCGCCCATGGGAATGGCGAAAAAGGGGTTGTTCACATCCCATTCTTACCGACCGGTAATTTTCTAACGACCGTCCTTAATCACTGAAAATTATTGTCAACGTTCACAGAAGACTGTTCAACATTACGAATGAACTGCTTTTGTGTAGATTGCAAAACATTGCAAGCGCTATCTGAGATTTCATGACATTTGTACAAATGTAACTATTACTCTGGGGAAAAAGCTGAATAAGTGAACAACAGGACGAATCTTGGGAGACGTCCAGCGAAAAATAACGCACAAATAAACAACAAGACAACTCTGGGAGCCAAACTAAAAAAAGTCCGACTCGCAGGAACTTTCATCATCTTACTGCGGTTCCGTTCTTATCCCTAGTCTCATTTGGAATGATTAAAATAGAAGCTGTTATTATTTTGGGTCCACATTTCTAGAAAGGTCTTGATTTATGATCTTACCTGGATGGGTCGGGCAACACCTGGAAGCCCCCGCTAGGCAGTTAAAAAGCTATATCTTGGAAATCCATATTTCTAACATTAAATTGTTTTTCTTATTTTACTTAACCTGTTTTATTTTCAAATTCATTATCCAAATATAAGCAATTAAAAAATAACAAGGAATAAGTACAGACAAAAAGAACAGTTCGAATAAGCGAGATCAATTACTTTAAAGTTTTAAGCACTTATTTCTCCCATTGACATCGCCTAATCAAAACTTTCTTCAGAATCTGTTTTGTGGAGCATTTAGTAAGCTTTCTAATGGTAATCTTCCGTTTACCAAGATTCTTAACCGTTTTCGAGATATTAAGGAAAGTATAATAAGTTACCAAAACTTTTCATGTCTGTTAATAAAATATTTGATTCTAACCCTTTCTTAACTCCAAACGTAACCAAAATTTCAACATATTAGTTTTGATGAAAGTTGAACATGCAGAAAATGTTTCAACTGAATCCCATGATTCTAAGTACCCAAACCAAAAACGGTATTCAACAACTATTTTTCCAATTTTCTCGAAAACGGTTAAAGCTATCGCCTTAAAAATGATTTCATTCGTTTTCCTAGGCCAGGAAGCCTATAAAACGAGTAATTGCAAGCATATGAAGTAAGCGGAACGATTTTTTTCGCGCGACATTCGCTCCAAAAACCATCTTCCGGTAGGCGGATTCTGCTGGTTAACGATCTTGAGCTTTCAAATTAGACGAAAGATTTTTGTATGAAATTTCATCAAAATCGGACCATTTTGGACCTGTCAGGGCCGCGAATAGACAATATATATATATATATATATATATATATATATATATATATATATTCTTTTTTATCCTAGGAGGCATGGGGTCATTACAGAAGTCTTCCTTTATTACACCACTTTATTTATTGGGCCCGACATGTTTCGTGCATCTTTTCTTCGCACCTCTTCAGGGGCACTTCTTGCCCTTTCAGGGGCAAGTCCTCCCGTTACCAAGTACTCCATCTGGAGTCCGGCTTAATACTAAGCAGTGACGGCTTAATAAGAGTCCGGTATTAAGCCGGACTCCAGAGGGAGTACTTGCTAACGGGAGGACTTCCTTGCAAGACGTGCCCCTGAAGAGATGCGAAGAAAAGATGCACGAAACATGTCGAGCCCAATAAATAAAGTGGTGTAATAAAGGAAGACTGCTGTAATGACCCCAAGCCTCCTAGGATAAAAAAGAATTTTGATATTTTGGGTCTTCTATAAGAATAAATAATATATATATATATATATATATATATATATATATATATATATAGGGGTCTCCCGTGGTCTAGTGGCTAGCGCGCTAGATTCATAAGCGGGAGATGGTGGGTTCGATCCCCACCGGCGCCAGAAATGTTCTCATCTCGCTGAGAAAATTCCTGGCTGCACCCTGGACGTCGGCGCTAATGGCCAAGATTTATGTCTATGCGCCGATATATATATATATATATATATATATATATATATATATATATATATATATATATATATATATATATATATATATATATATACAAATTTGAACCACCGTTATTTTCGTTCTCTAGGGATTGTGAAACGCAAAATTTTCTAGTCGGCACTTCCGGATTGCGTCATGAGTTCAACCTTATAAGCGGGGTTCCTCCCTATGGGGGAGGGAGGAACCGCGCTAAAACAACAAAAATTATTTAGCATGTTGACACTTCACATTAAGCAAAAGAGCAATTTTAATGAAGACCAATTTCTATTGTTTTACCTTGAATTAAGAGGTAGGTTGAAGCCGTCCAGCTGCCAGCTGATGTGTGGCGTTGGATTCCCACCAGCAGTACACTTCAAGGATACCTTAGGTCCTGGTTGGAGTGTCTGTTCTATGAAGCTGTAGAGGAGTACAGGAGCAGCATCTGGAACACAACCAAACACAGGATATATTGATTGTGTAAAGGGGTTGCAAAGAAGTACGTGGAATTATTGCTATTTATTTCATTTGTATGGACCAAAAATGGTCTGATTTTGATGAAACTTGATACAGAAATGCTATGTATAATTTAAAAAGTCAAGATCGTTAACCAGCAGGAACACTGTTTCATGGGAGAAATTCGTGTGAAAAAAAAACTCGCTGCGCTTCTTTGCAGGCTTTCATGTAAACTTTCTTTGGAGAAAACCTGATAAAACTAGTTTTTTTTTTAAACTAATTTCACACACCATACTGAATAGATGGCAAGCAACGTGGTACTGTACATAAGATAACCACCTCAGGGAAATAAAGTGCAGTATACAGCCATATTCGTCAGGAGAACTAAGAACAAGACGCGAAGAAGTAAAACTAACGTGATTTAGGATCGGACATACACCACTAACCCGTACATGCAACGTACTGCAAAACACTTACTAACAGACTGCCTTGAAAGAGACAACTTACAGATTCCTCGAAGCCTCAGTGAACTGTTTATCTGATAGGAGCCCACATATTGATACCATAGTGACGTACTTAAAGACATATAATAAACTAGCTGAGTACCCGTGCCTCACCACGGCCGATAAGTATTTTTTATATTGAGTTAAATAAGGTATGATCAAAATTAACGCTACTACATAATTTTGTACAGCTTATTATTGCACGGACTTTAAAGTTACCCAGGAAACACCATTTGGAGGTAACCGTGCTTGTTTCCGTTGGGAAGTAATCAAAGAAAAATACATCAACCCCTTAAAACATTAGGTGAACAGAGACAAATAAACGTTGAAAAACATAAAACTAACAACTTTGAAGTTTTAAGCACTTATCTCTTCGATTGACATCGCCCCACCGAACATTACAACAGAATCTTTTTTGTAGAGAATTCAGTAACCCTTCGATAAGGAACTTCTTAATAATTCAAACCCCCCTAAAAGTACTTAAACATTTGAATATCAAAAAAAAACCTTTCTTAGCGAGTGTTTACATTCTAAACGGATTGTCCGTGCAAAATTTCAAATTTTTGTGTCAAGTGGTTCGTGTAATGGTTGGGTAGTCTTAATATGTTGGCTAGTTTATTTATAGTGTTTCAAGGCCGTTAGTTGCTAGGCTTAAAACTCAACAACCATTTTGCTTATAATTTGTACTCTTTTTATTCCCCCCCCCCAAACTCTCCAAAAATATGGCAAGCCTATCTGACGGGGACAGGCAGAAAAGAAACGCAATTAAAACTCTATGAGGGACAGTTAATTTCTAGCAATTCAAAGTCTGCCATCATAGTTGAAATTAACCTCAATTAAAAATAATACTATGAAATAGATACAGTATGGGGTAAAAATGCAGTTTCTCGCCCTCCAAACCGATTTCTTTCAAACTTTGCACAATAACGTATTTTGATGCACTAAACACGGATACGATAAAAAAAAACAACGTCGGATTTAACTAGGAAAGAAGTTATATAATAACAACTTCTTTCTTAGTTAAATCCGACGTTTTTTTTTATCGGATTCGTGTTTAGTGCATCAAAATACGTTACTGTGCAAAGTTTGAAAGAAATCGGTTTGGAGGGCGGGAAACTGCATTTTTACCCAGTATGGTAACAGCTGTCCTGTTATCGTCCTAGCAACCTAGGCGCGCATGCTCTAACCAACTAAAACTTTAATCCCCTCTAAAAATGCGTAAAAATTCGAATATCAAATAATTCTTTCTTAGCGAGTGTTTACGTTCTTTAGAGAGTGTCCATGCAAAATTTCAATTTTTTTTGTCAAGTTGTTTGGGCTGGGGAATGATAGGTCAGTGAGTGAGTGAGTGAGTGGTATTTGACAAATATATATTAGATGTAGTTATACCACACATAACTCTCAAGTCAAAGTTTCTTATTTCAGGATAATGTACCTCAGATTTCAACTCCAAAAAATATCATTATACGACTTCTTTTACGACTTTTTACGGCGCTTCGACATCGAGGAATTTTCCCAACGAGCCGTGGGATAAGAAAATTCCTGCCGCCGGTGGGGATCGAACCCACCATCTCCCGCTTATGAATCTAAGGCGCAAGCAGCCGCAACCTTAGAAATTTTTAATGTAGAAAAATAATCTGCAATCAGATTTCCTCTATCCCGTCCAATTTTCATGTAAATTTGAAATGCATAAAAATATCATGCCTGTAGATGGCTATAAATTCATAAAGGTGGATGCTAGACCATGGATTTAAGTCATGTTCTTTTTTACTAATTTCAAACTAACAAATGATGAGATAGAAGAAATCTGGTTGCAGATTATTTTTCTACATTAAAAATTCGTTAAGGTACGATTTTCTGACAGGTTTTGACATTTGAAGTTGTATATCTCTGGATATCTTCAATGGATTTTAAGATGCGGGGAATCGTTCAAAAGAGAATTTAATACTCCAAAATACGCATTTTTTTGTTGTTTTTTTTTAATTTAGTGAATAGAGACTTCGTTTTTAACCAAAATTCGATTAAAAACTCTGTTTTCCCCGTTTTCCTAAGAATTGGAGGCACATGCAGAAAAACGGGTTGCATCTCAATAACGTGGGCATCGAGATCTACAGGGAATGCCATATAGACCTCTTGGGACAATTTCTTTGTAGACCAGTTTAATCTAAATGGCTCTAGTAGACTAATGAAATCATAAAATGACATAAGTTCTTGAGATGTCTGAAATCTATTAAATGTGATCTAACCAGTTAAGAAGAAGAAAATAGAAGCCCCTGAAAACATCTGTAAGAGAGGTAAAGATGCTGAAGATTGTTTTTATGGTTCTGTGATCTTTCGCTGATAACAGCATGTTCTACTGATAAAGGCTGTAGTCACTTTATTAAATACTCCCTCACTCCCTCTCTCTCTCTCTCTCTCTCTCTCTCTCTCTCTCTCTCTCATTTTCTCTTCTTGTCTCTATCTTTCTCGATTCTTAACTTATCGATTTATCTTTATTCTGCCACCTAAAGACAACTTAATCTCGCCACGTTGGCTCTCTATTTTTTGTTTCCATCTCGCTTGCCCTAACAACATTTTGGATTCGTCCGTTAAAGCAGTCCGTTAACATCACGCGTTCAACCCATACAATTATACTAAAAACGATTATTGTAGTTACGGAACTAGGTAATTCGCTGAACTTTTAATTTGAAACCAATAGTTCAAAATACTTTTACGGTTTTCAGGGCCGAAAAGCATAACTCCACTCTAAGAAATAGGGAACCTTATTTATTTTTTTTTAAATTATTTAGTATGTAGCACCAGAAACGTAAACTGACTGTCAACATCGTAACCTGACTCCCAACATCGGGAAGGTTAGTGTTGCCGGTGCCACAATCTACTGTATATTTGTCAAATACCACTCACTCACTCACTCATCTATCAACGCCCAGCCCAAACCGCTCGACAGAAAATTTTGAAATTTTGCATGGACACTCCCTAAATAACGTAGGCACTCGCTAAGTAAGGATTTTTTGATATTCGAATTTTTAAGCATTTTTAGGGGGTTTAAAGTTTGAGTTGGTTAGAGCAGGCAAGCCTAGGCAGCCTGCGTTGCTAGGACGATAAAGAACAGCTGTTACCGTACATTATCTATTTCATAGTTTTATTTCTAATTGAGGTTAATTTCAACTATGATGGCAGACTTTGAATTACTAGAAATTAACTGTCCCTCATAGAGTTTTAATTGCGTTTCTTTTCTGCCTGTCCCCGTCAGATAGGCTTGCCATATTTTTGGAGAGTTTGGGGGGGGGGGGGAATAAAAAGAGTACAAATTATAAGCAAAATGGTTGTTGAGTTTTAAGCCTAGCAACTAACGGGAAGGGGGAATCCTAAACTGTTAGTCTACCCAAACCTTAAAAATAAGAACAGAACTTTTTTTGCTACTTGATTTTCTTAAAACAATCTCTCAGCCAAATAGTAGTGTCTGGCAGCTGGCAGCGCTGTGCAGGTAGTTCCAGCGTTTTACAGTTAGATTACTTCTCATTTCTTTGACACTGTGAGCAGTAGTAAAAATGTTGATTGTAGAAAAGTAACCGATTTAAAAAAGATTCTTATAAACATGAATTCATTACTTTTTACATCTTACAGCCTTTTCCGGGACATTGATAAAATCGGGCGGGACACCGGAACAGTCCCAGTCAAACCGTGATGTATGGCATATCCTTACGTTTTCCAGGTGAGGTAATAATATCCGGAACCCTTGCAATGCCTTCTCGCCTATAACCTTGGTAATACTCGTAAATATATTGGGTGTTACCAAATTATTTTTATTTATTTATTTATGATGATGCTCCGCATCTAAAGCGAAGAGCATTTAATTCCCTGTATGCTTTAATTACCAAATGACTTCTTGGAAACATAAACTTTTAAATTTTAACGCCCATTGAATAAAATATAGTATGACGGGAACCGTGCTATAATAAAACTGCACAGAATTGTATAGTAACGTAATTTTAATGAAACATTATTTAACGCAATAAAATAACTACTTATCTGCCGTGACGAAGCACGGGTATTCACCTAGTAATTTAATAATTAGTAGGTATTTAAATTTGTTCCCGCGACTTTGAGGTTACCCACAAATTACCTAGCCAATTTAAGTTTTGTTTTACAACGTGGTGCCTATTTCAGTGTGGACGTGTTTATAGATTATCATTATATTGTTATACCATTTCTGACAGCGGACTGTAATTATTTTATTTCTTTTCAAGAAGTTAATTATTATTATTATTTTTCCTGCAAAAAAGTGATTTATTCTTTCAATATACAGACGTTTATTTTTTTATCAAGTTTATTTTATTTTTACCTGACACTCCTTGAAACTCTGAATAATTGGAATGAAGATGAAATATTCAAGGTGTTGGAATTTTTGTTGGAATTTGGTGTCGATTACCTTTTGATGAGTTATCCGCCAATTAATACATGTATAATACGTTTAATTAGAGTGTGTAAGCATAAATATAGTTATGCTTACACGACCATATATACGGCCGAACTATACGGAGTACAGTTAGCACTGACAAACATTCAAGACAGAGGAAACGAGAACATTTCTATTTGTACTGACTCTTTAAGTTCTTTGCTCTCCATGCGAAACATTTACTGTACACATCCCATTATAAACAAAATATTCTCACAAATATACATATTACAGAATAATAACAAACACATTACATTTATATGGCTACCCGGACATGAGGACATTAAACTCACTACAGCTGTAGACCTACAAGCGAAACAAGCGACGAAAAGACCTACGCCGGACTTGAAAACTGTCACTTCATCGGACTTATACTGTGGCTAAGAACTGAGACCAAGTTGAAATTAAAAATACAACGAAACCCTGGACAAATGAATACTTCTCTCGTCGGGACGAAGTCATCCTATCCAGGCTTCGTATTGGACACACCTTACTTACCCACTCCTACCTACTAGACAGAAAGGACAGACCAACTTGTAGGTATTGTAACGAGACTCTGACCGTTAAACATATACTTACCAACTGCAGACAGCGCAATAACCTGACCATATCTTACGACTTACACGACATACTGACAGAAGGTAGCCCGCACATAAGTACACTGCTCAAGTCTCTAAAACACACCCAGTTATACTGCAAAATGTAAAAAATTAAATTTTATCCCTTTGAATGTATATATATATATATATATATATATATATATATATATATATATATATATATATATATATGTTTTTTATTCTATATTTTTCTTTCCTTTGTTACAGTTATTCGTTTCTTTATCATTTATTTATTTTTTTGTGTTTTTCTTCATTTTTTATTGGTACTTAGACATATTTTTCAGTTGACTGTTTTTAAAGAGTTTTTTTGCCTAAGTTGCGGAACTATAATTAAATAAATAAATAAAAAAATATAGTTCGTAATTGACTTTTAAGGACAAATATTTATTCATAGTAGGAATTGCTGGATGTTGGAAATTGATCTTCAGAATAATGAAAAAAGTCCAAAATTTCCACGGGTATTTTAATTTTTTCCAGATCGTTCTCAGGTACTTACTTAGCCCCATTTCATAGGGCATTCCCTGAAAACGTTTTGTTCAAAATAAAATACTTGTAGACATTTTGGACTTTTTTTGGATTGTTCTATATATTTATTCTTTTCATCAAACGAGGATGTGGCTCACAAGAAAAACATGAGAATTTACTATACAGGTTTATAGATTTACTGCGTTGGGCTGCCCGCGAATATTTTTTGAATATAATAAGAAATATATATTCCTGTTGGAGAGTGCTGAATAATTCAAAAAGGACCAATGTGCTCCCCAAGAAGGTCCTGAGCATAAACTAGAAGAGGATATAAAACCTGATGAAGCAGGAGGTAAGAAGGTTGGGGTCAAAAGAGGTCCAATCTTCACAGAATACGCTCCATTTAGATGGAATGCTCGGCATTCTTATGGCAGGTGCTAAAAACTTGGGCGTTAGACATTCGTTGAGTAAGAAACCTTCGGTGCATTTTATTTTTCATGCGAAGCGTTCCGCGGCACTTTTTGCAGCTTTGGGGACCAGGATCACGGGCTCTCTGGCGCTTGTGAATGTTTTTATTGCAGGACATTTGGATTCCAAACAGGCGGAGTATATTTCCTTGGGTACGAGGATGGATGATTGCCTCAAGAGGCCAAAGAGGTATCCGGCGAAATACAGCACCTTGGAGGCCCGATGGCCTTAAGAGTTAATAAGGCGTGAGCATTTAACACTCTGAGCCAAGGGTCGTGGGTTCGATTCCCACTAGGGGTGGTGGCTTTTCCTTAGGAAAAAGAAAAGGCATCAGTCCTATTCTGGCTAGAAAAGAGTGGTAACCTATAGATAACCCGTCCTAAAATTCGTAGTTAATAATAAATGGACGTTAAAATTTAAATTAATTAATAATTTCACAGCACCTTGGGGAGGAGCAGTACTACTACGAGAGAAAGCAGCCGTCTCACCAAACTACTATGAAGGAATTTAAAATATCACTTATATGTGTGTGTGTGAGTGTGCGTGTGTGTATAAATATATCCTCATATTACGCAGACAGGTCATATGTAGAATATTTTTTCAAACAAATGCTTGTATTTTAGTGCACTCCGTGCCTAAGGTCTTGGGTTCAAATCCCACTAGGGGCGGTGGATCTTATCAGTATAAAAGAAAAGGCATCAGCACTATCCTGGCTTGAATAGGGTGGTTACCATTAGGTAACCCCTGCTAAAGTTAAAACAATTTTAGTTTTTAGCGCGGTTCCTCCCTTCCTTCCATAGGGAGGAAACCCGCTCATGACGCAATCCGGAAGTGCCAACACGAACATTTCATGTTTCAGATCCCATAGATCAATGATATAACGGTGGTTAAAATTTGTATATATATATATATATATATATATATATATATATATATATATATATCTGTTCCGTTCTCTAGCTGGCTCAAAAATGGCCCGATTTTGATGAAATTTTGTACAAAAAAACAAGGTAAGAAAATGTGAAACGTTGTTATTGTGTGTCCAAAAACGAACGTTAAGAAGGTGGGGGAAGTCGCCATGATGCTGTCAGTTTCTTGCTGTGGCGCCTTAAATCTATTTACTCTTCGAGATTATATTTTATATTTTTCACGAACGTTGAAACCCCACCAATAACTGCTAATATTCCTTTACTAATAGATCTACAGATATGAACGGAACTGCGATAAGATGACGCAGCTCCTGCGAGTCGGACTGTTTTTTGTTGGATACTTTAACATCCCATATAAACTTATTACCTGATAAATTGAAGACTATTGATTAATTTGTTTTTCGTTGATGTCGGTATTAATGTCGGTCTGGACTGGTGAGCTTCATACTCGTGCAACCCCTCTCCAAATGGACCGATTTCACTGGATAAGGAACCCATCCTTCGGTTTGACAAAGAAATGATGTATGTCAGGTATGAAAACTGTATCACATACATGGATGACACATACGCACTTTATTTTAAGAAAAAAAAAGAACTATGTAAAAAGATTAATTCAAATTTTAATTGAGCTTATTAAGAAAGGATTTCGCCTAAAACCTAGAACATTTTTCTTCATGCAACTTCAAAGGCTACATTCCTTCTAATGCACTGCTTCAAGTATGGATATTATTCGGTATTTAAATAAACCCGTCATACTCCATATTTAAAATTCGCGGTTTGCAAGCAGCGACGTCTAACGTCAGTGAAAGCAACCTGCTGTACTCCACTCTACGTACATAAGGACGCCGCAGAGTCCAGACCTATTTTCTTTCTTGTGCTCTGTGACTGGTGAATGAGAGGTGTGATTTTGTCACGATTTGGTGAGGTGATAAAACAAATATTGTAAGTATGGTAGATTAGATTAACTGTTGACTCATACCCTCCGCTTTTCACGGGGTGAACACCGGCCATTCGTCCTATTGTGCGAGTCCTAATTCGGTAAACCTTACCTTAACATCCTGATGAACTTCAGGTATTGCCTGATCTCCGTTGACCTTTTAATCTCATCTTCGTTGATGCTCCCGAAGTGTAGAAATCGTCTACTTTCCAATGCTACACACTCAAATGTAACACGCTTAGGCGTCTCATCCTCGTCCCTACACCATCTGCAGGTTGTTGACGATCTAATCCTTATGACATGCTTAGGAGTCTCATCCTCTTCCCTACACCATCTGCAGGTTGGTGACGATCTGATCCTTATGACATGCTTAGGCGTCTCATCCTCTTCCCTACACCATCTGCAAGTTGGTGACGATCTGATCCTTATGATATGCTTAGGCGTCTCATCCTCTTCCCTACACCATCTGCAGGTTGGTGACGATCTGATCCTTATGACATGTTTAGGCGTCTCATCCTCTTCCCTACACCATCTGCAGGTTGGTGACGATCTGATCCTTATGACATGCTTAGGCGTCTCATCCTCTTCCCTACACCATCTGCAGGTTGGTGACGATCTGATCCTTATGACATGCTTAGGCGTCTCATCCTCTTCCCTACACCATCTGCAGGTTGGTGACGATCTGATCCTTATGACATGCTTAGGCGTCTCATCCTCTTCCCTACACCATCTGCAGGTTGGTGACGATCTGATCCTTATGACATGCTTAGGCGTCCCATCCTCTTCCCTACACCATCTGCAGGTTGGTGACGATCTGATCCTTATGACATGCTTAGGCGTCTCATCCTCTTCCCTACACCATCTGCAGGTTGTTGACGATCTAATCCTTATTAAGTATGGTAATTGTAGTATAACTCAAGATTAACGATCATTTGAAAGATATGCGTTTTTTTCATTAGATTTGTTTACGAAGGAATGAATGAATTAATTAGTATCACCCTTAAAAATTCATGGAAATGAAAATAAGCTATTAGTGCCGCATAAAATATGCAATTTCACTTTAAGTATTCCGAAAGTATTGAGGGTTATGTTTTTCGTTGATGTCGGTATTAATGTCGGTCTGGACTGGTGAGCTTCATACTCGTGCAACCCCTCTCCAAATGGACCGGGAATTATTAATTGAGGACATCAATAATCCTCAATACTACAATTCTGTAGTATCCAGAAAGGATGGCCTACCTAGTTAAATAAACTCCCACGCTGGAAGGTTACTCCAACGTGGAAAACATGAAGTATTCCGAAAATATTGAGGATTATGTTTTTCGTTGATGTCGGTATTAATGTCGGTCTGGACTGGTGAGCTTCATACTCGTGCAACCCCTCTCCAAATGGACCGGGAATTATTAATTGAGGACATCAATAATCCTCAATACTACAATTCTGTAGTATCCAGAAAGGATGGCCTACCTAGTTAAATAAACTCCCACGCTGGAGGGTTACTCCAACGTGGAAAACATGAAGTATTCCGAAAATAAATAAAACATTTAAAAAGAAGTCAAAGAATGGTTGAGAATCGGCTAAGAGAAAACATCATATTTTCAGAAAAATCTATATTTCGAACGTATGTAGAACGACTTTCGTTTTCAGAAGTAACCCTTAACCCGGGAAAGATAGTTCTTATCAAAAGGACGATTTAGGTAGCGCTAAGTCACTGAGACGAAGGTGCTTAATTTTGCTTTAAATGGAACCATATCATTTTGTAAATGTAATATTGTAATTTTATAATCTTCTCAACAATAAGTTTGACATGATATTTCACTATTTACGCTTATTTCAGTCTAAAAACTAATAAATTTCAATTATGTTTTGCCAGTTGGCCATGAAGAACTATAAGTTATCGCTATTTACTAAGAGGCTTCGAGGTTTTTAGTTGGTACTAGTTATTACTATAAATCATAAAACTATCTATTCCCGCTATATTCAATATGTTGTAAAAAATAAAACATAAAGACCAGCGATGAGTCTTACGGGCGCACAGACTTACTATCGGAGCACATTCTGTCGAAAACATTAACTCCACCTTTAGTACTGTTATATACAGTAACAATGTCTGATTTTTGGGTTTGGTCCTCTAATGATGCATGGGCGTATATACAAAGTAATTTCGGAGGGGGCTGGGGAAATTTCGGGGGGGGGGCTGAGACCATTTCCGATGTATGGAATATTAACAATTTAGATTTTGGAAGAGTTGCAGCCAACTTAAACACTATTAGACCCAAAATAGAATATGTTTTATGAACTAAATGATCTTATTTAATTTATTTTTAAGGGTTTTATGAAATTTTTACCGATCAAATCAAAATTTCGGGAGGCGCTGCAGCCCCCTCAGCCCCCCTTATATACGACCATGTTTTGATGTATACTATAAACTAGTGACGCTATTTTATTTCCTATGGTTTAAAAAAATTTAAAATGAAAATTCATGGCATAAAGTATTGCTGCAACAGGTAAAATTAGCCTTCAAGACAGATAATTGTTATTAAAGAGGTATTTTTCGACATCCAATAGGCCTCTAAAGGTAGCACTTAGTTTCCAAGACTAACGAGAAATGTATACATGAGGTAGAGTTGCCGACGTCGTTAATTCAGAAAAATAAATGGTATAATTGACTTTCCTATGAAAACAGACCTTGACCTTACAGCATCTAGTGTCTTACTAAGAGGTGGTAGAACTCCTAGTAATTGGGCAATCTAGTGGTGGGGGGTCTTCTGTAAATCACACAAGTATGCGGACTCTTCGCCGTCTCGAAGACCTTTCCCGGGTTAAAATATGATTACCTGAAATTGTGTAGATATTTATATATTATGAAAGGTAGTAAGATTTAAATATAAAAAAAGGCCGTCACGCAGGAGCTGCATAACTAAGCACTTTCCTCAGAATTTTTGTAATGTAGACTACATTACTGAATAATTTGCTGTAAATAACCTATATAAATAAAATAAAATAAACGTGAATCGTTCTGCTCATTTACATTTCTTATGAGAACTGTTCAATTAATAATTTTTTAAATAATTAGCTTTCAGAGTTATGTTAATATATGATACTGTAGTAGTTGATAAATACACAAAAACTTCATTTACCGTCTTTTGATCTGACGCAGGAACAGGATACACTCCCCCTAGTGAGAGATAGCGCTCCTCGCGGCGGCTTTGGTAACCTACCTCTGGCGGGTTATTCTAATGAAACAGGGTTTAAAGTAAACCCTCCTTTCTAATGGACTGATTTAATTCATTTTTACAACACTTCTTTCTCATGAGATACCCAAGTATCCCCAACGTATACCGCGTTTCGGTACAATTCAGCAGAAATTACGGCCGATATGAGTATATTTGTAATTCGGGTCCGGAGTAAACCCCCCCCTCCTCATGAATAGATTTTGTTTATTTTTACAACAAATATTTATCTGTAGATTACCACTACGAATACCGAGTTTCGTCGAAGTATAACAAATATTACGGCTGGCGTGGTCAAATTAGTGTTTTGGGTTCGGGGAGCTCGTTCATTCGTTTGCTAATTGAATGGTATATACCAAGTTTCGTGACGAAAAAACAAAAACTCTGGCCGCTATCGTGTTAACAGACATATACATATATATAAATTTTAACGGGGGTCATTTTCGGTGTCTACTAGGTAGGATCGATAAAGATTTGAAGAAATTTTTCAATAATTCCGTCATGAGTGCAACCTCAATAGCTACTTTCCTTCGGAGGATAGTGCTAATATGAAAGGTTCTAGCAATCGTTGTTAATTGAACCCACCTTATATGAATACACCTTTCAACATCTTCATAATGTTTATTCAATAATAAACTAATTTATTTGTATGTGTTTCTGCGTGACTGCTCATATTGTAGGTTCAGCTATACATCTTGTAAAATCCACCGGTCAACAATCTCTCCTCAGATAGACGAAATCTAACTCCATTTTATTCTTGTTCTCAGACTTTTTCCCAGCAGTTTTTCTCTTTTTATCAAGAAAAAAAACGCCGTCGTGAAATACTAGCTGTATGGGAGGGATATAGATAAAGGAGAAGCAGGGCTGCCAACAGATAAGACGGTAGGAGGATGGGTGGGGGGAAGGAAAATGGAGTGGAACTTCCTTCTGCACGGTCAGACGCAAATCGGATCTCCGTCTGTCCAATAAGTTACTCCCATTTCCTACAAAATACATAAATCCTACAGGGCGAATGAAAATTTGTCCAATAAGTAACTCACATTCCTTACAAAATACATAAATAAGATATATGTAGGTCCAATAAAATTGCCAGTGATTTTGAATAATAACTGAATCCAATACACGTGAAAGAATTGTACGGTAAAAATATTATGGGAATGGGATTATTGTATCTCCAATGGATTATTGTATCTCCA